>JAQPPZ010016664.1:0-600000 GCA_028583015.1 Wollemia nobilis
TAAATTAACTTAGCAACTAGTTATTTTAGTTGCAGCGGCATCCTGTTGAGATGCGCCCATTCCGGGCTAATCCAGGAAGTCCGTTTGTATTGCAGTCTTATTTAAACTGCACAATATTTCAATAAACAATTGGTTCGATTTTCTACGGAAATGAATAAAATGGAATACTAGATGAGGCTAAGATATAGCAAAGGGGAAAATGGTGGAAAATTAAGGGTTTTCGGTGAGGGCTAATGATGGGTCAAACAAAGGTTTTATAAAATAATGGATTTATGAAAAATGGTGATGGTGATGGTGATGGTGTTAATAATAATGAATGGAATGCAAAAATTTTCATAGGAAAAATGGATAGTGAATGAATGAAAAGGAGATCAAATAGGACCAAGACGTAAATCTTGATGGCCATGGAATCCCTCGGGCTAATGTAATCTCCTCATGACCTTACAACCTTTTGAAATTTAACACCACATCCTAAAATCACCTAGACATCCCATCTTAACAACCTTTTGAAAAACTAGGGATGTAAATTAGGTTGAGATTTTTTAAGTCCAACAAGATCAAGGTTCGAATCTTTCTTAACGATACATGCATAATATTCAAGCATTGTTAAAATACCACTATGGGGTGACCGCGGCGTGGGCGAGTGAGTGAGGGGTGGGTGTGTGTTAAATTCCCTATTGATAAGCATAGCTCTCAACTTTACAAGGGTCATGGTTGGGAGGAGACTGCCCAACCCTGTGTGTTGATCGTAGGGGTTTCTCACACTAACCAAATAAAAAATATAAATAATAAAAAAAATACCACTATGGGGTGATGATGTAACATGGGTGGGGCCCATTTCAAGCCCATATAACCAATTGAAAACAAAAAACTATTAAACCTGGGATAGTGCAACGGTTCAACCTTTGGCTCTTCATTGGGACGTCCAAGGTTCAAACTGTGACATGTGTTAATCCCCTATTGATAAGCTAGTTCTTAGCTTTACGAGTGAGAATGCTCAGCTCTAAGCATTGGTCATAGATATTTCTCACACTATCCAAATTAAAAAAACATTATAAACTATTAAAATAATTTTAAAATTACAGCATTAAGATCAAAATTAAATTAAAATTAAGTTAAATTTAAAATGTTTAAATAGCTATAAAATTAAACCCCATTGGTTAAAAACTCATAATGCATCTTCTTCGAGAGGTCTAAGGTTCAAACCACGACGTGGGTGAGTGTGTGAGGGGGTGGGTGTATGGTGGGTGTGTGAAAAAATCCCTATTGATAAGCATAGCTCTCGACTTTATGATGGATCATGGTTGGGGGAGATTGCCTAGCCTTATGTGTTGGTAGTTGGGGTTTCTCACACTAACCAAATAAAAAAAAACTCATAATGCAAAATATCCTTACAATGACCTAGCAAGTAAAAATTGCCACAAAGGTGAAAGCAACATTTTGGAGGAAAAGATAGATTAATAAGACAAACTTTAACAACCAATATGGTTATAGTTAGCAATTTAAAAAAAACATCCAATAATTATTTAGAACATTCCTCTCATCCAAATTCAAAATATGGTTACTTGGATAATTAAAGTTGCTTTGTTGCTCCTATTCAACGTCATTCATTCATAATGTTATGATATTTAGATATTGAAGTCAATGTTAATCATAATTCAACAATGTTAATCAAGTTGAAATTGAGCCTCGAGGAGTTGTTGCTCATGGATTAGGTGTCAGAGCTGCATTCCACAGAGAATATTTTGTAGGCGGTGAATCCAAATCTCAGTGGGGAGTAAGTTTTGGAGGAAGCGTTGCTTGTGCTACAGTTGGGGTTATTGTGCTCTCATCCGCATCTAGAGGCGAGACCGAGCATGAGGCAGGTGGTGCAAATTCTCATCAAGGATATGGATCTCCATTCATTGCCCTTGGAGGTACCGTCGGGAGACACATCCTCCGAGAGGTAGTTCTTCGATGATTTTATGGTTTCCTTCTCTAAACACAGGGGTGGGTCCTCCATTGCCACATCGCACATCATTATGAGCTCCAATGGGAAACCCACCTTTACCACCAGTGAAACGTCGTCTCGTTGCTACTGCAGGGCAGAGAATGAAAATGAAAGGCATGCTAATTAATCACATAAATCCTTTAAATTATTGTGATTACTCATAGTGGCTTGTGATGGGTTTACCATAGATTAGTCTAGAGGGATCAACAATTCTATGGTTTTCCTACTAACATAGTCAACTATTTTTAGTTTGTATTGTGTAATGTAGCCATATTTTCTTTGCCATTTTGGTTTTACTGTTCTTGAAGCATCTATAAATTAGAAAATATAACAAAATGCCTATTTTTAGTTTTTTGAAAAATAATGTCAGCTGATAGCATGATATTTTTCCTTGTATCATGGCATGGGATGAAAATATTGCCCAATTGTTTGGTGCAAAGATTGTAAATTTCAAGGCTATTTTTTTGTCATGTTCTCTTATGTTGGATCTTTTTCATAAAAGTTTGACGCTAAGATTGTTTATGAAAAAATTTTGGGTATCAGAAGATTCTCAAATTCATTGCTTTATGTAAATTGCATAAATTTAAGCTCTTAGGATTCTTGGAATCATTTTTGTTATCGTATATGGTACCCACTTTTATTTACCCATTAACTTATACCACAAGGGGATCACTCTGAGAAAATGGTAAATACCACATGAGTGCATACAGGGGGTATTTTTAATATCAAGTTGAACCATCGGTATATTGGTAAGTATCTTATAGAGGAGGGGTGTTTAAAATTCATGCATACCTAGATATAGATTCTATCGATAAAAAAAAGGGCTAGAGAAGAGAGGGTGGGGTTATATTTGAGTTGCATAACAAATATTTATATTATTTATAAGTGAGTAGCCGAGTTGGTGTGAGGCTACCTATTGAGGTCTATGATCCATATCACGAGTCCATTCAACTTCGATTCAAAACACACTAGCTACCATAAGCCCTTTTATTCATGAGAGTTAGGTGGATTGGTAAGAAGTTAAGCACTTACCAGAAGGAGACTGTATCGCTCCAAATTTTTCGCATCCTTACCTTCAGGCTATAAGATCTATGCCCGGAAGGAGGATGGGAAAAGGATGTCGCGGTACCTCGGATCGAGAGGACTTTGCGAAGGTCCCGCCTCTCAAGGGAGGTGTATTTTGATGATTTTTCGACGGATGGTGGGTTCACCAGGAAACATTTAATGGCGGTTTCCACGCCTAGGTTTGGAATGTGTTTTTATGTGTTCGTTTTTAGCCTTAAGCATTCATATCCTAGGTTTGGCCAAATGAATCTAAATTAATCTATATGAAAATGCAGATTTAATGAATACGAGAGAACAAATTTAAAGACAAAAAATAGAGAAATTAAGGAATAATAAGAAGAATACCTGATCCGGATGTACGATGAAGATTTCGATGTTTGAAGCAGTCTGGATCGTCTAGAATTCGATAGAATCATCTGAGATCAGACAAGATCGTCTGAGATCTGACGAATTCGTCAGACGAATTCGTCGAGACACTGCAAACAGAAAAACAGATGCAAAATACCGAGAATGCAACTATTCTAATAGAGGGAAACTGTGTAAAATGACAGTGACAACATTGAACTGAAACTTAAAGATCAAAACATGAATGAATGATGCTGATTAAATCACAATTATGGTTTAATTATGCACTTTGATCTAGATGGGTGAACTCCAAAATGCAAAATAGTATAAAATATCAAATAAACTAGCTAATTTGCAGAATATAACAACGAGAGAAAAGGTGAAGAAATGCAAACTTATGGCATCGATTGCCTCAATGTGGACTGCGATCGAGATCGTCTCGCATCGGTACGAAATCGTCTCAGATTCGACAAGGATCGCCTCCGATCCGAACGAGGTTCATCGGCGATGATGTATGCTTGCTCCGGCTGAAAAACAAGATGGTACCTGCAACAAAATTGATATAGGACTACTGCAAATGAAAACTTGGGATGATTTAACGTGCATGAAGTTAAGTTACAGAGAATTTCAGCCAAGGGTTGGGAAGGGAAGGTCCTAAGGATTAAATAGGCTTAGGGGAGTAGTTAGGAGGTTGGAGATCATCCCTATTTGGGAGATCTCCAATGGGGGAGGGTCTCTAACGGTGCGAGACACGCTTCTGCCTGGATTAGAGACCCGTTGGAACAGAAGCTAATTGTGCAAAATCAGTTTTGCGACAAGATCGTCTGGACGTCCTAGCCCAGACGAAATCGTCGGATGCAGGGCGATATCGTCTGATCGGCGACGATATCGTCAAACGGTCAAAACAACCTCTAAAAATGGCACGAAAAAGGGGAAACGGATTACCCGGCGGTTAACGGGCGGTTTGGGAGGTTAAAATTTGAATTTAAATTATTTACTAAGGTGAATGTAATTATTACAATTTCACTGCGCCAATTTTAGGGTGCTACATTTTGCCCCCTCTTTAGCGAATTTTTCGAAGAAAATGCGTTAAAGATGAGTTCTTCTCGATCTACGAGAAAGCAAAAATTATTCCCATTTTTAGGCGACGATTCTTGGTCGAATCGTACGACGACTTACTATGGTGCCCCCTCAGTGTTTTTACCCAAATCGAACGTTTGAGGTAAAAACGCGAAAAAGCAAAATTATTTTTGAATTATTTTTGAATAAAATTAAGAAAAATAGGGTAAAACCCTAATTCATTTTCTTGTTCATTTTCTGGTTTTTAGAGCTACGGAAGCAAAAATGGTGGAGACGACACACTAGGTCCGACGCGGTCTACGGGTAAGAGTCTAGACTTAACTAGAATGCTTTAATTTGATTTTACATGCTTTTTAGGTAGATTTTAGATGAATTTTGAGCATCGCGGCCATTTTTGGGCCGTCGACGTCGTCGGGACGAAATCGTCCCGATTTCGACGAAATCGTCTCAATTTCGTCAATTTCGTCCAAGGGCGAAATCGGCGAAAGGGGGACGATTTCGTCAAATTAGAGACGATTTCGAACTGCGAAATCGGAGACGATTATGCTCAAATTTGGGACGATATCGTCCAATAGTGGACGATATCATCAATTGCATAAAATTGAACTTTTAACTTGCATTATTAATTACTTGAATTGTTTATTAATGATTGTTTGTTGTTTTGTTGTTTATGTTGCGAGAGAGGTTTGCTAAAAAGCAGGGAATGGAAGTATGGAGGTTTGAGGGATGACTTGGCCGCTCTCACACGAGCAGAGCGAGATCAGCTGGCACAGGCCGGCTTGCAGCATGTGGCAGAGATGCCACAGGTGTCTACGGATATGGGGCTACTGACGACCCTAGCAGAGAGATGGTATCCGGGTTCCTCATGTTTTCGGCTACCGATAGGGGAGATGACTCCCACTCTAGAGGATGTATGGAGGATTCTAAGAATCCCCATACAAGGACGATTGATCACTCCTATGGCCAATCAGGGCCATGCTATGGGACGATTGTGTGGTGACCCGAGCTTCACCCTGGAGAAGGGCGGAGTTAACATCGAGGCACTGCGCCAGATGCCTGGGGCATCTAGACTCACACGGGTTCTAGCTGGAGTAGTTGGTGGACTTCTGCTGTGCCACCAGAGCGGGTGCAGGGTGCCATGGATGCTTGCAGATGTGATCTACGACATGCGGGACCATGGGTACAGGTTCTCTTGGGGCAGCTATGTACTATGCCGGTTGTACAGGATCCTGTATGGGGTCGTGTACAAGGGCGGCCGATGTCTGGTGATGACATCGCTCCTACAGGTTTGGTGTTGGGAGCACATTGCAGTGCGGAGGCCGATAGGGCTTCCTCTGATAGGGGTTGACGGGGAGAGGCCCCGAGTCTTCTACTGGTGGCTCCGAAGAGGGTCACAGTGGCGGATCGACCTTTCGATGTCCCGGAGACTACTGGATGACTTAGTCCCGGACCAGATCACCTGGAGGCCATGGAGGGAGCATCCAAGGTGGGCCGAGGATGGACAGGAGTTGGCTCGCGTTAGGCGAGTTTGCTGGCTATGGATGGAGAGGGGAGAGGTGGAGCTCCACCGCTATGACCGAGTTTTGCGGTAGTTCGGTCTACAGCAGGGGATCCCATCTCTGAGGGATTATGAGTTTTCCTGGACTATCCGGGATAACACCACGGTTAGCGGGGCTCCGGACATGCAACGCTTCTGGAGTCAGGACACGGATGATGCCCCCATCCAGCCAGTGGATGGGGATGACGCGGGGGTAGCCGATGGCTACGATGCCAGTACGCGGGCATCTGCCCTCCTCGGATGACGAGGGCTTAGGGTTCGATACACGCGGTTGTGCGTCGGATAGGGAGGCGGTGCCGGGCGGCTATGGAGGTGGCCCAGGGTCACGGTGGGAGAGATTTGAGGAGGCCACAGGCACAGGAGAGGCCGCGACAGAGGGATAGGAGGGAGGCGAGACCCCCTTCTCCACAGAGAGAGAGGCCACCATCGCCCGATAAGGGCAAGGGCGTTGACACGGGGGAGAGTAGCGAGACGGCTACTCTCCGAGCGGAGAGAGATCGTCTCCAGGCATAGGTGCAGACTCTACAGGATGAGGCTGCACGCCATCGAGCTGAGGTGACACAGCTCTGAGACGAGATTGCACGCCTCAGGGCACGGGGCAGAGGGGCGAGCACTAGGGAGCTGACACGGGCTATTGCCCAACTTACTTTCTACCAGACTTTGTACTATCAGCTGGTGCCAGAGGAGGATAGACTACCCCTAGCCGCTAACATCGCAGATCCGATCAGGATTGGGTCATCGAGGACCTCGTCCCGATCGAGGACTAGGACTCACAGTACTACTCAGACTGCGATGGGGCCACCTCGTCCACCTCAGGGCGGGGGAGGAGATGAGGCGGAGAGCTCGAGGGGCTCTCGAGGCTAGAGGACTACATAGCTTTGTACAGATTGACATTGTATTATTATTATTTTTTGATAGAGGATTGAGTATGCCGAGGTACAGATTGTGGCATACCAATCCAGTTTTGATGATGTATATATACTGTTGATATATATATGATATGTTTTTGATCATATGACTTGTGTTATGTGTATGTTTATGATGCTTTTATGTTTGATTGATTGATTTGATGATTGGATTGAGGATTCATGAAATTATGTCGTTTTGAAAATTTATAATTTTGATGTCATGCTGTAATATTTTAAATGAAATAATCTGATGTAACAAATTGATTGTTTGTGATGTGATGTGATAAAAAATAAAAAGAGACTTCTAACAATAATTTCAAAGGACATTGTCGCTATTATAGACCATTTCATGGAGTCGCTGCTCACTCGGTCGTCAAGCTAATCCCAGTATAGAAATATTGTTAAAAGTAAAAGAGTGCTTAAGAGACTGTCTTAAGACTTTGGTGCAATGGTGCAAATGATGATGATGATGGTTTGTTTTTCAGATTTTCATAAAAATAGTATGCATGAAATAATGTTAAAATGATTTTTGCTAGGCATAAATTCCTAAGTGTGATAAATTTTTGGATAATTCCTTAGGAATTATACCATCATTGCAAAATTGAAGGTTGACATAATGACATGAAATAATGAAAATGTGTTTGCTTTTTAAAAGCATAATTTGTGTAACATAATGATTTAAGTCATATGGTTTTCATGATTTTTAAATAAATGGGGAATAAAAATTGTTACAATGGTTTGCGCTAGGCATAGAATATGTAGGTATAGACTTATACCATCATCGCGAAAATCAAAGAAAATAGATAGTTTTATTGCATGGTTGATTTTTTAATAAACAGAAAATATGAAAATGAGGACTTGCGCTAGGCATAAAATTCCAATTTTGGTTTTGGAACTATACCATCGTCGTGAAAGTCGACCAGATATATATATGTTTTGATTATATATTTTGAAAGAAATTTTTGATTTTTCTATTATATAGTTGTCTTTATGGTAAACAACTGTACTTGATTATTCCAAACAAGTTGCAAAAATAATATTTCAAAGTATTTTGAAGACAAAAGTTAGATTTATAAGGAATCCCATGTGCATATGTGAATTCATTTCCGATCTTGATTTATCATAATGATACACAAAATCTCTCAAATACAAATGTGTGTGCAATTGCTTTGTGCATTTACCAGTTTTGAGCAAGATAATATGATACAAGTGATTTGAAGAAACCAAATAAGTGTTCATTAACCATGATGTAGATGCATATAACCATACTAGACTACTATGTAGGTCGGATTATCAAGAGCTAGCTAATCCATAAGCAGACATAGGTCTGTACAAAAGAAGGTCGCTAATGTGACGGACATATCGCCACGCTAGGAGTTACCCAAGGCCAAGCGGGTTGGGCACAAACGACCTGTTATGGGGCTTATCTCACAGTTTTCGAATAATTGAGAATTCCAGGGATTCAAGCTCATCAACCCTTCTTTTCTTTTCAAAGGGTAGGGAAAGGGATTTTATTGCTTTTGCTTTTGCTTTCTTTTGCTTTTCTTTTGAACTTTTTCTTTTCTTTTTCTTTTTGTATTTTTTGCTTGATTTTTGAGATAGTGCTTGAAATATTGCTGTAATGATATAAAATAACATTTTTCTTTTCTCTTTTTCTTGAACTTTTCTTTTCTTTTTCTATGCTAGGGATACTTGCTCGGATTAGCTGTAGAGCAAGGGATTTTTATTCTGGGTAGGGGTGAGCTTGTCCTTTTGCCAATTCTCAAAGATTCTAGACCATGTGCATGATAGGATAGCAGGGAAACTTTTCGCTCAAGAAATCACTTCTACTATGTAGCAAAACATGGAAATTACAAATATAATCATTTTATTGTGAAAAGATGTGCTTGGTTTAAGTAAATAACAAGATCAATTCTCTATGCTCAAACTTTATTTAATTGAATTTTGTGGACTTTGATATAAGAGAGATTAGTAATCATGCCAGATAAAATCAAGATATTTATTTTTGTGAGTGTGCAAGTGAGGGATTCCAAATAAATGCTAATTTATCCAAAATAATTTGAAACATATAACTGCAATAATTGTAAGAAAATATATATAAATACTTTTTGAGAAGTTTTGAGAATGTTGACTCTCTCTTTCTTCTTTATATTGTTTTGGTTTCGAAAGAGTCAAGCATATTGTTGTTTTTATATTTTTATCATTATTTTGTTTTGTTTTATTTTTGTTTTTGAACAAAAAATTTAACAAGTGCCATAAATAAATGCAACAAATAGTTTTGAAGATTTTGATGATTATGAATGTTTTTGGTGTTTTTGAATTTATAAATTTGAAAGAAATACAAGATAGTGATTTTGAATATTTTAAACAAATATATACAAGGATGAAATGACCAAATTTATACATAGTAACGTTTAAGATGCAAAATATTCATGGGTTCTTTAAGTTCTTTACCATCTAAGGTAGATAATTTGTATGCTCCTGATTCAAATTTAGCAGTGATAATGTATGGTCCAAGCCAGTTGGGCTCAAATTTACCTTTAAGGTCCTTAGTTGCATTAGTATTTTTTTGAAGATTTTGAGGATTTTGATTTTTTTGTATTTTGATTTTAATTTATGAATTGAAATTGGTGGTATATACAAGATGATCTATATACACTATACAAGGTTATTTGAGTATAGCATGTCTAAGGTTGCTTCAAAATCAAAGGAGGTTTTGAAGGATAATCTGGTTGAGGTGAAGGTAAGAATAGAAGGTGATGAATAAAAGGTAGTGATAACAAAAGCTTTGTTATAATGTAGAATAATGTAGCAAAAGATTTGACTTTTATATGTGGAAAATTAATCATGTTACAAAATAAAATGTCAGAAGGATAAGAAGGTTCTTCATTCTTATCACTATCTTCCAAGTCTTGATAAGATGGAGGGAGCATATGTGAAAGATATGCATGGATGTTATTTGGTAAACAAGGATGATCATATATGGATGAAGAAAAGTGATGGATAGAAGATAATTGTGATAATAGAGAATGTATAGAACTTGATGTTTCAACCGTTAAATATTCTTCAAATGGTGTTGGGTCACCATGTATGGTAACAATTTTATTTGCAATTTCAAACTTCAAACATTGGTGAAGAGTGGAAGGGACAACCCTCATCGTATGAATCCAAGGACTTCTGAGAAGTAGGTTGTAAGGTGAAGGGCAATATGCTACATAAAATAAAGTATCCAGGATCTTGGATCCAATATTAAGGGAAGAATTATAGTACCTTGAGCTTCTTGAATTTCATTGTTAAAATATTTTATAATAACATTTGATTCATTACTATCTTCTTCCTTTAATTTGAGTTTTTGGAATAATTGATAAGTGCATAAATTAAGAGAGGAGCCATTATCTACCATGATAGTTCTAACAAGTGTTTCTTTACTAGATCCTGTAATGTAAAGATAGTAGTCTTCTTGTGGAGTAGAGGAAGGAATCTCCTCATCATAGAATGAAATATGGTTAACCTCAAGAGGGTTTACACCATTAATTATGTTCTTAGAGAAAATATGATGAGGAACAAATTGTTGGCTAGGTATTTTGAACAAAATTTCCTTGTGATAAATTTGTAATACTTCTAAAAGGGATATCTTTGCTTGAGGATTAATCACTTGTTGTTGGCTATCAAAGTGGATTTCAGATTGAGATTTTGATTCTAAAGATGAGCTTTCTATGCTTACATTCCATTTTGGATCATTCTCTAGAGCCAAAGATAGTTTTGAAGGTTGGTCAAATGAGGAATCCATATCTTGAATATCAGATTGAGTTGATTGAACTTGAGGTTGCTCATTTGTAGTTTTTGTTACAATATTAATAATATCATCATGATGGGACACATTAACATGCAATATTTGATTGGTTTCTTGTTGTTGATAATTGAATAGGGGTTCTTGGGAGATCCCCATGTCTTGATTGATTATTGGTATTTGTTGTGTAGGAGTTTGATTGTTTAATGGAGATTTATAATCGGTTGTAGATTGTAATTCCTTTATATTAAAAAGATCCTTATCAATCAAATCTTGAATTGCACATCTTAAATTTTTACAATTTTGTGTCATATGTCCATCTACTCTATGATATTCACAATGTAGCTCGGGTTTAAACCAATCTGCATGTGGTATCGAGGTTGTCTTATGGAAGGGAGTTCAATCTTATTTGTGTCAAGTAAATACTTGAGAATTATATCCATTGGTTGATTGAGCTTAGTAAATTTACGTGATGAAGGTTTTTGAGAGGTTTTTGATAAATGCCTTAGGAATTTCGTCATAAAAGGACCTAATGGTTTCTCACCTCTACTTTCTTTATTATGGGTAGAATGATGACAGGAAGATTGCGAAGTAGGAGGTGAGTGCATGGTAGAATTGGAAGAATAAGTATTTTCTTGTTGAAATGGATGTGTTGTATTGAAAGAAGAATATTGAAAAGGTGGAGGAGGATTATATGTGGATTGATAGACATAATATGGATATATGGGAGAATAGATAATATCGTTATGAAGAGGATTGGCAAAGGGATTGTCTTGTTGGGTTATGGATGAAAAATGAGAAAAGTGTGATGGAGGTGATGTTGAATAGGGATGAGGTTGGTCATAATCAACAAATGTATTTGGCTGAATTCTTCCAACATTACTGATGGGCTCATATTGATTTGAGTAAAAACTCATGGTTTCTTTAGTACTTCTAAAAGTAATATTTAGCATCTACTATTTAGAATTGAATCTAAAACATACAAACTTGAAATGATGATTTTGTTTTTGTTTTTCTTGTATACATATATATATATTTTTTTTTGTTTTTGTTTTCAAAAGGTTTAAAATGCATTCACGTCGGGTTCACCAAAATGTATCGCTCCAAATTTTTCGCATCCTTACCTTTAGGCTATAGGATCCGTGCCCGGAAGGAGGATGGGAAAAGGATGTCGCGGTACCTCGGACTGAGAGGACTTTGCGAAGGTCCCGCCTCTCAAGGGAGGTGTATTTTGATGATTTTTCGATGGATGGTGGGTTCACCAGGAAACATTTAATGGCAGTTTCCACGCCTAGGTTTGGAATGTGTTTTTATGTGTTCGTTTTTAGCCTTAAGCATTCATATCCTAGGTTTGGCCAAATGAATCTAAATTAATCTATATGAAAATGCAGATTTAATGAATACAGAGAACAAATTTAAAGACAAAAAATAGAGAAATTATAGAAGAATAAGAAGAATACCGATCCGGATGTCTGATGGAGATTTCGATGTTTGAAGCAGTCGGGATCGTCTGGAATTCGACAGAATCGTTCGAGATCGGACAAGATCGTCTGAGATCTGACGAATTCGTCAGACGAATTCGTCGAGAGACACAAACAGAAAAACAGATGCAAAATACCGAGAATACAACTATTCTAATAGAGGAAAACTGTGCAAAATAACAGTGTGAATACTAAACTGAAACTTAAAGACCGAAACATGTATGAATGATGCTGATTAAATCACAATTATGGTTTAATTATGCCTTTGATCTAGATGGGTGAACTCCAAAATGCAATATAACATAAAATATCGAATAAACTAGCTAATTTGCAGAATAAAACAACAGAGAAAAGGTGAAGAAATGCAAACTTATGGCACTGATTGCCTCAATGTGGACTGCAGTCGAGATCGTCTCGCATCAGTACGAAATCGTCTCGATTTGACAGGATCGCCTCCGATCTGAACAGGTTCGTCGACGACGATGTATGCTTGCTCCGGCTGAAAAACAAGATGGTACCTACAACAAAATTGATATAGGACTACTGCAAATGAAAACTTGGGATGATTTAACGTGCATGAAGTTAAGTTATAGAGAATTTCAGCCAGGGGTTGGGAAGGGAAGGTCCTAGGGATTAAATAGGCTTAGGGGAGTAGTTAGGAGGTTGGAGATCATCCCTATTTGGGAGATCTCCAATGGGGGAGGGTCTCTAACGGCGCAGACACGCTTCTGCCCGGATTAGAGGCCCGTTGGAACAGAAGCTAATTGTGCAAAATCAATTTTGCGACAAGATCGTCTGGACGTCCTAGCCCAGACGAAATCGTCGGATCTGGGGCGATATCGTCTGATCGGCGACGATATCGTCAAACGGTCAAAACAACCTCTAAAAATGGCATGAAAAAGGGGGAAACGGATTACCCGACGGTTAACGGGCGGTTTGGGAGGTTAAAATTTGAATTTAAATTATTTACTAAGGTGAATGTAATTATTACAATTTCACTGTGCCAATTTTAGGGTGCTACAGAGACCTAGGTTCAAACCTCGCGAGCATGTCCAATTTGGGCAAAGGTAGTTGTTTGACCTGAGTCCGTTGAGTGTGCACCAACTTTATGACGACAGTACCAACCTCGAGCCACCGGGGGTCTCCCTCATTCCAAGTCATGTTTACCAAGGCAAGGTAGAGGTTATAGTGGTAGCACCATGATTTGATGCTACGATCGGAGGTAATGCAACTTTTTTTTTTTAAGCGAAAAACCCCTTACGGGACCACCTTGGTCTGAGAGACCATGAACAGGGGGTTCTACACCATCAAAGTCACCCGAGAGTCGCACTCGACCCTACCCGCACCAACATTATCAATTGGATTTTGGATACCCAATTCAGCTTTTTGGTAGGGTGGAGATTTGAACCTGGGACCTCTCTTGGAGGATTTCCCTCTCCTCTCCAACTCACCTACAACACCAGGGTGGAGGTAATGCAACTTGACCCTAGGACCAGTTGTTCAAAAAGGAAAAGTAGTTGATTCCTCTATGTATATAAAAACAAAAAAACAAAAACATCAAATAATTCTAAAATAGTAAAATATTTAATAAAACAAAACATGTAAAATTTGAAACTAAAATTACACAAAGAAAAAAGATTTACTTAACTTTTTTTGAATGTAAAGGCCTAACTTTTAATTAATTTAAAAATACAAGTCTTTACAACCAAAAAAATAGGTGGATAGGCACACCCAATATGTAGTCACACTAACTCAGGTGGAGTTAGACAACGTTACTCAAAACAATAAAAACAGGGTTAAACCCATCACCAACCACAACACCAAAAAATATGCATTAAATCATGTCAATCATGGAGGAATGCTCACAAGGTGAGTGTCCATCACTCACCATATGCTAAATACCGATATTAGAAGGAATGGAAATGAGCCACCCATCCTCCCTAGGCGTGCCAACATTATCACTTGTACTAGAACCATCAATACCATTAGAGACAAGATCGAGAGGTTTTATAGAAGGCACTCAAATGACCGTAAATGGGGAATTACCCTAATGTTGCATAAGAGCGCGAAGATGCTCCACCTCTATATGAACTTTCTCCACTTGAACTGAAATCTGGAGCCAAAAATCAGAGTAAACTGTGCACTTATCAACAATTGAAAATTCATCTAAACTATGCTGCTGAGAAAAGATAATTTTGTTACGAGTTTTCCAAATATGAAAGAGCACATTGATGCAAAGAATGTTCCACACTTCCAACAAGGGCAAGGAAAAATCTGGTGGATCGCCAAGAAAAACATGATGTCAGGTGAATGAACTGGCCATATGAGGTCGAAATAAGATCTCAAGCCAATCCTAGGCCATTCGAGCTTTCCTACATTGCCAAAAAAGATGAAGTGGGTCCTCTAGAGCATCGTAAAAATGACACGAAGGATTCTTTATTCCAAGGTAGTTTAATCTTTGTCCAAGAGGAAGACCATAGGATAAGAGGCTCCAAGTAAAGAAAGCCTATTTGGGTTCAATATATCTTGCCTAAGCCATTTTAAATCTTAGACTCCAACGAGTTTGAGTGGAAAGAAGATCCCACCAAGCATTGAGTCTTTGAACGATAGGGACATTGGGAGTAAGCCAAGCATACCCTAACTTAGGTTTGTAAGTAAGAAGTGGGGTTTTCTTAAACCATCCCCAATCAAACCACCAAGGCTTTTGAGAATATCTATAGATCATGGGCCAAAGAGAAAAGGGGATACAATCCAAAATAGTGTCATAAGTAATCTTATCATCTGGTCGTATACCAAACAATATCCTGAAATCATCCCTTGGGATCTAATCCTTGGAATATCTTGAAAAAAAGTCTGCCACTGTTAAAATCCCTTTCTTGAAGAATCGTTGAGCATGAATCCATTGCATGTACGCATGAGGGGAACCTTGAAGAGTAATAAAATGTGACCATCAAACATTATAAGTGGAAATAGAAGCACCTTTTCGATGCCCATCCCCTAGCCAACTCAACTAGGGCTTAATTTTCTCCCAAGCCCTTCATATGCTCTAAATGACAAAAGAGCCTTGAATTTTAATTGGGATAGGAGCAAACAGGAAGGATTGAAAAATCATGCCTTTCCAAGCCTTCCTGCCAAGAGGTAAACTAGTGGAGATGCAGTGCCGAATGAGAACTTTCCAAGCTTCATAACCACTTAAGGCTCGAAGAATCCATTTAGCAGATAAAGCAAAATCTTATCTTTGACAATCATGCAGTCCCATACCTCTTGATTTTTGGGAAGACAACAAATTTCCTAGGCAACTCTATGAAACCCTCATTTATGTGATGAGTTAGCCCGAAATAAAATCCTTAAAAGCTTTTCCAACTTTTTATAGCAGGCTTGAGAAGGGACCCAACAAGATGAATAGTACACATGAGTAGAAGCAATAATTTTGGAACACACCTGAAACTTACCAGCTAGAGTAAGTTTTTTTGTTATCCAAAAGGAATTTTTTTTCTACTTTTTGTAAAACATAATTCCACAAGATAGAAAGGGAAATATGGAAAGCAAATGGGATGCCAAGAAATTTAAACATCTCCCCTGGTTGGATCCAATGCCACTAGAAGCTTTCAAGCCAGCTTGGAAGGTCCAAAGAGGATTGCCTATAGCATGAGGTCTTCCTCCATTGAATGTTAGATCCTGATGCATTGCAAAAAATATCTAGACAATCTAGAGTCTGTTTGATAGAGCGTTCAACCTCATGAAGAGTAAAAAAAGAATCATCTACAAAATATCCATTTATAAGTTGATAAGATGCTCTAGGTAAAGAAATACCCCTAATATTACCTTGACTCACATGGTTAGCAAGAAGGTATCCAAAAGCTTCAGTTGCCAATATGAAAAGAGAAGGAGCTAAAGGACAACCCTATCTGACAGATCTGAACAATCCAATTGATTCAGACTGACAATTGTTCAAAGTAAGCACAACTATAACATTTGAAAAAAGCATACTAACCAAGCTCAAGAAATGTAGCCCAAAACCAAGAGCTTGAAGCATGGTAAGGATGAAATTCCATTCAATCCTATCATAGGCTTTCTAAAAATCAATCTTGATGAAAAGAGTATTTTTTTGAGTGGCTCTAGCCCATTCCATGCCCTCCCAAACAACAATTACATTATCCATAATATATCTGCTATGCACAAACCCAGTTTGCTCAGGATGAATAATAAGTGGCAACAAAGGTCTAAGGCGTAAGGCCAAAGCCTTAGCAATAATTTTGTAACTCACATTGAGTAAAGTAATAGGCCTCCAGGTGGTGAGCACTTCTAGATCCCCCTACTTAGGGATAAATTTAATATTGCCCTTATCAATTATAGAACTTAAAGAGCCAAAAGCCATTACTTCTCGATACACATACAGTAAATCTGGGTCAACCATGTCCCAATACTCCTTATAAAATTCACAAGGAAATCCATCTAATCTTGGAGCTTTATCATTGGCCATCCTGGATAGGGCTTTAGCAAGATCATCCAATGATAAAGGATGCTCACAAGCTTCCTTTTGAAGAGCTAAAAGCTTCTCACGAACAACTGCACAACAAGCTTGAATTGTAGCCTGTTGTTTAGGAGTTAAATCCTGAGAAGCAAAAACTTTTTGATAATAATTGACAAAAACTTTAATAATATTAGGAAGCGAAGTCCAACGAACCCCTGCATCCTGAATAGCATTGAATTGAATGGATTGTCTCAAGGGCTTTATTTTTTGAAAAAAATATTTTGAAACCCTATCGCCAATTTTTAGCTAGTGAAGTTGAGCACGAAGTTGAGCTCCCCTTGCTTCATAAAGCTCAATTTTTTTAAGCTCATGCCTAAGACTTGCAACTTGGGCTTGAAAAATGGAGCTTAGAGGGCTCGCTTCTAGTTTGATAGAAGCATGAGCCAATTCAACTCTAAGGGCTGCATTAGAGATTTGTCTCTGCTTGGCAACTTCAACTCCTAAATTCCTGAGAAGAACAGTTGTTCTGGAGATAGATTCATTCCACCAAGAAATTCTACCATGAATTCCAGTTGGTCTAGAAACTAGATTCCAAATCCTGCGAATATGAGCAAACATAGATTGATGTTTAAACATTCAGATAAAACTAAGACTTGAACTAACGAGGCAAAGGTGGAGAACAAGAGATGGAAAACACAATGGGAGCATGATCAGAAAGGGTGGTATCAGGAACAATTGAAACAAAGGGCATAGAAGTCGACAAGCAATGGAAATGAAAATGAGAATGTTCAGATAGCATAGCTCTATCAAGCCGCTTCAAAATACAGGTATTGCTAGCTTGAAAGTTGGACCAGGTATACCACACAGACTCAAGAAAATTAGAGGGTATAAAGCAGGAATTAGGGTCACTCAGCCCAAGCTTATTTTTGAAAAAAACCATGCTTCCCACTCACCAATATTCCAACGCATAGGGAGCAAGCCAAGTTTGTCAATCGGTTTCTCCACCATATTGAAATCACCACACACCATCCAAACCACTTCAGGTAGGACAAGAGCAAGCCATCGCCATAAAGCACACCTTTTCGACGCATTATTAGAAGCATATACAATAATCAAACCAAAAGGGATACCACCAACTTCAAAAAGATTCCAAACTGCTTGATTTGAGGGGTCCATCCCCCATGTGATAAGATGAGAATGCCATCTAGGAGAAATGAAAGTGATAGCCCCTCCTCTGCCAGGAGTATTATGGGAACAAAAAATACTTACTTGTTGACCATAAAAAGGTACAAGTACTATCCAAAATGAAGTCAACAACCTTAACTTCTTGTAAACAAAAAAAATCCAAACTGCCATGCAGACGGGCAACATTCTAAATCTCCTTATGGACCTAATATTTTTGGATTGGATCCTTCAGTCCTCTTACATTCCAGGACAAAAAATTCATTACGGATAATCGAGGTTCATTCCCTCGAAAATATATTTAGAATCTCCCAACTCTCCTAGGGAAGTGTATGAATTGCTGAGAAATCAATCATGATTTTCCCTAAGAAAGTTAGACTGTCATCTCTTTTCTTGATGTAACCCCTCATGAGCCAGACTACATGAACAGTGGGACCTGGAGAATGACACATCCTTCGATAACGCTTGCTTAAGAATGGAAGGAGCAAGATAATCGGGTGAAGAAGATATTAGAGGTGGTGAAACTCCATCTAAAGTAGGTATAGAAGGGGATCCTCCTAGAGCCAAGGGAGATAGCTGCACTAGAGAAGTTGGAGCTAGAAGGGCTGGCATACGTGGTGCTGAAGGTTGTTGTACCGGAGGGTTGGAACTAGAACCTCCTTGCAACACCGACTGCTTAGGTGGATGATTTTTCCTGTTTGTCATTGTAGTCCATTCATATGGAGGATTCTTGGCTCCTAGAGTTGGAACTATCAAAGCAAGGGGAGGAACAACAACATTGCGTGATTTGAACTTATCAGCCATAAGTGGACAATCTTTAATTTTGTGCTCTGCTGATTGACAACGGTAACAGGTGTTGGACAAATTAATGTACACAACATGTTGTGTAAAAACCTTATCACCAATCTTTAGGTCAATAGACTCAGTAAGGTCCTTGGAAAGATTGACTTTGACACACACATGCCTGTTAGGACGAATATTATAGAATTTATTTGGTTCTAAGCAAACCACCTTCCCAAGGGTGGAAGTAATACTTTGCAAGAATGACCAAAGGGCTATCGAAAGACTAGGGAACTCAACCCAAACAAGCACTTCTAGAGAAGCCTCATCATTGATAGAGAAATATCTGGACCATTGTTGAAAGATAAGCAAAGAGCTTTGGACATACCAGGGACCCTGACTAAAATCTTCTTGTGCATGTTGAGCATCAGCAAAGCGAAAAAGAAAAACCCCTTTGACAACTTTTGGATATTCTTTATCTTAATGCCATAAGGTTGCCAATACTGCTGAATCCAAGATCGGATCAAAGTATCATTCGAGATACAACCCAAGAAATATCCTATCAAGGTATGCTCTTCTAGCCACTTGCATGCATTATCAAACTCAATAACAAAAATTTCAACAACAAGATTGGCATTGTTACCTTGTGGAAAATTTTTAGCACGAACTTATGAAACCTCTTCCCTAGCGCAATTCCTTGCTCCGATAACTTCAACATAAGTTGAAGCTACCGACTATGTGGCAACCATGAAACAGATGAAGGTGGATTCTCAACTCTTAGGGTTTTCTCAGCTCCTAGGGTATTCTGTTGCGTGTGTAATATTAAACCTTGAATTTAAATAATAATACTAGAATATGACCCTTTAATTGATTATAATCAACTATTAATTACAAAGGTATAACTTTTCATAAGGAATGTGCTCTTTCACTAGAATATAATAAATAGAGAGAAAATTATTCATTCACATTCATCATCAAATATCATGTACTTATATTTACCTCTTATTGATAAATACTTGACAGTTAACACTCCTAAGTAACTTCATAAAAGGTGAATCAATATGAATGAATGATATATGAATGAATAATGTATTTTAATATCCCTTACATTCAATGGTTTGTAGGATCTATCAAAGTTTGTCCAAAGATAAACATAAATATGAATGGTTCAATATATTGATCAAATATAATAAAGCTACTTCAATATATATATGATTTAGTTGATTCACCTTTTTATTTAAAAAATAATAATTACATTGATTCACTTTTGAAAAATACAAATTATAAAGCTCATCTTGGTGTTGGTCAGATTCCATTGATTCCATTTGGTAATTCATGTATATATGCTGGTCAGATTGGTGTTGGCCTGGGGAGCTTCCTGTTTTGCAATATAAAGCTCATCTTGGTTACAAATGGCTCACCCCACAAGTTCCAATGGTTGATAAGCTCACTCTGAGATGGAATTTAGTCTCTCTTCCCTCCCAATGGAATAAGAGGTTTCGGATTGCTTGGGCTACTTATATTGAACCTAAACAAAGTTTTTTTGCTTGGAGTCTCTTACATTAAGGGTTACCTATTGGCAGTAGGCTCAAGCATCTGGGTGTTCATAATCTCATTTGCCCGGTTTGTGGACAAGCGAAAGATTTATTGCATGTTTTTTGGTCTTGTGATCGGGCTCAATCGACTTGGGAGTGGCTTCTTGAATTTTTTAGACCTTTTATGCAGGAGGATTTTACTTGGGTGCATGCTATTTTGGGTGACCTATTGCTTTTTCCTTCAACTTGGATGTTGTTTGGAATATTTTTAGAATTGGTACCTTGTTTTATCTATGGAAGTCCTGGAATAGAGCTGTTTTTCTTAGCAAGATGTCGGACATGTCTTCTTTGTTGTTGATAAATATGATATATTCTTTGATTGTCAGGTTACAGATTCAAGAACAAGTTAAAAAAGTATAGGTGGAGCTGCAGTACTTGCGTACCCTCATGGATCATTGGGGGAATGCACCTTGCATTATGAGTCATGTGTATCTTCCTTCCCCTTCCAGGTGGTAGTAATTTCTCGGCTTCTTTCTTTCCGAATGCATATTTAATATTGTTTTGGCAGTTGTTATTGGCAATTTGTGGGCAGTTTCTGACACTCTTGTATACTCTTAACCACAATGGTTAATGTGTTGGTTTACAGGGTGTGCTAATCCCATCCACCCTTTTTTGTATGATTAAACATTATTTTATTAATATAATGGCTTTTTAAAAAAAAAAAAAAAATACAAATTATATGCATATGATATAAAAATGATTAAATTTATTACTTTAACGTGATTTTCAATATACTTTAAGTTTCTTATCTTATGCACATGAAATAATAGTTAACCTTATTAAATGTAAAACAACTAAGTAAATAATCAATAAACCACTAAATTAAATACAAAATCATTTATTCTTATTTCAATGAAAAAATTAAATATAATTACAATGAATTGAGTGAACATACTCACAAGAGAGAAGAGAGAAGACCATAAAAATCATGTAAATAAAAAACACAAGAAAATGCAAAAATATAAGTTAAATATCAAAAACAGATCTCATTGTAAAGGATCTGGAAAACTGGATATGAAAACTTTCAAAAGATGAAAAGAGAGATTCAATTTCAAATCTCCACTCTTCCTCATAAATAGGTGATACGTAAAATTTAGTTGAAGGTTGATTAGGCTTGCTAGCATGGATAGGACGAATTCTCCATATCAAAAGAAAACCCTTAAACATGAAATTTAATTTTATATAATAAATTTTAATGAATAAACGTCAAACAAAAAATCAAAAACACTATTTTAATTTATTTTATTAGTATAAATATAATTTTAAAAACTTTCGGAAAAACGTTTAAACGCGGCACACTATTTTTTCTTATTACTCTCGTGGTCAAAGCGTGTTTTCCCCTCCCATATTCAACGAGATTTCAATTTTACTTGTTTGTTGTAGACCTGAGACCACAGAAATTCTGTAGACAACCCCTCCTCGGCGATATACATTGTGAGTGTGAACAATGCTGCCGAAGACTGTTAGTGTTTTCAATGTTCCCTTCGACTGCAAAAAGGAGATGCATATAATGCAGTATTGCATAGTCATCGTGTCGAAGTGTCTGCCCCATGGCATTTTCGGCAGCAGTGTTTCCATATTCAGTAATTACGAAGAGGAGTTCCACCTGTATGTGCATTGCAAATACTGAGAAGAGGCAGAATGCAGGTGCGTTACATCTTGGTTGCATTTTTTAAGGAAAACGAATCTGTTAATTTTTTAGGGTTTTTTTCATTGTCATTTTTGAAAAAACATATTTCACCTTCGTCAATTGAATTTTATGGCTTCGTAAATTGGATTTTAGCTTCTAGGGTTTAACTTATTTTTAATAATTTAGGGTTTAACGTTTTTAAATAATTTATTTATATGATTTTGGTTTCTTGTTAAATTTTTTTAAATCATGTATTTCTTCTTTAATGGGAAGGGCTTAAACTCAGATACCCGCTGTATTTCTATTCTCATCTTGGTAAGCTGGTTGCATTTTATCAGCGCATTTTTTTTTAAATGAAAAAGAATCTGTTAATTTTTTAGGATTTTTTTCATTGTGATTTTTGAAAAAACATATTTCACCTTCGTCAATTGGATTTTATGGCTTCGTAAATTGGATTTTATCGCCACATGTGTTTGAGAAGCTTGGTTTAACGTTTTAAAATAATTTTTTTTAACCCCCCCGCCCCCACCCCCCCCCCGGCCCCCCCCTTTAAATAATTTAGGGTTTAACGTTTTTAAATAATTTATTTATATGATTTTGGTTTTTGTTAAATTTTTTTAAATCAAACTCAGATACCCGCTATAGGATTTTCAAAAATAAAACAGTTAAGAAAACTTATTGTAACAATTTGATATAAAAATATATAAGGTTTTTTCCTTGAAAAACCAATTTTCACCTTCGTAAATTGGATTTTATCGCTACATGTGTTTGACAAGCTTTTAGGGTTTACCGTTTTTTTAATTATTTAGGGTTTAACGTTTTTAATTTTTTTTTTTATATCATTTTGGTTTCTTGTTAAGTTTTTTTAAATCATGTATCTATGGTTTTGGTTTCTTGTTAATTTTTTTTAAATCATGTATTTCTTATTTAATGGGAAAGGCTTCAAACTCAGATACCCATATTTCTATTCTCATATTGGTAAGTTGGTTTTGGTTGCATTTAATCAGCGTATTTTTTTTAAAGGAAAAAGAATTTGTTAATTTTTTAGGTTTTTTTTCATTGTGATTTTTGAAAAAACATATTTCACCTTCGTCAAATTGGATTTTATGGCTTCGTAAATTGGATTTTATCGCTACATGTGTTTGAGAAGCTTCTAGGGTTTAACGTTTTTTAATAATTTAAGGTTTAACGTTTTTAAATAATTTATTTATATGATTTTGGTTTCTTGTTAATTTTTTTTAAATCATGCATTTCTTCTTTAATGGGAAGGGCTTCAAACTCAGATACCCGCTGTAGGATTTTTAAAAATAAAACAGTTAAGAAAACCTATTGTAACAATTTGATATAAGAACATATAAGGTTTTTTTCATTGTGATATTTGAAAAAACATATTTCACCTTCGTAAATTGGATTTTATCGCTACATGTGTTTGACCAGCTTCTAGGGTTTAACATTTGAGTTTAACTTTTTAAAATAATTTATTAATATGATTTTGGTTTCTTGTGAAGTTTGATTCAAATCATGTATTTCTTCTTTAATGGGAAGGGCTTCAAACTCAGATAGATACCCGGTGTAGGATTTTCAAAAATAAAACAGTTAAGAAAATCTTTATTGTAACAATTTTATATGTATTTTGATTATATTGCACAAAGTTAAGTAAAATTGTGTTATAATTCGATGTGCATTTGCACCCACATCGAGTATATGAAATTGTATGGCACAAAGTTTTATATGTATAGTAATAGCGATGCATGTAAATTATGGTTCTGGAGCATTTGGTAATTTGTTATAAACTAAAACTAGATACCCGGTGTAGGATTTTCAAAAATAAAACAGTTAAGAAAATCTTTATTGTAACAATTTTATATGTAATTTGATTAAATTGCACAAAGTTAAGTAAAATTGTGTTATAATTCGATGTGCATTTGCACCCACATTGAGTATATGAAATTGTATGGCACAAAGTTTTATAGGTATGTTTCATTATAGTAATAGCGATGCATGTAAATTATGGTTCTGGAGCATTTGGTAATTTGTTGTAGACTAAAACTAGAGAATACCTGACAAACCGACCACTGAAATTCTGCAGGCAATCCCTCGTTGGCCATATACATTCTGAATGTGAACAATGCTCGCAAAGACTGTGAGTGTTCCTCAATGTTCCCTTCCTCGACTGCAAAAAGGAGATTCGTCTAATGCAGTATTGCATAGTCATCGGGGTCAAAGTGCCTGCCCTCTGGCATCTTCGGCAGCAGTGTTTCCATCTTCAGTAACTACGAAGAGGAGTTTCACATGTATGTGCACTGCAAATACTGAGAAGAGCCAGAATGCAGGTCCTGTTACATCTACTAACATTTCTATTCCCATCATGGTAAGTTGGTTGCATTTAATCAGAGTATTTTGCTATTTGTGTTTTTTTGAAAGAAAAAAAATGTTTATTTTTTAGGGATTTATTCATTGTGATTTTTGAAAAAACATATTTCACCTTCGTAAATTGGATTCTATCGCTATATGTGTTTGGAAGCTTCTAGGGTTTAACGTTTTTATTTTTTAAATAATTTATTTATATGATTTTGGTTTCTTGTGAAAATCATGTATATTGGGTTTCTTCTTTAATGGGAAGGGCCTCAAACTCAGACACCCATACTTGTGGGTGTAGGGTTTTTGAAAACAAAACAGTTAAGAAAACCTTTTATTAGCATTGTAACAATTTTATATATTCATGTATTTCACTAGCTAATTTGATTATATTGCATAAAGTTACAGTAAAATTGTGTTATGATTCGATGTGCATTTGCACCCACATTGAGTATATGAAATTGTATGGCACAAAGTTTTATATGTATGTTTCATGTTATAGTAATAGCGAAGATGCATGTAAATTTGTATGGTTTTGCAGCATTTGGTAATTTGTGGTAGACTAAAACTCCCAGAACACCTGACAAATCGACCACTGAAATTCTGCAGGCAACCCCTCCTCGGCCATATACATTCTGAATGTGAACATTGCTGGCGAAGACTGTGAGTGTTCCTCAATGTTCCCTTCCTCGACTGCAAAAAGGAGATTCGTCTAATGCAGTATTGCATAGTCATCGGGGTCAAAGTGCCTGCCCTCTGGCATCTTCGGCAGCAGTGTTTCCATCTTCAGTAACTACGAAGAGGAGTTTCACCTGTATGTGCATTGCAAATACTGAGAAGAGCCAGAATGCAGGTCCTGTTACATCTACTAACATTTCTATTCCCATCATGGTAAGTTGGTTGCATTTAATCAGCGTATTTTGCTAGATATGTGTTTTTTTAAAGGAAAAAAATCTGTTAATTTTTTAGGGTTTTTTTCATTGTGAATTTTTGAAAAGACATTTCATATTCATAAATTGGATTCTATCTCTACATGTGTTTGGGAAGTTTTTAGAGTTTAACGTTTTTTTTTAAAATAATTTATTTATATGGTTTTGGTTTCTTGTGAAGTTTGATTCAAATCACGTATATTGGGTTTCTTCTTTAATGAGAAGGGCCTCAAACTCAGACACCCATACTTGTGGGTGTAGGGTTTTCGAAAATAAAACATTTAACAAAACCTTTTACTTTTCAATAAGTTTACACATGTTTTTATGAGGGGTCATGGTCTTAGAAAACCTTTTATTAGCATCTTAACAATTTTATATATTCATGTATCTCACCAGCTAATTAGACATTACCCACTGTAGATTATATTGCATAAATTTAAAGTTACAGTAAAATTGTGTTATGATTCGATGTGCATTTGCACCCACATTGAGTATATGAAATTGTATGGCACAAAGTTTTATGTGTATGTTTCATGTTATAGTAATAGCGAAGATGCATGTAAATTTGTATGGTTCTGCAGCATTTGGTAATTTGTTGTAGACTAAATACTTCCAGAAGACCTGAAAAACCGACCACTGAAATTCTGCAGGCAACCCCGCCTCGGCCATATACATTCTGAATGTGAACAATGCTGGCGAAGACTGAGTGTTCCTCAATGTTCCCTTCCGCGACTGCAAAAAGGAGATTCGTTTAATGCAGTAATCGGGGTCGAAGTGCCAGGCATCTTCGGCAGTAGTGTTTCCATCTTTAGTAACTACGAAGAGGAGTTTCACCTGTATGTGCATTGCAAATACTGAGAAGAGCCAGAATGCAGGTTCTGTTACATATACTAACGTTTCTATTCCCATCATGGTAAGTTGGTTGCAATTAATCAATGTATTTTGCTAGATATGTGTTATAATTTTTTAGGGTTTTTTTCCATTTTGATTTTTGAAAAAACATATTTCACCTTCGTAAATTGGATTCTATCGCTACATGTGTTTGGGAAGCTTCTAGGGTTTAAAGTTTTTTTTTTTTTTAAATAATTTATTTATATGATTTTGGTTTCTTGTGAAGTTTGATTTAAATTATTGTATTGGGTTTCTTCTTTAATGGGAAGGGCCTCAAACTCAGACACTCATACTTGTGGGTGTAGGGTTTTCGAAAATAAAACAGTTAAGAAAACCTTTTATTAGCATTGTAACAATGTTATATTTTCATGTATTTCACCAGCTAATTATCCATCACCCACCGTGGATTATATTGCATAAAGTTAAGTTACAGTAAAATTGTGTTGATTCTATGTGCATTTGCATCCACATTGAGTATATGAAATTGTATGGCACAAAGTTTTATGTGTATGTTTCATGTTATAGTAAGTTTTTCCCCTCATTTTGGGCTCATTGGTCATATATTATCATTTGACAGTTGCACTCTATCTTACACATTCTTGTGGATTACGGGGCTGGAAGATATAGTTGTCCCTATGGTAAGCGGCTTTTAGCTTTAAGCCTTCCATATTTGCTTTTAAATTACTGACAGACCTCATGCTTGTAATAATTTTTTACATAGAGCTCAATGCAAAATTTGTACTTATGGGATCTGAATGTATTGGATACTGAGACTATATTCTGCAGCATTTGGTAATTTGTTCTAGACTAAATACTTCCAGAAGACCTGAAAGACTGACCATTGAAATTCTGCAGGCAACCCCGCCTCGGCCATATACATTCTGAATGTGAAAAATGCTGGCGAAGACTGTGAGTGTTCCTCAATGTTCCCTTCCTCAACTGCAAAAAGGAGATTCGTTTAATGCAGCAATCGGGGTCGAAGTGCCTGCCCTCTGGCATCTTCGGCAGCAGTGTTTCCATCTTCAGTAACTACGAAGAGGAGTTTCACCTGTATGTGCATTGCAAATACTGAGAAGAGCTAGAATGCAGGTCCTGTTACATCTACTAACATTTCTATTCCCATCATGGTAAGTTGGTTGCATTTAATCAACGTATTTTGCTAGATATGTGTTTTTTTTAAAGGAAAAAAAATAATATAATTTTTTAGGGTTTTTTTCATTGTGATTTTTGAAAAAACATATTTCACCTTCATAAATTGGATTCTATCGCTACATGTGTTTGGGAAGCTTCTAGGGTTTAACGTTTTTTTTTATAAATAATTTATTTATATGATTTTGGTTTCTTGTGAAGTTTGATTCAAATTATGTACATTGTATTGTATTGGGTTTCTTCTTTAATGGGAAGGGCCTCAAACTCAGACACTCATACTTGTGGGTGTAGGGTTTTCGAAAATAAAACAGTTAAGAAAACATTTTATTAGCATTGTAACAATGTTATATATTCATGTATTTCACCAGCTAATTATCCATCACCCACCGTTGATTATATTGCATAAAGTTAAAGTTACAGTAAAATTGTGTTATGATTCGATGTGCATTTGCATCCACATTGAGTATATGAAATTGTATGGCACAAAGTTTTATGTGTATGTTTCATGTTATAGTAAGTTTTTCCCCTCATTTTGGGCTCATTGGTCATACTTAATCATTTTACAGTTGCACTCTATCTTACACATTCTTGTGGATTACGGGGCTGGAAGATATAGTTGTCCCTATGGTAAGCGGCTTTTAGCTTTAAGCCTTCCATATTTGCTTTTAAATTACTGACAGACCTCATGCTTGTAATAATTTTTTACATAGAGCTCAATGCAAAATTTGTACATATGGGATGTGAATGTATTAGATACTGAGACTATTATATACCCAAAGTGTGTGTGTGTGTTAGGATTTACATATTAATACAAATATAATAGATGAGTGAGAGTAAGGTAACGAGCAAGTGGATACATGTATGTGTGTCAATGGATACGAGTAGAGATTCATAACCTTACAAATATGTCTTTAATAATAAATAATGCGCATAATCAGGCACATTGTGCATGCCTTCCCTAGTTTTAAGGCTTTGTCTTCAAAGCAATATAAAAATTCATCAAACTAGGGATGGACATCATCTTTGTGATGTGATCCCTTCCATGAGTTGACTGAAAATAACTTCACTTTAGAACGATTGGATTTTGAAGCATATAAAGATGCATTAATATACAATAATCACAAAAATTGAGCATGTTGCCACCTCATTGAATCTGGGATAGTCCATCCCAAATTAACCTTGAGAGGTGGCATATTTGAAGATGACCTTTGTGTACAACTTTCATCTAGAGTCCATGTAGATCTTTTAGAATTTGGAATGTAAGATTGTTTTTCTTTTTTGAAAAAATCAAAACTTTGTTGCCGGATGATGTGGGTTTTGATAAACTGATTGTTGAAGTTAGTGATTCTGATGAGTAGGATTGAAACAAGGCTCCTTATTCTAATATTTGACGACATAACCATTTGTTGTATATTGAAGAACATCATATTACAACGTTGGCTTCAGAGTTTGAATTGATATTTTGGTAACATCATGAACATTATATGGGATCTCTGTGACTGATGCTGGTTTAGTTTGAACTCCCTTATTTAATGAATTGTAGGAGTCATAGTAAAAGTTTGATTATCTTTTTTTGGTATAAGGTAGAGGTGGTTAAACCTTTTACAAAGTCAAAATGGGCTGGTTCTAGCATCAAGCCCGTATAATCAAAATACAAAATGGATCTTTCTAAGACCCACATTAAGCCATACTTAGAGTCCACAGTCCTATACTTGTCGCTTGACTATTCGGGATAAAACAAAAACCAAACAACACCTAGCACTTACTAATAACACTAGGTTGTGTCTTGTACACTTGTCACCTCCCGGGCCCCAACAAATGGGATGCCTTTTCTGCCTAATTCCATCGGTCGGATTACTCATCATCAACCCCTCCGATCTCTTGATGCTCTAAAGGTTTGATCTTAGCTCTTCTCTAGAAGCCAACACCAATAGTTCTTGAGGGAAGTTATCCTTCCAAATTTGCATCTCCCCAACAGAAACTGCAATATTTGCCATTAGATCCGTCGCCTGGTTCCCTTCTTTGAAGGTGTGTTGGATTCGGGCATTAACCAAATGAGATTTATGAATCTTTGCTTCTAGGATAAGCTCCAAGATGGTCCAGTTGGGGTCTTTATCCTCCTTAATTGCCTTGATTATATTAAGCGAATCCCCTTCAAAGATAACTTCCTTATAACCTTCAAGTCTGGCAATTCTCATTGCCTTCATGAAGCTTGGGCTTCGCAAAATGATTTGTTTGAGTTCCCAAAGGCTCTGCAAAGGCAAGGACCACTTTTCCTTCCTCATTTCTCGAACTCCTCCTGCTCCTGCAGCCCCCGGATTTCCTTTAGCTGCCCTGTCAAAATTAAACTTAACCCACTTTTGTGTGGGGGGTATCCACTTGACCCCATCCCGTGGGTTGGTTGTAATGTCTAGGTCTGGAAGTTCCTCTCCCCAGTTCCTCAAAATCCTCCTTTCCCTTAGAGACATGGTCTCATTTTTGAAGAAGAAAGTTTTCCAGTTTTCTTTCAAAGCTCTGATTATTATTACCACATAACCTGGGATCTTTCTTACGTCCTTTAAATACTCTCTTATTTCTCTCATTCCATATCCCCCCCCCCCACCCCCCCACCCCACCCCACAAGCACCAAACCCACCACCCACCAACCACCCCCTCATTCAACCAAAACATGACCAAAACCCCACGCAAATAACCCCCCCCACCCTTCCCCCCCCCCCCCCGGTGACCCCCCCCCAAAAAATTTCTCCAAAACCCACAAAACCCACCCCCCCCCCCCCACCTCCCACCCCCCAACCCCCCAACCAACCCACACCTCCACCCCCACCCAAACCCGAATCCCACACCAAACCCCCCATCAAACCCCCCCCCCCCAACCCCCCCCACCCCCCCAAACCCCCCCCCCACAACCCAACCCCCCAGCGCCACCCCACCCTCCACCCCGACCACATCCCACCTCCCCCACCCAAAACCCCCGCCCCCCCACCAATCCCCAACCCCAACAACCACCCAACCCCCCCAACCCCCCCCCCACCCCAACCCCCACCCCACAACACCCCCCCCCCCCCCCCCCCCCAACAACTCCCCCCCCCCCCCCCCCCTACCACCCCCCACCCCACCCCCCCGCCCCTCCACCCCCACAAGCCCACCAACCACCCCCCCCCCGGGCACACCGCCCCCCCAACCCCACCCCAGCCCCGAAACCACCCGACCCCCAAACCACCCCCCCACACCCACCACCCCCCCCACCCCCAAACCCCCCCCCACTCCAACACCCACCCACCCCAACCACAACCACCCCCACCACAACCCCCCAACCCACACCCCCCCCCCCAACCCCACCACCCACACCACCCCAACCCCCCCAACCCACACCTACACCCCCACCCCCCACACCACCCCCCAACCACCCACCCCCCCCAAATTCCCCCACCAACCCCCCCCACCACCCACCACCCACCACCCCCCCCCACCACCACAACCCCCAACCCCCCACACCCCCACCCACCCCCCCACCACCCCACCCCCCCCACCCAACCCCCCCACCCCAACCCCACCCCACACCCACCCCCCACCCCCCCCCCCCACCACCCCCACCACACCACCCCCCCCCCCCACACCCAACCCCCCCCCCCCCCCCCCCCACACCCCCACCGCCTCCCTTGAGTTTTACCAAGCGGATTATGCTTCAAACATCTTGGATCGCTTGACCTATTCTTACTCTTGATTATATTTTTTCCCGGTCCTGGTTACCCGATACCCATAAACTGCCACCCGAATGGAATCGGAAGAAAAACGGGGGATAGAAAAAAGGGCAAAAGAGGGTGGAGGATAGAATAGAGTATAGGGAGAAGGGGGAAGGAGGAGAAGTGAAGGAGGGAAGGGCACGAGGCCAGGGGAGGGAGGAGAGGTTAGGAGGTAGAGGAAAAAAGAAGAAAAAAAAGGAGAAAGAAGAAAAAAAAAAAAAGGGGGAAAGGAGGAGAAGAACCTATAAGCCATTTGCAAGGCAGAAGGGGAAAGAAAAAAATGACATCTCCTCCTCTCCTTCGGCTTGAGGCGGAAAGGCCCAAAAACCAGCGACACCGGTTTCACCTGAGAAGAAATCCAACATGAGTAAAAGTTTGATTATCAACAAAAGCTGATTCTTGCTTTTGTAATTTGAAATGCTTAACTTAATTGAAAAGAATGTGATTATAGTGTAGCACGGTGGTGGTATTCCACCCTTGGAGGAACAATTTGGATTGATGGATTAACTATCTACAACTTGCAGTGATTCAGCTGTACGACCTGCATCATCTACTTGTTTTTGACAGCCTTACTCACTACTCCAGATGGCCTATTCTAAGAATCAGACGGTCTACACTCTTCCTAGACAGCTGGCACTAGCCGGATGGCTTGCCTTTAGTCTTGATGGCCCTATACGGCAGAATGTCGAAAAGAATACAAATGACAGGATTGAAACTAATTTATTGCAGCAATCAATCAATAGCAATACATGCAAATCACACACAATAGCAATAGCAAATGATGAACAAGTATGAACAAATATTGCATTGATGATAGCTTGTTACGGAATTCTCTTACATACACAGTATCTGATCTTGTGCAGAATACCTCTAATGCACTCTACACTCTCTCTTGGCATACACAATGCAAGTACAATGGACTCTCTTCGACATAAACAATGTCTCCCTTGTGTTTGTGTATGTACGTGTGTACCTTCTCAAATGAATGAGGGAGGTCTAATTTAAACTATGGGTATGGTAGTTACAAACAACTACCACCTCTTAACTACAAGACAAACTCGATGTCAACTACCCTTACATGACTATGTTTGCACATATCTCCAACTTGAGTCCTTATTACATGTATTATTACAACATACAACTTTAACTAAATTACAAAACTTTGGTATATGTGTACTTGACTTCCATGCATATTTTATTTCCATCTAGTCTATTTTCTCTACTGAGGTGGCACGTTAGAACTAGTGCCTAGATATGGTTATGAAGAGGAGTAATTTCTTCACCCTTTTCAGATAAGAGTTTTTCATAATTTATTGACTTTATTTGATGTGTTTCATTTGCATTTTTTTCGTAGCCCCTTCCTCAATAATTCTTTCAAATTTATCCCAATTTAAATTTGTTTCGAGTTCAGAGTCCATAGGAAGTGACCATATGTTTGCTTTGTGGTCTATATGTAACCAAACAAAGACAAAAGCATATTAGAATTTTTTAAAATAGTGAATCAAACTCTTGAATCCTAATTGCCAGTAAATTTTGGGATGGATTAGGACTCCTTTTTATTTTTATTTTATTTTTTAAATTGGTTATATGGGATTGAACTGGCCCCACCCATATTTCAAGAAACCACATAGTGGTATTTGAATAGATTGTCTTATTACAATACCTATGGAAATTGAGCCCTAGTGGCCTCTTTGTGAGCTAAACATTCTCACTAGTTGGACTTCAACTCCATCAGTGAAACAACTGGATTTAGTTACTTGAAGAGGATTTTTTTTTTTTACATGGTGGAATTGGTAGCTGCCACGAATCCGGGTAGGCTGTCTGGCTTTTATGACCGCCACAGTATTTTGCGTTGTTCGCCCCGGAAGCCGCCACACACTTCTTCTTGCAGTCCACCCCTATAACTAACATGCCACAATCATTTTAAACCTTTTACGTTGCTGAAAGCACTAGGAAAGGGACAAGTGTTTAGTCTAGTGAACTTGAAGAGGAATTAAAAACATTTTTAGTGTTTTTTAATAAAAATGTTTCTGGTCTCTTTTTTAGAATCCCCCCATTCCTCTTTAATGTGTATATGATTGGCCATTAGCCAAAGAAATGGGCTTTGCTAGTAATGCTTATGTTACCAAAGAGAGAGAGAGAGAGTAAATATAATATAATGGATATGTGACGAAGTATAAATAGAATATAATGGATGAGTAAGAGTAAGACAATGAACAAGCAGGTATATTTATATGTGCTAAGCGGTCATAACCTTACCAATATCCCCTTTAATAATAAAAATGCTCATAATTAGATACAATATAGAAACGATCTTTGAATGAATTGAATGAGTTTCAAATGAATTGGTTTTCCTTGGTGCTAAGTTATAATCATTTGCATCACAAGTGCAAATAATCTTACTGGACAAAATCTTGAAAACTAGGTGCTATCATTTTTTTCAAACATATTCAATTGTGTGCACTCACGTGCAAAATTGTTTGTTTGTGTGTGCGTCTTTGCCTATTGAAACTTGTTTGTTTGTGTGTGTCTCTGCTTGCATGAACTTGTCCATCTATGCTCGTGTTTCCACCTGCACAAACTTGTTTGTCTACGCATTTGCACATACTTATCCATTTGCATGCACATCCTTGCCTATGCAAACTTGTTTGTTTGCATGAACTTGCTTGTGTCTATCTATGCGAACTTGTCTTTATATGCCAACTTTCCCTATTGTGCGTACTTAACCATCTCTGCAAATGGCTTCACCTCTACATATGTTACAACACATGTGGCCACATACGACATACATGGCCGTACATGTCATCACACACTTTACCACACATTTGGCCATGCACGTGCATGGGGCCAAGGAAAGGGAAGAGGATCCACAAAAACAAACCTCTCCGAGGAAGAAGAACAAAGAAAAAACACAATCAACAGCAAAAAAAAAACAAACAGAGAAAAAGAGGCAGGGGCCAATGAAAGGGAAGAGGATCCACAAAAACAAACTCTCTCCGAGGAAGTATGAGGAAAATTTACATAAATATTGTGATATATTTGCAATGTAAGAAGTGGAAGTTCAGAAGTTGAGTGTCCATGCAAAGCATCAACTTAAGTTGCAATTGTTGAGAAATGAAGAGTACAAATGTGTACTTGATTTGGTGTAGTCAAAATTGGTGGGAAAGTTAAGGGCATCTGATATTTCTAGCTCATTGACACATTACTTGCAAGGAGTCCTCTATGGGTTCAAGTATGGGTTAAAGCCTAGGGTGAAACTTGATAATTTAGAAGAGTCAACAAGGTCCATGGAGGAAGAATTGTGAGAAGAGCAATCATGGGAGTGGCATCAAAAGACTAAAGTGTTGACATAATACTAAGTACCCTTTGAGGAGATTTTTCTTCTCAAGTGATAAATCTCCCTCAATTTGATTAATGATGATGATGTATCAACACCATTTGCCACTAGATCTAGTAAGGGTTGGGATTCCCTAGCCTATATACCCCCTTGCCCATTTTTGTACAATCTATTGACAAACCAATCAATCCATAGAGTGATAGCAGGCCACATTTCTCTAGCTCGTTAATTCAAAGATATGTAAGAGATTTGCATTCTTTAAGATTTTGTGAAAGCCATAAAAGTGGGAGTGCACAATTTGAGCTTAGTATGTAATAGTGACTAGTTGGGAAGGGGATGGTAGCACCATTGAGGGTGGCCTTAGAGGAGAGGTTGCCACAAACTGGAGTCAATATTGAGACAATTTTAGAGGGATAGACAAAGTCTACCAAGGACAAAGTGGGTGCCATAAATGTGACTCATGATGAGGAGAAGCCTTATCAAAAGGCTGAGGAGGATAAGGATGTGCTTGAGGAGGAATACGATGATGAGTACACGAAGGATGCCGACTAAGATGGAGTGGAATATGTTCGTTTTGAGGCACAAACTCCACAAAATGAGTAGGTGTTTGAAGAGAGTTAGAAGTAGTATGTGGCCATCTCTACACTCAATAATCCTGATGTGTTTGAAGGAGTTGGGTATTTAAGATTGATGACATTTTTGATTAGCTTATATAGGTGTTGGGTTGAGCTTAGGATGAGATTACTAGCAATTTCTTCCTATAGTGACTGTTGTGGTCCATAAGGGTTACTTGTTAGATCCACATGTTTTATAAACGTGAGATATAGGGTAGCCAAGCATGACTGGATGCACTAGGGGAGACGACATATATTCTCAATTGAATCTAGAGGATGTATGCCGTAATTATGTGGGGCATGTTGCTAGAGGACAAATTGGTCTTCCATTACAACTTATCAATTATGTACCTCATATTTTTGACCCTGTGGTCTTTTAATGTTGGAGCAGTCCTTGTGTAAACTCAATTTCCTTGCATATGAGAGCCAACATTACTTCACTAGTCTCTAGGTCAATAGTTGCATTCACGCATACGAGAAACAAATATTTGAGCAACGTCAAATTGAGGTTGAGCCTTGTAGAGAGACAATGGTGGAGATGGCTAAGCATGAAAGGCATTAAGGTTATGCATTGGAATTACATAGAGGTTGCAAGTAGAGGTGTAAAGGAAGAGTGTAGAGTTGGAAGAAATGAAATATTATTAATGTCTGTGATGGGCCAAAATAAGACCCAAGGGACTATAAGAAGGATAATAATGACTACTGGCTAGCAGGCTAAAAAGCCCAACAAAGAAAAGAACTAAGATAAATACAATACGAAACTCGACAACAGGGTCAAAGAGAAAGGGAAAAGAAAAGGGAGAGTAGAGGGGGGGGAGGGTTGTAGTCCAGAAGAGAGGAGTGCATCCCAAGAAGAACAGAGAGAGAGGAGGAGGGGGGAGAGAGCAACCCAGGAGGGGCAAGCTCCAAGAACCCCCAAAAACTAATCTCTCCTAACAGTCGAGGCGGAAGTACTGGAGCTGAAGAAGTCCATGATATGTCTCTGACTAGCACTAGTTCAGGAACCCAGACAAACTGTGGGTGTGTTGTCTAGTGACCCTGCTTCTGTCCGAACTGGATGATGTGCGACGTTTCCATCCAGAGTCACATGGTCCGTCGAAGATAGTGAAGTATGTTGTGATGAGCCGATGTTGAGGAGGGTGAGATCCATCTAGAAGAGAACTTCGTTGTCGAAGCTGAGTTATCTCCCTAAGAAAGAGTACAAGACACCGTTGGGATGGGTATCTGAAGAAGGTTTGAAATGGATCAAGAGTTGTCCTTGAAAAGGCAATGGAATCTACATCAGATCTCATAATAAATGGGACAACAAAAAAAAGTGATGAAAGGTTTCAACTTCAACCCAAGGGGAAAAACAAGCAAATCCGCTCCTCCATCGGAATATGGTGATCTGACTCAATCCAGAGTTGGTGAGAACACACCTCGAGTTGCCCAATAGTGATCCGAAGACTATGCATTGTGTGTTGTTGAAGGTATTGTGGAGGAACTATTTTGCCCTCTTGTATTTGTAAGAAGTGCTCATGGTAGAAAGACAACTTGGGGAAAAGAGGGGCAACAGAGAGATCCAAGTGCATCTGGTATATTGGAGACTAACATCCCTCAGGATCTCGTGGAGCATCCTCTCCTTACTAAGCCGAGGGGGGGAGAACACCCAAAGAATAAGGGGGGAGCATGTCTATCTGTATTTGAATGCTGAACAGGAGGGCAAAAACTTGAAAATACTAGCTCCTCCGGCCTCCGTGAGAACTCGGAGAGAGTTCCATCGAGGAGTGAAGGGCAAGGTAAGGGTATCGCCTACAACCCTCAGGGTTATCTCCGAAAGTACGGATCCTGTGAAGATAATCGATAATTAAGAAGATAATCCCAAGTTGGAGAGAAGAAGCCCCAAACATTGCCAGAATAATAGAACGGGGGATTGTGCCTTTGCAACAAATGAATCGTCGAAGCAAGAGTGTCTGGACTCGTTCAACCCGTGACCACCCAGTTAGGTCGAGACTAGGACCACAAACCATTGATTCATAAGTAATAGTTGGCTTGACCGAGGCATCAAAAATCCTCATCTTCACAGGTATACCCTGAAAATGTGCTTTGAACCAATACCTCTCTAGCAAAGACAAAGTTGCATATCCCTTACACACTTGGGCCTGGGCGACAGGTTTCATACCAAAAGTGGGATCGGTGAAAAGAACCCCCAAGTACACATAAGAGGTGGTGATCTCGACCTCCCGATCTTGGAAAGAGAAGTGGATATGAGATAGGGCCTCTTTGGTGGTATTGAATACCATAACCTTGATCTTAGAAAGATTCACCGTCTTCTGTCTCGAGTCACAAATAGCAACAAACTTGTCCAGATGGTGTAGAAGCCCCTTAGGGGAAGAGGCCAAAAGAACATCATCAGCAAAGAGGAGAACAAAAATCAGCACATAGTGAAGAAGGCAACCATCCTTTGCGTGAGCGTTCTCCTTAATAAAAGAATCTAGCTTGTCGATGAAGATCCCAAAAAGTGTCGGGGAAAGGGGGCACCCTTGTTTCACTCCTATGGTGCTAAGAATACTGTTTGAAAGCCCGTGAGAGGAGCGAAACCAAACTTTCACAGTCTCATATGACCGTGTAACTGCTGTAAAAAAGTTGCCAAGAGATGCTAACTGATCGAAGTCTCTCAAGAAGTAAATGCCGAGGCATCGTGTCGAAGGCTTTCTTGAAGTCAACAAAGCAACAATAAACCTTCGAGGACCTAGAACATGCCTCTTCAATAATAGATGTGAGGACTAGAATGTGATCTCTGGTTTGGTGATCTTGTCGAAAACCAGCTTGGTCAAGAGCCCTAAAACCCTCCTCCAACCTTCGGGAGAGAAGCACATCCAATGTTGTGGCATAAAGCTTGGCAAAGATATGCCCAATCATGATAGTCTTGTAATTATTGGGTTCATGGGGATCACCTCCTTATGAATGGGGTGAATGATATGCTGAGTCCAAGAATTAGGAAACCCAAAACAAACAGAGAGAGTAAAGAGATCAGTGAGGGGCCCAACAAGAGGGTCAATACCATGCTTAAGAAATTCCGCCTGTAACCCATCCAAATCTAGTGCTTTGCTCGTACAAAGTTTCTTGATAGCCTGCCTGATAAGACCAGTAGAAAAGAGGTGGCACAAAGAAGGGGGAAGGAACAGTAATAGGAGGCTGATTAGGAATGGTATATAGGGAAGAGGCATGAATGGTCCAAGATGAAAGATCAATCCCATGAGTAATCCGATCACAGGGGAGGATAAGACGCCATAAGGATTTAGGAGACTACGGAAGGGAGTGGATAAGATCAAGCTGATGTTGGGAGAGCAAGAGATACTTCTTTCGAAGAAGCATCCTGTAGTCTTTGTGGGAAATGGCATAGAGTAAATGCTAACTGATCGAAGTCTCTCAAGAAGTAAATGCCGAGGTATCGTGTCGAAGGCTTTCTTGAAGTTAAAAAAGCAACAATAAACCTTCGAGGACCTAGAACACGCCTCCCAAATAATAGGTGTGAGGACTAGAATGTGATCTCTGGTTTGGTGATCGTGACGAAAACCAACTTGGTCAAGAGCCCTAAATTCCTCCTCCAACCTTTGAAGGGTTGGGGAGCAAAACCCAAGGGCCCCCCCAGAGGGGGGAAAAAACAAAAAAGAAAACCCCCCCAAACAAAAAGAGAAAAAAAAAAGGAGGGGGGGGAAGAAGAAGAAGAAAAACCCATCCAAATCTAGTGCTTTGCTCGTACAAAGTTTCCTGATAGCTTGCTGATAAGACCAACAGAAAAGAGGTGGCACAAAGGAGGGGAAGGAACAGTAATAGGAGGCTGATTAGGAATGGTATATAGGGAAGAGGCATGAATGGTCCAAGATGAAAGATCGATCCCATGAGTAATCCGATCATAGGGGAGGATAAGACGCCATAAGGATTTAGGAGACTGTTGAAGGGAGTGGATAAGATCAAGCCGATGTTGGGAGAGCAAGAGATACTTCTTTCGAAGAAGCATCCTGTAGTCTTTGTGGGAAATGGCATAGAGTTGGGAAGGATTCCTAATGGCATATTTCAACCTCCGGTGGGTAGACTTACATTCCTCAACATACCAATGTTCATGGGGCATTGAACTGGGGGACGAGGACGGGGGGGAGGATGAATAGAGTGGGGGTACGAGTCCAAGGCAACCTTACAAATAGTTTGGACCAAGCAAGCATAATGATCTGAAACATCGGGAAGAGACGACACCCTAGGGAGAACCTGTCGCAACCGGTCCATGTAGGTAAAGGAATAATAATAGTCAAAGTCTATTATGACCCGAGGAGTTGAAGGGGAGGGAGGAGGGAGGAGGGAGGATGAGTAATAGGAAGGGAAACAACTGATAACGTAAGAGAAAGAATTGAATGAAGGGTAGGGGGGAGGGTGATCAGAGACTCTAAACTAGGAAATGAATGGAATGAGGGTGGTAGAGGAAATAACATAGTCGATGACACTCGTTCGACCACTGTGAGGAAAGCAAGTAAACCCATTGGAATCTCGAAAACAAGATATACCATTGAGAAGCACTAGCTTGTTGGATTCACCCAACTCAATAAGATGCTTACCGTAAGGAGTAGCTTGTGTCGTTGGAGGTTTGAGCAAAACCAAGGTCCTTAGGATCCAATTCCCGAGTCTGCAACTCATTGGTTGTGAGGTCATGAAGAGAAACCTACATAGGTGTGGTTCGAGCATTGGAATCTCCAAGCAAAAGTATCTCCCTTGAAGCTGAGTATCTAGTTATGTCCTCGTAGAGATCTTGGAAAGGGTCCCCGTCCGTGTAAATAGCAAAATTGGACGTTGTGGGGGGAAAGTAACAAGTGGCAATGTATATATCCCAAAGAGGTGGTTGATGGTGGATTTTAATCCATAAAAACCTGGAGCGGGGGTCAGTTGAAACAAGGGATACCCAACTCTGGAGCCTATCCCTGATAAGAGCAACAACACCTCCTGAACCTCGAATCCCCCAAGTTGCTGACAATTGGACCACCATAGGTAACCTGAGATAATTGGTAGGGCCTGCTCAGGACTGTTGTGCGTCTCACAAATAAGAATGATGCCATGTTTGCCAATAACATCAGAAAGGGATCGTGGGGTAGACCACATCATACCATTGCAGTTCCAACAAGCTACAACTAGCTTATCTGCCATCCCCTTCCGTGTCGATGGAGTCATTTGCTAGGCAGGGGATTGGACCACAGGTGGGGGAGAGTCCTTATTCACTACATGCAAATTACGAATAACTGCCCATTTTTTGCCTTTCCTGGCCGTGGCTACTTGTTCCTTTGCTTTCTTCAATTCTTCTACTTGGAGTCGTGTAAGGTCCTCATCAAGGGATATCTTGTCCTGAAGAGTAAATAATTTTCGTTTGGCCCTCAATGCCTTAATATGCTTTTCCGCATTTTTGAAGCGTATAATCAATGTGGAGTCAGGAGAACTACACGCAAATTACGAATAATTGCCCATTTTTTGCCTTCCCTGGCCGTGGCTACTTGGTCCTTTGCTTTCTTCAATTCTTCTACTTGGAGTCGTGTAAGGTCCTCATCAAGGGATATCTTGTCCCGAAGAGTAAATAATTTCCGTTTGGCCCTCAATGGCTTAATACGCTTTTCCACATTTTTGAAGCGTATAATCAATGTGGAGTAAGGAGAAAACCATGCTCTCTCCAGAGTAACTTCAACTCCAACTCCGAAGGGAGAGAGGGGGGCAAACTCCAACTCCCCTAGAAACTAGTCTCTCCTAACAGTCGAGGCCGAAGAATCTATGCTGAAGAAATCCATGATCTGTCTCTGTCCATCACTGATCTGGGGCCCGAACATACTGTGGCTGCATTGTCTAGTGACCTTGCCTCCGTCCGAATGGGCTGAAATGGGGCATTTCCGTCCGGTGTCACTCGGTCCATCAGAGCTGGTGAAGTAGGTTGTGATAGGACAATGGTGGGAGGGGCGAGATCCATCTGTAGGAGAGCTTCTTTGTTGACGAAATTGAGTTGTCTCCCTAAAAGAGAGTGCGAGACATCGCTCGTTCGGGTATCTAAAGAAGGTGGATAGAGATCGAGAGTTATCCTGGAAGAGGCAATAAAATCTGCCTCGGATCTCATAGTAGATGGGACATCGAAATTAAAAGTGATGCAAGGTTTCAAATTCTCCCAAGGAACAAAGAAGGCAAACCCGATCCTCTATTGGAAGATGGTGATCTAACTCAACTTGGAGTTGGTGGGAGCACACCCTAAGTTGTCCAATCGGGATCCGAATGTTATGCATCGTGTGATGTTGAAGGTATTGTGGAGGAACTATCTTGCCGTCTTGAATCTGGAGGAAGTGCTCGTGGTAGAAAGACAGTTTGGGGGAAAGAGGGGTAGTGGGAGAGATCCATGTGCAGCTGGTATACTGGAGACTAACATCCTTTTGGATCTCGTGAAGCACCTTCTCCTTATTATTCCGAGAGGGGGGGAGAGCACCCAAGAAATAAGGAGGAAGCCTATCAATCTATATCTGAATGCTGGCCAGAAGTGTGGAGACCTGAAAATACCAGCTCCTCCGACCTCCTCGAGAACTCGGAGAGAGGTCCATCGAAGAGCGAAGGGCAAGGTAAGGGTACTGTCTACAACCTGCGGGGGTATCTTTCAAAGTACGGAGATAGGCAATAATCAAAAAGATGATCTCAAGCCGAAGAGGAGAGGCCCCAAACTCTGTCGGAATAATAGAATAATATTTTCATGCCTTAACTATGTTTGCATAAATTAGTTGAGCTGATTTTGTTAACTTTCTTTTTTATTGCATAATTTTTTATTACTTTTACTTTTTTATTGCTTGACTTGTTTTTTGTTATGACTTGAATACTTGCCTATACTACAGAGCATAATCAGGCATCCATTTACATAATGGAAGCTGTATCACCTGCCACTTTGGGGCTTGTGGCAATAGGTCAAGCATGCTATTACGATTATTTAATCTGCAAAATTAAGGGCTGATTAGTTCCAGCAATGGTTAGTTTACAGCCTTAAAGGCTGATTAGTTAAGTTCATATTTAACAAATCAATAGTTTTAGAATGGTTTTGTAAGGGTTACAATGAAGAACCCCTTCAAAAGGGTTGCATAGAAGTGACATGCCCTTCTTGCAAACATGTTTACCACTTAAAATGTTATTCACCTTGGCTAGTTTTGGCACAACACTCCAGTAATGAACTATATAGCAGTTTCGGTTCAGATGTAACTTGTAAGTATGAGTGTAATGTATGTTTTAAGATGTATGTATGCCTCTCTGTTGTTGAGACAGAACACCTTCTAAGTAGGGAAACATTGGTGAACCTCACTTACTACTACTAAATAAGTTAATTTTGTTAATGTCCAATGATGGCCAAAGTAAGCCAATGGGACTCGTGAAAAGAGCTGTTATAATGCACTGCAGTAACAAAAAAGAATTACGAAAATAAGCTAAACTAGAGTAAAGAAACTAGAGCAAACTCCCCTAAAGCGGGACAACTGTATGTGAAATTACAGCCTCGAAGGTTGGACCCAAAATGGATAAACCCTAACATGCAAAAAGTAACGATGAAGAGAGAGCCAGCAATCAAGGTAAAAGAGAGAGAGAAAGGAGCTCCTATAGATCCAAGTGCCAACATTAATCAGTAGTGGGATGTAAAGTAGAAGCAGAATCAAGCAGTCAAGGCCAAAGGAGATAAAAAGGAGCTCCAGTGGATCCAAGTGCCAACACTAATCTGTAGTGGATGCAAATTAGAACCATAATCATTGTTATCACCATCTCAAGAGGCCATCACAGGATCTAATGATGCTTCCAGGAGAGTGGTCAGGAATAAGGGGACCTAGTTGGATAATCCTGGGACGACATGGAGTTTGACCCCTTAGGATTGTTCTAGCATCCAAAGGAGTAGAGAAAAGAAGGAAGCTATGTTACCGAATCTTGATAACATACAAAGTGAACCAACAAAGTATTCGAGAGCACATACCTAATGAAATCATGCTCTAAATGCAAGTCTGGATGTCAGTTCAGTTGTGGAAATAAGAACACCGAAAAGACTTCAATATAAGTAAAATACTTATGTTAGGGGTAGACATTGCAAGAATCTTTATACATTTTGGCCAGTTGTCCATGGAGGAAGGTCTTTTTTTGGGATATGGAACAATTTTGACTGCAGGAGAAGAGAAAGGGGTGATTGTTTATACCCACAGAAAGAGAAAAAAACCTTTGCTTGCACCAGTGCAAGTTATGCAAAAGAGACCTTTAGTTCCAATTTGTGATCAGTGATAGACATTCTCTATCAAAGTCAATCAAGTTCAGTGGGACAAAAATGAGGATCCTGTTATACATTGTCTCAATTGAGAATATTATTGGGATGTCAGTGATACAATAGATGATAGACAACATGTGAAACCTTTTCCCAGCACATTGGAGGGCTATGTTGTCGCGTGTATGGCAAAGTAGATGACAGTAAGAAAGAGACGTGGGACGGTTAAAAACCTTCAAAACACAATTTGAGTCATGGCACAATAATTAGCAAATTATCAACAAATAAGCATAAGTCAAGCAAAATAAGGATAAAGCCATTAAGGATTGCAATAAATGAATGCTCAATCTGGTCGAAGTGTTGAAACAACCCTTGTCCAATGATTTGAAATGACAATACTTCGTTTATGGATTGCGGAAAGAATTCCAGAAACGTCTGATTTATGTACCACCATCCACATATGAGAAGACATAAAAATGAATGTTGAATGTAGAAAAGCATAATTACTTGCTAGATGATGAGGACATATTCAACATCAAGCTGATTGCAAACATTTTCAACAGATGTATGCAGTAAAAACAAAATGACATGCATGTTAGGAATATAAGATGTATGATGTCTTAAGTGTTGTCTCAAAGGCCAGACAGAAGACATATGTCTAATTAGACTTTGCACTATTTGTAATATAAAAAGCCATGATGCTGAGGACTGCCCATTCATTTTGAAAAGTATGCCAAAGGAGAAACAGGTTTGATGGCAAATCCTGCGACTAGCAGAGGGTATAAAAATAATAGTAATGAAAAAGAAAACACAACAACATAAGAATGAGTGAAGCTGTTTGATAGCCAAAAATATTAAACGGCATCCTATGGTGTGATGTTGGAAGTCCAAAATTTGGGGACTCTTATCTTGTGATTGCCCAACCGTCCAAAACCAAAGATTTAGAATAATGTGTAAGCAGTTAAAACAAATATCAATAATGTCAATACAAACATGACAGATTTAGAAGCTAAGGTTGCAAGCATAGAGAAGTCAACGGGTACCATAACAGCAGAGTTGCAACAATTATTATCCAAATTGTTACACCTAATATGACCAATAATTCTACTTGTAATAAAAATCCAGACATGGGTCAAAATAAAAATCCAGGCCATATTCATTCTCAAAATCAGGTTCACAATTTATGTCCCAGACCCACTTCAAATAGCCATCACTCAACATTTATTTTAGTCTGAAAGATCATATATCTTATAGTGATTAACTAATTGGAAAGGAAATGAAGAGTTTAATTTTTTCTAATCATCCACGGTCATCAAGATCTTGTGCATAGGTTTGACATGTGGTTACTGATTGAATTTGATCAAGTTGGTTTTTTTATTATTTATTTTTAGGGTAAATTTGTTAAAGTTAAACCAAAAAATGTTTCATCACTTTGGAATGAATGGTAGCTAAGAATCCCAGGACTTCCAACAGACTAAAAAATACACTGTTGACATTATATCAGGAAAGTTTCTAGGTTAAAACATTATGGTCATACCATAGTGAGTTTTGAATGGTCTCCGATATCACCACCGCTTTCTTTCCCTAATAGTTTGCCACTACCATCAAGGATCTGAAAGACATACATTGGAGGGAACACATTTCTTAAATATAGGTAAATAGGTTATACTTATTATCTATATTTGCCCTTTTAAATTTGACAGGTAGCATGTAAATGGGTAGTAGTTAGTACTTTTTAGTTTTTTATCTGTTGCTTGGTGTTTTTAGATGATGTCCTTTGCATTATATTTATTCTGATGTGCTGGTTGTATTTTTGAAATTGCAGGTTGACTATGAAATTCAAAGAGATGGACCAAGGCAACTCATACGTTTTACTGCTAATGCTTGGTATCAGAATTTAGAGACTCTCCAACATTGGTCGCCATATGCGAGTGAGGCTGAACTCATAAGACAGGTTCTGCCTATGTTGGTCTTGTGTGCACGTCTTGGAACCCTTATTCACATGTGTTGGCTAAGGGAACACATTTATTAAATATAGGTAAATAGGTTATACTTATTATCTATATTTGCCTATTTAAATTTGACAGATAGCATGTAAATGGGTAGTAGTTAGCACTTTTTAGTTTTTTATCTGTTGCTTGGTGTTTTCAGATGATGTCCTTTGCATTATATTTATTCTGATGTGCTGGTTGTATTTTTGAAATGGCAGGTTGAATATGAAATTCAAAGAGATGGACCAAGGCAACTCATACGTTCTACTGCTAATGATTGGTATGAGAATTTAGAGACTCTCCAACAGTGGTCGCCATATGCGAGTGAGGCTGAACTCATAAGACAGGTTCTGCCTATGTTGGTCTTGTGTGCACGTCTTGAAACCCTTATTCACATATGTTGGCTAAGGGAACACATTTATTAAATATAGGTAAATAGGTTATACTTATTATCTATGTTTGCCCATTTAAATTTGACAGATAGCATGTAAATGGGTAGTAGTTAGTACTTTTTAGTTTTTTATCTGTTGCTGGGTGTTTTCAGATGATGTCCTTTGCATTATATTTATTCTGATGTGTTGGTTGTATTTTTGAAATGGCAGGTTGACTATGAAATTCAAAGAGATGGACCAAGACAACTCATACGTTCTACTGTTAATGATTGGTATCAGAATTTAGAGACTCTCCAACAGTGGTCGCCATATGCGAGTGAGGCTGAACTCATAAGACAGATTCTGGCTATGTTGGTCTTGTGTGCACGTCTTGAAACCCTTATTCACATGTGTTGGCTAAGGGAACACATTTATTAAATATAGGTAAATAGGTTATACTTATTATCTATATTTGCCCATTTAAATTTGACAGATAGCATGTAAATGGGTAGTAGTTAGCATTGTAAATGGGTTGTAGTTAGCACTTTTTAGTTTTTTATCTGTTGCTTGGTGTTTTCAGATGATGTCCTTTGCATTATATTTATTCTGATGTGCTGGTTGTATTTTTGAAGTGACAGGTTGACTATGAAATTCAAAGAGATGGACCAAGGCCAACTCATACGTTCTACTGCTAATGATTGGTATGAGAATTTAGAGACTCTCCAACAGTGGTCACCATATGCGAGTGAGGATGAACTCATAAGACAGGTTCTGCCTATGTTGGTCTTGTGTGCACGTCTTGAAACCCTTATTCACATGTGTTGGCTACATCTTTTGTCCAATGATATATTATCCCTATTTTCAATAAAATTGATTACCTACTCAATCAAATTTGAAGTGTACAATTTGAACAATCTATACAAAAAAATATCTTAAAAAAATTTCCAAAATGGTTACTATCCCTTACTACAATGGAATTGTTTAGCTACTCAGTAAAACTAAAACTGTAGAACTTGAACAATCTACGTGAAAAAGGGAAAAAAAATCTTAATAAAAGTTCCAAAATGGTTATAAAGTTTTTACCTCTTTTTGTTGCATCATATTCATAAGAATAACTAACCAAGATAAAGAAAGAAAGAAAAAAGAGGAAAGAATAACTAATCTAAGATAAAAATAGAAAGAAAAAGAAAAAAAAAAGGAAAGAATAGAAAAAATAATCCAGGGTCATGCCTTCGTAATTTTGTTGCTTTTTGATGTTTTTTACAAACATCAATGTTATTTTTCTACATGTAGGAAAAAATGATATGAAAAAAATAAGGTTATTCACTTGCAATTTTATTTCCAACTAGTTTTAGAAAGTAATAGGAACTATTAGTTTAAAATTCTTGAGAAATAGTTTATTCATCTATGGTCATACAATTGAAAGGTTTCAAAATTGTAAATCATGAAAAAGGTTGTGATTACGCTATTCCTTGATTCATAGGTAATAATTTCCAAAAATTTTTTTTTTTAAAGTTTGGAAATCTCAATCAAAACATAACATCAGTTTTATAAGTCTATTGAATATTGGATAGATGGGAGTGCATGGAAAATCTGACATCTATGTCAGATCAATAAACAAAAGTCTTAATGGTAGTTTATTGTGCCCTATGCCTTACAATTTGTGCAACTGATAGATTTGAATGAAAAAATCCCTCAATGAAGATGGTAGTGCTATGTGCTTGTAGTAGTTGCTCTGGATGGACATTCGTTGGACAAGTTGAGGCAAAAGACAGAGTAGGGCAAAATTCAGCGAAAATTGGCCAAGTGTTTGGAAGCAATGCACTTGCTTTTTGGAGCGCATCGCTTGGAGCAACTTCCCAGAGTACCTTGCTTGGAGTGAGTAGCACACCCTGCTCCTCGGACCGTCCTGCTCCATGATCAAATTGCTTAAGTGCCCTGCTCAATGTGAGTTTCTCGAGTGCCTCGCTCGGAGCACCCCACTTGGAGCGAGTTTCTAGGACTACCCTGCTGAGAGCAACCAACACCTTGTTCTAGTTGTGTCTATTTTTGGACATTGTGACCGCATGAGATTGTAAACTACTAGTTCAAAATTAGATTAGGTTTTTACTGTTCAAGTATAAATAAGAGATTGATTCTCATTGTAAGGGTCCTTTGGAAGCCAACAAACATACTAGAGCTACTTATTGGAGTAATATTGTACTTGACATGTTTCAAAAAACAACAATCAATAAAAGAATGTGCAAGACATCTTAAATCAATTGTCTCAAATGTCACCTTGTTTATGCCATTGTCTTTGTTGTCACAACAAACTAGTATGCTTGTCCTCATCAGTCCACAAGCTATTGCATGAAAATGATACTTTTCCCTCCAACAACACTTGCTTTGCTGCGATACTACCTCAATTTTGACTCAGCACCCAAGAACAAGGCACAATCAGGGATCTTTTGTCAATCAAGATTGACCTCCTTGTGAGTTGCCAAAATTTTAGTGGCTCCTACTACCATTAGGCTCCAATCTGCCTCACAAGCTGAAGTGGAAGACAAAATAGGGCAAAAATCAACAAAAAATGAGCAAGTATTTGGATGAAGTATGCCTTGCTTCTCGGAGCACATGACTCAGAGGGACCAACATGTTGAAATTCACACCTATTTCTAAAAACAAACAGTAGCAATCCATCCAATAAAATCTTATCCAAAAAGCATAAAAATGGATGAAAGAGAAAAATAGATAATGGGTGTCTATAGGCATCGTAAATAATCACTATATTATCTGTAGATAAGAAATTCAATGGATGGAGTGGTGGGGGTATTCATACCAATACCAAAAACCCCATTTACGTAAATGTTTTTAACCTAAGTCGACATAACAAGAGGGCTTTAGGTTAATTACAAGCTATAAAGTAGGTTTACTATATTATGCATTAGCGACCATTGAGTTACATTTATTAATAAAATTTTGTGTCTTACATTTATTAATAAAATTTTGCGTTTGGGAGGGATGATGCCACTATTGGATTGAACCTTGAAGCGAATACTTTTTCTTGCTTGTACCATTATGTACATAGCCCAACAAATTATAAAAAAATATATTCTTTACGAAATTATACAAAAAAGAAAAGAGAGTAGTAAGGATAGGGTAAAATTCCCATCAAGACTCGATTCGAGTGGTTGGGAATCGGATTCCCCAAAGCTTTGTCTCTTTTACAAATACATAATAATAATGGAGCTCAAATAGTAAGGATAGGGTTCAATTCTCATTAGGACTCGATTTGAGGGGTTGAGAATCCGATTCCCCAAAGCTTCGAGATCCTATGATTGGATTGAACCTTGAAGCGAATAATTTTTCTTGCTTGTCCCATTATGCATATAGTTCAACAAATTATAAAAAATATATATTCTTTACGAATTTATACAGAACATAAAAGAGTGAGTAGTAAGGATAGGGTAAAATTCCCATTAGGACTCGATTCGAGTGTTTGGGAATCCGACTCCCCAATCTCTAACTCTTCTACAAATGCATAATAATAATGGAGCTCAAGTAGTAAGGATAGGGTTCAATAATCATTAGGACTCGATTCGAGTGGTTGAGAATCTGATTCCTCAAAGCTTGGAGATCCTATGATTGGATTGAATCTTGTAGCGAATAATTTTTCTTGCTTGTACCATTATGCACATAAAATTATAAAAAGATAAGAAAAAACGATTCGAGTGGTTGGGAATCCATAAAAACTAAATAGTAAGATAGGTTCAATTCTCTAGGACTCGATTTGAGGGGTTGAGAATCCGATTCCCCAAAGCTTGGAGATCCTATGATTGGATTGAACCTTGAAGCGAATAATTTTTCTTGCTTGTCCCATTATGCACATAGTCCAACAAATTATAAAAAAATATATTCTTACAAATTATAAAAAAAAGAGTGAGTAGTAAGATAGGGTAAAATTCCCATCGACTCGATTCAGTTTTGAATCCACTCCCCAAACTCTAACTCTTACAAATATAATAATAATGGAGCTCAAGTAGTAAGGATAGGGTCAATAATCAGCGAAGTGGTTGAGAATCGTTCCCAAAGCTTGGAGATCCTATGATTGGATTGAACTTGAAGGAATAATTTTCTTGCTTGTCCCATACAAAGTCCACAAATTATAAAAAATATCAAGGATAGGAAACCAGACTATTAAGTGGTTGGAAACTCACAAAGTAGATAGGGTTCAATTCTCAACTCATATTAACCACCAAACAAATAACCAACAAAAATTTCATACACATAGTCCAACAAAAAAAATACAAAATTATACAAAAAAAAAGAGTGAGTAGTAAGGATAGGGAAAATTCCCATCAGACTCGATTCGAGTGGATGGAAACCGACTCCCAAAGCTCTAACTCTTTTACAAATACATAATAATAATGGAGCTCAAGTAGTAAGGATAGGGTTCAATTCTCATCAAGACTCAATTCGAGTGGTTGAGAATCCGATTCCCCAAAAGCTTGGAGATCCTATGATTGGATTGAACCTTGAAGCGAATAATTTTTCTTGCTTGTCCCATTATGCACATAGTCCAACAAATTATGAAAAAATATATTCTTTACAAAATTATACAAAAAAGAAACAAAAGAGTGAGTAGTAAGGAATAGGGTAAAATTCCCATCGGACCGATTCGAGGGAGGGAATCGACCCAAAGCTAACTCTTTTACAAATACATAATAATAATGGAGCTAAGTAGTAAGGATAGGGTTCAATTCTCACGACTGATTCGAGTGGTTGAGAATCCGATTCCCCAAAGCTTGGAGATCCTATGATTGGATTGAACCTTGAAGCGAATAATTTTTCTTGCTTGTCCTATTATGCACATAGTCCAACAAATTATAAAAAAAAATATTCTTTACAAAATTATACAAAAAAAAAAAGAGTGAGTAGTAAGGATAGGGTAAAATTCCCATCAGGACTCGATTCGAGTGGTTGGGAATCTGACTTCCCAAAGCTCTAATTCTTTTACAAATGCATAATAATAATGGAGCTCAAGTAGTAAGGATAGGGTTCAATTCTCATCAGGACTCGATTCGAGTGGTTGAGAATCCGATTCCCCAAAGCTTGGAGATCTTATGATTGGATTGAACCTTGAAGCGAATAATTTTTCTTGCTTGTCCCATTATGCACATAGTCCAACAAATTATAAAAAAATATATTCTTTACAAAATTATATGAAAAAGAAAAGAGTGAGTAGTAAGGATAGGGTAAAATTCCCATCAGGAATCGATTCGAGTGGATGGGAATCCGATTCCCCAAAGCTCTAACTCTTTTACAAATACTATAATAATGGAGCTCAAGTAGTAAGGATAGGGTTCAATTCTCATCAGGACTCGATTCGAGAGGTTTAGAATCCGATTCCCCAAATCTTTGAGATTCTATGATTGGATTGAACCTTGAAGCGAATAATTTTTCTTGCTTGTCCCATTATGCACATAGTCCAACAAATTATAAAATATATTCTTTAAAAAATTATACAAAAAGAAAAGAGTGAGTAGTAAGGATAGGGTAAAATTCCCATCAGGACTCGATTCGAGTGGTTGGGAATCCGACTCCCCAAAGCTCTAACTCTTTTACAAATACATAATAATAATGGAGCTCAAGTAGTAAGGATAGGGTTCAATTCTCATCAAGACTTGATTCGAGTGGTTGAGAATCCGATTCCCCCAAAAGCTTGGAGATCCTTATGATTGGATTGAACCTTGAGCGAATAATTTTTCTTGCTTGTCCCATTATACACATAGTCCAACAAATTATAAAAAATATATATTCTTTAAAAAATTATACAAAAAAGAAAAGAGTGAGTAGTAAGGATAGGGTAAAATTCCCATCAGAACTCGATTCGAGTGGATGGGAATCCGACTCCCCAAAGCTCTAACTCTTTTACAAATACATAATAATAATGGAGCTCAAGTAGTAAGGATAGGGTTCAATTCTCATCAAGACTCGATTCGAGAGGTTGAGAATCCGATTCCCCAAAGCTTGGAGATCCTATGATTGGATTGAACCTTGAAGCGAATAATTTTTCTTGCTTGTCCCATTATGCACATAGTCCAACAAATTATAAAAAAATATATTCTTTAAAAAATTATACAAAAAAGAAAAGAGTGAGTAGTAAGGATAGGGTAAAATTCCCATCAGGACTCGATTCGAGTGGATGGGAATCCGACTCCCCAAAGCTCTAACTCTTTTACAAATACATAATAATAATGGAGCTCAAGTAGTAAGGATAGGGTTCAATTCTCATCAAGACTTGATTCGAGTGGTTGAGAATCCGATTCCCCAAAGCTTGGAGATCCTATGATTGGATTGAACCTTAGCGTAATTTTTCTTCTTGTCCTATTAAAAAACAAAAACAACAAAAAAAAAAAAAAAAAAAAAAAAAAAAAAAAAAAAAAAAAAAATATATCAAAATTAAAAAAAAGAGTAAGTAGTAAGGATAGGGTAAAATTCCCATCGACTCGATTCGAGTGGATGGGAATCCAACTCCCAAAGCTCTAACTCTTTACAAATACATAATAATAATGGAGCTCAAGTAGTAAGGATAGGGTTCAATTCTCATCAGGACTTGATTCGAGTGGTTGAGAATCCGATTCCCCAAAGCTTGGAGATCCTATGATTGGATTGAACCTTGAAGCGAATAATTTTTCTTGCTTGTCCCATTATACACATAGTCCAACAAATTATAAAAAATATATTTCTTTAAAAATTATAAAAAAAGAAAAGAGTGAGTAGTAAGGATAGGGTAAAATTCCCATCGGACTCGATTCGAGTGGATGGGAATCCGACTCCCCAAAGCTCTAACTCTTTTACAAATACATAATATGAATGGAGCTCAAGTAGTAAGGATAGGGTTCAATTCTCATCGGACTCGATTCGAGTGGTTGAGAATCCGATTCCCCAAAAGCTTGGAGATCCTATGATTGGATTGAACCTTGAAGCGAATAATTTTTCTTGCTTGTCCCATTATGCACATAGTCCAACAAATTATAAAAAAAATATATTCTTTACAAAATTATACAAAAAAGAAAAGAGTGAGTAGTAAGGATAGGGTAAAATTCCCATCAAGACTCGATTCGAGTGGTTGGGAATCCGACTTCCCAAAGCTCTAACTCTTTTACAAATGCATAATAATAATGGAGCTCAAGTAGTAAGGATAGGGTTCAATTCTCATCAGGACTTGATTCGAGTGGTTGAGAATCCGATTCCCCAAAGCTTGGAGATCCTATGATTGGATTGAACCTTGAAGCGAATAATTTTTCTTGCTTGTCCCATTATACACATAGTCCAACAAATTATAAAAAAATATATTCTTTACGAAATTATACAAAAAAGAAAAGAGTGAGTAGTAAGGATAGGGTAAAATTCCTATCAGGACTCGATTCGAGTGGTTGGGAATCCGACTCCCCAAAGCTCTAACTCTTTTACAAATACATAATAATAATGGAGCTCAAGTAGTAAGGATAGGGTTCAATTCTCATCAGGACTCGATTCGAGTGGTTGAGAATCCGATTCCCCAAAAGCTTGGAGATCCTATGATTGGATTGAACCTTGAAGCGAATAATTTTTCTTGTTTGTCGTATTATGCACATAGTCCAACAAATTATAAAAAAATATATTCTTTACAAAATTATACAAAAAAGAAAAGAGTGAGTAGTAAGGATAGGGTAAAATTCCCATCAGGACTCGATTCGAGTGGATGGGAATCCGACTCCCCAAAGCTCTAACTCTTTTACAAATACATAATAATAATGGAGCTCAAGTAGTAAGGATAGGGTTCAATTCTCATCAGGACTTGATTCGAGTGGTTGAGAATCCGATTCCCCAAAAGCTTGGAGATCCTATGATTGGATTGAACCTTGAAGCGAATAATTTTTCTTGCTTGTCCTATTATGCACATAGTCCAACAAATTATAAAAAAATATATTCTTTACAAAATTATACAAAAAAGAAAAGAGTGAGTAGTAAGGATAGGGTAAAATTCCCATCAGGACTCGATTCGAGTGGTTGGGAATCTGACTTCCCAAAGCTCTAACTCTTTTACAAATGCATAATAATAATGGAGCTCAAGTAGTAAGGATAGGGTTCAATTCTCATCAGGACTCGATTCGAGTGGTTGAGAATCCGATTCCCCAAAGCTTGGAGATCCTATGATTGGATTGAACCTTGAAGCGAATAATTTTTCTTGCTTGTCCCATTATACACATAGTCCAACAAATTATAAAGAAATATATTCTTTACGAAATTATACAAAAAAGAAAAGAGTGAGTAGTAAGGATAGGGTAAAATTCCCATCAGGACTCGATTCGAGTGGATGGGAATCCGACTCCCCAAAGCTCTAACTCTTTTACAAATACATAATAATAATGGAGCTCAAGTAGTAAGGATAGGGTTCAATTCTCATCAAGACTTGATTCGAGTGGTTGAGAATCCGATTCCCCAAAAGCTTGGAGATCCTATGATTGGATTGAACCTTGAAGCGAATAATTTTTCTTGCTTGTCCCATTATGCACATAGTCCAACAAATTATAAAAAAATATATTCTTTACGAAATTATACAAAAAAGAAAAGAGTGAGTAGTAAGGATAGGGTAAAATTCCCATCAGGACTCGATTCGAGTGGATGGGAATCCGACTCCCCAAAGCTCTAACTCTTTTACAAATACATAATAATAATGGAGCTCAAGTAGTAAGGATAGGGTTCAATTCTCATCAGGACTTGATTCGAGTGGTTGAGAATCCGATTCCCAAAAAGCTTGGAGATCCTATGATTGGATTGAACCTTGAAGCGAATAATTTTTCTTGCTTGTCCTATTATGCACATAGTTAAACAAATTATAAAAAAAATATATTCTTTACAAAATTATACAAAAAAGAAAAGAGTGAGTAGTAAGGATAGGGTAAAATTCCCATCAGGACTCGATTCGAGTGGTTGGGAATCTGACTTCCCAAAGCTCTAATTCTTTTACAAATGCATAATAATAATGGAGCTCAAGTAGTAAGGATAGGGTTCAATTCTCATCAGGACTCGATTCGAGTGGTTGAGAATCCGATTCCCCAAAGCTTGGAGATCCTATGATTGGATTGAACCTTGAAGCGAATAATTTTTCTTGCTTGTCCCATTATACACATAGTCCAACAAATTATAAAAAAATATATTCTTTACGAAATTATACAAAAAAGAAAAGAGTGAGTAGTAAGGATAGGGTAAAATTCCCATCAGGACTCGATTAGAGTGGTTGGGAATCTGACTCCCCAAAGCTCTAACTCTTTTACAAATACATAATAATAATGGAGCTCAAGTAGTAAGGATAGGGTTCAATTCTCATCAGGACTTGATTCGAGTGGTTGAGAATCCGATTCCCCAAAAGCTTGGAGATCCTATGATTGGATTGAACCTTGAAGCGAATAATTTTTCTTGTTTGTCGTATTATGCACATAGTCCTAAAAATTATAAAACAAATATATTCTTTACAAAATTATACAAAAAAGAAAAGAGTGAGTAGTAAGGATAGGGTAAAATTCCCATCAGGACTCGATTCGAGTGGATGGGAATCCGACTCCCCAAAGCTCTAACTCTTTTACAAATACATAATAATAATGGAGCTCAAGTAGTAAGGATAGGGTTCAATTCTCATCAGGACTTGATTCGAGAGGTTGAGAATCTGATTCCCCAAAGCTTGGAGATCCTATGATTGGAATGAACCTTGAAGCGAATAATTTTTCTTGCTTGTCCCATTATGCACATAGTGCAACAAATTATAAAAAAATATATTCTTTACGAAATTATACAAAAAAGAAAAAGTGAGTAGTAAGGATAGGGTAAAATTCCCATCAGGACTCGATTCGAGTGGTTGGGAATCTGACTTCCCAAAGCTCTAATTCCCATCAATAGTCGATTTGAGTGGTTGGGAATCCTATTCCCCAAAGATCTAACTGTTTTACAAATACATAATAATAATGGAGTGCAGGTAGTAAGGATAGCGTTCAATTCTCATCAGGACTCGATTCGAGTGGTTGAGAATCCGATTCCCCTAAGCTTGGAGATCGTATAATTGGATTGAACCTTGAAGTCAATAATTTTTCTTGGTTTTCCCATTATGCACATAGTCCAACAAATTATAAAAAACATATATTATTTACGAAATTATACAGAAAAGAAAAGAGTGAGTATTAAGGATAGGCTAAAGTTTCCATCAGGACTCGATTCAAGTGGTTGGGAATCCGACTCCCCAAAGCTTAACTCTTTTACAAATACATAATAATAATGGAGCTCAAGTAGTAAGGATAGGGTTCAATTCTCATCATGACTTGATTCGAGTGGTTGAGAATCCGATTCCCCAAAGCTTGGAGATCCTATGATTGGATTGAACCTTGAAGGGAATAATTTTTCTTGCTTGTCCCATTATGCACATAGTCCAAAAAATTATAAAAATTTTTTTTTTTTACGAAATTATACAAAAAAGAAAAGAGTGAGTAGTAAGGATAGGGTAAAATTCCCATCAGGACTCGATTCAAGTGGATGGGAATCCGACTCCCCAAAGCTCTAACTATTTTACAAATACATAATAATAATGGAGCTCAAGTAGTAAGGATATGGTTCAATTCTCATTAGGACTTGATTCGAGTGGTTGAGAATCCGATTCCCCAAAGTTTGGAGATCCTATGATTGGATTGAACCTTGAAGCGAATAATTTTTCTTGCTTGTCCCATTATGCACATAGTCCAACAAATTATAAAAAATATATATTCTTTACAAAATTATACAAAAAAGAAAAGAGTGAGTAGTAAGGATAGGGTAAAATTCCTATCAGGACTCGATTCGAGTGGATGGGAATCCGACTCCTTAAAGCTCTAACTCTTTTACAAATACATAAGTGATAATGGAGCTCAAGTAGTAAGGATAGGGTTCAATTCTCATCAGGACTCGATTCGAGAGGTTGAGAATCCGATTCCCCAAAGCTTGGAGATCCTATGGTTGAATTGAACCTTGAAGCGAATAATTTTTCTTGCTTGTCCCATTATGCACATAGTCCAACAAATTACAAAAAAATATATTCTTTACGAAATTATACAAAAAAGAAAAGATTGAGTAGTAAGGATAGGGTAAAATTCCCATCAAGACTTGATTCGAGTGGTTGGGAATCCGACCCCCAAAGCTCTAATTTTTATTCAAATACATAATAATAATGGAGCTTAAGTAGTAAGGATAGGGTTCAATTCTCATCAGGACTCGATTCGAGTGGTTGAGAATCCGATTCCCCAAAGCTTGGAGATCCTATGATTGGATTGAACCTTGAAGCGAATAATATTTCTTGCTTGTGCTATTATGCACATAATCCAACAAATTAAAAACAAATATATTCTTTACTAGATTATTCAAAAAAGAAAAGAGTGAGTAGTAAGGATAGGGTAAAATTCCATCAGGACTTGATTCGAGTGGTTGGGAATCCGTCTCCCCAAAGCTCTAACTCTTTTACAAATACATAATAATAATGGAGCTCAAGTAGTGAAGATAGGGTTCAATTCTCATCAGGACTCAATTCTAGAGGTTTAGAATCCAATCTAGGATCTTTTGTTGATCGGGATTGATGTCCCCACAAGTCACCAGAATTGTAGTAGTTGACTACTACCATCACTTTTAGACTGACTTCTGTGACAAAACGAGATAAAAGATGTGAAGAGACCAGGTCAAGATTTCATAGATGCTTCAGTTCAGGCACATCCCACTCCCAAAGCACTTTGCTCGGTGAAGCACCCCACTTGGTAGAGCACACTGCTCTTGGAGTGCCCCTCCCGTTGGAGCACCCTTGCTTGCCGAGTGCCCCACTCCATGTCTATTTTTGGCAAAAGGATAAAGATGATGTGTCACCTCATAATTATGATGGGGTACATTGTATGTGGTCCATTTTGTAGCTACACTGTCAAGTATAAATAAGAGCTTGATGCTCATTGTAAGGTTCATTTGGTCTTCAAAGCATACTATAACTACTCTTTGCATAAGATTGTAAAACAAATTCAAAGTTACAAAATCAATAAAGAGTTGGGCGTGGCATTCCAATTCAATTGTGTCTTTGACCTTTCAATTATGAATGTGTGGAATAAGTAGCTCTGCCCTCCTCTCCCCCTATTAGTTCTCTTTGCTTGATATTGCAGGTTATTCGAAAATATTACATGCTGTAGTTGTTCAGTGTGTGCTGAAAACGGCACTTGCATCAAACCTGAACCTTGCTACGACTTTGGCCGTATTTTCATTTCCTTTTCTCCCAAAACAAAAGTAGATCAGATTTATTTTCTGCACTTTAGATCAGTTTGTTTTTCTTGTTCTCAGTTTATTCATTTTCTACATATGTTAGAGTAGTTTCTTTCTTTGTTTCTCAGTTTAGATAGAAGGTAGAAGGGAACCAGCCCAAGATCCGGAGGTTGGGGAGAGTGAAAACCTCCCCATCCATTTGTTGAAATGCAGTCACCGGCACAAATCAAATTTGCTGATTTCTGTGTTCAACAATTACTGATCTACATAATTTATGCAGTCGTTGCTTTCTTTCCTGAAAGTGTAGATGTTATTGAAATTATCCTATAAGCAAGAGATGTCTTAAATAATTACTCCAAGGACAATTTCCAAAGAAATAAAAAATAAGCTATTAATAGCTGTTATTTGACATATGAACTATCTTTTATGGGTATACACATGTACAATGTATGCACACACGTTTGCTGTATATGAACATATATATGACACATAGATGCATAAGATTATAATTGCAGAGTTATACATGGTTATGTCAATGACTATGTACACAAATTTGTCTGGTTATTTGGAACATGTAAACATCATTACCTATCTATTTTGCAGTGAGTAGTTAGTTTGGCTTATGGGATATATAGTACAACAGAAATATATTAAAGCATGGTTAATTTATTCTTCAAATAAAAATCTGCAAAGTTAATTTTTATCTAGAGGGGAGATTGGCTGTAAATATCAGCTATAGATTAATTAATTAAATACTAAGTTGATTTTAATCTATATGCTTGGATGGTGACCATCTCTTAATATTATCCTTGACATCTTTTTACAAGTTTGTTTACTGTTTGGAGAAGAATTTGTCATGTTCAACTTTATAATTTTTGTGAACTCAGATTTTGTATTTGTCAATAACCTAGTTGTTAGATTTGGTCCGTCCCTTTCTTAGAGGTCTATGAATACCTATTATACTTCTATTTTGCTAGTTGATTCTGCTTGTGGAGCAGAGAAGCCATTCCTTTTTGACTTGGCTTTCCTTTGGTTATTCTTATAAAATAGAGGGGCATTTTCTTGGTATGCTTATTGATTCTTTTATTTGTTGCATTTGGAATAAAACAAAAAATCTGATTGCACATCTATTGTATGCTGAATATGTAACTTTTATTTTGTGATTGTTAACTATTTATTCCTCTACTCATTGGTGTACAAGCATTAAAGGCTTATTAAGCACTTGCGAGACTTTTTATGTACATTTCGTGGCTCTTTTGTGGTGTCTCTAATGAATATTGCTAGAAAAATATCAAATTATGTGCAAGCAGAAAACACAATAATGCAGAAAAACAGGAACACATATTTTACATGGAAAAACTGCAATGTGCAGGAATAACCACAGGGCAATGGCAAATTTGATCTTTTATTGATTTTGGCAATCTTTTTTTCATTTAATCAACTTTTACATGCAAGGGGTCATTTCCCTTTAATAGAAAAACAAAAAACTCTTCATTTCCTTTCTGAAAAAGGAAGACTCCAAAAAACTGTTCGCTGCCTCTTCCAAAAACTGTTCACTTCCCGTGGAGATGGATCTGGAACTGCACCACCATACACATCGCTGCTGAAGAACATTGGAGATCTGGAGATTGACTTCACCTCCTAACAATATCTTACATGAATAAATTTTGTAGCCATTTTGGAGAATCTGGAATCCTGCAGGAAGCGATGGACGAGGGGTCATTGGTACACCTTTTTTCTTTGTTTCCTACAATATTGGATAGTCTGTTCAGAATCAAGTATAACGTACTTTTGTGTCTTATGTACATATCCCTCATACAGAAAATGTCTATGTATCAAGTCTAAAAACTTACAATTTCTGGAATTCAGGCATTTTAGAGGCAAATTTTGTTGAGCCTACGCATGATAAGAAGGGATATGAATGTACAACTGTCCTGGCACGACTCGAGTCCAAATTAATTCAGATGCAGAAGAACTACTGGTTTGTGCATGCATTTCAATTTTCTAATGGTACGAAGATGCATTCACTTCATTAGTATTTAATCTTGTATTGATGTTTTAAATTTAACTGTCAGAACACACAATTGTTCGTTGATTGGCTATGCTCCCAGGCTAGGAAGAATGAAAAATATTCACTTTCAGCAAAAGCTATATGTAATATCAGCTTTGTGGCTAGGTGGTTACCTTTTGTTGACATGATGCCGACTTCCAATGAAGCCTATAGTTAGTTTTCTCTTTTTTCACACTTTGGTTATGCCACATGGTTATAGCAGGTTATGGTCTAGATGCTTTTTGGCCATGGAGTATATTAGAAGGATTATAAATGCTTTTCCTTTGACAACAAGGATTATGGACTGTATTACAACAGAGACTGAGGCATGTGAAATGCGTGGCCTCTCTGGCCTCTCTTCTACCAGTTGAAAGAAGGCTGAAAAGAGATCAGTTTCAGCCATGAAAGGTATTACTTTATGCGAACTTGCTATGAAAACCATAATTAGTCCTCTCTTTTTCACAAATTGCTAGTGACATAGCTTTATTTTAGTTTAAGCTCAGCATGCTTTTCCTCTATCATGGGAATATTTTAGATGAATCATATATGCTTTTTCTTTGAGTATCGTTGGACTTCCAAATTGTGGTGTAAGTTTGATAATGTCTTGGAAATTAGGGAACTTTTGCTTCTATCCGAAACTGGGCATTACTACAACTGGTAAATTCAACATTAGACTGGTTGCACTCTCTTTGAACTTCACCTGCATATTGAGGCTTGTTCAATACATTTAGGACTTGTGTTCTTTTATTGTTGGAGGTTCCTCTTGTGCTTGTTTGTTTGCAAGATCTCCTTTGACCACATTCAGTGCTCTTGCAATTGCATCCATCCCATCCATCATTGGGAACTGTTCTTAATATTCTTTCTTGGTCTTACCTTCGTAGTTTTCATTGAAGATTTTCAACCTTTTAATCCAAAACAAAATCTATTGATATGCACTCCTCTCCAAGTTGTGGTTAAGCGAGGATAGATTTTGTTTATCGATATGCACTACGCATGATAAGCAGGGATATGAATGTACAACTGTCTTGGCACGACTCGAGTCCAAATTAATTCAGATGCAGAAGAACTACTGGTTTGTGCATGCATTTCAATTTTCTAATAGTACAAAGATGTATTCACTTCATTAGTATTTAATCTTGTATTGATGTTTTAAATTTAACTGTCAGGACACACAATTGTCCGTTGATTGGCTATGCTCCCAGGCGAGGAAAGAAGAATGAAAAATATTCACTTTCAGCAAAAGGTATACGTAATGTCAGCTTTGTGGTTAGGTAGTTACCTTCTGTTTACATGATGCCGACTTCCAATGAAGCCTATAGTTAGTTTTTTCTTTTTTTCACACTTTGGTTATGCCACATGGTTATAGCAGGTTATGGTCTAGATGCTTTTTGGCCATGGAGTATATTAGATGGATTATAAATGCTTTTCCTTTGACAACAAGGATTATGGACTGTATTGCAACAGAGACTGAGGCATGTGAAATGCGTGGCCTCTCTTCTACCAGTGGAAAGAAGGCTGAAAAGACATCAGTTTCAGCCATGAAAGGTATTACTTTATGCGAACTTGCTATGAAACCCATAATTAGTCCATGGGAATATTTTAGATGAATCATATATGCTTTTTCTTTGTGTATCGTTGGACTTCCAAATTGTGGTGTAAGTTTGATAATGTCTTGGAAATTAGGAAACTTTTGCTTCTATCCGAAACCGGGCATTACTACAACTGGTTAATTCGACATTAGACTGGTTGCACTCTCTTTGAACTTCACCTGCATATTGAGGCTTGTTCAATACAATTAGGAATTGTGTTCTTTTATTGTTGGAGGTGCCTCTTGTGCTTCTTTTTTTGCAATATCTCCTTTGACCACATTCAGTGCTCTTGCAATTGCATCCATCCCATCCATCATTGGGAACTGTTCTTAATATTCTTTCTTGGTCTTACCTTCGTAGTTTTCATTGAATATTTTCAACCTTTAATCCAAAACAAAATCTATTGATATGCACTCCTCTACAAGTTGTGGTTAAGCAAGGATAGATTTTGTTTATCGATATGCACTACGCATGATAAGCAGGGATATGAATGTACAACTGTCCTGGCACGACTCGATTCCAAATAAATTCAGATTTAGAAGAACTACTGGTTTGTGCATGCATTTCAATTTTCTAATGGTACCAAGATGCATTAACTTCATTAGTATTTAATATTGTATAGATGTTTTAAATTTAACTGTCAAGACACACAATTGTTCGTTGATTGGCTATGCTTCTAGGCTAGGAAAGAAGAATGAAAAATATTCACTTTCAGCAAAAGGTATACGTAATGTCATCTTTGTAGTTAGGTAGTTACATTTTGTTGAGATGATGCCGACTTCCAATGAAGCCTATAGTTAGTTTTCTCTTTTTTCACACTTTGGTTATGCCACATGGTTATAGCAGGTTATGGTATAGATGCTTTTTGGCCATGGAGTATATTAGAAGGATTATAAATGCTTTTCCTTTTACAACGAGGATTATGGACTGTATTACAACAGAGACTGAGGCATGTGAAATGCGCGGCCTCTCTTCTACCAGTGGAAAGAAGGATGAAAAGAGATCAGTTTCAGCCATGAAAGGTATTACTTTATGCGAACTTGCTATGAAAACCATAATTATTTCTCTCTTTTTCACACTTTGCTAGTGACATAGCTTTATTTTAGTTTAAGCTCAGCATGCTTTTCCTCTATCATGGGAATATTTTAGATGAATCATTTATGCTTTTTCTTTGTGTATCGTTGGACTTCCAAATTGTGGTGTAAGTTTGATAATGTCTTGGAAATTAGGGAACTTTTGCTTCTATCCGAAACTTGGCATTACTTCAACTGGATAATTCGACATTAGACTGGTTGCACTCTCTTTCAACTTCACCTGCATATTGAGGGTTGTTCAATACATTTAGGACTTGTGTTCTTTTATTGTTGGAGGTTCCTCTTGTGCTTGTTTGTTTGCAAGATCTCCTTTGACCACATTCAGTGCTCTTGCAATTGCATCCATCCCATCAATCATTGGGAACAGTTCTTAATATTCTTTCTTCGTCTTACCTTCGTAGTTTTCATTGAATATTTTCAACCTTTTAATCCAAAACAAAATCTATTGATATGCACTCCTCTCCAAGTTGTGGTTAAGCAAGGATAGATTCTGTTTATCGATATGCACTACGCATGATAAGCAGGGATATGAATGTACAACTGTCCTGGCACGACTCGAGTCCAAATTAATTCAGATGCAGAAGAACTACTGGTTTGTGCATGCATTTCAATTTTCTAATTGTACGAAGACGCATTCTCTTCATTATTATTTAATCTTGTATTGATGTTTTAAATTTAACTATCAGGACACACAATTGTTCGTTGATTGGCTATGCTTCCAGGCTGGAAAGAAGAATGAAAATTTTTCACTTTCAGCAGAAGGTATACGTAATGTCAGCTTTGTGGTTAGGTAGTTACCTTGTGTTTACATGATGCCGACTTCCAATGAAGCCTATAGTTAGTTTTTTCTTTTTTCACATTTTGGTTATGCCACATGGTTATTGCAGGTTATGGTCTAGATGCTTTTTGGCCATGGAGTATATTAGAAGGACTATAAATGCTTTTCCTTTGACAACAAGGATTATGGACTGTATTGCAACAGAGACTGAGGCATGTGAAATGCGTGGGCTCTCTTCTACGAGTGGAAAGAAGTCTGAAAAGAGATCAGTTTCAGCCATGAAAGGTATTACTTTATGCGAACTTGCTATGAAACCCATAATTAGTCCTTTCTTTTTCACACTTTGCTTTATTTTAGTTTATGCTCAGCATGGTTTTCCTCTATCATGGGAATATTTTAGATCAGTCATATATGCTTTTTCTTTGAGTATCGTTGGACTTCCAAATTGTGGTGTAAGTTTGATAAAGTCTTGGGAATTAGGGAACTTTTGCTTCTATCCGAAACTGGGCATTACTACAACTGGTAAATTCAACATTAGACTGGTTGCACTCTCTTTGAACTTCACCTGCATATTGAGGCTTGTCCAATACATTTAGGACTTGTGTTCCTTTATTGTTGGAGGTTCCTTTTATGCTCGTTTGTTTGCAAGATCTCCTTTGACCACATTCAGCGCTCTTGCAATTGCATCCATCCCATCCATCATTGGGAACTGTTCTTAATATTCTTTCTTGGTCTTACCTTCCTAATTTCATTGAAGATTTCATTGAAGATTTTCAACCTTTTAATCCAAAACAAAATCTATTGATATGCACTCCTCTCCAAGTTGTGGTTAAGCGAGGATAGATTTTGTTTATCGATATGCACTATGCATGATAAGCAGAGATATGAATGTACAACTGTTCTGGCACGACTTGAGTCCAAATTAATTAAGATGCAGAAGAACTACTGGTTTGTGCATGCATTTCAATTTTCTAATGGTACAAAGATGTATTCACTTCATTAGTATTTAATCTTGTATTGATGTTTTATATTTAACTGTCAGGACATACAATTGTCCGTTGATTGGCTATGCTCCCAGGCTAGGAAAGAAGAATGAAAAATATTCACTTTCAGCAAAAGGTATACGTAATGTCAGATTTGTGGTTAGGTAGTTACCTTCTGTTTACATGATGCGGACTTCCAATGAAGCCTATAGTTAGTTTTTTCTTTTTTCACACTTTGGTTATGCCACATGGTTATGGTCTAGATGCTTTTTGGCCATGGAGTATATTAGAAGGATTATAAATGTTTTTCCTTTGACAACAAGGATTGTGGACTGTATTGCACCAGAGACTGAGGTATGTGAAATGCGTGGGCTCTCTTCTACCAGTGGAAAGAAGGCTGAAAAGACATCAATTTCAGCCATGAAAGGTATTACTTTATGCGAACTTGCTATGAAACCCATAATTAGTCCTCTCTTTTTCACACTTTTTTAGTGACATAGCTTTATTTTAGTTTATGCTCAGCATGCTTTTCCTCTATCATGGAAATATTTTAGATGAATCGTATATGCTTTTTCTTTGATTATCGTTGGACTTCCAAATTGTGGTGTAAATTTGATAATGTCTTGGAAATTAGGGAACTTTTGCTTCTATCCGAAACTGGGCATTACTACAACTGGTTAATTCAACATTAGACTGGTTGCACTATCTTTGAACTTCACCTGCATATTGAGGGTTGTTCAATACATTTAGGACATTTGTTCTTTTATTGTTGGAGGTTTCTCTTGTGCTTGTTTGTTTGCAAGATCTCCTTTGACCACTTTCAGTGCTCTTGCAATTGCATCCATCCCATCAATCATTGGGAACTGTTCTTAATATTCTTTCTTGGTCTTACCTTCCTAATTTTCATTGAAGATTTTCAACCTTTTAATCCAAAACAAAATCTATTTATATGCACTCCTCTCCAAGTTGTAGTTAAGCAAGGATAGATTTTGTTTATCGATATGCACTACGCATGATAAGCAGGGATATGAATGTACAACTGTCCTGCATGACTCGAGTCCAAATTAATTCAGATGCGGAAGAACTACTGGTTTGTATATGCATTTCAATTTTCTAATGGTACGAAGATGCATTCACTTCATTAGTATTTAATCTTGTATTGATGTTATAATTTTAATTGAGAGGACACACAATTGTCCATTGATTGGCTATGCTTCTAGGTAGAGACCCTGATGACGAGCAATATGAGGGGTTGATACAGTTAAAGAATAATCATGTCCCAAAAGGACTGATTACACTAGAAAGTCTCTTTGATCAGAATGACAGAGCGATATCACACAGGATCAAAGTAGACCCCAAGCAGTACGTCGACCTGGAGCTTGAACCTGGAAAGACAATCAAGGTCGGAATGGACTGCACCGAAGAGGAACTCGAACAGATCAGATCATTGTGCGGAGAGTTCCCCGATATAGTAGCCTGGTGCTACCAGGACTTGAAGGGGTATTACAGACAGATAATCCAGCATACCATTGAGCTAGAAGATGGTGCGAAACCATTCCGACAGAAACAGAGGGCTGTAAACCCGAAGATTGAAGCCATGATGAAAGCCGTGCTCCTGAAAATGCTGGAAGCCAAGATAATCTACCCCATCAAGCATTCATCTTGGGTTGCGAATCCGGTTCCTGTGAGGAAGAAGAACGGAGACATTCGTCTCTGCGTATATTTCAGAAATCTAAATCAGGCCTCACTAAAGGACCATTACCGAGAAGGTAAACTGTTGGGACATGTCATCTCCGAGAAAGGCCTTGCAGTGGATTCTGACAGAGCCGAAGCCCTCCTCCGCTTGCTCGCCCAAGTAGACAAGAAGGGGCTACAGTCCTTCGGCCAGATCAACTTTGTAAGGAAGTTCATACTGGACTTCGCACAAGTGAACAAACCCATGGCCGAACTGATGAAAAAGAATGTCGAATTCCTGTGGACTGACGAGAGGAGGCAGGCCTTCGAGAAGATCAAGGCCAGAATTGCACAAGCTCCGGTGTTGATAAACTCGGATTATTCCAAGGACTTCATCCTGTACGCGGTGGGAGAACCCGAGAGTTACGCCGTAGTCCTGACTCAGAAGGGAGACGATTGCGAACAGCGCCCCATAGCGTTCTTAAGCCAGGTGATTCAGCCGCACGAGGAAAAGTACAATTTTATTGAACGGCAGGTTCACGCAGTCTTGAAGTCTCTCCGAAAGTTCGGACATTGCGTCTCCCAGAGCCGGACAACTGTCTTCGTGATACACTCGGATGTTCGGAACTTCATCATACAAGGGGAGCCGGGTCACAAGAGAGCAGGATGGATTGGCAAAATCCAGGAGTTCGACATCGAGGTGCGGCCAACAAAGCTGATCAGAGGCTGAGCCTTGTTCCAGGAGCTGGCCCAAAGTGCTGCAGCCGAGATATTTGCCTGTGAGTGGGAAGATCCGACAGCAACCACCAACCTAGCCAACTCCTTATAAGAGGAAAGTGACTGGACAAATGACTTGGTGAGGTATTTTCTGCACCGGGAGATGTCCAGAACACTTCAATGCCTCACAAAGAAGGAGGTTTCGGCTAAATGCCTTGAGATACACTCTTCGCCCCGAGGGGATTTACTTCAAGAACATTGACGACATCCTGTTGCGGTGCGTCAAGAAAACGGACCAACCCAGGGTCCTGGCAGAATTTCACTCCGGGATGCCTAGGGGGCACCATTTTGGAAGGCCTACGGCCTTGAAGATCATCAGAGCTGGGTAGTATTGGCCCACTCTCTTCACAGATGCACATGCGGTCTTTGTAAAATGTGATAAATGGCAGAGATTTGCTGGCAGAAACAGAAAAGCACCCCTGCCCATCCAACCAATTCAGGCCGAGACTCCGTTTCAGGAATGGGGTCTGGACTTCATCGGGGTCATTACGCATAACTCTGCAGCGGGGCACAAGTTTATTCTTACCGCCACCGATTACTTCACCCGGTGGGTAGAGGCGATCCCCACCAAAAATGCGGACCAGGAAACTGTCATTGGGTTCCTTGAGAGCCTCATCACCCGTTTCGGGGTCCCAGAGTCGATAGTGACGGACAACGGTCCGGGGTTCGTAGGCGCTGTACTCACGGAGTACACCAACAAGTACGACATCTATCACAAGATGTCTTCTAACTATTACCCGCAGGGGAACGGCCTGGCTGAGTCCACCAACAAGAATCTACTGAAAATTGTCAAAAGGACAGTAGAGAAGAGCAAGAGGACTTGGCACCTACTCCTGAATCGGGCGCTGTGGGCGGATAGAATATCATACAAGAAGTCTATCAAGACATCCCCCTACGCGCTCGTGTATGGCAAGGAGGCAGTCCTGCCAACCCACATAGAAATTCCCGCACTCTGGATGTTGGATGAAGAGAGAGTCAACGGGGATCCAGTGGACGCCAGACTGTGCCAGCTGCTGCAGTTAGAAGAAGAAAGAGAAAAAGCATACCAGGCCTTCACTAAACACGCTGAAGCGACCCAAGGCTGGTTTGCAAAAGGCACCACCGCCCGAGTTTTCAAAATCGGGGACCTGGTGCTGAAGTGGGACTCATTGAAGGCAAAGCCGGGCAATCACGGCAAATTTGACGCCCTCTGGGAGGGTCCCTATCAGATTGCCCGGGCGAATTAGTTCAATGCATTCGTGCTCTGGGACATGGAGTGACAACTTCTCCCCATTCCCGTCAACGGGTTCCACCTCAAAATTTATCACCACTGAAGGCACCCAATGGGTCCTTCCTTGTACAGTTTTCCTTTCTACATTTTAGTTTTTCAGAATGTATATAGTTATTTCAGCATTTCAGTTGTTAGTTTTCAAGAGCCAAGAAAAACTTAAGGCAAATCCCGACTTCGCAGCGAAGTCGGGTATCGCTCCTTGGATCGTGCGAAGTTTGAGAAAAAGCAGTCGACAAAAGGGAGTAAGAATTTGACTAAGTGCTGGGGGCGAACCCCGACTTCGCAGCGAAGTCGTGTGCGCACCGTCTTCAGGCGAAGTCCGACTTTGCAGCAAAATCTGGCCGAAGTAGGAGTGCGCCCGTTTTTCGGGCGAAGTCCGAGTGCGCCCTTATTCTTGGGCGCACCTTGGGTGACCTATCACGGGAGGCAAGGAAAAATGGGAAAATCTTTCTAAATGTGGGCCCGGACAACGCACTTCGGTATAGTGCGAAGTTGGGTTGTGTTCCTTAAAACCCTGGGCCCAAAGTTCTTCCTCAAAAGGTGTGCCCAAGCGGCGGTTATGATGTCATCAAAGGCACGAAGTCCGAAGAAGTTTTAATGATTGCGCAACTTTCAAAAACGATGTCATTAAGAAAGCAAGGCGCATTAGGACCAACTGCCACCAGGGTACGCTTTTCAAGATTAAACCCACGCACAACCGCCAAAGTATCATAACGCTTCCACCAACTTCCGGCAAATCACCTTAACCCCTGCCCTGGCGCCATTAATGCTGAAATCCTTGCCTAGAAAAAGGGCCCTGGCGTACTCAGAAAATCCAAATTGTCCAACAGACTCTGAGCTGCAAAGTTCAAAATTGTGCAATCAATAGCCAGAATCTCTCTGCCAATTCCAACAGAAAAGAAACGATGGACAAGGGGAAAGTGCCAATGCCGGTGCAGTCCAGTGACGCAGAACCTAAAGCCGAGGAGCAGACGGAATCAAGCGCCCATGAGAGCGAAGCGTCGCAAGAGCAGAAAAGGAAAACCCGAACAAAGAGAAGTCGAGGGCAAATTCCGCTGCCGCCCGTCAATCACCTGGCCGGGTACGAAGATAGCGAATTTTCTATCAGCCTCACCAAGCTGCGGCTGAATATTGCGAAGTGGGCTGACAAGGTTTCGCCCTCACATCATGTCGGGGCTGCGCATAAATCGAACCTATACTGGTTCTTATGCCCTCCTGCTCACCAGTGCCCGGAGCTGATCGAATCAATCGTAGCATATTACAAACCAGCTGCCCGGCAAGTCTGCGACAACAAGGGAAGAGTGCTGTTCACACTCTTCAGGGAGAGCGTCCAGCCAACGTTCGCCCCAGGGCTTCAGTACGACCCCGACGCGATTGTTAGGAGGATTAATCTGGATGAACAGACGGGGAGATTCATGCAGACCAAGCGGATGAGAGAATTTCTCAACTCAGAGCTGAAGACTCCGTTGGCAGCCGGACAGTGGCCGACAAGCCCAATACCCTTGGACAGATTCGAAAATAAATATATATACATCATCCTGGCATGGGTACTTGGCTGCGATTCTGACAAAGTGGTACGCTTGTACCAGCTAGCGCTGGTAGAATGTATCCTGCACGGGGACTTTTACGATTCCACGATGCAAAGGAGTGGGAAGCGCCCCATTTTCTTTGACTGCGTAGACTGGCTGGCGTACGCCATTCATTCAAACCTAATCAGGCTGCAGCAGAAGCAGACAACGGAATTCCGGTTTTGCTCCTTCCTCACCTGGTTGTGCCTGTACCACATGCACTATCGGATCAAAGTTCCTGACTTGAAGAAGGTAAACGAAAAAGGAGAGCCGCTGCCCGTGTACGAATGGACCGAGATCCTGTACAGAAAAGGGTCATTCTATGAGTTTAATTTTAAATTTCTGTGCATGGTCTTGGGGCTGTTCAATGGTGAGGCATCCCGCTCGCCAGAGGTCATGATAAGCTATCTGAGGAAGCACAAGTACGGTGACACCTTCCGGCTGACGCAGGGCGTCGTGGTCAGAATCTACGGATTCAAGGGGAAGCCGTTCCTGCTGCCCTACTTCTGCACTGACCACCAGTTCGGGATGGAGATTGCGTGTCAGATGGACTATGTCGAAGAAGAGTTCGGCCAGGGCAAAAAGAAAGGCCATATTTTTCAGTATCCAATTTGTTGGGCGAACATCCGAGTGCATGAGATTGGACAGCACGTCTACCTCGAGCGAGAACTCATCGACATGGGTCTAATAATGCTGCCGCAGCGTTGGAAGTACGACCCAATTGGGGTCAGGGGTAAGTTTGCCCGCGAGCAGAGATCATACAGGAAAGGGGCAACAGAACAGGTGCTGACCTTGAATGGCACATTGAGCAGATGCAATCATGGCCTCCATGGCATGATTTTTACTGCGAAGAGGTGGCGTACGATCCAGAGCGAAACCCGGATCACCGGTTGGAATCTGTGGGCTTCAAGAAATTCCTCGCCAAGGTGGCGCCCCTCAACTGGCAAAAGGACAAAATCACTGAATTCTGGAAGATGAGATGTCGCACGCAGCACGATAAATCCAACCGAAAAATGTTGGCCGTTGATGATGAGTTTTCGGCCCTATATGATCAATACGCTGACACGTGGCGGCCTTTCGCATTTCAAGATTGCTTTCCCCGAGGCGCTAGGAAAAGGTATACAAGGAGGTCCTCGTCCCAGCGATCGTCTACTCCCAGAACTTCCAGCGCAACGCCAGCAAGCAGTCAAGTGGGCCCAATGTTGCCTCCAGCTCCTGCAGCATTACCCGAAAGGGCGCAGCAGCCAGAAAAGTCAACTCCAGAGGTGGCCCCCCAAGCGGAAAAAGCGCCAGAACAGCCAGCTCTCAGACCAGCCGCGGCAGGCATCCTCCCAGTTAGACCCAGGTACAAGTTTACCGTGGGGACATCGCTGCCTGCAGCCCCAACATCCTCTCCGTCCTTTGAACCAGCTACAGTGCCAGAAGAAAAGAAGAGGAAGAGGAGTGAAAAGGCCAAGCGGCCTAAGGAATCTGTACAGCAGCCGGCCGCAGCGCAGACAGGGACATCCGTGCCAGAAATCGTCTCACTAGACAACCCTGAAGCCGAAGCAGACACTTGGGCTGCGGACGTCCTTCAGACAGCGGCTCAGGCGGAGCTTGTAGGTACGTCCACTTCTTCGCTCCCCCAAGTCCCAGTCGGCCTTGCCATAATGCAATCCCCCATTACATCAGGGCAAGCCGTAGTTGCATCCTCATCTTCCCAGACTGTCCAAACATCGCACAACCCACATTCCTTTGACCAGTTCGCCCAGGACCCTAACGCCTTCAAGTCCCTCAGCCAAACCCTAGAACCCTCGCCCGCGGCCAGTGTCGAAGCTACACATACATCGCCGCGCCGCTCACCTCACCTGTTCAAAACCCCGCCGGCGCCGTCCACTCAGCCACTCGCTTCCCCTAGGACCCGGTCGCCCTTAAAAGCGGCCACGACTTCTGGAATACCTTCTGCTTCGCTGTTTGCGGGAAAAATGCCGCAGCAAGACTCAATGCTGGAAGACCTTGACTTCATGCAGATCGCAGATGACCAGCCTCTGGCAGCAAGATTCGCAGGGCGTTTCGCCTCTTTCCTTCACGGCGTCAAACGCAGAAGGGCCGAGGAAATAGCTGCCCCGGTGAAGCGCACGAAGTACGACTTGGACATAAGAGTGCTCAGGACTGAAAAGTTGGTTCCAAAAGTGAAGAAGCCTCTCCGGGAGATGACCGAGGCAGATTATGAGCATCAAGTCAAGGAGAAGAGCTTTGATGATATAAACGAGGAGTATGAAATCAACGACATTCGTCGCAGAACCGATAATCTCCTTGTCAAGCGACTTGAGAATCAGGAGGCGCTGTTTCAGCTTCAGAATACTTCAAGACAGCTGGAGGAGGATCTGGCCAGGGCCACCGCGCAGCTGGGTTCTGCACAGCAGGAGATCGATGAACTGAAGGCCCAGCTGGCCGCCTCTCAGCAGGAGGCCGCAGCGCAAAAACAGACAGCCGAACAACTGTCAGAGGAGAAAAAGGCAGCACTGGAGCAGGTCTCTCAGCTCCAGGATTCATTGAAACAGGCTCTGTCACAGCTTGAGGAGAAAACATCACAGACAACGACCTTCTCAAAGAATAAGGTCAAGGAGATGCGGGCTGGTCTGATGCAGGGAAGTAGGCCCAACGTTGTCAGATCTATATCGGTCCTGGATTTCGCATCCAGGATTCAAGAAGCGTTTGCCCAGGGAAAGCCTGTGGTAGAGGAGGCCGAACACCAAGCGAGGCCATGGCTAGACTTGGGTATGAAACTTGAGGAGTATGAGCGCAAAGGCCTTCGATTTCCCCCAATGTCCCGACTTGCCTCAGAGTGGGCAGATGCAAGGGTAACCTTTCACATTTATTTTGATAAAATAGAGAAGGTAAGGGCCGCTAGGAAGATGCTGGACTCATTAGACCACGAAATGAGCATTTGCCTGGCCCCCTTCAACACTCTGTCTGAACACGGGTGCCCAAGCTTCGTCGAGAATGGCGAGTTCCTGACCCTTGAGCAGGTGAAACTGAATTGGCTGTCCTTCGAGGCGGACACAGCAGAAATTGACAGTTGGGCTGAGCCAATCCAGGAAGCTCAGGTCACCCAAATGGTGTCAAGGTACTGCAAAATCAACACCTCCCTAAAAGAGTTGGGAGAAAGATACGACACCATCGACCTGCATGCGGTTGCTGCATTCAGTGCAGTGCTGAAGGAGGTCAACGACCTAGGACCCTTCCAAGCAGCAGTCTGGGACCAAGCCAAGGCTGCATACGATCACATCCGCGAGCGGGAGGCCAACAGCGAAGACCATTCAGGTTCAGGAGGAGAAACAGAAGAGGCAACTGCCGAAAGTGAACCTGAAGAAGAACAGTTTCCCGGGAGGAAGCCGTTAGAGCAGCGGAAAGCAGGGGAAGGGAGTTCCTCTGCGCCCAAAGGATGAAGGCCTGGTTCTTTGCGTCGAGGCGAGCTCGACACCCCACGAGCCGCTAGGAATGTTGCCACATTTTGCACGGGGTGCCATGTTTTCAAATATTGTAAGTATGCTGCTCTTCCTTCCCTCCTCCTCCTTTTCCCTTTCTCCACTTTTCCCTTTCTCCCTTTCCTTCAGTTTCATTCCTCCCTTTTTCCCTTGTACCTCCCCCAGTCAAATTCCCAAAACAGAGCAAGTATTCCTTGAAAATTTCTAAGTGTCAGGGCGCAACCCGACTTCGCAGCGAAGTCGGGGTGCGCCCTCAAGTTGGAGCGCACTAGGGAATGCGAAGTGCGAAAGCAGGCTGAAACGGAGCAGAATTTGGCTAAGTGTCAGAGCGCACCCCGACTTCGCAAAGTGCGAAAGCAGGCTGAAACGGAGCAGAATTTGTCTAAGTGTCAGAGAGCAACCTGACTTCGCAGCGAAGTCGGGGTGCGCTCTTCTTCCTGTGCGCACTTGGAAAGCAGTGTTGGCAAAATTCAGCTAAGTGCCGGAGCGCCACCCGACTTCGCAGCGAAGTCGGGGTGCGCTCCCCCCTCTGTGCGCAGTTCGAACAGCGGCCGAAACAACGAAGTGCTGAGGTGCGCAACCCGACTTTGCAGCGATGTTGGGTTGCGCCCTCTGATCGGTGAGCAGTTGGGCAAGATCCATCAAGCAGCCCAGAAATTGGCTAAGGCACGGAGGCCTCCCCAACTGCGCTGTTTCTCACCTGCGCTACCCGATGGCGCTCTGATCCCAGGCGAAGTTGGACAAACTGCCTTTCAAGGCAGACATGTGTCACTCATAAGAATTCGACAAGTGTCCAGCCTCGGGATTCGAGCCGGGATGTGATGGGAAACAGGACAAGCATGGACCACATTACCTATGCCAACTACCTCCATTTAAGCTGATGCAAAGTTCCATCTACCACAGCTACCCGCATTCTTGCTGACTAGAAGTTTTGCCTAACGCACTGCCACATAGCTGTACAGCTCTCAGGGAGACCTTGCCGCAAGTACAGTCCTCGCCGACAGGAGTCAGCATCAGCAGCTCTTCTGCCGCTTTTGTCAGCTATTGTCCGGTCTGGGACTTTGTGCCCGTAATTATAATGGGGGGAACTTTGGCTATAAATAGCCACAACATTTCATTTTAAAGGGGTGGAAGGGGGATATTCTGCTAGGGAACCATTGTAGCTATACGTTTGCCTCTGAATACAAGATACACACTGGGCTCTATCTTGCTGTTGTTGTTCTTTTATGCTGCCTGTACTTGTCATTTCTGCCTCATGTTTCTTATTTCATTGCTTACTGTTATTCTGAATTTTGGATTCCGGTATTTGGTGATTAAGTATTCCTGGAATGCATAGATAGAGGATACATAGGATATATGACAGAGGTAGTTTCTATTGTGTGTTCTGTTTTGGATTGCTGTTAGTAGTGGTGATTGATCGTTGCCGTGCTGCTCATCCCCCCCACCCAACACCAATCCTATTTTATTCTCTTTTCGCACTTTTATTTTTTTCCCGTACTCTCAGCTAAAACACTAAAAAACCCATAGGAAGCCGGCCTTCTCCGGAGATTGGCACGGAAGGCATTCCTTCCTTCCGGCCTTTCAATCTGGTGGGAGAATCTGGGGCGCATTATACCAAATCCTTTCCTAATGGCAGATTCGTAACCAACAGGCATTACTACAACTGGTTAATTCAACATTAGACTGGTTGCACTATCTTTGAACTTCACCTGCATATTGAGGCTTGTTCAATATATTTAGGACTTGTGTTCTTTTATTGTTGGAGGTTCCTCTTGTGCTTGTTTGTTTGCAAGATCTCCTTTGACCACATTCAGTGCTCTTGCAATTGCATCCATCCCATCAATCATTGGGAACTGTTCTTAATATTCTTTCTTGGTCTTACCTTCCTAATTTTCATTGAAGATTTTCAACCTTTGAATCCAAAACAAAATCTATTTATATGCACTCCTCTCCAAGTTGTAGTTAAGCAAGGATAGATTTTGTTTATCGATATGCACCACGCATGATAAGCAGGGATATGAATGTACAACTGTCCTGGCACGACTCGAGTCCAAATTAATTCAAATGCGGAAGAACTACTGGTTTGTACATGCATTTCAATTTTCTAATGGTACGAAGATGCATTCACTTCATTAGTATTTAATCTTGTATTGATTTTTTAATTTTAATTGTCAGGACACACAATTGTCCGTTGATTGGCTATGCTCCCAGGCTAGGAAAGAAGAAAGAAAAATATTCACTTTCAGCAAAAGGTATACGTAATGTCAGCTTTGTGGTTAGGTAGTTACCTTGTGTTTACATGATGCCGACTTCCAATGAAGCCTATAGTTAGTTTTTTCTTTTTTCACACTTTGGTTATGCCACATGGTTATAGCAGGTTATGGTCTAGATGCTTTTTGGCCATGGAGTATTTTAGAAGGATTATAAATGCTTTTTCTTTGACAAAAAGGATTGTGAACTGTATTGCAACAGAGACTGAGGCATTGAAATGCGTGGGCTCTCTTCTACCAGTGGAAAGAAGGCTGAAAAGACATCAGTTTCAGCCATGAAAGGTATTACTTTATGCGAACTTGCTATGAAACCCATAATTAGTCCTCTCTTTTTCACACTTTGCTAGTGACATAGCTTTATTTTAGTTTATGCTCAGCATGCTTTTCCTCTATCATGGGAATATTTTAGATGAATCATATATGCTTTTTCTTTGAGTATCGTTGGACTTCCAAATTGTGGTGTAAGTTTGATAATGTCTTGGAAATTAGGGAACTTTTGCTTCTATCCGAAACTGGGCATTACTACAACTGGTTAATTCAACATTAGACTGGTTGCATTCTCTTTGAACTTCACCTGCATATTGAGGCTTGTTCAATACATCTAGGACTTGTGTTCTTTTATTGTTGGAGGTTCCTCTTGTGCTTCTTTGTTTGTAAGATCTCCTTTGACCAGATTCAGTGCTCTTGCAATTGCATCCATCCCATCCATCATTGGGAACTGTTCTTAATATTCTTTCCTGGTCTTACCTTCGTAGTTTTCATTGAAGATTTTCAACCTTTTAATCCAAAACAAAATCTATTGATATGCACTCCTCTCCAAGTTGTGGTTAAGCGAGGATAGATTTTGTTTATCGATATGCACTACGCATGATAAGCAGGGATATGAATGTACAACTGTCCTGGCACGACTCGAGTCCAAATTAATTCAGATGCAGAAGAACTACTGGTTTGTGCATGCATTTCAATTTTCTAATGGTACAAAGATGCATTCACTTCATTAGTATTTAATCTTGTATTGATGTTTTAAATTTAACTGTCAGGACACACAATTGTCCGTTGATTGGCTATGCTCCCAGGCGAGGAAAGAAGAATGAAAAATATTCACTTTCAGCAAAAGGTATACGTAATGTCAGCTTTGTGGTTAGGTAGTTACCTTCTGTTTACATGATGCCGACTTCCAATGAAGCCTGTAATTAGTTTTTTCTTTTTTCACACTTTGGTTATGCCACATGGTTATAGGAGGTTATTGTCTAGATGCTTTTTGGCCATGGAGTATATTAGAAGGATTATAAATGCTTTTCCTTTGACAACAAGGATTATGGACTGTATTGCAATAGAGACTGAGGCATGTAAAATGCGTGGGCTCTCTTCTACCAGTGGAAAGAAGGCTGAAAAGACATCAGTTTCAGCCATGAAAGGTATTACTTTATGCGAACTTGCTATGAAACCCATAATTAGTCCTCTCTTTTTCACACTTTGCTAGTGACATAGCTTTATTTTGGTTTATGCTCAGCATGCTTTTCCTCTATTATGGGAATATTTTATATTAATCATATATGCTTTTTCTTTGAGTATCGTTGGACTTCCAAATTGTGGTGTAAATTTGATAATGTCTTGGAAATTAGGGAACTTTTGCTTTTATCTGAAACTGGGCATTACTACAACTGGTTAATTCGACATTAGACTGGTTGCACTCTCTTTGAACTTCACCTGCATATTGAGGCTTGTTCAATACATTTAGGACTTGTGTTCTTTTATTGTTGGAGGTTCCTCAAGGATTTTAGTAAAGAAAAATGCTCATGAAGGTTTATTAGGAGCCGTATTTCTGGATCTCCTCAACCTACTGTGACCAAGTGTGACAGTTGAGCCCCATCGACCTACTTTAGTCACTAGTGGTGACTCCTAAATTTTATCTTTATTTTATTTGGTATTTGTCGTACACTAAAATATCCAGTTAAAGTAATTTAGCACTGAAGATAATATATGCACAAGTTGCATTATACAGGCTCAATTTTTTTTTTTTGAATTTAGCAAAAAAACCCTTGCGGGGCCGCCTTGGTCTGAGAAACCATGACCAGGGGGTTCTACACCGTCAAAATCACCCGGGAGTCGTGCCCGGCCCTGACCGCACCAACATTATCAACTGGATTTTGGGTACCTAATGTGCGTTTGGTAGGGTGGATATTCGAACCAGGGACCTCCCGTGGAGGATTGCCCTACCCTCTCCAACTCATACTTAATCTTATAAATAAATTTATTTAGCAATTCTCTTAATCTATAAAGTATTTTTTTTCTCAATTGGTTATATGGAGTTGAAACAGGCCCTACATCTATTTCAACAGACCACATTATCGTGGTACTATAACAAATTGTATTATCATTTTTCACCTTTGGCAGGTGTGTCCGTCATAATGCAATGACTTGAACTGAAGTTGCATTCATACAATTGCGTGCCATCTACTGTTGGTTCACAATGCCTTGGACAAAATTTAGTTGGTTATATGGGGTAGAAATGTATCCTGATGTTTAGGAAATATTGGTGCTTGGAGTTGTGCTTGATACAAAGACCAAGTTGTACAACCTATAAAATGGATCCTGTTCAAGTAAGGCCCTTTTTATTTATAAAGGATTATCTAAACTTTAGAAGGTAATATTACTCTATTATTGTATTTGTAATTATTATTTTTTGATTTTTATAATTAATTTTGTGGATGATGGGTTTTCAAGTTTGGCTAACGAATCCATCATCATCTCTATTTAGATGGTCTTGAGTTTCTCTATTTCAATTGATTTGTTTAGATTTCAATTTTTAACAATTGATATTGGCAATGACTCATATCCTTAATGCAAATATGATGTTTTCTTTCATGATTGCTGTACCAAAGCCCATTTTCCCATAAGATTGTTCATAAATTTGTGGAATACTCTTTGATGCATGTTTGGTTTGATCCTCCAATGTCATCTATGTACGGGTGGGTAGAAGTGAAAGGGATAAGATAAAAACCACAATGTCGTTTTGTATCAATTGCGTCTTGTAGTGATAGGTCACTACCTTAGGAATCTCAATTTTGAAAGGCTACAAAATAGTGGAATTAGTTTGTTGATGCCTTCCAAAACAGCTCAAATTTTGTCTAAGTTCAGGGACAAGTGCCAATTTGCTCGTAAGTTCATATTGGTTTAGGAGTGATCCATTAGCAAAGTGACTTGATTGGCTTGCAGGAGCAAAGTGCTAGGAGTTGCTGACATATCGCTAGCAATGTCAAGCGATTTGCTCACTTCCTTGAGGGAACCATTCACAGACTTGTAGAGGGATAAAAATAAAGGCACAAATCCTATCGAGAATATTTGGAAAGCAACATTTTCGCATATAGTGGCACCATAACTCATTTTAGAAGCCTTCTAAACCTTTTAGAGGTATATTTAGAGGCATGTAACATTTCAAGATGCATCATTTTGTTAGAGATGCCCCCAACATTTTACTTCTAGGAGTAATAGTTTCTGACCCTAGGTATTTTAGGGGTAAACTCCTATAAATAGGAGCCATGGGCTTTGTAACTCATGAAATTGGTGAGAATTTAATAAGTCTTTTGCTCTCCATCAGTGCAATTGCCCTCTTGTGTTTCAAAATGTTTAGTGATTGAGGCATAGCTCTTTTGCCTGTCTTGTCATTCACTGCACAATTTCATATTATTCAAATGGGAACATCGTTGTTATCTTGATTTTCATGTGTTGATTGATTGCGCACTTTCTTTTGCTACACGGTATGCTGTCTGGAAGCTACACGGTATGCGGGTTGGAAGTTCCACAGCATAAACAGGTCAGTGACCAAAATGTTGATGACACTAAGTTGGGTAACAACCTTGAGCATGACGGCCTTGCAGATATGCCCCCCTTTGTGCACCCTCGAATTGAGCAAGCGTTTGAGAGTAATGACTATTGTGAAAGTATTTTGTTTGAAGTTGCCAATGATGTTGATGACCAAATGTTTGCTAGTACTAATGAAATAGGACATAGTGGTCTTGCAAATGTAGATTCAGGACTTTGATAATTAATCTCGACATATGAAAAAGTAGGCTGTTATGTATGCCATTTGTTTCATTTAGAGAAAATTTAATCTCTGAAATTTTGAAACAATGAATCTTTATGTTCAATATCTATTCTTGATTTTGATCTTTAAGAATTATGTGAATGATCAAGGTTTTTTAAATTAAATTAATTTTTTTTATAATATAAATTAATTAAATGAGATTGAAATGGGCCCCACCTGTTTGACATTATGACCATATAGCGGTATTACAACAACTTGGCAATTATGCATCTAATGCTTGGCAAGATTTGAACCTGAGTTTCCTCCTTGAAAGTCAAGGAATTTAACTGGTTGAGCTCATGCCATTTGTTCAATGGGTAATCTTGTTGCTTGATTCATTAATTAAATAAAATTGTTAAATGCTTTATGATTTTGCTGTATGTTATTTTTTAAATACATTTAAATATTTTGTACCCTGTGCTCACGCACCCAACTTTCAAAAGTGTTGCACCTGATACTCTCACCTGCACCACCTGCACCCACGAATCCTGGTAACTTTGTTAAGAAAATCACATAACCATGTTCAGCACATTCGTTTTCCTATGTAAGTTGGGGGTGATCAATTGCCTTTTTTTTGGCATAAAATATCTTGTGTGTTCCCTTCTTGTTAGACTTTTTCCATGTGTGTTGGGATTCAAGCATTTGATCTTTTTTACTTTTTCTTTAAAGAAACCATGATCATCTCAAAATTTGATGGACTATTGATAGCTAGTTTGTATTCTAACAATTTTGATGACAAACATGCTTCAACTAATTTTAAAGTCGTGAAATTCTGTATGCCAACCATTCTCAAAAGCATATTTATGTCTCATTGCATGCTGTTCACCTACCATTCTTGTTGATATGTTTTCAACTGCTTGAATTGTGAAAACATTTTTCTCAACATTTTTGGTCTTGCTTCACCATTGCTGTTTGATAGGTCAGTTAGAGTTATCCCTGAAGTAATATTTAGTTTGAAAATATCATTCTTATTTCCGAATGCCTTAAAGGCTGTATTATTTGTCCACCATTTTTTGTTTCCCTCTTATTTTTAATTTGGTTATATGGGTTTGGAACTATACCATCCGTGTTACATCTATTTATATGGGTTTGGAACTACCCCATGAGTGTTACATCTATTTCAATGAACCACATTATTGTGATATAAGAAGAAACCAAATTATCAGGAGCCGCATTATTCGGGGAGTTTCCGTCATGATGCAGGACTTGAACTCATGTCGTGTCCATATGATTGCATCCAATTTACTGTTGTTTCACAATGCCTTGGACAATGTTATTGTATTTTTGTGTTTCATCTTTTTTCCCATATTTGGGATTCATTGCATGGACTGTATCGATGACCTGACGTCAGTCCTAATGAGGTTGGTAGTTGTTTTGCAGGTAGCCATTTCAACAAATTTGGAGTGGAAAATATATTTGGCCAATAAATCAATGTTTTCTCCCGTCCATTGTAGATAAGTTGTACAGTAAACATATCATTTTGTTGGGATGTGGCTTTACTTTTAAACATTTATCTAAGTCTATTTTTTTTTTTTAATTTGGTTATTTGCACACAGCTCATGGGAGGTAAGGAGTTTTTTATAAACACTTCAGATATGGTGGTTAATAACCTTTCTTCAGGTCTACATATTCTCTGAAACACTCTAACTACCTATTCTCTGCCTGGTTGAAACAATTTTGTTATTTGGTTAATTTTGTCTTGATAAGGAATATTTTCCTCAACAACCTGCACATTTCTATGAATTGCAGTTTGCATAAATAGAAATGCATCTCTTGGAGCCGTTGTTGATTGAAGAGTCTCAATGATAATTGTAGTTTATTTTAATCCGGCAGATTCTGTATCTTGAATTAGATTCTTGGCTGTACAATCATTTGCCATTTTGAAGGAGGTGAATACCATTGTATGGTATCAGAGACATAAAATCTATCTCCAATTTTTTTGGGAATAAGCTATAATGTTCGAATAATTCGATATATTGGCTGTCATTATTCATCTGTAGTATGAATCTGATTGCATCAAATAAGACGGGAAAAAAAATAAAATAAAAAGAACTTATCTACACCTGGATGAGGAACATTATGCTTCGAGATCCAGGTTGTGAAGAGATTTATTGGCTCATCCAGATGTGTAGACAGCTGTGCGTGTCATATGATGCAATCTCATTGAGAACATTTTCAGATTGTTGAGGTTTGTGAACAATTTTTATTGCCGTTTGTGAGACATTCAGTTGTTGCCCAATTGTTTACAGTTGTAGCACATCAATTCTCTCTTGCTCAATGGTTTTTTAGTGACGAGCAACTTTGCAACTTATTTTTTCTAAAAGCCCAAGCAGATGATGTCATTGGATAGTGCCCACTATCTACTTCAGCTACTGACTGTTTTATCGGTCTGTTGCAGCAGACAATATCACATCTCGTCTTTATTGGTCTGTTAGAGGTTTCTGGTAGGGGTTAGTGATTATTAGAGTTCAAAACTTAGTGATGACATTATTCCTTTGAGCATCTTTTTTTTCCTTTCCCTTCCCCCCCTTCGTTCCTTCCTCGCCACAAGCTTTCAAGTATTGCACTTTGTGTCACCTGTACAAATTTGTGTGTTGGAATGGCTTCAATGGTCATTATTCATGGTGAGGTTTGGTTGATCATTAGGCTTATTTTTTCCATAAGATTTTAAGTGATGTACTTTGTGAGGTTTGGTTGATCCGCACTATCTTCTCTTGAAAATCCTATATGGAGAACCTGGTACAGAGCAGAAGACTGTACTGGATAGCAATGTGTGAAGAATTGAGTTTTGAGGATGGAAAGAAGTCAAAGTGGCCTGATAAGGCAGATGATGCACATGAGGTCTAATCAGCATGTGCAGGAGTATCCAATAATTTCGTATAATTCACAGGATCTTATCACCTGAGAAACTAGCCCAGAATTATGTCATCAAGTGCAAATTTGCAAATCTGTGAAAAAGTAAACCTTTAATGCACAGGGATATCCATTTGAGATATTACAATGAATTTTAGAAGTCCATCTAGCCATGGATGTCTGCATCATATTTATTTTATAGACCATGAAGATTCTTTCCATGTGTTAGTCAGCTTAATTGCTTATTTGGATTTTAGCCAGAATAAAGATTTGATTAAAACCAAATCTGAAACAGATTGAATTCCAAATAAAGAGTTTGTGCAAAACTCCAAAATGAGAATTGCACTATAAGGTAAATGACAGTTACTCACCATAGTAGAATCCAAGTACACCAACATCCATCTTTAAGCTTAACTTGGGTTGAAGGAAGGAGGAATTCCACAAATATTTCCCGTGAAGAACTACTTCATTCACTCCAATAAGGATGAAAGAATGACAGCTGATTGTGTTGACTGGCAGGCACACAAGAAAAGCTCTGCCAAAATCTCCAGGAACGCATTGATTGTCTCTCATCCCTCATTTTAGCTGTCTTGAATCTTTTGAGGATGATTTCACAGGCATCGTAGAATTTGAAAAGGCACTCATAGATCGTGGCCAAACACCACAAAAGAATAAGCAAGCCCAAGATGAGTGGAAGTAATGTGGCACTACTTTATAGCTTCCTAAATCAGCACTAACATATTGGAAAGTCTTTCATCTTGTGTTTCAGCAGAGACATGAACCAACCGGGAAGCCAGACAAGGAAAGTCCATCGGTTGAGTTGTGTAAGTGCACAAGCTGACATAAGCTGGCAAATTCATGGCTTTAAGTAGGAGTTGAAATTGAAATTGGAGCTTTCTTATTGGGGAGTTGCTCTGACACCTTGTAGGATTGTGCAATATTTCTGCATAAGTCATAGGATTGTATCACATGAGAAACTAGCTCACAATCATGTCATCAAATGAAAATTTGCTAATACTAGAAAGATAACATCTTAAATGCATAGGGATCTCCAATTGAGATACCATGAACGTTAGGAGTCAAGCTAACTATGGATCTCAATACCTCTTTTGTAGAAGAGGCCAGAAAGATCCCTTCCAAGTTAAGCTTAACTGCCTACTTGGATTTTAGCCAGAATAGAGATTTGATTACAACCAAATTTTACAAGAGGATTAACCTTCAAATGAAGAGGTTGTGTAAAAGTCAAGAATAGGATTTGCACTAGGATACAAATGCTACTTGCTCACAAGAAACTAGCTCACAATCATGTCATCAAATGAAAATTTGCTAATACATGAAAGATAACAACTTAAATGCATAGGGATCTCCAATTGAGATACCATAAATATTAGGAGCCAAGCTAACTATGGATCTCAATACCTCTTCTAATACATGAAAGATAACAACTTAAATGCATAGGGATCTCCAATTGAGATACCATGAATATTAGGAGCCAAGCTAACTATGGATCTCAATACCTCTTTTGTAGAAGAGGCCAGAAAGATCCCTTCCAAGTTAAGCTTAACTGCCTACTTGGATTTTAGCCAGAATAGACATTTAATTACAACCAAATTTTACAAGAGAATTAACCTTCAAATGAAGAGGTTGTGTAAGAGTCAATAATAGGATTTGCACTAGGATACAAATGCTTCTTGTGTGATGCCACATTTTACAAGAGAATTAACCTATTCTGTATTTGTTGCCACATTTTACTTCTTGTGTGATGCTTCTTACATAGCATTCACTTTGGATGAAATTTGGAAACAACTAACTCACAAGTAGGACAATTTCCCCACATCGGTGCACTTGATTCTTCAGGTACCATAAACTATAATGGACCTAGTTACTACCTTATTAGAGTCACACTCTGAAACAGTGGTTCAACTTTTGGTCAGTGACTATAAATGCTTTTGGGGCTTGTAGCCTATACTCGTTTTGGCTTATGGCCAAGACAATTTCAGCTTGTGGCAGTTTTTTTCAAGTGGATATTTTCAACCAGTTCTTGTTGGTATTCATCTCGCCCACTCAACTGTTGTCCAACATTTAACAATTTTCTACCTAAGATGCAAAAGGGTGTAGTTTGAGACATCAATGGTTGTGACCTGAGAGTGAAAAGATGCAAATCTAAGAATTGAAAGGGTGTGACCCAAGAGTGACATGATGTGATCCTAGACGTGCAAGACCTTTGGTACGAAGCAAAACCTTAGCATCAGAATCAAGATCATGGAACCATGTCTAATGAAATTGGGAAGTTTTTGCAAAGATCTTTCATTTGACAATTTTAACCTCAAGAAGACACTATATCGCAGTTGTTGTGGCAAAGATGGGCATTTGGAAAATTGTTGGAAAAAGTTGGATGATCTATAGTCAACAATGAAAAGACAGAAAATCAAGCTTTCTTCTCCTCCACTTCTTCCTCTTCTTCTGACAGGAAATGATACACCCTCTCTGCCCATGTTCTCAAAGCATTGTAATAAATTTCCTTTTCTCCATTAGATGAATGGGTGATAAACTCTAGGCTACTTTGTTAAACCACCTTGTTAGTGATTTTGCCCATTAGCTTTTGATGTGTGATTTTGTAAGCTCATTTTGGCTTTCCAATCTTCAGGTGACATGGGTGTTTTTTATGCTTGTTGTGGTCTTGTTTTGGTGTCGTAATCTTTATGTGACACTAGTGGTTTGTATGCTTATTGTGAATGCTTTGGGACTCTTTACCCCGCATCAGTTTTTGTTTAAGCACTTTTGGAGTTCCAATACTTTTGTTTACTCTGCTGTACTTCAGCAGCTTTATCACATGTGTTTTTCCAGTTTCTATGGTGTTTTTGTGCATGCTTTGTTGTTATTGATGCACCCTTGGCACTCTTTAAACAAAGCGCATTAGTTTGTTCACGTATTTCCTACCCTGTCCAGGAATATTTGTCAGATCACATTAGCTTCGATGTCACCCATACACTGCTGCTTTTTTAACTTTTTCTGAGTTACTGTCTTACATATGATATTGGAGTGAAGAAACTTGTCATGAAGGGGAGATAGCTAGTAATTGCTTTGTCCTGTCCCCTTTGTCTTCATTTTAAGCTTAAATGGGAATGTCAGGATATTTTAATATTTTAGTTAGAATATTCTTATTCTTTAAATGTTTATATAAGGTTGGAATTATTTCAATATGGTTACTAGCACTTAACTCAGAGAAGGTGATGAATTTCTTTAGGACCACTTCAAATTTGGTCATTAGTAGTCTCTTTCCAAGTTTAGAGATTCTCTAAAGTTTGTTTCTCTTATTCCTGGTGTGACTATGCCATAGCAAGTCTTTCACCAAGATATTGTGAGTAACCTAGAAAGTGGTACCATGCCACGGCCCCAGTTTGATTTTAAACCTCTCCAATCATCTATTCTCTGTTTGGTTTAAGCAAATTTGTGATTTGGTTAAGCTTAACTTGGTAAGGAATATTTTTGGATGGCCACGGACACTCTTTTATATAAGTGTAGATTTCTTTCATGAAAATTCATCTCTCAGATGCCTGCATTGTAATATCACTTGAATAGTTTCAATAATATTTTGAATTTGTTTTATTCTGGCAGAGTGTGTACTTTGAGTAAGATTTTTGGTTGTACAACCCTGCACCCTTGTGAAAGGGGTAAATACCCGGCGACATTTGGCCAGATATGGAAAAGAATAATTTTTTTTTTTTTTTTTTTGAGTAATACTTCTTATACGCATCCACCGTGGGATTGAACTCAGGTCACATCACCGATAATGCAAGTGGCATCCTTGCCAGTAGACCACAGTCACGCGGATAAATGTTCTTTGTACATGGACAATAAGTAAATAGAGAGAATTTCTTTTGAAAAACATGGCGTTCTGATTACAAATTACATATTTACAGTGATTTTAAGGTCTCAATTGAGCGCCTTTAGGCTGAATTTGTTTTACAAGGTGAATGGTATTAAAATAAGTTGTTTTTATTCTTTCACAATGTCTTCATATTCCAAACTTGGTAGTAGTTAACATAAATTCCTTACTATGTGCTATACTTCCAGGACATTCAAGTCAGAGGAGCAAACCGTGATGAGAAGATGATAAAAATGGCTCAATCCTTCCCTAATTCCAGACATTATCTCACCTACAAACACTCACTGCGGGTATTCTCATTTCCTTATCATCGTAATTTTTTGTGTTAGTTTCAGCCCATAGGGAACTAAAATATTTTAAGCAATGACATCATATAACTTTATTTGAACATAGACGGAGAGTATCATATGATTAAACAAAGGCCTATGCGATTGAAATGGCATCTTCAGCTTAATTGGTTCATGTCTTATATTTCCATTGCCTTCTATTGCTCTCTCATTTAACATATGTGGTCTGCTGTTTCAGAAAAATTTTCATACTTAGTATGTGTTTTACCAAAGCTGTGGCCACAATTCTAATTGGCCTTATAGTTTAATATAAAATACAAGACACAGCACTTCCATACACACACTTCATCTGGAGTGTGCTTTGTAGGTACTTCTGTTATGGATTATTTGATAATCAGGCCCATTAGATGAGATCTGTTATGCTAACTTTTGTTCTATGTTTGTATGGTGTTTTTCTTTCTTTGAAGGGGTGCTTGCATTTATGATTTTACTAATCTGTTCCAACTTTTGCTGTTAGCCTGCTTCCACTGAATGACTGTTTCACAACATGACAAAATTGATTTACATATCATTGTCAATGGCAGTAGAGGGTTTAGTCAAGATATCAAAATTTAGTTCAAGATGAGTTCCAATATTCATTACTATTTATTAAAGTCATTGTATACGCTTAATTGCTGACATACATTTGATACAAAGATATTAGTTAGGCTAATTCATGTATTAGTTCAGATGGGTCTAGCACCATCACATCGCAAGTATTTCAGTTCCTTGCTCTGCAAATAGGGAAATCTATGTGCATTTACAGATTAACTGTTACTCTTTGCTGTTAACAGAGACCCTTGCACATGTTAACAGCAAAATCACCCGGGAGTCGCGCCTGGCCCTGACCGCACCAACATTGTCAACTGGATTTTGGGTACCCAATGTGCGTTTGGTAGGGTGGAGATTCGAACCAGGGACCTCCCTTGGAGGATTGCCCTACCCTCTCCAACTCACCTACAGCACGTAGGTTACAAGCTCATTTATTAGTTTTCTTAATCTTATAAATAAATTTATTTAGCAATTCTCTTAATCTATAAAATATTTTTTTTCTCAATTGGTCATATGGAGTTGAAACAGGCCCCACATCTATTTCAACAGACCACATTATCGTGGTACTATAACAAATTGTATTATCATTGGCCACCTTTCGTAGTTGTGTCCATCATAATGCGATGACTTGAACTTAAGTTGCATTCATACAATTGCGTCCTATCTACTGTTGGTTCACAATGCCTTGGACAAACTTTAGTTGGTCTTATGGGGTAGAAATGTATCCTGATGTTTAGGAAATATTGGTGCTTGGAGTTGTGCTTGATAGAAAGACCAAGTTGTACAGCCTATAAAATGGATCCTGTTCAGGTAAGGCCCTTTTTATTTATAAAGTATTATTTAAACTTTAGTAGGTAATATTACTCATTTATTGTATTTGTAATTATTATTTTTTGATTTTTATAATTAATTTTGTGGATGATGGGTTTTCAAGTTTGGCTAACGAACCCATCATCATCTCTATTTGGATGGTCTTGTGTTTCTCTATTTCAATTGATTTGTTTAGATGTCATTTTTTAACAATTGATATTGGCAATGACTCATATCCTCAATGCAAATATGATGTTTTCTTGCACGATTGCTGTACCATAGCCCATTTTCCCATAAGATTGTTCTTAAATTTGTGGAATACTCTTTGATGCATGTTTGGTTTGATCCTCCAATGTCATCTATGTACGGGTGGGTAGAATTGAAAGGGATAAGATAAAAACCACAATGTCGTTTTGTATCAATTGCGTCTTGTAGTGATAGGTCACTACCTTAGGAATCTCAATTTTGAAAGGCTACAAAATAGTGGAATTAGTTTGTTGATGCCTTCCAAAACCGCTCAAATTTGTCTAAGTTCAAGGACAAGTGCCAAGTTGCTCGTAAGTGCATATTGGTTTAGGAGTGATCCATTAGCAAAGTGACTTGATTGGCTTGCAGGAGCGAAGTGCTAGGAGTTGTTGACGAATCGCTAGCAAAGTCGAGCGATTCGCTCACTTCCTTGAGGGAACCATTCACAAACTTGTAGAGGGGTAAAAATAAAGGCACAAATCCTATCGAGAATATTTGGAAAGCAACATTTTCGCATATAGTGGCAACATATCTCATTTTAGAAGCCTTCTAAGCCTTTTAAAGGTATATTTAGAGGCATGTAATTCAAGATGCATCATTTTGTTAGAGATGCCCCCAACTTTTTACTTCTAGGAGTAATAGTTTCTCACACTAGGTACGGTGCAGTCTTGTACGACACAGTACAAGACGGTCTCTTGCTTAGGAGGATGCAACACTAGCAACAATCCTCTCGTATGGCAACAATTGTACAGTAGTTACATGTACAATGCCCTAGTCTTATCCAATTGGAAGGACGATCTCTAAGACAACACAAACTTGTACGGTCTATCCCTCGTATGATCTAACCCATGTATTGTTTGCAACTAATATTCAGTCGTTCCATGGCAGTTTTCTAGTTGCAACCGTCAACTTATAGACAGTATCTCTGCAATATACTAACCACTACAATCTACAACTATGCCAAACAAATACTATAGTCTGCAACTATAAACATCACTCAAGCAATACAACATGCAATCTCATTAACATACACAGCATAGCAGAACACAAGTAAACTGGAATCAGACTGCAATGAATCTACAAATGTCAGAATTGTATTGGCATTCAATGGTGCTTACTGTAAGTAGCAATGGTAGATTGCAATTACAATGTGTAGGGTTGCTCGTCAATACTTCCACAACCAGGCCTCCATAATCATGGCATAACAATGACATAGACAATATCCTCAATGCTCTCACCAATGTCTCTATCACATATCTATTGTCCAATGTTACAAATGAAAGAAGGGGGGGTTCTATTAATGCATGTCCTCAACGGATGCCAACAACGGCCTCACAAGACAACACATCCAACCGCCACCCCAATTCGGACGTATGTAACATGTGCAAATATTAGCCTTTAATACCTAAAGTCTAATTGCAATTTATTATTAAATTGCATTACATTTCATGTCACTTACATTTTACTTATATTTCATATGCATTTAATTACAATTTCATTCCAAAATGTCTAACACAAAATTTATACATATTTTCTATTTCTTCTTTTTCTTCTGGGAAGTTGCTTCTTTCTTGCCTACATATATCCTCCCCTTTAAACTAGTCAACGTCCTCGTCGATGCTTGCTGGTGCTCCTGAGTTACTTGGCTGCTATTGCTGAGAGTTGTGAACAGGTGGTCCACCCATTTTTGTTTGCTGGAGTCTTAGTGCTGCTCGTTCGTCCTTTAGATTCTGTGCATAGTTACAATAATGAACCTACTCCAGCCTATAGTGATTGGCTTTCATCTCCATCTCTACCAATTTTGCCACCAACTCCTTTTCCCTCTCGATAGCACTTTTCTATATCTTCTGCCTTAGTTCAACTTCAATTCTGGCTGTAATGGCCAGCTGTTCATCCCTCTCTGAAATCAACTGATCTTTGTGTTCTAGCTCTTTCTCACGAGTTTGATGCTCTTGTGCTCTTACTTTGCTCTCAGATCTGTAATTATCTAATTACAGTTATCCATATCCCTTTTTGTTGCAACAAGTTCCTCCTCCTTTGCTTTCATTTGTCATGCTTCGTCACCCTTTGTCGTACGATGACTGTGATTGTACGACCAACCTCTTCCACTTGTATGATGACTCCAGACGCTTGTACGATAGCTCCCTATGTTCGTACGGTAGCTCGTTGTGTTTGTACAACAATATTTTGCATTTAAACGACAACTTCCACAACAACCTTCCTCGACTTAAAGGGGGATTTCCTTCACTAGTTGCAGGCGTTTCTTCCATCATGTCATTTGCTCCACAATTTTATATCTAATTGAATGGGAACATGGTTGTTATTCGAGTTCTCATGTGTTGATTGATTGCACACTTTCCTTGCGACGACTACGGTCACATTTTCATTTAAATCCCTCGCATGCTAAGCTTACAACTTTATTTTCAAGCATTTTAATTCCTGAAATTTTCTGTATTTTAATTTAGTGCAATTAGATTAGATTAGGTTAGAAATTATCAAGGATAGTGGGGAGTCGGTCTAATACAATATAATAAATTAACGAGATTGATGGATGATATCTCCACCAAATAGTAGAGGGATATACAAATGATCCAAGGGTATAACTTAAAGAAACATGGCCTATCCTCTATCAAGATATTATATAATAATATTATAATATATACATATTTATATAAGGTGATTAGGTCGAGACTAAGGCATAGCAGAAAATCGGTAACTAGGATGCAATGGTATGAGCACAACTTGAGTTCAAGTCTCTGCATGGTGATGGGCACTTCCATTATGTAGATGGATATACATATTATATAATAATATTATAACATAGACGTATTTATTTAAGGTGATTAGATTTGGCATTGTAGAAAATCGGTAACAAGGATGCAATGGTATGAGCACAACTTGAGTTCAAGTCTCTGCATTGTGATGGGCACTTCCATTATGTAGATGGATATACATATGATCCAAGGGTATAACTTAATGAAACATGGTCTCTCCTTTATGAAGATATTATATAATAATATTATAACATAGAGGTATTTATATAAGGTGATTAGGTAGAGTCTTAGGCATTGTGGAAAATCGGTAACTAGGATACAATGGTATGAGCACAACTTGAGTTCAAGTCTCTGCATTGTGATGGGATAAGGCATCTTATGTTAATACAGTTTGTTGTAATACCACCATAATGTGGTTTGTTCAAATACCGCTCCAATGCAATCACGATGTATTACAGATGGGGCTTGTTTCAACCTCATATAACCAATTGAAAGAAAAAGTATAAAAGGTACAAAACCTAGTAGGTTCGGCTGAACTTTGTCTAGGTTCAGTTCAAACTAGACTTTTTGGGATGACCAAACTGGTTCGTTTCAGTTCGGTCCAATTTTTTAAAAGCCTTAAAGTCGCAATATTTTCAGTTTTAAAAAATGCAAAAATGAAAGAAGCAAACTGCATAAAATATTTGAACCTTAAACGACTAACAAAACTATTGAAATTCCTTTCTTAAGTCTTAAGTTAGACACGATCTCATCACGGAGGGTGCAAACTGCAAATGCTATTAAGCTGAGCCACTTATTCTTCATGTTATGAACTTGTGTTTGCATATTTTTATAGTTTCATGTGTATATTTTATTTATAAACTTACACATATACACGCAAATGCGTGTGATTTTTGGAACCAAACCTGAATTTTTCAGAAAAATAGAACCTCCATATTCTTACCTCTTCCATTTGGACCAAACTTTCTATCCCTAGTGTTAGAAAATATAGCAAATTTATGTGCAAGCAGAAAAACACAATGACTCAGGGAAAAACAGTAACATGGATTTTACGTGGAAAACCTGCAATGTGCAGGAAAAACCACGGGGCAATGGCAGCATGATATTTTATTTATTTTGGTAGGATTACATTCAATCAACATTTTTACATGCAAGGGGTCATTCCCCTTTTAGAGAAAAAACAAACTGTTCGTTTCCTCTTCCAAAGGAAGAGTCCAAAAAACTATTCGTTTCCTCTTCCAAGGGAAGAGTCCAAAAAACTGTTCGTTTCCTCTCCATAAGATGCACCGCCATGCACCTCTTTGCTGAAGAACATTGGAGATCTGGATATTAACTTCACCTCCTAACATTCTCCCACTTGAAGTCAATATACATGAATTCTTTGCCTATGTTTTTCCATCCAAGTGTCAATTGCCCAATGCTGCCCTTATCACACTTTCAGCAAGCCCAGAGAAGTTCTGCACCACTCAAACTTCTCTGTCTTGATCGGCTTAGTAAGCATATCTGCAGGATTCACTTCAGTGTGTCGATTTTCTGCAGGATCCTACCTTCTTCCACCACATTTCTTATAAAGTGGTACTTGATATCAATGTGTTTCGTGCGATCATGGAATGTTGGGTTCTTCACTAGCTGAATAGCACTTTGGCTATCACAAACATAATTTTCCCTTGTATTACCTTGAAGTCACCCAACAGTCGCTCTAGCCAAATTGCCTCTTTGCTAACATGAGTTGCTGCAATATATTTTGCTTCAGTGGTTGATAAAGCCACCATAGACTGCAACTTAGAAGCCCAACTCACAGCTCCACTAGCAAGAGTGAAAGTATATCCTGTAGTGGACTTTCTCCCATCTCTATCTCCACCATAATCAGAATCCACAAAACCTTTAACTTACAAACTATCCGATCCGTAGTAAATAGCAGCATCTAAAGTGCCTCTTAAATATCTAAATATCCACTTCATCGCATTTCAATGCTCCTTACCAAGATTTGCCATGTACCGGCTAACTACTCCCATTGCTTGGGAAATATCCGGTCTAGTGCTCACCATTGCATACATGAGGCTTCCTACTGCTGATGAATACGATACACGAGACATGCTTGTCTTCTTTGCTTCTGTTCTAGGACACTGGTTGGAAGACAATTTTAAGTGTGAAAGAAGTGGGGTACTAACTGGTTTTGCATTCTACATATTGAAGCACTACAAAATCTTTTTTATATATGACTTTTGACTTAACTAGATCTTTCTTCCTTTTTTGATCGTGTGTATCTTCATCCCTAAAATTTGGTTTTGTAATATCCCACCCAAGCTGAGATACGAAATTTCTGCCTTGTTTTGTTATTTTGGAAATTTGCAAGGTTTTCGGTTTTTGTGCAATATTCTGATTTTTTTTGTATTTTTTTATTTAAGTACAGAATATGCAGAAAAAAGTTAAACTGCCAACTTGAACAAATAATATCTAGCAAACTACTTGGCGGGAATCAATGAAACTTGGAATTTAGATAATATTTATATAAAACTATAAACCCTCTAAAGGACTTTGGAAAGTATCAAAATACCCGGAAGTTGTACAAGACTGAAAATGGCGACTTTATAGCTGAACAACAACACAGGAATATATGTATTTCTTTCCCAACAACAAATAAAAGATGTCTTTTTACAATATCAATGCAAAGGAAAGCTTCCAATCCTTAGACGCCTCAATTACAATCATTAATTGGCACCCAAACTCTGAATATTAAAAACCACCTTCAATGCCAGGCAAGATATGGTACGGCCAGGCTAGAGGAAATTATGGCCAGCAAGAAATGTCTGAAATCTGCCCTGAAACCATAAGAAATCCACTCTAAATGGAACGACTGGAACTGTAGAAGCAAAATAACCAAGTCACCTTGAAACCCCAACTCAAATCATGGAATCACATACAATAAATGACTCCACTTGTACGGCTATGCTGAGGAATGAATGCTACAACAATGTATGCAAAATATGCTTCGAAATCCCTTCCAAACCCCCTGAAAACCACTGTAAATCTACAGATATAAAGCTCCAATGCAACCCCTGAAGTAGAGCTGCTCATGAACACCCTGAGAATATCTTTCAACTCCGAGGATGTTGTCCCTGCTGGTGATTTTCGTCACACAACAAGCTGAATTCGAAACCCCTGCAACTCTGCAAGAACTCCTCAAAATTGCTCCAAGAGAATGAATAGCCAAAGATGATGAAAATGAAGTTTCATTGCTCTTTTTATAACTCTCCAAGAGGGGTCGACCTCTTTTTTCCTCTTTCCAAAGCAACATTAAAATAAAACATTTTAATTTTAATTCTCATAACTTGGCCGACCATATTAACAATTGAATATTATAAGTCACCTTTATATTTCTACTTGTTTTTTAAGTGACTAATAAACCTTATATCTCCCACATATGAAATATTATAAAGTTAAACTATATTAAATATTTAATTTAATATAATTAACTTTACACATTAAAATCTCTGCCTCCTAGACCCCGGAATCCCAAACAAATTATGGAAACGGATACCCATTTCGCCGAGGTATTCAATCGTACTGTCTGTTTCCACCGATTCCCCAGCTGACTGACTTACTAAAAATAGTAAGTCCTCCCACAAGTGTCCGAAACGGCCTGAAAAGATGGCAACGGAAAATTCTGCTCGTCCAAACAACAATCCACGTCACTCGGTGGGCTCCCAACCAACTGACACTGCCTACGGGAACCCTTGAGTAGGCAAGTTCACTCATCTCCTGTTGTCCGACTAAGAAGGGGACATTACAGTCCTCCCTCCCTGAAATTGCTTGTCCTCAAGCAATTGGAGTGCTGGATGCTGTAAGATCTGCTCATCTTCCCAAGTAGCATCCTCTAAAAAGTGGCTGATATAGAAGAGGGCAGCAATGTCAACTCTGAGAACAATCATCCTGGGAATGCTTCCGCTGCCCAAAACTAGAAACACCCTGCTGGCACTTAAGCTCCAAGTGTCCAAAAAGTCATCCCAAGGATTCAAACATTCCCACTCAGCAGTAGTAATGAAAGCATTATTAGGAAATATATCATTCACCAGTATGAAGTGTATGTAACAACACTCCCGAGATGCCCAAAAATGAATATACATACCGCTGTCCAAGACTGAATTTATTATCTCAAGGTCTGATTCATGACAAATCAGTGTTCTGCACAAAGCATATCTGCTGTAATTCAGAATTACATCACCCGGTATGCAAAATTTGATCTCATTACCAACTGAGGTGACCTCCCAGCAAGTCACCAGCTCAACAAATCTCCAATTCATATTCAGAATCTCCCTCCAATCCACTTGTATAAACACATATGGATTCATAACATGACTGCTCAAAGAGTGAACAGCAGCAAGTAAGAGAGCATCATTACAAGTTGTATCATTCATAAGCAAGGGGTGACTGTTACAACATACTCTGGAAACCCAAATGCTCCTCCAAAACTGAATTGAGTTAGCTGCAACAATCATGTAATAACAAAATCCAACCTTACCATCCAGCTGAATGTTCCCAAATAGAGCAGTCCTACTTCTGTCCAAAACTGAAAATGTCATCATATGGTCTGATTTTTGGAAAATCAGCGTACCACATATATCACCACTACTGCATATCTGAAATATGTCCACTGGAATGCTAACACTGACCACATTAACGGAAAAGGTCTCCCAAAAAGTTACTAACTCATCAAGCATCCAATCCTTGTTCAAAATTTCTTTCCAATCCATTTGTATGATCACAAATGGATATATATGGTGGCTGATAAAAAGAGGAGCAGCAGCATACCTTTCAGCAGTGTCTATCAGGCTACTCCGAGCTCCAAGTGTCTCTTTTTTGACATAAGAAACATCTTCATCCCTTGGGTTCCAATTAGAATCAACATCATGCATGAAATTTTCTGATTTGTCTAACAATTCATTCCCTTTTAAATTCTGCTCCAACTCAGATTTTGGAACTGCTCCTGGGTCCCATATCCTGATACTGTCACCAATAGTGCCTTCGGAACTAATGAGTGTTCCCATAAAAGCCACTCCTAGATTTGAAACATTCTTTTCATGTTCCAAGCTGTCATAGGAACAGTCAATGCGAGCAGCCTTCTCCTTGATTTTTTGTAAGTGTTGTTTTGCTTGAGAAGCTATCATTTTAGCTTCCTTGGCTCTCCTTAGCCACTCATCACACATTTTCTGGTTCCTCGTTACATCTTCTGTGTTTGTTGGAAGAATGATTAATTTCTTTCCTTCCTCATCTTCATATGATGTTTCAGTATTTGCTGATTTGGCAAATTCCAAATCAACATACCCCTTAATCACCGTACTGTCAGGAAGACTTGTGTTCTTCTGTTTGCTTGCAGAAACACATGAGGAAACAACCTCATCAGCTGCTGATTTAACATCCTCCAAATCAGCATATCCCATGATCTCAATAATCTCATGATGACCATCATACACTTCTCCACAAGTAGACACACCATCATGCACCAATGAACTGCTGCTCGGAAAAGTGCAAGGCTCATCATACCTTATGTCCAAGGTCTCACAGACCCCACTGGATTGCTCTGGAAACAATTCCACAACTGCTGTCCTATCATTCCCATCATTATTAAAGTCATCCTGGGTCTCTGCCATGCTTACCGCATGAGGAGAAGCATCTGTTTCTAGCTCTAAGGTCTCAACCTCCCTGCTGTCCATAACTTTACTTGGATGCAATAAGTCATTCTCCTTGTTAATTTCACATGTGTGGCCAAGTGTCCAAGATTCCTGACATGTGAAACACCTGTGCTCACGTCTCATTTGGTTCTTTCTCATCCGTGGTAGTCCTGCGACCTGTAAACCACTAAAAACCATTTCTTTTTCTGCCAACTGCCTTTTAAAGTTTTCTGGAACAGCAAGTTCTTCTTCTATCATCTCGACCTTCTTGGACCCAACAACGTTTCTTTGGATAGTAATTGAGGTGGGAGACATTGGTTCATCTTTTCTCTCCTTCCTGTGCAACTTCTGTTGATGATGTTTACCTCTCCTATTAGGTTGTTGCCTCATCCTCATGTCCACCCAATCATGAAGAGACATCATTTCTTTGAATTTCCCACTAGCATTGGTCCATTCCTGAACAAACTGATCCCGTAACTCTGAGATGGTGGGCTCAACCTTAGCCTTAGAGGAAACCGTAGGTGCTGACTTAGGTGACATAGCAACTGTCAACTGCTTGAGAGTTTGTTGCAACTCTCTCTGACCTTGCCAAAACTCACGCTGAAACCTATCCCAATCACTGTGTGGCTCCATCTTCACATTGAACTAACCAACTCTCAGCTGCAACTATTATGAGGAAACACACTAGATAAAGAACCCAGACAGGCTGGCAGAATCTTTGGCTCTGATACCACTGTAATATCCCACCCAAGCTGAGATACGAAATTTCTGCCTTGTTTTGTTATTTTGGAAATTTGCAAGGTTTTCGGTTTTTGTGCAATATTCTGATTTTTTTTGTATTTTTTTATTTAAGTACAGAATATGCAAAAAAAAGTTAAACTGGCAACTTGAACAAATAATATCTAGCAAACTACTTGGCGGGAATCAATGAAACTTGGAATTTAGATAATATTTATATAAAACTATAAACCCTCTAAAGGACTTTGGAAAGTATCAAAATACCCGGAAGTTGTACAAGACTGAAAATGGCGACTTTATAGCTGAACAACAACACAGGAATATATGTATTTCTTTCCCAGCAACAAATAAAAGATGTCTTTTTACAATATCAATGCAAAGGAAAGCTTCCAATCCTTAGACGCCTCAATTACAATCATTAATTGGCACCCAAACTCTGAATATTAAAAACCACCTTCAATGCCGGGCAAGATATGGTACGGCCAGGCTAGAGGAAATTATGGCCAGCAAGAAATGTCTGAAATCTGCCCTGAAACCATAAGAAATCCACTCTAAATGGAACGGCTGGAACTGTAGAAGCAAAATAACCAAGTCACCTTGAAACCCCAACTCAAATCATGGAATCACATACAATAAATGACTCCACTTGTACGGCTATGCTGAGGAATGAATGCTACAACAATGTATGCAAAATATGCTTCGAAATCCCTTCCAAACCCCCTGAAAACCACCGTAAATCTACGAGATATAAAGCTCCAATGCAACCCCCGAAGTAGAGTTGCTCATGAACACCCCGAGAATATCTTTCAACTCCGAGGATGTTGTCCCCGCATGGTGATTTTCGTCACACAACAAGCTGAATTCGAAACCCCTGCAACTCTGCAAGAACTCCTCAAAATTGCTCCAAGAGAATGAATAGCCAAAGATGATGAAAATGAAGTTTCATTGCTCTTTTTATAACTCTCCAAGAGGGGTCGACCTCTTTTTTCCTCTTTCCAAAGCAACATTAAAATAAAACATTTTAATTTTAATTCTCATAACTTGGCCGACCATATTAACAATTGAATATTATAAGTCACCTTTATATTTCTACTTGTTTTTTAAGTGACTAATAAACCTTATATCTCCCACATATGAAATATTATAAAGTTAAACTATATTAAATATTTAATTTAATATAATTAACTTTACACATTAAAATCTCTGCCTCCTAGACCCCGGAATCCCAAACAAATTATGGAAACGGATACCCATTTCGCCGAGGTATTCAATCGTACTGTCTGTTTCCACCGATTCCCCAACTGACTGACTTACTAAAAATAGTAAGTCCTCCCACAAGTGTCCGAAACGGCCTGAAAAGATGGCAACGGAAAATTCTGCTCGTCCAAACAACAATCCACGTCACTCGGTGGGCTCCCAACCAACTGACACTGCCTACGGGAACCCTTGAGTAGGCAAGTTCACTCATCTCCTGTTGTCCGACTAAGAAGGGGACTGTTGGTCACGAATCCGCCATGAGGAAAGGATTTGTTGCTATTGCGCCCTTAGACCCGCAAACCAACATTGAAAGGCCGGAAGGAAGGAATGCCTTCCGTGCCAATCTCCGGAGAAGGCCGGCTCCTGTAGGGTTTTATGGTTTTTAAGATGAGAGTGCAGGAAAGAGATAAAAATGCGGAAAGAATTTACAAATGTGATTGGAGTTGGGTGGGGGGAACTAACAGTACGGCAACACATCAATCACCGCTACTTACTGCATCATAAATACAAAGCATAACCTGAAACTGCAAAATCTAAGTATACTTTTTATATAAAGAAGTGTACACACAGCTACAATGGCTCCCTAACAGACATTCCCTACAAGGAACTAACAGTACGGCAGCGCATCAATCACCACTACGGACAGTAACATGAATACAAAAAGCAACCAAGAAATGTCAGATCCAAGTATGTGTGTTATGCAGAGAATTTGTACGCACAACTACAATGACTCCCTAACAGACATTCCCTACAAGGAACTAACAGTACGGCAGTGCATCAATCACCACTACGGACAACAACATAAACACAACACACAAACTGAAGGAACTGCTACCAAATTTATTCTATGTATCCTCTGATCTATGAAGTCCAGGAGTACTTGGCCACCAAATGCTGAAGCGAATCAACAAGCCATGACACAAGAAATATAACAAAAGAGAGGCAGCATAAAAAATAAAAGCAGTAGAACAGAGCCAGGCATATACTTTATATTGATAAGCAGAAGCACAGTTACAATGGTTCCCTAACAGACATTCCCCTTCCACCACCTTACAATGAAAATGTGGTGAGTATTTATAGCCCAAAGTCCCCCCCGTTACATTAATGGGCACAAAGTCCCAATCAAACATTAGCTGACAAAAGCAGCCGCGGAACTGCTGATGCTGACTTTTGTCGGGCTGGACTGTACCCGCAGCATGGTCTCCCTGAAGGCTGTACAGATATGTGTCAGTGTGCTGAGTAGAACTCCACTAACAGCAGAACTGCAGGTAGCTGAAACAGGTAGGGTCTTTAATTATCTTCAAAAGTGGCAGCTGGTATAAAATAGTGCGTCCCATGCTTGTCCATGTGCTCGGCATGTTTTGGCACGGATCTCGAAGTTGGACACCTGTCGGATGATGCTGCCTGACGCGTGTTTGCCTTGAAAGGTAGTCTGTCCAACTTCGCCCAGAATCAGGGCGCAGTCCGACTTCGCCCTGAAAAAGGGGCGCTCCCCGACTTCGCCCTGACACTCTCCGACTTCGCTCTGAAAGGGGGCGCAGCCCGACTTCGCCCTGAAACTCTCCGACTTCGCCTTGAAAGGAGGCGCAGTCCGACTTCGCCCTGAAAGGGGGCGTAGTCCGACTTCGCCCTGAAAAGGGGGTGCAGTCCGACTTCGCCCTGAAAGGGGGCGCAGCCCGATTTCGGCCTGACACTTAGGATTTTTTCAGGGTAACTGTTGTCATTTTGGAGATTTGACTGAAGGGCTTAAGGGAAAGAGGGAAGAATAAAAATGGAGGGAAGAGAGAGAAAGGGAGAACTGAAGAAAGGGAAAGAGAGAAGAAGGGAAAGATAAGAGCAGCTCTCTTTAAAAAAAACTGAAAACATTGCACCCCGTGCAAAATGTGACAACATTTCTGGCGGCTCGCGGGGTGTCGAGCTCGCCTCGGCGCAAAGAATCCATGCCTTCATCCATTGGGCAACAGAGTCACCCTCGCTGTCCTCTTAGAACACTTGAAAAAAAAGAACCGCACAAACTAAAATAAGAAAAACAACTAAAACTTTGAATACTAGCCGGATTATTTATACAAAATTTTGCGGCATTATTGGCATGCCGCCAACACAAATCTTGCTTTGGTTGCCTATCCGGTGAACCTACAGTGTCCGGACCAGATCTGATTGTACTTCAGATGATCTTTGAAGTCCGGCTGGCCTCCCAAAGTTTGCCAGGTTGCGAACATGGTGCAATGTGGCAGATTGCAATTCATGCCGGTACCCGTACAATTGATGAACAATGTGACAAGGAGATTTTTCAGACGTGAGCCCTCTTCGGGTACCGGTTGCGGTGATGGTTGGAGCCAATACCACCACGGTGGAGACTGTAGGTGAACATTCATTTCTCCGCTTGTGAGGTCAAGGCTGCTCACCAAACCTTGATTCCTTTGGGGTGTCTTCTATTAGCTTAAAAAAAGGGCGCCTGCGATCAAGAAATTTGGATCTTCAGCTCAGTCAGAGTCGCCAGGTGATTTTGCTAGATGAAGGCAAGCCAAAGATTCACCAACTCGGGCTTCTTTAAAATATGGAGACTATTTGTCTCACCTCACGGATTCGTCTATGCGAGCTTGGTAATCAGCCAGCCTGACGCTCTCGCCTGGAGGTTGGTATTAATTTCGCAAAGTCAAGCCGGTTTCCCGGGTTCCTCGCTCGCCACCTTCTCGTTTGAATGAAGGCGTCAGGACCGGTCTTTTGGACTCAGAGAATATGAACGTGCAGAGTCGCCAGGTGCTCTGATTTTGAACAGCAATGAAGCGAGCACCAGTGCTTCGATTCTGTTTGGGGGTGAGAAAATTCCTTGTCCCACCGGGCGTGCCAAAAACTGTTGGTCACGAATCCACCATGAGGAAAGGATTTTTTGCTATTGCGCCCTCAGACCCGCAAACCAACATTGAAAGGCCGGAAGGAAGGAATGCCTTCCGGGCCAATCTCCGGAGAAGGCCGGCTCCTGTAGGGTTTTATGGTTTTTAAGATGAGAGTGCAAAAAAGAGATAAAAATGCGGAAAGAATTTACAAATGTGATTGGAGTTGGGTGGGGGGAACTAACTGTACGGCAACACATCAATCACCGCTACTTACTGCATCATAAATACAAAGCATAACCAGAAACTACAAAATATAAGTATACTTTTTATATAAAGAAGTGTATGCACAGCTACAATGGCTCCCTAACAGACATTCCCTACAAGGAACTAACAGTACGGTAGCGCATCAATCACCACTACGGACAGTAACATGAATACAAAAAGCAACCAAGAAATGTCAGATCCAAGTACGTGTGTTATGCAGAGAATTTGTACGCACAGCTACAATGACTCCCTAACAGACATTCCCTACAAGGAACTAACAGTACGACAGTGCATCAATCACCACTACGGACAACAACATAAACACAACACACAAACTGAAGGAACTGCTACCAAATTTATTCTATGTATCCTCTGATCTATGAAGTCCAGGAGTACTTGGCCACCAAATGCTGAAGCGAATCAACAAGCCATGACACAAGAAATATAACAAAAGAGAGGCAGCATAAAAAATAAAAGCAGTAGAACAGAGCCAGGCATATACTTTATATTGATAAGCAGAAGCACAGTTACAATGGTTCCCTAACAGACATTCCCCTTCCACCACCTTACAATGAAAATGTGGTGGGTATTTATAGCCCAAAGTCCCCCCGTTACATTAATGGGCACAAAGTCCCAGTCAAACATTAGCTGACAAAAGCAGCCGCGGAACTGCTGATGCTGACTTCTGTCGGGCTGGACTGTACCCGCAGCATGGTCTCCCTGAAGGCTGTACAGATATGTGTCAGTGTGCTGAGTAGAACTCCACTAACAGCAGAACTGCAGGTAGCTGAAACAGGTAGGGTCTTTAATTATCTTCAAAAGTGGCAGCTGGTATAAAATAGTGCGTCCCATGCTTGTCCATGTGCTTGGCATGTTTTGGCACGGATCTCGAAGTTGGACACCTGTCGGATGATGTTGCCTGACGCGTGTTTGCCCTGAAAGGTAGTCTGTCCAACTTCGCCCAGAATCAGGGCACAGTCCTACTTCGCCCTGACACTCTCCGACTTCGCCTTGAAAGGGGGCGCAGCCCGACTTTGCCCTGAAACTTTCCGACTTCGCCCTGAAAGGGGGCGCAGCCCGACTTCGCCCTGAAAAGGGGGCGCAGCCCGACTTCGCCCTGAAAGGGGGCGCAGCCCGACTTCGCCCTGACACTTAGGATTTTTTCAGGGTAACTGCTGTCATTTTGGAGATCTGACTGAAGGGCTTAAGGGAAAGAGGGAAGAATAAAAATGGAGGGAAGAGAGAGAAAGGGAGAACTGAAGAAAGGGAAAGAGAGAAGAAGGGAAAGATAAGAGCAGCTCTCTTTAAAAAAACTGAAAACATTGCACCCCGTGCAAAATGTGACAACAGGGACATTACAGGGTTGTTGCTCCTAAATCTTTCATTTCAAATGTTCTAGCAAACTGAGCCTTAAGATCAATGATTTTCTTCATGCTTGGGCCTGCAACCAACATATCATCAATATACAACAACAAAATAATAAAACTGCCATCATCAAACCTCTTATAGTATCCACAATGGTCAGCTTCACTCCTGCTGAGACCTTGGCTCTTCATGAAGGTGTCAAATTTCCTGTACCTCATCCTTGGCGTCTGTTTCAACCCGTACAAAGATTTCTTCAGTGTGCAAACCAAATGCTCTTTGCCCCTTTCCTCATAGCCCTCAGGCTGATCCATATAAATCTCCTCCTCGAGATCACCATGCAAGAAAGCAATCTTTATATCAAGCTGCCCCAGTTCTGAATCCTGTGTAGCTACAAGTGCAAGTAGAACTCTAATAGTAGTCATCTTCACAACTAGAGAAAAAATTTCATTAAAATCAATACTTGACTTCTGCACGTAGCCTTTTGCCACCAAGCGAGCTTTATAGCGTTCCAACAGCCCATCATTGTTCTTCTTCACTTTGTACACCCACTTGTTTCCAACAGCGTTTCTTCCAGGTGGGAGATCCACAAGTTCCCATGTTTTATTCTTGCGAAGTGCCTCGATTTCTTCCTCTATGGATTTCCTCCACTTTTCTGCATTATCAGGCTCTCTAGCTTTCTGAAATAAACTAGGCTCACCATCATCAATTAACAAAGCAAAAGAGGATTGATAAACATGAGAATACCTTTACGTACACTTTTGTAGACCTTTAGATATTCTAACTCAATGATCTGTTGATTGTAGCTCTTGGTCTTATGACTGTTGTGGCTGCTCTACTTGCTGTTCTGCATGCTGGTTAAAAAATTCAGCATGCTGGTCAAAAATTTCACCATGCTGATTTCCATTTTCATCTTCGTTCATGTTTACTTCAACTGGTACAACATTAGGTGTTTGTTGTACCTCCTTCATTTGCATGGATTTTTCATCAAAATAACATCTCGGCTAATAATTACCTTGTGGGTAGTAGGATCCCACAGTCTATACCCCTTTACTAAATCTCCATAGCCGAGAAAAACACATTTGCTTGACTTTGGGTCAAGTTTGGACCTTTTTTATTTAAGCACATGGGCAAATGCATCACAACCAAAGGTACGCAAATGAGAATAATTAAATGGCTTACCACACCAAACCTCCTCTGGAATCTGTCAATCCAACGCAACGGTAGGTGACCTGTTAATGAGGTAAACAACTATATTAACAGCCTCTACCCAAAACCTTTTATCCAACATGGATGCGCTGAGCATGCTTCTTGCACGTTCCATGATTGTGCGATTCATCCACTCAGCCACACCATTTTGTTGTGGAGTATATGGTACAGTCTTCTGGTGCTTAATTCCTTCTTGCGTACACAATTTATCAAATTCCTTGGAGCAATATTCACCCCCATTATCTGACCTAAGACATAAAACAAACTTGCCCAAACTTTTCTCTACTCGAGTTTTGAACTCTTTAAATTTCTGCAAATCTTCCGACATGGTCTTCAGAAAATAAACCTACACACTCCTAGAATAATCATCTATAAATGTCAGAAAATAGATGGCACCATTTAAGGACTGAGTGGGGATTGGTCCTAATATATCCGAATTTATAAGTTGTAGAAAATGAGAACTCTTACTAGGGCTTGCAGTAAACTGAACCCTCTTTTGTTTACCAAAAATACAATGCTCACATAAGTCTAAATTACAAGACTTAATCCCATAAAGAATACCTCGTTCATGCAGAATTTTTAGACCTTTTTCACTCGTATGTCCTAGGTGTCGATGCCATAGCATTACTGCGTCTCGAATAGAAGTTACTGTTACTGCATGGTTTGTCATCGTATCACCACATAAACGGTATAGGGTCCCATAAGATTATCCTTTTGCTACTACAAGGGCTCCTCTGGTAATTTTGCAGTAGTTGTTACCGAAAGTGATAGAATATCCTAGCTTATCCATCATCTTGATTGGGAGCAAATTCTTCCGCAAATCAGGCACATGTCGTACATCACATAACATCCATTCTCTACCATCGTCCAGCCTGATCCTTATTTCCCCGCTTCCCACAATTTCTAAAGGGTGATCGTCACCCAAATAGACCTTCCCACCAGTATATGGCTGATATTTGTCAAACCAGTCTCTGTGAAGAGACATCTGGAAAGATGGACCCGAGTCCAAAACCCAGGAATATAAAACAGATCTGTTGTTGCTGATACAGAAAGCCTCACATGTTTCCGTCTCTCCAAAATTTGTTGTACTGGCCTCAGCTGATGGCTGAAATTGCTTTTCACCATTTTTTCCTTTTTTAACTGCCAATAGTCCTTCTTTGAGTGACTTGGCATCCCACATTGCCAACACTTCCCTTTCAGTTTGCGTCCTTTAGACTTAGATCTGGATTGTGATCTATCGTGTTGACTCTTCTTGAAAGATCGACCTCTCACAACTAGGGCTTCATTGGTTGAGGGTTCCAAGGACGTTTTTTGCATCAACTTTTCTTCCAACAAAGCGGCTACCACATCATCAAAAGTTAGAGCTTCTGATCATGAATTGCTGATGCTCATCACCAAATGATCCCAAGTCTCCGGGAGGGAACAAAGTAGGGTGATAGCTCTGTCCTCATCCTCCATCTTCACATTAACTGAAACCAGTTTACTGATAAGTGTATTAAACTCATTCAAGTGATCTGCCACTGATGAACCCTCCTTCATCCTTAGGTTGTAAAGCTGTTTTTTCAAAAAAACGTTATTTGTTGCAGATTTCGTCTCATACAACTTTTGAAGCTTCTTCCAAAGGGCTTCCGCGGTCTTTTCTTCAACAACATTGATCAGGATGGAGTTCGCTAGGCATAGATGGATTGTAGAAACCGCCTTCCTATCCAGTGTTGCCTACTCCTTATCTTTCATGCTGCGTGGTTTACTTGTGATCCCTTTCAAGGCTAGGGCTTGATCATTTTGAACCAACAAATCCTCCACCTCATCTTCCATAGCGCGAAGTTCCTGCCATCAAACTTTTCAATCTCAAACTTGGTTACACTTCCAGTCATTCTTGCAGCTTCCACTCGCACAAAACCCTAGGCTCTGATACCAGATGTTAGATAATATAACAAAATTATGTGCAAGCAGAAAAACGCAATAACGCAGGGAAAAACAGTAACACAGATTTTACGTGGAAAACCTGCAATGTGTAGGAAAAACCACGGGGCAATGGCAACTTGATATTTTATTGATTTTGGTAGAATTACATTCAATCAACATTTTTACATGCAAGGGGTCATTCCCCTTTTATAGAAAAACAAACTGTTCATTTTCTCTCCCGAAGGAAGAGTCCAAAAAATAGTTGGTTTCCTCTTCGAAAGGAAGACTCCAAAAAAATGTTCGTTTCCTCTTCCAAAGAAAGACTCCAAAAAACTGTTTGTTTCCTCTCCCAAAGGAAGACTCTAGAAAACTGTTTGTTTCCTCTCCATAAACTGCACCACCATGTACCTCTCTTCAGTTTCCTCTCCATAAGCTGCACCACCATGCACCTCTCTGCGGAAGAACATTGGAGATCTGGATATTGACTTCACCTCCTAACACGTAGTAACTGTGGTAGAGAATAGGTCCACCACATTTAGCTCATGTTGAGAAGTTTCACTTTCAGCCTCGAAACTTCATTGAAAATTTTTACAGTGGGAATGCATATTTTCTTTTGCAATTTGACTGGTTCCATACTTCCATCAAAAATAAGTTTGTAGAAGGTTTATTAAATTGTGACTAATCCAACATCAAAAGATGCCAAATTTTAATATGAATCTTGTGAGAATTTTCTTTGATGTTGAATCCATGTATATTTTCATAAATTTAGAATGTCAGTGCCCCCCCCCACAAAAGTTTGTCGTCTTTTGGGAAGATGTGGTTGTGGAACTGGTTGTCAATTATGACAATTTTCATGTTTAGGATGTTAACAAGACTCAGTGCTACGATACCTTTTAGAAGATCTCACAATGATTTGTGACACTTTATGACAAGTACATAGGTCAGTGAGGATATATGGAAGGCGAGTCATAAGAGGAAGAAAGAAATAATTAAAAGAAATAAAAATTACATCCTATCGTACATGCCCTCATGACCTACATATAAATAACAAAACCCCACATGAAGGATATTAGAAATAATATTCATCAAACGTAGGAAATCAACATTATTTCTGATATAGTGGACACTTTCCACATATGCATACAAGGGCAGTGCATGTGAGATGCTTGTCTTACATGCAATGTAAAGGGATAACATAAACATAGTAACCTAAATTCACTAAGTGGTACAACATTAAGTTGTGATCCCTCTAATTTATAATTTAAAAGGTATTAGGTATATTAAAGTGAGATGCCAAAGTAAACATAATCATTTCTTGCAGTTTTTTATATTTTCATTTGAATCCCTCGCATCCTAAGCTTACAAATTTATTTTCATGCATTTTAATTCCCGAAATTTTTTCTGTATTTTAATTTAATGCAATTAGATCAGATTAGGTTAGAAATTATCAAGGATAGTGGGGAGTGGGTCTAATACAATATAATAAATTAAAGAGATTAATGGATGATAACTCCACCAAATAGTAGAGGGATATACAATTGATCCAAAGGTATAACTTAAAGAAACATGTAGATGGGCACTTCCATTATGTAGATGGATATACATATTATATAATAATATTATAACATAGACGTGTTTATTTAAGGTGAATAGGTAGAGACTAAGGCATTGCAGAAAATCGGTAACTAGGATAAAATGGTATGAGCACAACTTGAGTTCATGTCTCTGTTTTGTGATGGGCACTCCCATTATGTGGATTGATATACATATGATCCAAGGGTAAAACTTAAAGAAACATGGCCTCTCCTTTATGAAGATATTATATAATAATATTGTAACATAAAGGTATTTATATAAGGTGGTTAGGTAGAGTCTTAGGCACTGTGGAAAATCGGTAACTAGGAGACAATGGTATGAGCAGAACTTGAGTTCAAGTCTTTGCATTGTGATGGACACTTCCATTATGTAGATGGATATACATATGATCCAATGGTATAACTTAAAGAAGCATGGCCTCTCCTTTATGAAGATATTATATAATAATATTATAACATAGAGGTATTTATATAAGGTGATTAGGCAGAGTTTTAGGCACTGTGGAAAATCGGTAACAAGGATACAATGGTATGAGCACAACTTGAGTTCAAGTCTCGGCATTGTGATAGGATAAGGTATCTTATCATAAAACAGTTTGTTGTAATATCACCATAATGTGGTTTGTTCAAAAACCGCTCCAATGCAATCATGATGTAATACAAATGAGGGTTGTTTCAACCCCATATAACCAATTGAAAGAAAAGGTATAAAGGGTACAGAACCTGATAGGTTCGGGTGAAATTTGTCTAGGTTCAGTTCAAACCAGACTTTTTGGGATGACTAAACTGGTTCGTTTCAGTTCGGTCCAATTTTTTAAAAGCCTTAAAGTCGCAAAATTTTCAGTTTTAAAAAATGCAAAAATGAAAGAAGCAACCTGCATAAAATATATGAAACCTAAACGACTAACAAAACCATTGAAATTCTTTTCTTAAGTCTTAAGTTAGACACCATCTCATCACGGAGCGTGCAAACTGCAAATGCCATTAAGCTGAGCCACTTATTCTTCATGTTATGAACTTGTGTTTGCATATTTTTATAGTTTCATGTATATATTTTATTTATAAACTTACACATATACACGCAAATGCGTGTGATTTTCTGAACCAAACTTGACTTTTTCAGAAAAATAGAAACTCCATATTCTTCCCTCTTCCATATGAACCAAACTTTCTATCCCTAGTAACTGTGGTAGAGAATAGGTCCACCACATGTAGCCCATGTTGAGAAGTTTCACTTTCAGCCTCAAAACTTCATTGAAAATATTTAAAGTGGGAATGCATATTTTCTTTTGCAATCTAACTGCTTCCACACTTCCGTCAAAAAAAAGTTTGCAGAAGGTTTATTCGTCTTCTTAGTGCAAGGAGTTACATCAAAATTTGGTTGTTGCAAGCACTGATAATAAGAACTCATTGAAATGTGATTAATCCAACATCTGGAGATGCCAAATTCTAAGATGAATCTTGTGAGAATTTGCTTTGATATTGAATCCATGTATATTTTCAAGAATTTAGAATGTCAGTTCCCCCCGAAAATTTTGTCGCCTTTTGGGAAGATGTGGTTGTAGAACTGGTTGTCAATGTTGACAGTTTTCATGTTTAGGATGTTAACAAGATTCAGTGCTAGGATACCTTTTAGAACATTTCACAATGATTTATGACTCTTTATGACAAGTACATAGGTCAGTGAGGATATATGGAAGGCTAGTCATAAGAGGTAGAAAGAAATAATTAAAAGAAATAAAAATTACATCCTAATGTACAAGCCCTCATGACCTACATATAAATAACAAAACCCCACATGAAGGATATTAGAAATAATAGTCCGCAAACAGAGGAAATCAACATTATTTCTAATATATTGGACACTTTCCACATATGCATACAAGGGTAGTGCATGTGAGATGCTTGTTTTACATGCAATGTAAAGGGATAACATAAACATAGTTACCTAAATTCACTAGGTGGTACAACATTAAGTTGTGATCCCTCTAATTTATAATTTAAAAGGTTTTAGGTATATTAAAGCGAGATGCCAAAGTAAACATAATCATTTCTTGCAAATTTAATATCTTTTCATTTAAACCCCTCTCATCCTAAGCTTACAAATTTATTCTTGCATTTTAATTCCAGAATTTATTATCTGTATTTTAATTTAATGCAATTAGATTAGATTATGTTAGAAATTATCAAGGATAGTGGGAAGTCGGTTTAATACAATATAATAAATTGAAGAGATTAATGGATGATATCTCCACCAAATAGTAGAGGGATATACTGATGATCTAAGGGTATAACTTAAAGAAACATGGTCTCTCCTTTATGAAGATATTATATAATAATATTATAACATAGACATATTTATATAAGGTGATGAGGCAGAGACTAAGGCATTGCAGAAAATCGGTAACTAGGATGCAATGGTATGTACTATGAGCACAACTTGAGTTCAAGTCTCTATATTGTGATGGGCACTTCCATTATGTAGATAGATATACATATTATATAATAATATTATAACATAGACGTGTTTATTTAAGGTGAATAGGCAGAGACTAAGGCATTGCAGAAAATCGGTAACTAGGATGCAATGGTATGAGCACAACTTGAGTTCAAGTCTCTTCATTGTGATGGGCACTTCCATTATGTAGATGGATATAGATATGATCCAAGGGTAAAACTTAAAGAAACATGGCCTCTCCTTTATGAAGATATTATATAATAATATTATAACATAGAGGTATTTATATAAGGTGATTAGGCAGAGTCTTAGGCACTGTGGAAAATCGGTAACTAGGGTACAATTGTATGAGCACAACTTGAGTTCAAGTCTCTGCATTGTGATGGGCACTGCCATTATGTAGATGGATATACATATAATCCAAGGGTATAACTTTAAGAAGCATGGCCTCTCCTTCATGAAGATATTATATAATAATATTATAACATAGAGGTATTTATATAAGGTGATTAGGCAGAGTTTTAGGCACTGTGGAAAATCGGTAACTAGGATACAATGGTATGAGCACAACTTGAGTTCAAGTCTCGGCATTGTGATAGGATAAGGTATCTTATCATAAAACAGTTTGTTGTAATACCACCATAATGTGGTTTGTTCAAATACCGCTCCAATGCAATCATGATGTAATACAAATGAGGGTTGTTTCAACCCCATATAACCAATTGAAAGAAAAGGTATAAAGGGTACAGAACCTGATAGGTTCGGGTGAAATTTGTCTAGGTTCAGTTCAAACCAGAATTTTTGGGATGAATAAACTGGTTCGTTTCATTTCTGTCCAATTTTTTAAAAGCCTTAAAGTCGCAAAATTTTCAGTTTTAAAAAATGCAAAAATGAAAGAAGCAACCTGCATAAAATATATGAAACCTAAACGACTAACAAAACCATTGAAATTCTTTTCTTAAGTCTTAAGTTAGACACCATCTCATCACGGAGCGTGCAAACTGCAAATGCCATTAAGCTGAGCCACTTATTCTTCATGTTATGAACTTGTGTTTGCATATTTTTATAGTTTCATGTGTATATTTTATTTATAAACTTACACATATACACGCAAATGCATGTGTTTTTTTGAACCAAACTTGACTTTTACAGAAAAATAGAACCTCCATATTCTTCCCTCTTCCATTTGAACCAAAATTTTGTGGTAGAGAACAGGTCCATCACATGTAGCCCAGGTTGTGAAGTTTCACTTTCAGCCTCAAAACTTCATTGAGAATAGTTAAAGTGGGAATGCATATTTTCTTTTGCAATCTAACTGCTTCCATACTTCCATCAAATTTTTTTTTGCAGAAGGTTTATTCGTCTTTTTAGTGCAAGGAGTTGCATAAAGATTTGGTTGTTGCAAGCATTGATAATAAGAACTCATTGAAATGTGACTATTTCAACATTGGGAGATGCCAAATTCTAAGATGAATCTTTTGAGAATTTGCTTTGATATTGAATCCATGTATATTTTCAAGAATTTAGAATGTCAGTTCCCCCCCAAAATTTTGTCGCCTTTTGGGAAGATGTGGTTGTAGAACTGGTTGTCAATGTTGACAGTTTTCATGTTTAGGATGTTAACAAGACTCAGTGCTAGGATACCTTTTAGAACATTTCACAATGATTTATGACACTTTATGACAAGTACATAGGTCAGTGAGTATATATGGAAGTCGAGTCATAAGAGGAAGAAAGAAATAATTAAAAGAAATAAAAATTACATCCTAATGTACAAGCCCTCATGACCTACATATAAATATCAGAACCCCACATCAAGGATATTAGAAATAATAGTCCACAAATAGAGGAAATCAACATTATTTCAAGTTGATGAGGCAGATATTATATAAACATGGTCTCTCCTTTATGAAGATATTATATAATAATATTATAACATGGACATATTTATATCAGTTGATGAGGCAGAGACTAAGGCATTGCAGAAAATCGGTAACTTGGATGCAATGGTATGTACTATGAGCACAACTTGAGTTCAAGTCTCTATATTGTGATGGGCACTTCCATTATGTGGATGGATATACATATTATATAATAATATTATAACATAGACGTATTTATATAAGGTGATTAGGCAAAGACTAAGACATTGTAGAAAATCGGTAACTAGGATGCAATGGTATGAGCACAACCTGAGTTCAAGTCTGCATTGTGATGGGCACTTCCATTTTGTAGATGGATATACATATGATCCAAGGGTATACCTTAAAAAAACATGGCCTCTCCTTTATGAAGATATTATATAATAATATTATAAGATAGAGGTATTTATACAAGGTGATTAGGCAAAGTCTTAGGGATTGTGGAAAATCGGAAACTAGGATACAATGGTATGAGCACAACTTGAGTTCAAGTCCCTGCATTGTAATGGAATAAGGCATCGTATGATAATACAGTTTGTTGTAATACCACCATAATGTGGTTTGTTCAAATACTGCTCCAATGCAATCAGAATTTAATACAGATAGGGCTTGTTTCAATCCCATATAACCAATTGAAATAAAAGTTATAAAAGGTACAGAACTTTGTAGGTTTGGCTAAACTTTGTCTAGGTTCAGTTCAAACCAGACTTTTTGGGGTGACCAAACTGGTTTGTTTCAGTTCGGTCCAATTTTTTAAAAGCTTTAAAGTTGTAAAATTTTAAGTTTAAAAAAATGTAAAAATGAATGAAGTAAACTGTATAAAATATATGAACCCTAAACGTCTAACAAAACCAGTGAAATTCATTTCTTAATTGTTAAGTTGACACCATCTCATCACGGAGGGTGCAAAATGAAAATGCCATTAAGCTGAGCCAATTATTCTTCATGTTATGAACTTGTGTTTGCATATTTTTATAGTTTCATGTGTATATTTTATTTATAAACTTACACAATACACGCAAATGCTTGTGTTTTTCTGAACCAAACCTGACTTTTTTCAGAAAAATAGAACCTGCATATTCTTCCCGCTTCCATTTGGACCAAACTTTCTATCCCTAGTAAATGTGGTAGAGAATAGGTCCACCACATTTAGCCCATGTTGAGAAGTTTCACTTTCAGCCTCGAAACTTCATTGAAAATATTTAAAGTGGGAATGCATATTTTCTTTTGCAATCTAACTGCTTCCATGCTTCCATGAAAAAAATGTTTGTAGAAGGTTTATTCGTCTTCATAGTGCAAGGAGTTGCGTCAAGATTTGGTTGTTGCAAGGACTAATAATAAGAACTCATTGAATTGTGACTAATCCAACATCCGGAGATGCCAAATTCTAATATGAACCTTGTGAGAATTTGCTTTGATATTAAATCCATGTATATTTTCAAGAATTTAGAATGTTAGTTCCCCCCAAAAAATTTTGTTTTCTTTTGGGAAGATGTGGTTGTAGAACTTGTTGTCAAAGATGACAATTTTCATGTTTAGGATGTTAAAAAGACTCAGTGCTAGGATAACTTTTAGAACATTTCACAATGATTTATGACACTTTATGACAAGTACCTAGGTCAGTGAGGATATATGGAAGGTGAGTCATAAGAGGAAGAAAGAAATAATTAAAAGAAATAAGAGTTACATCCTAATGTACATGCCATCATGACCTGCATATAAATAACAGAACCCCACATGAAGGATATTAGAAATAATAGTCCGCAAACATAGGAAATCAACATTATTTCTAATATATTGGACACTTTCCACATATGCATACAAGGGCAGTGCATGTGAGATGCTTGTCTTACATGCAATGTAAAGGGATAACATAAACATAGTAACCTAAATTCACTAAGTGGTAGAACGTTAAGTTGTGATCCCTCTAATTTATAATTTAAAAGGTATTAGGTATATTAAAGTGAGATGCCAAAGTAAACATAATCATTTCTTGCGGTTTTTTATCTTTTCATTTAAATCCCTCGCATCTGTCATGTCCCCTTTCTGAGCTCGTCAGCATTGGCACAGTGCATAGCCTATTCACGCGATCCTGTAGGCTATGGAAGCAGTTGAAGGATCTTGGAAGTCAGTTGGAGCAGTTTCCTATTTTCTAGGGCCGTGCTTTTTTCAGAACAGTTTCTATATTTGGATAGTTCGACCAAAAGGGTATCCAAAAATGCTATCAGATGTTGGCTTGGGTCTTCTGGTGCAATTATTTTAATACTCGTAATTATTTAATTATAAAGTCGTATTTAATTAAATAGACTTTATATTATGTGTGCACATAAGTCACTTAAGTGAATTATTAATTATTTGATAAAGTGACTTAGGGAGACATAAGGATTTATTAAAAAAGGGGTTTTTTATCCCACATTGGTTATGTTATGATACAGCCAGGCCCGAGTCAATAATAAATAAAGTGGTCGGGCTCTCATTCCAGCATCCTTGAACATTGAATATATTGCTTGATGCATTCTGGAGAATTTGCTTGCAGATTCGAGCTTGTTGAGAACGGAAACTCTCGGCAAGGACATCCACTACGGCTGTGAAAGATCAGCTCTATTGGATTTTGATTGTCTTCATTCAGAGGGCAAATTGGAGATCAAAGAGAATTTCTGGTTCGTCATTGATATCTTGTGTGTGTTGGGAGATAGCAACAATTTAGACCTGTAGACGGTACTTATTTTGCGGCATTGTAGCAGTTTACTATTCACGCAATACTGTAGCAGTTTACTATTCACACGGTACTGTAGCAGTTTACTATTCACACGGTACTGTAGCAGTTTACTATTCACGTGGTATTGTAGAAGTTTACTATTCAAGCGGCACTGTAGCAGTTCACTATTCACGTGGTGCTGTAGCAGTTCACTATTCACGTGGTACTGTAGCAGTTCACTATTCATGCGGTAGTGTAGCAGTTCACTATTCATGCGGTAGTGTAGCAGTGCACTATTCAAGCGGCACTGTAGCAAATTACTATTCACGACACTATTCACAAACTATTTCCAGAACGTGGATTGCTGCGATTTGTTTTCAGACTTGAGGAAAATCGGGTATTTTCAGTGTTGTTCATCATTGTAATTTCCCTTGCAATTAAGTTGTTCCAGTTTGTGAAGCTTTCTTTCAGCAGTATACTGTATGTTTAAATCCCATAAAAATACCGAAAAAAGAGAGCATATATTTGAATAAAAGAGCAATTTTTTTTTTTCTTTTACTAGTCAAAATAGATAGGAAACAATCCAGAATAGGGTGGGTTGTTACAGTGGTATCAGAGCGAGTCATATCTGCCGACTTGTGGGTTTAATTAATGAGTGAACCAGTTGATAAAGGGAAAGAAAAAGATTTTCATCTTCAGTACGAGCGACATAAGAGATCTACTAAATTACTAGACATTATGGGTGATGATCAGCATCGGGAGAACCCTAGTATATTTGGGGCTCTTAATGCTTTGTCAAGGGCACAGATGGATATGCAGGATCAGATGAGGCAGGGACAGGAAGCATTAGCAAATGCTATTATGGCTATGACTAATACTTTGCAGGGGCTACAGACAGGGACTAATCAGGATGGTGGGCCTAGCTCATCAAACAGGCGTATTCCGAGCAAGGGCAGCCAGGGCATGACTGATCAGAGGCAACATACAGTTGTTACTTCTCGACCGACTCAGCCTACGTTCTTATCTAGAGCTGAAGTTCCAGCACATGAGATGCACACAGCTCAAGGGCCTATAGAGGATCAGTTTGAGGAGTGGTATCAGCGGTATAGTGCTCTTCCGGAAGGCCTTAGGGCCCATTGGTCATTTGACCAATACGTCACTCAGAAGCAGAGGAGTATGGGACAGGGAGGTGGTCACCGTACTGATCAGGCTAGACCAGCACAGAAAGAATTCAACCAAGCACTGAACAAGGTTTCTTTACCTCAGTTTGATGGTAGTGGCAAATGTACAACCAGGACATGGGTGGATAAACTTGATAATTTCCTCTCACTTCGACCTATGCTGGAAGAAGAAGCTATAAAATTCACCACATTACATCTTGAAGGAGCTGCACACGATTGGTGGTTTCATGGGTTGATCACTTTGGGTCATAATTTGATTACATCCTATGAGGAGTTCACACGGCTACTTATCGATCGATTCGATAAGAAGGATCCCGAGTTGTATTTTCGAGATCTGGCACAGTTGAGGCAGAACAGTTCAGTAGAGGCCTACATCACAGAATTCCAGTCCATTTCTGTCAAAGTGGATGATATCTCAGAGAGGCGTCTAATCATACTCTTCTATGAGGGATTGATTGAGCCGCTACGTGGTTGGGTAAAGGCATTTGATCCAGTCATTTTACAGGATGCCATGAAAAAGGCAAGAAGCATGGAGTTCGCTGTTCCGAAACAAAAACCAGCCTTCAAACCTTTTCAGAATAACAAAGATAAGAAGGGGTTTGTCCACAACGCACCTAAAATTGAAACTAAGAAACTATCAGATAATGAGCTCAATGAATTAAGAAAAAGGAAATTATGCTTCAGATGTAGAGAACCATGGGAGTTGGGCCACAAGTGTTCAGTTAAGGTGAAACAACTAGAGGCTAGAGAATATTTTGAAGTTGATGAATCTGGTTCAGAGCATTTAGATCAACAGGAGGATGAGGACAATTGTGGAGCAGGGGAGACAGAAGAAGAGACTGAGGTACAGATTGCACAATTGTATAGTTTTAAAAAGGGATCTTCTTTCAAGGTCCGAGGAGTCCTTCAGGGGCAGCGGGTGGTGACCCTGATTGATACAGGGGCAACTCATAACTTTATTGACGCTGGGTTGGTTGATAAGAGAGGGTTGCAGACAGAAGAATTTTCAGGATTCAGAGTAATGGTAGTAGATGGGACAGCCATACAGTGTAACCGCAGGATCCCTAAACTACAGATGAAGTTAGGAGGCTATGATCTTACTGATGATTTTTATGTGGTTAATACTGGGGATACTCATATGATTCTGGGAATGCAGTGGTTAGAATCCTTGGGCGAATTCACTATGAACCTGAGGGCTATGGAGATGAGTTTCATGACAGGTGGCAAGAAGGTGACGCTGAGAGGCATGTCAGACGGCGGACCCCGAGTTGTCTCCATTAAGCAAATGGAGAGGCTTTTCAGACATGATGAGGTTGAGTGGGCAGCAAAGTGTCTCATTACTTCAGCAGGGGATGTACAGGTTAAGTCCACTTACCAGCCAGAGATTCAAGACATCTTGACTAAACACTCCAAGGTGTTTAGTAATATTCCTCCAGGGAGACCTCCGGAGAGAGGAATGGAGCACATTATTGAGTTGGAGGAGAGTGCTAAGACAGTTATCACTACACCCTATAGGCACGCTAGGTGACATAAGGATGAGATTGAGAAAACAATTCAGGAATTGCTTGACATGGGACATATCCGACCAAGCAAGAGTCCTTTTGCTTCGGCTGTGGTTTTGGTAAAGAAAAAAGATGGGACTTGGCGTATGTGTGTTGACTATAGGGAGCTAAATAAGAAAACAATTAAGAACAGGTACCCTATTCCATGCATCAACGAATTGATTGATGAGCTACATGGAGCTTAACTCTTCTCAAAAATAGACCTGCGCAGCGGTTACCATCAGATCAGAATGAGAGAGCAGGATATAGAGAAGACAACTTTTCGCTGTCATTGTGGGCACTTTGAGTTTCTGGTTATGCCTTTTGGGTTGACCAATGCCCCAGCGACTTTCCAGTCTTGTATGAACAAGATTTTTAGCAGGCAGTTGAGGAGGTATGTTTTGATATTCTTTGATGATATTCTGGTTTACAGTCGATCATGGGAGGAGCACCTACAACATCTTGAGGAGGTCCTCCGTATCCTTGAACAGGAATCCTTTTATGCTAAGGAAACAAAATGTGATTTTGGGTTGACAGAGCTCTTGTATCTTGGGCACATTATCAGTGCAGATGGAGTACGTATGGACCTGGATAAAATCAAAGCTATCCAGGATTGGCCAGCTCCAACAAATCTATCTCAGCTTAAGGGATTCTTTGGACTTTGTGGTTTTTACAGACGGTTTGTGAAGGGATTTTCGCAGTTGGCAGCTCCACTCACAGATTTGACCAAGAAGGGTGCCTTCAAATGGTCTGATGAAGCTCATAAGTGTTTCGAACACTTCAAACAGGTTATGTGTTCTTGCCCGGTGCTTGCTATGCCAGATTTTTCACAGCCTTTCGTTTTACAATGTGATGCTTCTGGTGAAGGGATTGGTGCAGTTCTGATGCAGAACAGACACCCAGTGGCTTATGAGAGTCGGAAGCTCCAGGGGGCAAAAAGGAGTTATTCTATTTATGATAAGGAGATGTTGGCGATAATGCATGCTCTTGCCAAATTCCGGCAGTATCTGGTTGGAGGTAGATTCACTGTCAGCACGGATCATAACAGTCTTAGATACTTCTTGGCTCAGAAGGATCTAAATGAGAGAAAGCAGAAGTGGGTCAGCAAGCTACAAGCTTATGATTTTGACATAGTTTATGTTAAGGGAAAGTCGAATGTGGTTGCTGATGCTTTATCTCGAAGGCCTCACATTTGTTCAGTGACTGGTATTTCAGCAGAATGGCGAGATGTTATTATTGCAGAATATGCCAAGGATGAGTGGGCATCCAGTTTGCTAGAGGGCAAAGTGCAGGATGACCGTTATATGATTTCACAGGGTTTGATCCTTTATAAGGGTCGCGTTTTTCTTCTATCTGGGTCACAGTTTAGGAAGAGAGTTATCCAATATTTTCATGATGATCCGACTGCAGGTCATTCAGGTTTCTTTAAGACTTACAGGAGCATTCGGGAGAGATTTTCTTGGAAAGGGCTTAAGAATGAGGTTCTTCAGTATGTTCGTGAGTGTTCTATCTGTCAGCAAAATAAGGATGAACATACACACCCAGCAGGTTTATTGCAACCCCTTCCAATACCGAACCAGAAATGGGAAGGTATATCTATGGATTTCATTACTGGGTTACCCACAGTGCAGGGCAAGGATTGCATTTATGTTGTGGTGGATAGACTCACTAAGTTTGCACATTTCTTTGCTATTTCAGCTACTTTTACGGCTGCTCAGGTGGCTGATTTATTTTTCAGAGAGGTGTTCCGTTTGCATGGAATACCCAAGACTATTGTGAGCGACAGGGATACACGGTTCATGAGCATTTTTGGTAGAAGTTATTCAGGTTAGGAGGAACCGAACTCACTCCCAGCACTAGCTACCACCCCCAGACCGATGGGCAGACAAAGATAGTTAATAAGTGGATAGAGGGTTACCTGAGGAATTATGTTTCAGGGCAGCAGAAAGCTTGGGTGAAGTGGCTTCATCTTGGGGAATTCTGCTACAACACAACTCACCACATGACTATTGGTATGACACCTTTCATGGCTTTGTATGGTTATGAGGCTCCAAGCTTCATTGATCTTCTATTGGGTGACAGTCGAGCTCCGGGAGCTAAGGATTATTTGCAGGACAGCCAGGACTTGTTGAGGTCCCTCAAGGATAATATCCTTCAGGCTCATAATCGGCAGAAGCTTTATGCCGATCAGTATAGAGTTGAGCGCAGTTATGAGGTGGATGATCTGGTCTATCTTAGGTTGCAGCCTTATAGACAATCTACTCTCAAGAAGAGTGGGAAGGAGAAGTTGAAGCCCAGATTTTATGGACCCTTTCGGGTAATCAGACGGATTGGTGAGGTAGCTTATGAGTTGGAGCTACCTGGTGACAGCAAAATACATAATGTCTTCCATGTTTCACGCCTCAAAAAGGCGATTGGTGCACACATTGTTCCTTCTACTGAGTTGCCCCCATGGGATGAGGAGGGTAAACTCATTTTGGTTCCTGAAGCTATTGTTGATTACAGGGAGAAGGTGTTGAGGCGGAAGGTAATTAAGGAATATTTGATTAAATGGAGGAACTTACCTGTTGATGATGCTGCCTGGGAACATGAAGACATTCTACAGCATCCGGCACAAAGATTGCTTGGGGACAAGCAATTTTTGGGAGGGAGGACTGTCATGTCCCCTTTTTGAGCTCGTCAGCATTGGCATAGTGCATAGCCTATTCACGCGATCCCGTAGGCTATGGGAGCAGCTTTAAGGATCTTGGAAGTCGGTTGGAGCAGTTTCCTATTTTTTAGGGCCGTGCTTTTTTCGTAACAGTTTCTATATTTGGACAGTTCGACTAAAAGGGTATCCAAAAATGCTATCAGATGTTAGCTTGGGTCTTCTGGTGCAATTATTTTAATACTCGTAATTATTTAATTATAAAGTCGTATTTAATTAAATAGACTTTATATTATGTGTGCACATAAGTCACTTAAGAGAATTATTAATTATTTGATAAAGTGACTTAGGGAGACAAGGATTTATTGAAAAAGGGGTTTTTTATCCCACATTGGTTATGTTATGATACAACTAGGCTCGAGTTAATAATAAATAAAGTGGTCGGGCTCTCATTCCAGCATCCTTGAACATTGAATATATTGCTTGATGCATTCTGGAGAATTTGCTTGCAGATTCGAGCTTGTTGAGAACGGAAACTCTCGGCAAGGACATCCACTACGGCTGTGAAAGATCAACTCTATTGGATTTTGATTGTCTTCATTCAGAGGGCAAATTGGAGATCAAAGAGAATTTCTGGTTCGTCATTGATATCTTTTGTGTGTTGGGAGATAGCAACGATTTAGACCTGTAGACGGTACTTATTTGGAGGTTGTAGCAGTTCACTATTCACGCGGTACTATAGCAGTTTACTATTCATGCGTTACTGTAGCAGTTTACTATTCAAGCCACACTGTAGCAGTTCACTATTCACATGGTACTGTAGCAGTTCACTATTCACGCGGTACTATAGCAGTTCACTATTCAAGCGGCACTGTAGCAGTTACTATTCAAGCGGCACTGTAGCAAATTACTATTCACGACACTATTCACAAACTATTTCCAGAACGTGGATTGCTGCGATTTGTTTTCAGACTTGAGGAAAATCGGGTATTTTCAATGTTGTTCATCATTGTAATTTCCCTTGCAATTAAGTTGTTCCAGTTTGTGAAGCTTTCTTTCAGCAGTAGACTGTATGTTTAAATCCCATAAAAATACCGAAAAAAGAGAGCATATATTTGAATAAAAGAGCAAAAATTTGTTTTTTTTTACTAGTCAAAATAGATAGGAAACATAGATAGGAAACAATCCAGAATAGGGTGGGTTGTTACAACATCCTAAGCTTACAAATTTATTTTTATACATTTTAATTCCTGAATTTTTTCTGTATTTTAATTTAATGCAATTAGATTTGATTAGGTTAGAAATTATCAAGGATAGTGGGGAGTCGGTCTAATACAATATAATAAATTAAAGAGATTAATGGATGATATCTCCACCAAATAGTAGAGGGATATACAAATGATCCAAGGGTATAACTTAAAGAAACATTGCCTCTCCTTTATAAAGATATTATAGAATAATTTTATAACATAGACGTATTTATATAAGGTGATTAGGCAGAGACTAAGGCATTGCAGAAAATCGGTAACTAGGATTCAATAGTATGAGCACAACCTGAGTTCAAGTCTCTACATTGTGATGGACACTTTCATTATGTAGATGGATATACATATTATATAATAATATTATAACATAGACGCATTTATATAAGGTGATTAGGAAGAGACCAAGGCATTGCAGAAAATCGGTAAGTAGGATGCAATGGTACGAGTACGACTTGAGTTCAAGTCTCTGCATTGCGATGGGCACATCCATTATGTATATGGATATACATATGATCCAAGGGTATAACTTAAAGAAACATGGTCTCTCCTTTATGAAGATATTATATAATAATATTTTAACATAGAGGTATTTATATAAGGTTATTAGGCAGAGTCTTAGGCATTGTGGAAAATTGGTAACTAGGATACAATGGCATGAGCACAACTGGAGTTCAAGACTCTGCATTGTGATGGGATAAGGCATCTTATGATAATACAGTTTGTTGTAATACTACCATATTGTGGTTTGTTCAAATACCGCTCCAATGCAATCATGATGTAATACAGATGGGGATTGTTTCAACCCCATATAACCAATTGAAAGAAAAGGTATAAAAGGTACAGAACCTAGTAGGTTCAGCTGAACTTTGTCTAGGTTCAGTTGTAATCAGACTTTTTGGGATGACCAAACTGGTTTGTTTCAGTCTGGTCCAATTTTTTAAAAGGCTTTAAGTCGCAAAATTTTCAATTTTAAAAAATGCAAAAATGAAAGAAGCAAACTGCATAAAATATATGAACCTTAAACGACTAACAAAACCATTAAAATTCCTTTCTTAAGTCTTAAGTTCGACACCATCTCATCATGGAGGTTGCAAACTGCAATTGCCATTAAGCTGAGCCACTTATTCTTCATGTTATGAACTTGTGTTTGCATATTTTTATAGTTTCATGTATATATTTTATTTATAAACTTACACATGTACACACAAATGTGTGTGTTTATTTGAACCAAACCTGATTTTTTCACAAAAATAGAACCTCCATATTCTTCCCTCTTCCATTTGGACTAAACTTTCTATCCCTAGTAACTGTGGTAGAGAATAGGTCCACCACATTTAGCCCATGTTGAGAAGTTTCACTTTCAGCCTCGAAACTTCATTGAAAATATTTAAAGTGGGAATGCATTTTTAATTTTGCAATCTGATTGCTTCCATACTTCCATCAAAAATAAGTTTGCAAAAGGTTTATTCATCTTCATAGTACAAGGAGTTGCATGAAGATTTGGTTGTTGCAAGCACTGATAATAAGAAGGAAATAGGAAAGGGAGATGCCGACGGAGGGGAATAACCAATTGATACTTTCAGTCGCTTGCCATTGAATCTTGTGAACCAATTGAGACCGGAATAGGAAAGGGAGATGCGAACGGAGGGGAATAACCAATCGATAAAAGAACATGAAACCATTCCGTTTCGATAGAGGTACGGAAAACGATTGGGGGCGATAAAGTAGGTAAAGTGGTTGAATTTTGCGAGCTGTTCCAACCACTGCTGGAGATTCCAAGAGCCAAACAAGAATGAATACCACACATAAGAGTAAAGATCGGGCTCCCTGGTAGAATGTTGAACCAATTCATTCCGGATCGATCAAATTGGTACGGAAGTTGTGGGATGGGAAAACTACGGAAAACACAGCTTATTCTCAAAACCCGGTGACCTACCAATTGCAGGAGTGGGATTTCTGGCGAGCAATAAGTACTTGAAGGATACAATTCAAGTGTACCATCTTCTTTATCACTCCGAAAGAAGGGTTCGGGAAGAGGAGGAAACAGCGGAGAAATCCGAATCGGACCTAAATGGAAATGGCATGAAAAGTCTTTTTCAAAACCCATGATGAAGGGCGTTACTACGATATACAAGAGAAAGGGAAAAAAACTCGTGATTAGTGTAGATAAATTGGGTAGAATCTGTTTATGGAATAGTCCAATAAAGAGTCGTCTCATTTCCTTATTCAAAAAAAGGCTGGCATTGAACTTATGAAAAGGCTAGTTCTGAAGTTCGTAACCTTTAGATAAGCTTTTGGATAGAAACAAAAGCTTTTAATCCTAACTGACCTTCTAAGGAAGTTAACTATTGGAATGGGAACGGCCGCACTCGCTTACCGATAAAGTGGGGGGCGGAGGGGAAGTGAACGAGGACCGCACTCGCATGAAATTGAAAGCCCCTCTATCCCCAAACCCACCCTCCTCGACCGTCTATATTATATACGTATTAACAACTTAACAACTCGACCTTTTTTTCACCTTGAAATCGAGACCCCTATGTTTTAAAGGCGACTCCTCTCTATTTTAAAAGTGATTGAGGTTGATCGAATGCTTATAACAGCCTCGACCTAGACTTTTTAAGGTCGAGTGCTTACCTCAAGGACCTCTTTAAAACTTTAAGCTTACCAGAGAGCTCTCTAGAAAAAACTCCAGTCGAGTGCTTATCGTCGTTTAAAAGGTTGGTCGAGTGCGGCTTGTTTGCCTTTTAAACAGAGGGCTCTTTATCTATAACCGAGCAGCCTTTCGCTTTTTAAGAGCCTAAAGGCGATCTCTTAAAATGAATCGAGACGTTTCCAGCCCCCTCTCCCTCGACCTTCTCGATCCATCGATCGAATGCATAAATGACCTCTTTAAAACATGTGCTGTTATGCGAAGAGCCTCTTAAGTTAATAAAGGATGACCTCTTGAGTTAATAAAGGGGGGGGCGCATAAGAGTGATTCTATCTCGACCGTTAATAAAGGGGGGGGCGCATAAGCGTAAATGACCTCTTAAGATTATGGATAGAGAGCTTGGCCGCTTAAAGTTTTAAAGGGGCTGTTTGTTACAAGCACTCGACCTTTCTCCCCACCCCCCTCGACCTCTCTAAAAGGTCGAGTGCTCTCCTCTCCTCATTAATATAAGGCGGTTGAGTGCCTCGACCGAGGGAAATAGATTCTTTCCCTTGTGCCCCGGGGGGAATGTGCCCTCTCGCCTCCTTCCCCCGGAAATTCAATCAATCTGGGTGCTGAGATCCCGAACCGGGAATCAAATCAATCTGGGTGCTGAAATCCCGAACTCTACCTGTTTTAAAAAGCGCTTTTGTTTCAGGCAAGCCAGCCTGGTAGAGCGAGCTGATTGGCCCTTGGACGATCGCATCAAGACGAAATCGGAAGCGGGATGATGACTGTGAACTCCAATAAAATACGGAGCTCGGGTTCGGCACGAGGGGATAAAAGCCTTGATGGAGCGGAGCAGCCGCAAGTTTCAAACGGAGCAGGGATCACCGTGGATTTAATGCCACGTCATCAGCCCTTTAATTCAATTTAATAAGAGCGCCCTCTCCTCTCTATTTTAAAGCTAAAAATGAGTTGCGTTAAAATTTGAAAAGGGCCGAGGAAAGAGGAAGCATTTTTATCTCTCTCTTCTGTCTTCTCTCTCAACTAAAATCCTTCTTTCTCTCTTTTATAAGGCCCCTTTTACACCTCCTTTGGCATATCTACAGCTGTATCGATGTCAACTATTACGTATATAAGACGGGATTCTTATTGGATGATAGCGAAGAGCAAAACTGAAGAGGTAGAGCGAGAGAAAGCAGCCCAGATTCACGCTGTTTAAAAGTACCTCCAGCTCTAAAAAAACACTTCGCTCCCCCCACGGCTCTATAATGTTTCATTTCCCCGCTGGCAGCTCTCCCTTCCCCGGCGATAGAGGAATCTTGCTTGCTTATAGATAAAGGGGCCTCTCAGTGAGACGAATGTCACGACCCAACCTGATGCTCTTCAGCTATAGTCGAGTTGGTTTGGGCGGTTCAACGCCATGATGCCCATTGAGATGGGATACACGGGCCATTTTGAAGCGTAAGACCAAACCAGTATTTCCTATTCTTATATATAAGGGGCACGTAATCTTTATCAACCATTCTCGCTGGCATTCTCAACCCCTTAAGCTGTTTCTTCTATCGAGTTGTTTTTCCCCCTCTATTCCAAAAGGCCCGGGAGTTTCTTTGGTCCAATATTCCCCCCCCTCTCGGCCCTCTCTCTAAAACAACGGAGAAGAGCTTTTTTCGAATAGAGAGCCAACCCAACTCACTGCTATAGTAGCATTCTTAAAAAGGTCGGGAAGTTTTAAAGCGAATATATCAGTTTCATTAGAATTAATACGCCTAGCTAGGGCTCTTATAAGACTGGATTCGGAGTAGGAAGTACCGCCCAGAATGATTATCGCTGGAGTAACCTTTAAAAGCAAGCTCCCGATTGAGGAAATGTCGAGAAGGATGGATGGATTCGAATGAATACACGGTGGGTGGGCTCTTTAACAACAGCTCTTGACTGGGAGGGATTTCTCGGTGAAGCCAACCCAAAAATGAACGGAGAATTGGCTATGACTTTGACTGCACCTTGTAACCTCTTAAAATGCCCTCTCTATTTTTAAACTTTTTAAGGGGATCTCACCCCACTCTCAAAATAGAGAGCCTCTTCGGGGTGGCCAGATCGCTCTCTATTTCAAGGTGTCTCGATAAAGGGATTTCCTTCTCTGTAGTAATGGGATTTGTGAAGTCATACGGAAACCATGATGGCCGAGCTCACTGACGGCACCTTTCTCTGCCACACACGCTTAGTTAGCCATCAGAGTTGGACCTTTTAATTTAAAGGGACCCCCTCTTATATAATATTGCGTGGCATATTTCAATTCGCTTCACAGAACCACCTTATAGATAGAGAGCTTATTCACCTTTCTTTCATCCACTGCCTTGATCTCAGGCACGGCCCCCTCTCCCCTCCATTTGAAGAGAGAGGGAAAAGCATCAATTCATATGTAGTACATAATAACAAGGACTCAACCTCATAGTCTTGCAGCTGCTCCCCCTTCTTCGCCAGGTTCGACGTCCTGAGGCGGTCGCCCTGTTCGTCTCGATCCTATTCTCATAGTTGGGCAGCCGTCGAAAGGTAAGGCAATCTACGCCTGTGATCTATGTTCTTTTCCGGAAAGAAGGATCAGGAGGTAGTAGGCGATTCCTCTAACCAGAAGGGCTCTATCATTTCCTCTAACCAGAAGGGCTCTATCATTCAGGAACGAAGAACCTGAATATTATTATGAGCTCGCCTCTTAAAATAAAAAGCTTAAAAAGATCCATTCATTTCCTCCAGTTCCAACAGCATCATTTCAGAGCCCGTCTCCTCCTCGCTCGGTCGAAGGAACCCGGCACGGAAGCCGGGAAGAAGGCTTTCTTATTCTATCCAATGACCCAATCGGAGTGAATCACGAATACTCCTCGGGTCGGGCACTCTCCCCTTTCTCTTTTCGAAGTGTCCTTCCCCCTCAAGGCCCGGGTGCCATTCCAATACAGTAAGCGTTTCGACTGCATTATTATTTACGCATACATGCCAACCCGACCGGGCTTTACGTCATCCCTACCTTCTCTATTGCAATAGCTATTGCGGCATAGCTGCTCGTTATAGATAGAGAGGATCTATAAAAACAATCGGATTTCTTCTACTTTTGATTTTTCTTGGAGTGAGTGCTCAAAACAAAGCAAATCGTTTGAGAGGAAACGAACATCTATATTGGCTACAGTATTAGAGTAATTGATCAACTTGCTGGGCCCATGACCCGAAGACCATAATCTCACCCTGCCTATAAACGAGATCTAGCAAGTACAGTACAGCGGCGAATCTTCTTGTTGAAGTACGATTGGATCGGGGGGGATCCCTGAAACCTGTTGTCAATTTTAAGAGCTCGTCAAAATCTTTTAGAATAGAGAGGTACCTTAAATAAGGATAGAGAGCCTCTTGCTTCTAACGGGTTAGCATGGGCCATTCCAGTGATAGCTAAGTCGGGTTGTAATTCGCGTATACGTCGTATTTGATTTGAATTATCCGGTTTCTCTACCGGAGAGGTGGCTCTATATTTTAAAAGGGGTACACACATGCTTATACATGTATCTCGCTCTCTATTTCAAAAGGGGTGCCCCACCCCCACCATTTAAAAGGGAAGGGCAGCAGCTTGATATCGTTTATCCATACATGGAATACCAATTTCATGAACTTTCTTTAAAAGTTCCACATCTGATTAAGAATCTTGCTAGAGATACTTCTAGCAGATTCTCTCCCATGAAAAAGACAGATTTCCCCCTTTAAAATAGAGAGGGCCAAATCGGGATAATCCATAATATCAACCTCGACCTCGCAGCCATAGCGATTGGGAGAGGGCTCAACTTTTAAAATAGAGAGGGGAGAGGGCCGGGCTTTTATTTTCTTAAGGGGATAGCTTTGAGATAAGCGAATTAAATTAAAGAGGGCCGAGATCGACCCCGATTGCGGGATAGAGATGGTTTTTAGATAAGCGAATTAAATTAGAGAGGGCCGAGCTCTCTATTTTAAAGGGGTGACACAGGCGGGATTAGCACTTTAATACTGAAGGGTTCTAGCTGATAGAGATAGGGGCTTGGGTTCTGGCTGATAGAGATAGGGGCGGGGCGTGGCTATCTCCCTTCTGGTCGAGGTACTGACAGCTTTCAGGGAATGCCGCTAATCAATGGATCCGGAAATCACAGCCAGCGCCAGCTGGTATGGGCGTACCACTATCAGAATCACAGCCGAGTACCCATGCCAGGATGATGTATATATATTTATTTTCGATTCTGTCCAAGGGTATTGGGCTTGTCGGCCACTGTCCGGCTGCCAGCGGAGTCTTTAGCTCCGAGTCGAGGAATTCTCTCATCCTCTTCGTCTGTGTGAATCTGCCCGTCTGTTCATCCATATTAATCCTCCTGATCGTTGCGTCGGGGTCGTACTGAAGTCCTGGGGCGAACGTTGGCTAGACGCTCTCCCTGAAGAATGTGAATAAAACTCTTCCCTTGTTGTCGCAGACTTACCGGGAAGCTGGTTTGTAATATGCTGTAATGGATTCGACCGGCTCCGGGCATTGGTGGACAGGAGGGCAGAAGAACTAGTACAGGTTCGATTTGTAGGCAGCTCGACATGGTGTGAGGGCGAAACTTTGTCAGCCCACTTCGCAATATTCAGCCGCAGCTTGGTGAGGCTGATAGAAAATTCGCCATCTTTGTATCCGGCTAGGCGATTAATGGGCGGCGCTGGAGCTTGCCCTCGACTTCTCTTCACCCGGGTTTTCCTTTTTTGCTCTTGCGGCGCTTCGCTCTCAGGAGCGTTAGATTCTGTTTGCTCCTCAGCTTCAGGCTCTGTGTCACTGGACTGCGCTTGCACGAGCGCTTTCCCCTTGTCCATTTTCTCTGTTCGAAGAGGCAGAGACGGAAATTTTGGCTTCTGATTTCTCAGTTCTGCGCTTTGTAGTCTTGGAGTCAGCTCGACAATCTGAATTTTCTGAGTATGCCAGGGCCCCTTTTCTAGGCAAGGATTGCAGCATTAATGGCGCGAGGGAGGGAGTTAAGGTGGTTAACTTGAAGTTGGTGGAAGCGTTATGATACTTTGGCGGCTGTGCATGGGTTTAACCTTGAAAAGCGTACCCTAGTTGCAATTGGTCCTAATGAGCCTTGCTTCCTTAATGACATTGTTTTTGAAAGTTGTGCAATTATTAAAACTTCTTCGGACTTAGTGCCTTTGATGACGTCATAGCCACCGCCTGGGCACACCTTTTGAGGGAGAATTTCTGGCCCAGGACCCAACTTCGCACTATGCCGTACTGCGCTGTCTAGGCCCACACTTAGAATTTTTCATGTTTCCTGTGATAGGTCATTCAGGGTGCGCCCAAAACTGAGGGCGCACTCGGACTTCGCCCATAAAATGAGCGCACTCCGACTTCGCCCAGGTTTGACTGCGCAGTCATACTTTGCTCAGAAAAATTGTGCAGTCTGACTTGACACTTAGCCGATTTTCCGCTTTGTGTTCCCCGACTGCGCTTCCAAGACGGTGCGCAGCCCGACTTCGTTGCGAAGTCGGGTTGCGCACCTTGCACTTAGTCAAATTCTTGCCCCTTTCGTCAGCTGCTTTCTCTCAAACTTCGCACGATCCAAGGAGCGATACTCGACTTCGCTGCGATGTTGGGGTTTGCTTTGAGTTTTTCTTGGGCTCTTGAAAACTAACAACTGAAATGCTGAAATATATACATTATGAAAAACTAAAATGCAGAAAATAAAACTGTACAAAGAAGGACCCATTGGGTGCCTTCAGCGGTGATAAATTTTGAGGTGGAACCCGTTGACGGGAATGGGGAGAAGTTGTCACTCCATGTCTCGGAGCACAAATGCATTGAACTGATTTTCCCGGGCAATTTGATAGGGACCCTCCCAGAGGGCGTCAAATTTGCCGTGATTGCTCGGCTTTGCCTTCAGTGAGTCCCACTTCAGCACCAGGTCCCCGATTTTGAAAACTCGGGCGGTAGTGCCTTTTGCAAACCATCCTTGGGTCGCTTTAGCGTGTTTAGTGAAGGCCTGGTATGCCTTTTCTCTTTCTTCTTCTAACTGCAGCAGCTGGCACAGTCTGGCGTCCACTAGATCCCCGTTGACTCTCTCTTCATCCAACATCCAGAGTGCGGGTATCTCTACGTGCGTAGGCAGAACTGCCTCCTTGCCGTACGCGAGCGCGTAGGGGGATGTCTTGATAGACTTCTTGAACGATATACGATCCGCCCACAGCGCCCGGTTCAGGAGTAGGTGCCAAGTCCTCTTGTTTCTCTCTATTGTCCTCGTGACAATTTTCAGTAGATTCTTGTTGGTGGACTGGGCCAGGCCATTCCCCTACGGGTAGTAGTTAGAAGACATCTTGTGATAGATGCCGTACTTGCTGGTGTACTCCGTGAGTACAACGCCTACGAACCCCGGACCGTTGTCCGTCACTATGGACTCTGGGATCCCGAAACGGGTGATGAGGTTCTCGAGGAACCCAATGACCGTTTCCTGGTCCGCATTTTTGGTGGGAATCGCCTCTGCCCACCTAGTGAAGTAATCGGTGGCGGTAAGAATAAACTTGTGCCCCATTGCAGACTTAGGCGTAATGACCCCGATGAAGTCCAGACCCCATTGCTGAAATGGAGTCTCGGCCTGAATTGGTTGGAGGGGCAGGGGTGCTTTTCTATTTCTGCCAGCAAATCTCTGCCATTTATCACATTTTACACAGACCGCATGTGCATTTGTGAAGAGAGTGGGCAAATAGTACGCAACTCTGATTATTTTCAAGGCCGTAGGCCTTCCAGAATGGTGTCCTCCAGGCATCCCGGAGTGAAATTCTCCAAGGACCCTGGGTTGGTCGGTTTTCTTGACGCACCGCAACAGGATGTCGTCAATGTTCTTGAAGTAAAGCCCCTCTGGGCGAAGAACGTATTTCAAGGCGTTTAGCCGAAACCTCCTTCTTTGTGAGGCATTCAGGTTATCTGGGCATCTCCCGGTGCAGAAATACCTCACCAGGTCATTTGTCCAGTCATTTTCCTCTGATAAGGAGTTGGCTAGGTTGGTGGTTGCTATCGGATCTTCCCACTCACAGGCAGATATCTCGGCTGCAGCGCTTCGGGGTCAGCTCCTGGAACAAGGCTCGGCCTCTGATCAGCTTTGTTGGCCGTACCTCGGTGTCGAACTCCTGGATTTTGGCAATCCATCATGCTCTCTTGTGACTTGGCTCCCCTTGTATGGTGAAGTTCCGGACGTCCGGGTGTATCACGAAGACAGTTGTCCGACTCTGGGAGACGAAGTGCTTGAACTTTCGGAGAGACTTCATGACTGCGTGAACTTGCCGCTCAATAAAATTGTACTTTTCCTCGTGCGGTTGAATCACCTGGCTTAAGAACGCTATGGGGCGCTCTTCGCCATTGTCTCCCTTTTGAGTCAGGACTGCGGCGTAACTCTCGGGTTCTCCCACCGCGTACAGGATGAAGTCCTTGGAATAATCCGGGTTTATCAGCACCGGAGCTTGTGCAATTCTGGCCTTGATCTCCTCGAAGGCCTGCCTCCTCTCATCAGTCCACAGGAATTCGGCATTCTTTTTCAGCAGTTCGGCCATGGGTTTGATCACTTGTATGAAGTCCGATATGAACTTCCTTACGAAGTTGATTTGGCCGAAGAAGGACTGTAGCCCCTTCTTGTCGACTGGGGCGGGCAAGCGGAGGAGGGCTTCGGCTCTGTCAGGATCCACTGCAAGGCCTTTCTTGGAGATGACATGTCCCAGCAGCTTACCTTCTCTTACCGCGAAGACAGATTTCTTCGGGTTAATGGAGATGCCGAATTCATGACATCTCTCAAATATCTGCCGCAGGTGGGAACCATGGTCCTCTCTTCTGTGAGAGAATATAATCATGTCATCCAATTAGATGACAATGATCTTGTTAAGCAGCTCTCGGAAGGCCAGGTCGATGGCTCTCTGGAATTTGGCGCCAACATTGGACAAGCCAAAGGGCATGCGTTGATAGGCGAACGTTCCCCATTTGGTGGTGAACGTTGTCTTATGCTTGTCCTCATCTTTGACCTAGATCTTGTTGTACCCAAAAAATCCGTCTAAGAGGGAGAATCTCTGCGCTTCAGCAACTATGTGGAGGATTTGATCGATTTGGGGTAGCGGGTAATGGTCCTTTAGTGAGGCCTAATTTAGATTTCTGAAATCTATGCAAAGATGGATGACTTCGTTCTTCTTCCTCAGAGGGACCAGATTCGCAACCCAGGATGAATTCTTGATGGGGTAGATTATCTTGGCTTCCAGCATTTGCAGTAGCTCAGCTTTCATCATGGCTTCAATATTCGGGTTTACAGCCCTCTGTTTCTGCCAGAATGGTTTCGCACCATCTTCTAGCTCAATGGTATGCTGGATTATCTGGCTGTCATACCCCTTCAAGTCCTTGTAGCACCAGGCTACTTTATCGGGGAACTCTCTGCACAATGATCTGATCTGTTCGAGTTCCTCTTCAGTGCAGTCCGTCCCGACCTTGATTGTTTTTCCAGGTTCAAGCTCCAGGTCGATGTACTGCTTGGGGTCTACTTTGATCCTGTGTGATATCGCTTTGTCATTCTGATCAAAGAGACTTTCTAGTGTAATCAGTCCTTTTGGGACATGATTATTCTTTAATTGTATCAACCCCTCATATTGCTCATCATCAGGGTCTCTACCTTCGATTGTACATGCTTTGGTAACCAAAAAAGTGACGATCTCCTCGTCACAGTCAAACACCTGCCAGTGGGTGTCTTTATCAGGCGTAGAAGGCCTATAGATGGTACGAACCGGCTTCGGCTTCCCGGACGGTGTCATCGACTGGAACGTACTGGCTCCAACAGACGCCAGAATGTGAGCGTGCTTGTTTTTCTCACGTGATATGGCTTTGACATTCAATGAGTCGAATGACTCGATCGGGTCCCAGACCCGATTACGGTACACCTTGAGGTAGTGCTTCTTGGAGGCGCACTTGTTCGTAATCCGGTTGCACACCAGCTCTGAGTCGTCAAAGATCTGCAGATGCTTTATCCCCAGTCTCTCCGCTTTTCTCAAACCCAAGCACAGGGCTTCATACTCTGCAGCATTGTTGGTACAGCTCCAAGCCAGCCTGTAGGTGTAGTCCTTCTGGATCCCGGTCGGGGAAACCAAGAGTACGCCTGCACCGACGCCATTTTTCAATCGGGCGCCATCAAAGAAGAGCTGCCATAGCTTTTCTTGTGCAGGTCCTACTTCTTTCTTGGCTGACTGGTCAAGCCTCTCAGGCTGAATGACGGTGTAGCAGCCTTGCTCAGTCTCGATCATGGCGTTGAAATCCAGCAAGGAGAACTCATCCTCCACTTGCAACAGCTTAAGAGCTTGCTCTGTCATGTCAACCACCACCAGTTCTTTCGCTGTCAGCTGAACCATGCAGTCCTGCGACTCTTCTACGGGTATCTTCTCCACTAGAAATGTGGAAGGCTAATCGTTTTAGATCTTCAGTCTCCTTCCTTTGAAGGGCACTTCCATACGCTAGTAATCCAGAGACAGATACCCACCCAGCTTCGCAGTGAAATCCCTGGAGAGACACATGCCAAAGTAGGGTTCCAAGTCGACAACCACGACTTCTTGAATGACCACTATGTCAAGAGCTTTGTGCAATCGGATCGGGATATCTTTAATGACACCGATTGTCTTGACAGGGGTGTCGTCTAGTTGCAGCACACCTTGGCTGCTCCTTGTATATTCAATCCTGATTTCGTCGCAGACGGCCCTAGGCATAACCGTCGTGGAGGCACCGGAATCCACCATACAGTTGTGTACTATATACCCTTGCATCCGCAATGACAAATAGAAGGGAGGTGGTCTGTTCTTCCCAGTGGCGGAGACTGTCAAGGGTTGAACCAAAACAGCAGGTTGTATCTGCTTGCCATATTTCATGCTCTTCAAAGACTCCTGCAGCAGATCAACTTGCCCTGGGAGCAGAAGAGCGTCATACATGTTTATCCTTGCGGGAGTCCTCTTTAGCTCATCGACTATGCTGTAGCCTGAAGTGCTAGCTACCTCCTTTTATTTCGCAGGTTCATACTTGGTCCGGTATTTCTGCGTGGCTTCGACTCTCTGTCTCTTTGTCAGAGACGGATATCTCAGCTTCTCCTGGGCTTGTTCTTTGGTCTCAGCTGGAGGCTGAGCTACGGGAGCTTTCTTTGCGGGAGGCTTGGCTGCAGGCAATTTTTCCTTGGCCGTGTAAGGCCACAGCCTCTTGTCAGGTGGCAGCCCAACAGGTTGCGCCTTTTCTCTCCTGGCGTATACCTTCAATGGCTTTGCAACAGCTTCAACAGGCTTTCTGTCTTCTTTGGCAGGGGGCAACACCAGATCTTCCTCTGGGACGACAAAGTTGCCTTCATCGTCCAGGATCATGTAAAGTTCTTCATCTTCTATGGCGCTGCCAGCCAGAGTCTTGACACTCTCGTCTGTAATGGAATGTAGGGCAGCCAGGTCCAGAATGTCCTGGATTTGTTCGTACGTCGTCTTGCCATAGTCATCGTAGGTAGGGATGGACTTTAAGGAAGCGGGGGCCACAGCTTGCTGTCCGACTAGGGCGAAGGGCCCCGTGGACTCTACCGCCGGGAAGAGATCATCGTCATTCTGCTGAGCAACCATTTCTTCTTCTCCTCCGGTGGTATACTCGGTATCGGTACCTTCCGAGGATGTCGATTGCTCTTCAGCCTCGGCCTCTTCGATTTCGGGCTCGAATTCTTCTATGCGAGCTTGGTGGTCAGCCAGCCTGACACGCTCTCTTGGAGCGGCAATGTCAATTTCGTAAAGATCAAGCTGGTTTCCCGGTTTCCTTGCTCTCCACCTTCTCGTTTGCATGAAGGCATTCGGACCGGTCTTCATGGACTCAGAGAATATTCAGGTACTTGCATAGTCGCCAGGTTTTCTGACTTCTAATCAGGCGATTGTGGGTTCGACTCCCCCTCGCGTGCCAGAGAAACTGTTGGTTACGAATCTGCCATTAGGAAAGGATTTGGTATAATGCGCCCCAGATTCGCCCACCAGATTGAAAGGCCGGAAGGAAGGAATGCCTTCCGTGCCAATCTCCGGAGAAGGCCGGCTTCCTGTGGGTTTTTTTAGTGTTTTAGCTAAGGGTACAGGAAAGAGATAAATTGCGGAAAGAGATCCAAATATGATTGGAGTTGGGTGGGGGGAATAAGCAGCACGACAACGATCAATCACCACTACTAACAACAATTAAATACAAAACACACCATAGAAACTACAACTATCATGCATCCTATGTATCCTCTATCTATGCATTCCAGGAATACTTAATCATCAAATACTGGAATCCAGAGTTCATTATAACAGTAAGCAATGAAATAAGAAACATGAGGCATAAATGACAAGGAAAGGCAGCATAAAAGATGATGACAGTAAGCAGAGCCAAGTATGTGTCTTGCATTCAGAAGCAAACGTATAGCTACAATGGTTCCCTAGCAGTATATTCCCCTTCCACCCTTTTACAATGAAATGGTGTGGCTATTTATAGCCCAAGTTCCCCCCGATTACAATTATGGGCACAAAGTCCTAGACCCGACAATAGCTGACAAAAGCGGCCAAAGAGCTGCTGATGCTGACTCCTGTCGGCGAGGATTGTACTTGAGACAAGCTCTCTCTGAAAGTCTGTACAGCTACGTGGCGATGCGTCAGGTGAAACTTCTAGTCAGCAGGAATGCGGGTAGCTGTGGTAGATGGAACTTTGCATTAGCTTAAATGGAGGCAGTTGGCGTAGGTAATGCGTTCCATGCTTGTCCATTTTCCCATCACATCTCAACTCGAATCCCGAGGCTGGACACTTGTCAAATTTGGATGAGTCACACATGTCTGCCTTGAAAGGCAGTTTGTCCAACTTCGCCTGGGATCAGAGCGCCATCGGGTAGCGCAGGTGGGGAACAGCGCAGTTGGGGAGGCCTCCGTGCCTTAGCCAATTTCTGGGCTGCTTGATGGATCTTGCCCAACTGCGCACCGGTCAGAGGGCGCAGCCCGACTTCGCTGCGAAGTTGGGTTGCGCACTTCAGCACTTGGTTGCTTCGGCCGTTGTTCGGACTGCACACAAAAGGGGGAGCGCACCCCGACTTCGCTGCGAAGTCGGGTTGCGCTCCGACACTTAGCTGAATTTTGAGAACACTGTTTCCGAAGTGCGCACAGGAAGAAGAGCGCACCCCGACTTCGCTGCGAAGTCGGGTTGCGCTCTGACACTTATCAGCCTGTTTCCGCACTTCGCATTCCCTAGTGCGCTCCAACTTGAGGGCGCACCCCGACTTTGCTACGAAGTCGGGTTGCGCCTTAACACTTAGAAGTTTTCAGGGAGTACTTGCTATGTTTTGGGAATTTGACTGGGGGAGGTACAAGGGAAAAAGGGAGGAATGAATCTGATGGAAAGGGAGAAAGGGAGAAGTGGAGAAAGGGAAAAGGAGGAGGAGGGAAGGAAGAGCAACATACTTACAAAATTTGAAAACATGGCACCCCGTGCAAAATGTGGCAACAGCTCCCTTCCACCGGTATGAATTCCATACCGGCCGGGGTCCATGGCATACAGCCTTTAGCCCTTCCGGACCTCTCTATCCATAATGCCCGGCCCGGCCCCTGGCATAGCTTCACCTACCATGGGCGTACCTATTCTTTAAAAGGCACCCATTCCCATCCGTCCAAAATCTTTTCTGTAGGCGTATGATCCCTCCTGCTTAGAGTGATTAAGCCTTATCCGGTCAAAATCTTTTCTGTAGGCGTATGATCCCTCCTGCTTAGAGTGATCAAGCCTTAGCTTAGAGTGATTAGGCCTTAGTTTAGGGTGGATTATGAGTGATTAGAATTACCTTCCAATGGGAGTGCTTAGTAGGAGAAGCGCTCCCTCCAATAGAGTGCTTATGAGTGATTCCTCTCCAGCATAGAGTAGCTTATAAGTCTAGTGCTTATATAGAGAGTAATCCCTTTCCGGCAAAGAGTAATTCCTTTCCGGTCTGTAGGCGTAGATTCCCCGACCTTATTTAAAGGTCGGCGTACAGTTCTGTAGGCGCTAGTTCCGGAAAATCCTTTCTGGCATAGAATCCTTTCTGGCATAGATAGCGCTAGTTTTGACTTGGCCGTTATCAAAATTCAAAGCTTAAGAGCTTTCAATTAATGATTCGGAAATAAAGGTGCCTTTCCATTAAAGAGCAGGTAGGCCATCAATGCCCTTTTAAAATAGAGAGCCTTCCGTCCTTGACAGAATGAAAATCCTTCCATAGCTCAGATTCTCTCGACGCCTAACAAGCTATTCCCCATATCGGTCAAATACTTTTTCCATTCTTTCCACAATCCCTCGCACACGGACATGGGGGGGTAGACAGGTAAAAATGCTGAGGCTCTCTCCTGAACCGGCATCGACCCAGGTCAGACCTTCCCACCCACCCTTTAAGAGCTGGGTATCTTCCACTCATTCTCTTCCATTCCTCTTTTCCACTCTGTCCCAACTCCGGCTTACTTAAGCCTTTCGCTCTGCCCCGACTGCCTCTATTCTAAAAAGGTACTCTTTCACAACTCTCGACGCCGAATAGAGAGTCGCAGGATCGGGCGACCCGAATTTCTTTTAAGCCCGGTAGACTTCCCTTTCCCTTTATGCGAAGACCAGCTTCTCCATTCCGACACACCCCAAGGGCCGAACGAGACTAGTGGTCCCACCGTTATCCCCCCCCGACCGCAGTGATCCAATATTCATATCAACATCTCGTTATCTACATAGTAAAAACTTCCCACTCTTTTGAGGTGATCCATCATATCAACATCTAATCTACCCAATAAAAACTCAATCTACACAATAAAGGTCGCTTGCCACATTAGTACGTTACTCTCACCATGGTAGAACCATATTCGAACCTTTTAAAATACTCTTTAAAAAACCCATAAGCTCTTTTATAATATTTAAAGAGCTCGGGAGTTTTTTTTAAAGAGCTCTCCCCTCCTCTCTGAAAAAGACAAAACCCCTTGTGATATTTGGAGCAAAACAAAAACCTTAAAATATAACGAGAGCTCTTTAAATTGAAAGGGCTCTCCATTTTAAAAAAGCTCTCGCCATTTTTGTGGACAAATTCTGGTTTGGACCCTTCTCCTGCCCTCTCTCCTTTGTTTTAGAGAGAGGGCCCCTCCCCTTTTTAAAACAAGAGCCCTTTAAATTGAATTGAATTGAATTGAATGGCAAAGCCCAGAGCCCTCAAATTTAATTAAACCTTTTTTTAAAAAAAAAAAAAAAAAAAGAAATTTTTTTTTTTTATAAAATTTAAAAAAAAAGGTTTTAAAGAAAAAAAAAAAAAAAAAAAAAATTTTTCAAAAAAACAAAAAAAACCAAAACACAAAAACCAAAAAAAAAAACAAAAAAAACACAAAAAAACCCACCAACAAATAATTATTTAATAACAAAAAAAAAAAAAAAAAAAAAAAACTTAAGCCAAATAAAAAAAAAAAAAAAAAAAAAAAAAATAAATGTCCATATGTAATAACGATTCATTGGGAAAGGGAAAGCTTAGTGTGAAGGTTGCTCCCATACAGTTCGGTTAAGCCAGTCATATTAAAAGCGTCTCGCTCTTTAGAACCTTTATAAATGGTAATCGACTCCTTTTCAAATAGAGAGGTTACATCTCTATTTGAAAAGCTTGCGGAACCAAAAGTCTTAAAGCACTTTTAATTCAATTTAATTTAAAGAGTGAGATCGGGTAGAGCTTATTCACTTGAGTGGGATCGGGTAGAGCTTAGAGTATCCCAGCTGTTGATCGGCTGCGAAGAAAGCGCCCTCTCTATTTTAAAAGGTTCAGCGGGTTCCATAGCACCGAAAATGTATTGATGCCTAAGTGAGTGACCCTTTTTGAAATAGAGAGCAGCTAGCGACCAAACACTCTCATTACCTGAGGCTTATGTCTAACCTTTTTTAAATAGAGAGAGCGACTGGATCCATTATATCAGTCAGAATTCCTCCAAAAGATTCAAAATAGCTAGCTTTCGGACGGGCGGGTAAGCTTCATGTTCTCTACCATGACGACTAGGAATTTATTCAACAACTCTAAATAAATGAATAAGGCTTCTAAACTATAGAGGTTTTTCTCCGGCCGGCAGAACCGGAGCGAAACAAGAGACCTTGAAACCTCTCAGTAATCTCTTGCCCGTCACTAGCGAAGAACTACGAAGAATTCGAGAGATCATAGGGGGTTTTCCCACAAGGATTGATGGGGCCTTTCGTTCGATACCGGGACGGCCCTCTATTTTAGAAGTGAGGAGTACCCCCAAAAAAGGTCAACTGCTCACAGAAGCTCGGGCGGTAGGATGCGTTCCTCTCTCTGTGTTCGGGCGGTCTATTCCAGATTATATTCCCATTTATACAACTGGGTGGGCGGGCTCTCTATCTATAACGGGAGAACCTTACTCCGATCTCAACCGCTTAAAGAAATGAAGGGGTAGAGTTTTTTTAAGGTTAGCCCCTAAGCTTTAAGGTTTCTCAGATCGCTCCGCCCGGCGGCGGCTATTATATTAAAGGGCCGGAAAGGGCTCCCCTCACCTTTTAAAACAGAGAGCGTAAAGGCCCCTTTTTTAAGCTACAGAAGGCTCTCTCGCCGGGAGCCCATTATTCGCTAATTGAACTCCTATTCCTTCGGGTGGGGCCTTGCCTTGGATCGATAGCGATTATAGATAGAGAGCTCCGTTATAAATTAAAGGGCGCCCTCTCCCCCACCCCCACCATTTGAAAGGGCCGGGCCTTTTTAAAACAAAACATGGGGGTTGTTAATACGTATATAAGAGAATCGACTCCCTCTCCCCTCGAAAATAGAGAGATAATCGGAGAGCTCTCTTTTAAGACTCTCTATCCTTGTTTTTAAAAGGAGAGAGGGGTCTCTATTATACACGGGGCCTGGCCTGGCTTTTTCAACAAGGGCCCCTTCTAATTTAAACCCCTTAATGTTGAGTTGAGCCCTTTTAAATTTAAATTAAACCTGAGTTGAGCCCTTTCAAACCCCTTTTGAGAGCCCTTTTAAACCCCTTTTGAGTTGAGCAAGGGCCCTTTCAATTTAAAAAGCCCCCCTATTTCGAGCTCTTTAAAGCGTATATAAAACGACTCTCTTGTTCCCTTCCTTTTAGACTTAAGGTCGAGTGTTTACCTCAAGGACCGCGTTAAAACTTTAAGATTACCAGAGAGCTCTTTAGAAAAAACTCCAGTCGAGAGCTTATCTAGGTTTAAAAGGTTGGTCGAGTGCGGCTTGTTTGCCTTATAAACAGAGGGCTCTTTATCTATAACCGAGCAGCCTTTCGCTTTTTAAGAGCCTAAAGGTGATCTCTTAAAATGAATCGAGATTCCTCCCCTCCCCCCCCCCCCCCCACCCACAAAAAACAAAAAACCCCCCCCCCCCCCCCCCCCCCCCCCCCCCCCCCATAAAAACCCCCCCCCCCCACCCCCACCCCCCACACCAAAGGCAAAAAAAGAAAAAAAAAAAAAAACCCAAAAAAATTAAAATGACACAGGGGCCTCTCTCCATCTATAGTCTTGAATGGCATAGGGATATGGATTAGGATTTGGGCATCGGCAACTCCTCTTTATATTCCAGGGAAAGAGCAACGTTTTAATTTAATAAGGTAGAGGGCGAGATCGCAGCTTTGAAATGCCCTCTACCTTTTAAAACCTCACCGGCAGACAGTGGTTGATCTCCCTTTTTCCCGCATCCCGATTATCATGCCCTCTCTTTTAAAAGCGGCTTTGTCCTGCTTTTTCGGAATAATACAGAATCATCCCTGGAACCGTTGTTAAAAAAGAGGCTCACTCGACTTGAAAGGTTTTTTTTAATTAATGAACTCTTTTTATTTCTTATCGGTAGAGCACTCTTGCTATTGAATATTAAGAGGAGGTCAATTGAAGCAAGCACGCTCAAGATAAAAATTTCTTCAGTTATTCAATCCTCTCTCTTTCTAAAAATAAGGAAGGACCAGCTATTTAAATGACATGCATATGAAAGGAAATTTTCATATCTCCTTTTAAGATAAAGAGGGGACTATGCCTAGATTTCCTGAGAAATGACAATTTCATCCATAAGACCAAAACCTCTCTATTTTAAAAACCCTTTTAAACATGGGGACTCACCTCACTGATGTTAATTGTCTGTATAAAAATATCTTTTATAAAATGTGGGTTGAACAATCAATATGGTCTTGTGTTAAAAAGATCTATTTTGTAATAAAATATTCTTAATATAGTGTGATCATCTTAAATAGATCTATCTTTCCCCTCCCCTCCCCTCCCCTCTATTTATAAGGTAAGGGCAAGCCTCTTAAAATTAGAATGGGCAACCCAAGCTACCTGAGACAAAGAGAATAAGGAACTTTCCCCTCCTAAGGTATAATCCGTTTTAACAACTCCGAGCCCCAATCTATAAGGTTTTATTTGCCCGTATAAACGGTGAGGAGGGGAGAGCTAGAATGATTCATTTTAAAATCCTGGTTCGCTGTCGCTTTAGTGCTTTAGAGATATACACGCTCTCTATTTTAAAGACAAAGCGTGGGAGTCTTTAAAACCTTAGGTTATTCTTTTCAGAATCAACTATTAACGCTTTAAGCTACCCTCTTTTAAAACAGAGAGGGTGTCGCTATCTTTAAGGGGTTATGGATAGAGAGCATCGAGAGCGGAGGAATAAAGTAGCAGATCGAGGCAATGCTTTTTTGGTCGACAACCTTATATGAGAGGGGCCAACTTGCTATTAAAATAGAGAGCTGAAGAGCTCGCATGTCTTTAAAATAGAGAGGGGAGCTTTCAAGATATAAAAGCGATCTCCCTTCTTAAGGTTGCTATCCAAAAAAGGTTCTTTCATCAAGGTTCGGGTCAAGCACACCTTAAACCCCTTTACCGTTTTTAGCCTTAATATCTCCCCCTTTTAAAATAGAGAGGCCCCTTTTTGAAACAGAGAGGCCGGAGCCTCTCTATTTTAAAATAAAACTGGTCGGGAGGAGATTTCATGAATAAGAATAAAATGATGCCAGCCCAGCTTTCAGAATAGAGAGGTTCTTGATGATCTTCATGAACCTTTTATATTATAAGCGAAATCTATTCCACTTAAGATGGGGAGCTTAATAATTGAGAAGGTTCGGGGTTTTTATTTGGCAGCTCGCCCCTCTCGAATCCGGGGGCGCCGCCTCTCCATCCTATCCGGGAAAAGACTAGAAAGGAGCTTTGCCTTAGAACCTCTTATATTATAATGACAAAGCTCTTATAACTTTTATTATTACACAGATAATGATTCAACACTATTCAAATCGGCAAGACCCCACCCTTTGAATTTTGAGCAGACATCTTTAGATTAATTCATTTCTTCGAAGCCCGGGAACAACCATAAATCGTTCAGGACTCCCCCCATTCCGCTTAAAAGCCCCGGTCAATACCCCCCCTCTATTTTGAAAGGGGTCGACACTCGCTTCTTTATCTTCAGGTCCAATTCCACCGGAATCAATAAGCAAGCGCTGGCCCCTCGCAATAGCGAGGAAGGGACCTACCTCCTTCCGTGCGTCCCGCTACGCTATGATCGACCCAGGGAATCCATCATATATGCTAAATCAACTTGAGCAAGCTACCCACTTCTCCTTCGCTCAGGAAGAGAATCCGGGGAATTGAAGAGGGCTAATCACCCTGGCCCACCCCCCACAATCCCCCCTTCGGGCATAAGGAGCATCATATATGAAGAAACGCCGGGGCCAGGCACTCGACTTTCGAAAGCTACAGGAGAGGGGGAAACTTAGTACCTTAGGAATATTGGGGGGACTTTTTCAGAAAGACATGAAGTGCTCCTTGTTTAAACGCCAGACTTTTAAAGAGGGGGCCTCTCTCCCCCACCATTTAAAAGGGCAAAAGGGGAAGAATTTTATTTTATTTCGCCGCTGCTGCATTCAAGAAAGAACCCCTTTTTAAGAGCGTCGTTCCCTCTTAGGACCTTAAAATAGAGGGCGCCAAGGTAGCTCTTTTTTAGGTTTCACATCTTTTGATTCGACCAGAAACCTACCTCCTCTATTTTAAGCTAAGCGGGGCCTCTCTATTTTAAGGTTGAAAGCGACAGACTGTAAATCTGTATATAGAGGTTATTTCTTTCTCCCTCGTGCCTTATTAAAAAGTTCTAAAGCTCTTCTTTAATAGCCGCCATACTTGGCCGCTTTTTTCGAGATAGTTACTAGCTCATGATCCAACTCCATGGCATCGGAGCCCTTTCAAATCAAATGGTGGGGGTCTCGCTGGGCTGAATTGATTCATAGAGGCTTAGAGACGAAGCTCTCAAAAAAAAGTGGAGGCTCAAAAAAAGTTTATAAGTTCTGTAAATCTACGAAAAAGGGCACATGCCAGTACCTGCGAACCATGCCCTACCTTTAAATGGCGATTTGGCTTCGACGAGAGAATGTTACTCCATTTAAGGTGTCGCCACACTTCCCACCCATCCGAGCTCTCGGTTGAAACTTGGAATCGGATACACCGGTGCTAAAACCTCTTCCCATGATTCCTTACCCCAAGGCAAGCTTATGACTATGAGGCCCATCATTAAAAGGTTATTCCCGGAAGCACGTCGAAGTAAGGTTGATACCCATACCATAAAAGTTCTATTTAATAGAATAGATAGAATTCGCCTTACGGTAGTAGGAGCTAGTGATTGGATAGAATTCGCCTTACGGCAGTAGGAGCTAGTGATTAAACCGAACTACTGTTGTTTTTGTCCCGGAAAAGCCCTTCAAACTTTGAGGTTCTGCTGAATTTCCATACCTTTGGGTCGCCTCCTCTTTTGAAATAGAGAGCAAGCTTTTAAAATAGAGAGAGGAAATGATTTGCCACGAGAAAAGCTCTTTAAACTTTGAGGTTCTCGCCCGAGGCCTTTAAATTAAATTGAATTAAATAGCCTTTAAAACCCTCTGTTTTGCCCCTTTTTACCCTGGCCCCCATGTTTCGTTTTGTTTCAACTCTGCCCTGCCCGTTTTCAAAAGCCCTTTAAAAGACTTTTATTTTAGGGAGAGGGGCTTTTCTTTTCCTTTTCAAGGGCTGTTTTGCTTTTATAAAGGAGGGGGGTGCTTTGAAATATACGCAGCTGGGGGATGGCATTGATTGGTTTATTTAACGGGAAAGATTTAATAATAAAAAAGGCTGCATATTAACCATAGTAGTTTTTGGGATATTTCTAGCTAGCGGCATAGAAGGATTTTTCCATCCCACACTCTCGCAATTAAATTAAAGAGGTTGGTTTTTTAAAAAGGGCGAGCTCGAGGTTATTTTAAAGTAAAGAGGTTTTTTGAAAAGCTAGCTAGTGGCATATTGACTATCTCCAACTAGTGGCATAGAATCATTGTCCTCCGTCCCTCGAGTATAGAGAGCTGGTGAAATTACCAAAAAGGAATAAGAATAGAGAGCTGTCCCATTGTCAGTCTTAAGAGTGAATGATATCTCTCCATGAAGGAAGAGATCAATGAATAGCTAGTGGCATATTAAAAGCGTATCCCTTTTATCCATGGATAAGGGATTGGCTAAACTCAATTTTTAATTGGCTCAATCGACTCTTTAATTTGAATATAATGCTAGGATTATTAAAGGGAAAGGCTCGAGGGGTTATTAAAGAGAGAGAAGGGAGGGCCATTTTTTAATATTGAATATAATCCATCTCTTTAAAACAACAGAGGTCGCCTTTTCTTCTACTTTCACCTTACCTCACAATAGAGAGGAGAGCTCTCTATCTATCTATAACCGAGCTCTCCTTTAAACAAACCTGAGGAGAGGGATCCCCATGTTTAAAAGGGTTTTTAAAATAGAGGGGAGAGGCGGCCTCTTTAATTTAATTTAAAAAGGGGCGACCAGAAACCCTCGATTTTTGCGTCGATCTTATTTTCTCATTTTAAAGAGGTGGACGAAGGGATTTTTAAAAGCCTCTCTTCATAAGGATCCGAGTATCTTCTATATACGCATTAACCTCTCTATCTATAATCGTAAATGATGAATAACTTCGAAAGCGAGCTAGAGTCTTCTCTTCAATCGCTCTCAAGCCTCTCCTCTCTATTTTAAAAGGGAAAGCTCCCCTTTAATAAAACCTTTCAAATCTCATGCTAATTCCTCTCCCGGTTCACATTCTAAAGTCGTTCATGCCAGTGGAGCCCTTTAAAAGTATGGCTATTAAAGCCTTTAAAATAGAGAGGCTTCTTCCTCTTAAGATTACTTTAAATACTCGAGTGCTTTTTTTGATGTATAACCGGGCAAAGCATTATAAAAATAGAGAGTCCCCTTTTAAGAGCCTTTTAAAACAGAGAAGAGAGGTGAGGTTGCTTTTTTAATGAGGGTGCCCCGGCTTTTAAAGAGTGAAGATAGAGAGGCTCTTTGATAATAGGTGGGACTCGGTGTAGAACAACACAGGTGAATAACAACATCTATTCGTCGTTTATATATGTTGAAAGCTTTTATTTTATGTCAAGAGATTTCAATTCTAAGGCGAGCTCTCCCGGTTATTTCGGTTCCTTTCAGCATAAAAATCGTTTGGTCGGCAAGCAGAGCCTTTAATTTAAGAGCTCGCTCCCCCGATGATATAGTTCGTTCCCGTTCACGCATTAATTATGAAGTCGGCCGAGCCCGTATGGCTATTAAAGCCTTAATGGTTCTTCCTCGACCTAGAAATGATCTTTCCCGTCCGCATTTAAAGCTCATCAAAGATCTAGATGAATCATTTGGGTCGTTAATACCTCAATCAAAGCTCACCTTTATAATCCTCCCTCTTAAAATGTACCTACGAGCTGAGCCATGGAGCTTTTCAAGTCGTCTAAAAGCTTTTAAATAAGACTAGACGACCATATTAATTAAAGTTGTTTGCCGATAACCAAATGTCTTAAGAAAAGCCCCATCTATAAGCTTTTACCTATTAAAGAGAGAGCTCTCCTCAGGTTTGTTTCAAGAGAGTAACCTTTGATTTTACTCAAAGGCCTCGACTTATTAATTCGAGTCAAGTCGAGCTTATAATTTAAAAGCCATTCCTCTCCTCTTTGTTTAAAAGGCATAAGGTTCATTGGCTTTTTATAAGGTTCATTAGTCAGTTAGTTAGACCCGTGGATGGATGGATAAGTTGACCTATCGATAGGATCCTCTTCGGATTAGAAACGATTTCCAGCCTGCCGCTCCCTTATAGCTATTAAGAAGATAATAAAACGCCTCTTTCTATATAAAACCGCACTCGAAGACTTGAGTTCCGGGTGGATCGCTAAAACAAAGGAACGACTTAAGTGAGCGTGACTCTCCCCCCTATGGGCAAAGACGAATGAGGAACTTGGACCCGATTATCGATAGGTCAGTGCTCTTTTCAAACAAAGGAAGCTATTCCCCAACTAAAAAACCCACAGCTAACCTGAATGCTTATACATGCGTTAACAAATGGGATAAGACATTGAATCAAGACATCTATTTATCCGTTGAGGGAGAGGGGATAGCTCAACCATACCTATAGAATGAAGCGGGGGCGACTGAGGAACGAATAAGAGCCAGAGAACATCAACGAGCCCCCCTCTAAAAGGGTAGAGAGGAGCTATGGGAGACGAATTAAAGGGGGTAGGGGAGAGGATCAGTGTTTAGACCTTTAAATTTAAAGGTTCATCAAATCCACCCTAATGAATAGTTAGGTCCTTCCTCGACTTGATGACATTTCAAGTTTGACGGGGCTCTCTATCCTTGTTTTTGCTCTTCTTCAAAACCCCGCTTTCGGAACTATTTACTTGAGTGAGATAGCGGGGAGTGGAATCGTGTAGAACTAGCAGAGTGCGTGCGAAGGCGGAGCAAGACAAACAGGTCTTGGAGGACCGAACCCAGACCGGGGGTTGAAGGGGAAACTGTTGACGCGTCATCGAACAAAATCCCTTCATAGTGGACTTGACCACCTCTCAATCCAAACCCCTCCATCGTCACCTACCCATCCCCTCCATCGTCATCTCAAACGATTTCCGTCATCTCATCTGATCAAACCTCAACCGCCATCTCCACTCAAACCTTAAAATAGAGAGGGTCCCTTACCCTTAAAATAGAGAGGGGAGAGGGAGAGCGGAGGGAAGAGGTGTTGTTAAGAGCGGTTCACCTAGTTAGCTTAATTTAAGGTGAATTTGTTCTACCATGATGCCCTACTATTCGACATGAACCAGAGGGCGCTTCTTTTGATAAGTAATTATTCCTACATCGCATGTCCCAGAATCGTCAACATCCAACTATGCTGAACTGCACTACCCAGATAGGTATATGCCTAAAAGGCTATTATTGAAGCCGCGCTAGGATTACTACCCACCTTCCTTCCACTCAGTTAGATCGCATCTAGGTTCGGGATGTTCTCCTCCACCATACCGTAGGGGATATGCTCTCATCCGTCTCTAGGGAAGTATTCTTATTGTGCCTTTCATTTCCCAGCCCTAAAATAGAGAGGCCAATCACCTCTCTATTTTAAAAGAGTGGGCTTGAGCTTCAGTGGAGGAACCTTAGCTTACTCTTTTAGAGAGCACGGCCCGATAGAAGGAGAAAGAGATAGCACTATTATATCCGTCAGCTGATGCCCTTAAAAAGAGAGGGGACGCTCCTCCCCCCTCTATTTTAAAGCTAAAATAACCCCAATCTTTCTGTTCTATAGATAGAGGGGTTCGGATCGCCTCTTCTGAGTCAAGGAAGGAAAACCTTTTAGCCGCTTATGAGCCACCCTTAGTTTTCAAGGGGTGGTCCACTCCTAAAAAAGCTCCCTCTATCTTTGAAATAGAGAGCCACCGCCCCCTCTCTTTTTAAAGGTTCGACGAATTGATTAGATCGAGGAAGGAATATGCATATCTTATGATGGAACTCCTCAATCGCTCCATAGCTTTTTGGATGGCTACGCCTTCGAAAAACCTGGACTTGAGGGGCCACTATAGTTATCGATTTGTCCCACCTATCTTAAAGAGCACGCATCTCCTCCTCAATCTCATATTGTCACTTTCGATAGGAGAATCGAACTCAGAGCTATGGGGAACGACTTTTTCCCAATCCCAAGGCAAAGGGGATGTTATCACTCCCTACAACTCACTGAAATCAACATAGGAAGACTCGCAGAATGCTGAGGTAGAGTAGAATCCGTCTTGTTTCAATTTTGAACCATACCTAAAAGCTATGGCTCTTAAAGCCTTTTTAAAATAGGGAGAGCACTCTCCCCTTTTAATAGAGAGAGGTGAAAAAGGAAGAGGAAGCTATCTATTTTAAAAGGAGCTTACTCATCTCCTCACCACATCGACATCTACTGATAAAGCCCTTTAAATATGGTTTAGATCTCCCCTCCATTTTGAAAGGGAATCCTTAAAGTTTAGAGAGGACACCTACAGTAGAGGAAGAAAGACCTTTAATTTAATAGGTATGCACCATTATACACCTAGCCCTTCTTGCTCCTCCGGCCTACCTATTTAATCTTAAGAGGTGCAAAGCACCTCAAAAAATAGGGCGCTAATCCAACCTCGGTTATAGATAGAGAGCCCTCTTGCCTCCCCTATGTTTTAAAGGCTAAAGGACCCTTTTTAAGACATGAGCAAAATAAAAGGCTAGAATTTAATCTTAAGCAGGAAGGGCATTTTGAAGCTCAATCGGATGATAATATATAGGGCCTGGAAGCTATCCATAGATTTCAATCGACCGAAACCCTCTCTGTTTTAAAAAGGGAGCCCCCCCTCTCTTTTTAAATGAAATGGGCCCTCCCTTTGCCTTTTAAATGGTGGGGTTGGGGTGGGGAGGGGGAGAGCCATGCTCTCCATTTTTAAAAGCATTCTAAAAGGGTCCCTTTTTGTTTTTAAGATGAAAGATCGCTTCCTATAAGTCTATTTTGATCATCCATTATCTCATATCGCTATGCCCATCTCTGCCTTTTTATTTAAAGAGGGGTCCGATCAACCTACACTAGAATAATTGGATTAATTATGCCCACCTACCCGGACTTATCTCACCCGATCACTTGCTACTTACCTTCCATCACATCGACCATTACTTTTAAAGGCCTACCTTTCCCCATCATTTGCTTACCTTTGCCACGCTTCCCACAAAGTATCTATTGATCCGAAAGATTCGGAGTGACCTCTTAAAAGGAAGCAAGCTATTTTTAGGGTAAGGTGGGAAGAGCAGGACAATCCGGGCCAAATCATAGTCCATCTTAGAAGAGCATTTAATTGCCATTTAAGCTCGCCCTTCTCGGAATTCGAGAACAAGGTCAAGTACTGGTGTTGTGCCCCTCCTCTTTTTTCAAAGGTACTACGAGATCCAACCAATTCATATGTTATTTAATGCCCTGGTTGCTCTCCTTGCAGCCCATCATCCAATGCCGCATCGGTGGACTATCAGATCCTTATCCATATCCGTCACATGCTCCACCTTTAGAATTTTAAGAGGTAGATTTTATTATCGCGCGGCGTCGATGTTTGAATTTTAAGGTGCCGCTCAGCTAGATTTATTCGTTGAGATCCATCGAACCTTTTGGATTAATTCGGGAGTGCTCTAAACCAAAAGTTATCAGCCTCTACTCTAAAAGTTATCATATCAAGCATGTGCTGTTTCACATATATCTAGAAAGTGAACTCTAATAATTCAAAAAGGGATTAAGATCGCCCTAAAGATCGACTTCGAGATCCTCATTTTTAGCGTTGTTTCTTATATATAGAAAGTGACATCGAAAAAGCCAGCCTCCTAAAAAAGGTACCTCTCTATTTCAAAAGGGGTGCTCTATATGCACTTTCAAAATCTCGTTCTTGGATGAGTTGAGCTTTCCTTTCCAAAATTGAAAGGTCGTTTCCCTTTTTTAAACCGTTTTAAAAATATGGATGCTCTCCTCTCCCCTCCCGTCTATTTATAAGGTAAGGTAAGGTAAGGGAATGCTCACATATCAAAGCTTTTTGCTTAAGATACCAATTCCCTTTTAAAGAGTTCAGTTGTTAATACGTATATAAAATGACTCTCTTGTTATTGTTAATACGTATGTAAAACTATTAGAATTGAAAGCCCCCCCACTATTATATTAAAGTGGGCCCAAACCCACCTGCTCGACCACCCTATATTAATGAGGAGAGGGGAACCTGTGGTTGGATATTCTCGAATCCATCTCTTCCCTATCCACAAAAGGTTCTCTAGCCCTTTTTACTGTAAGGGCTCTTTGTGAACCCTTTAAGAGCCATCAAGCTCGCCTCTTTAGGGAAGGAGATTCATTCATCTCTTCCCTCCGGCTCGCCCCGTGGAGCAAACCCAAGTCTTATGTTAAGGGCTAGCCCACCCAAAGAATCTACCCCTGTAATATCCTAAGCCTCAACCGAAATCACCGGATTTCTTTAAATTAAAGAGCCCTCTCTATTTTAAAAAGGGGAGAGAGTCGTTCTCTATTTTAAAAGGGGTCAATGGGGGAGGCAATTCATCATTGATCAAGAGCCCAAGCCCTTGTTTTTGCTCGTTAGAGATAGAGAGCCTGCCCAGTAACACCCTTTTTATTATAACGCGACAAGACTCGTTTAAATACATTTCCCCGAGAGCGTGACTAAATTGGCGGAAGGTGCAGAAGCAGGAGTGTGCTTCCTCCGGGTAAAGGTGGACCGGTCCGTGGAGCTACACGATCGGACTGGCGCAGATGGCTAGGTACTAAAGCGGGGGTGGCCTACCCAAAAAGCTGAGTGTCCAATACAATGGAACTCCCGCCCTCCTCAATCTCAAAAGCCCATCGAAGAAGGGCCATTACCGAGAGGCAAGCGCTCAGTGAGTCGAAGGAATAGCACTTGGCCAAGGACGCATTTCAGATTGCAACGTTGCGGTTTTTTTAAGGGATAACCACTCCTATGGGCCACGCGAGTCAACCGGTAATCAACATCGGGATCGCCTACTCTTGTACACCGTTATCGATGAAAGAACGTTCTCCCACCGATAATAAAGCAGATACTTCTCTTGTAAGGTGCGAAATAAAGAGCCATGAACGAGGTACTTTAAAGTCATCCAATCCGGAATTTAAAGCCCTTCTCAAGATAAGTTCAGGAGCTGGCTTCGAGAGATATCATGAGCGAAGCGCAGTTCCTGAACGCTTTTTCTATATGGAATGAATCTCCCAGAGAATCTGAATATGGAAGCGCTTGAAAATTCTAGGCCGTATCGGATGAATAATAGTTCCGAAGGCTCACCGGAACGAAACCTGAGAATCCGCCCTTATTTTTTTATCGCTCGAGAGAGAGCCGCATCAAGCTACGGAATTCAGGTTCTAGGTGGGGCGCTTGCCATGGATGGAATTCCTCTCTTTGAATGGGAATTTGAAGAATGAATCGCTTATAAATCAGAATGGATTAAATTCAAAGAAAAACCTTAAAGAGGAAAGGAAAGGATTTCCTTTAAAGATCAATAATGAATGCTTTTTTCCATAGAAAACGTAGAGATAGCTCTCTATTCTAAAGGTGCCGAAGTAAAGCTGGACCGCGTCGAATGATCGGGGAGTCCCGCAGCAACGCCTTAAAGATACAACCCGTACTATCCCATGGAAGTGGGAAGGGAGATGAAGCGGCTTAGAATAGAGAGCCTATTCTCAGAGAGTCGTACTTGAGCTTGAAGAGCCACAACCTCTCTATTTTGAAAGGGATAGCCTTGCCCAAGAGTTGTGTTTCTTTAGAGCCATATATAATAATATATAGAAATGGAAAAGAAGAATGATCTATGAAGAAGAATGAAACATGTCATAGATCGAGCCGGGGGTGGTTGTGGTCGCTCTAGAACCTCAAGGGAAGGGGTGTGCCCTCCATTTTAAAAGGCCCCAACAAAGAAAGGATCCTTGCATGAGCTAAGCTACTAGATTCTCTCCCCTGTTTCTCATGTTCCGACATTTAGGGGGGCAATAAACAACAAGCACCCATAGTGAAGAGTTGCTCAAGCTCTCTTTCTGTTGTTCTAGCCACACGCCCGAATTCGAAAAAGCTGCGCCCCCCTCTTTCTTGTATATCAGGTTCAAATTGCAAAGGTGTCAAATATAGGAGATGGAAGGCTTTGTTTGATGGTCCATGCAGTGTGTGTCAGATCATGAGGGTGGTTTGGTGAGCCCTCAAAAAAAGGTTCACAATGATCCGCTCTCTGTTTTAAAAAGGGCCTTTAAAACAAAGGGGAGATTGATTGATCATTACTGTTAGTTAGATGGTAGTTGGAGATTGATTTACCGATAATTGAATGGGAGCCAACTCGCCCCCCAAGCATTAATATTAAAGGGGGTGGACGTCCAGTTTCTTAAGCTCCCCATGATTCTTAAGTACTTTTCAAGCCCGGGCTCGGGCTTGCGAGCTATTTATGCAGAACGCCGTCTCCCCCGGGACAAATCAACAGAGGGGTCTTCAAAGCGCTCACTGATACGAATAAAGAAAGGTTCCCTTTGGCCCCACTATTGCCCATACATGGGATGGTACTCCCCATTCCCTCGCTGTTACCATTCACTGCTTTCGGATTGGGCTTTGTTCGCTATCGCTCGACTGCAGCTATATATATATCTATCTATATATTTATTGGCGTTGATCCTCTACGTCTCTCTCCCAGATTGACCCCAAAATGGAGAAGCAGTCCATTTAAGATGAGTGAGCGATCCGGCCATCTTCTAACCCTTCAATGATTGATTTGTTTGAAAACCTCGTCCGGTCCCGGTGGGGCAATCCCCTCTGCGATAGAAAAACGAACGATGAACCTTCTCTATGTTAAAAAGGGCAATTCAGAGCGCTCATGTTAAGATCCTGCTATAAAACTCAACCCCCCCAAACCCAATAAAAAAATACCCCCCCCCCCGCCCCCATCAATTGCCGGGCCCCGGCCCCCCCCCCCCCCCCCCGGGCCCCCTTTAAGGGAGTACACAACCCAAGCGATCGATGAGCTTATATAGATAGATAGTAGTATTAGGTAGTTGTTATCAGTCGATCGAAAGCTGAGGCGCCGGTGAGAGACGTAAGCAGTAAACCATTAAAGCTTGGAGCTCTCTATCGATAATGAGCTCTGAAAGTTCAGCAACAGTTCCCAAGCTTTCCTCTTTAACTTCCCTCATCAGAAAGAAGATACTGAATCCGAAGGGGATAGATGGCAGCGACATGCCCCCCTCTTTCAAAAGATTCAGCAATTGTAGAAAAAATTAGTGAATCAAAATTCGACATTCAAAGTCCAAAGAAGATAGATGGCCTGAGCTGACTTCTAAGTTGAGTTTACCTATTTTGAACTCTCTATTTAAAAATAGGTTCTGATGAGTTTACCTATTCTAAGACATTAGTTCCGATGAAATTCCCTCTACGATATGACCCCAAAAAGGACAAGACACCCGGATTGAACCACTGGAGCTTTTGAGGCTTACCCCAACAACCCAGGCGCCGTCGACTCCACTATCGCGTATCGACACTTCACTTTTTTTCGATTCCCGTGACTCTCCGAACAACGACATGATCACGTGAACCAATGATTGGCGGGCTCATTGAACCTTTCCCTTATCAAAGGTGATCTTCGCTGCTTATTGAACTTTTCAAGGTAAGGCATCCGTTTAGTTTAAAAGAGACAGGAGGGTGCACATTACAAACGATCCAATCCATCCGTATTTCTCATACTCGGGACCAGGATCGTATCGTACTAGAGAGGGAATAACAAGTCATTCAAACCGCTTGGATCAACTCTTCAGGTTTCGGGATCCGGGCCTTTTGGCTAAACTCGAACCCCTATCCAATCCATGTAGGTTAACCAGTTCCCTATGATTAGTGGGGCTCTTAAGATACATGCGTACGTGAGTAAGTTCAGGGAAACCCATCGTGAAACGGGATTTACTGAACCGTCGAACCACCAAACCTTTTTATGGGAACAATAACCATTCCCCTTCCTCTCCGTGGACGGATAGAATGGAGGTAGCCTTTAGAGATGAATTACAAAGCTCGCCTTTGATCGGAGGTGCTGCCTTCCCTATTCATCTGACACAGTAGGTCGGGGAAAGGAATTCTCAGCACTCTTAAGGGAGAGGGAGGGAGCATGCGCCCTTCAGGAGATAAAGCTCTCCTCAAACTTTATGGTATGGAAAAAGGCCGGTCGAGTACCTTATATAAGAGACTTCGACCTATCTTAGGAGTGCTTATCCTTACCTTACCTTATAAAAGTGGGGGAGTCGGCTTATATACGATACGTTGCATCGATCGTTACGCCCGGAAAAGGGGTACTTAAAAAGCATCGACGGGAATTATATCTTAAGAGGTCGCTCACTGCTTAGTATACAATAGACAGATTCGACTCTCTCCCGCCAGGTCGAGGGCCTTCTCTTGTTCGGCTCTCTAGAGTCCGGATAACGCGTTGTTTTAACTCATACAATAGACTCGGCGAACCTTTAAAAAGAGGGGCCTACTCCCACCTTTATTAGTAAGGTAAGCGAGTGCTTAGAATTAATTGTTCCCCCACCTTTATGTTATGAGCGGATCGAGAATGCCTCTGGCCGTTACTAAGCAGTGAGTGACTTACTGATCCGGCACCTCTTCTCCTTTAAGAGCCTCTCTATTTTAAGAGTTGGTGCAAGCGACAGCGAACCCCTCTCTATTTTAAAGGGTAGACACTCTTAAGGTAGATTGAACCTGCTGATGAGGCCCTCTCCCTATGGTCGAGTCCTTGTGTCGAGTACCTCTCCCGACAATCCGAGAACAAGAGAGCCGAACCTTCTAGTTGTTTTAACTTATACAACGGATGAGTAAAGCTAGCCTTTCACCGGGCTGCCGCTCTTCCTCTCCCTTAAGAGTGCAGAGAGCCCCTTATATCTTAAAAGGTCGCTCACTGCACCTTATATAGATAGCGATCCCCTTCTCCCTGAATCGTTTGAGTGCCGGTAAAGGTCCTATGAGCCACAGGCATCCATGAGAGACCTCGCCTTGTTAGACACCATTGACCCATAAGAAGGAGAGGAGTCTTATTTGCGATGAGAGGAACCAGGGGCCTGACCCCCCCTCATGTATAATCCCCGAACACAAGCATCACTCAGACCGCCTCGATCTCTTTAAAAAAAAGGGAGAGGAGAACCTTTTAAAAACCTTTTCAAATATTTGGGCGCCCTACCCATACATTCGATCTAGCAATGAACACATTGAAGAGAGCTCTAACAAACAGGCCTTGGTAAACCGCAGAGGGGATGACTTGGCCGGTGATTGAATACGGCGATGGCTTCTGGTTGATAGAAGATGCTTGCCTACTCACGGTTCGATCCAGAAGACTTGCTTGGGTGGGGCCGGGGGTCTCACTTCAGTGCTTGCATGCTTCTGGAATCCTTCGGGGCCCCGCCTTTGATCGAGGGATCGGTTTCTGTAATGTTCCACCCCCAAATCTGGATAAAAAGTTTTTTTACTGTGGTTTTGGTTTGTCTTTGCAAAAACTATGGATTAATTTGAACATGCAATAATACCCAAATGAAAGAAGCCAATAACAACAACATGCAATGATACCCAGATGGATTTAACACTGAATAATCGATTTTTATGCAGAATCCATGATCAAAATAGCTTATTAATTCATATCAGCAAATTAACAACAATGTTTAGAAACTCCAGATGGATAAATGTCTTCAAAATATCATTATAAACATACCAATTTGCTATTATCTCCAACTGATGGACTATAAACCTCTGAATCTTTGATTGAATCACATAAACGTGAATCCTGAGTGAATTCACCAGCCAAGAACTGGGTTTTCGTCCAGCTCCCTTCTCCAATAGTGAGGGTTTCCGTCCTCAGAACTTCAACAATCTGCACACTGTCGATCCCTGAAATGGAACCTATCTGCCCTTCGGGTTATCGATTGGGGTTTGCATCCCTTTCGATGAAGAAATATTATCCGCCGGCCTTAATCTCCAAGAGAAGAAATAACATAAACCAGAATGTCTAAAATGAGACCAACTCACTGAATAAATAGGCTCCTCCTTGGCAAAGTCTTTTTTTCGCGCTCAATGTGGGATAAACATATTTCTCCCCTTTTAATTATAATATAAAGTTTTAACTTTATAAAATGAATTTAATAATTCACTTAATAAAGCCAAGCTTTGCGCTTTAAAAACTCCGCCTTATGAAACTTCGAATGACCAAATGAAACCTGTTCTGGATACCCATTTCGTTGTAGAACAACATCCCCCTGTCCGCTCGGCAAGAAACCCTAAAATCCGACACTGCTAAAAATAGCAATTCCAACATCCTAGCTCCGTTTGACCCCGAACGACCACCAAAACTGAGCTCTAAGAATCCAAAAGCTGTCTCAAATATCTCTAAAGGCTCTCATCCATATGACATAGCCTACGAGAACTCATGTATAGGCTAGTCTCTATGTGCCCATATCACATAGCCTACGAGAACCCGTGTATAGGCTAGTCTCTATGTGCTCCCACTAGCTGATTAGAAGGGGACATTACAGTCCGCCCTTCCCAAATATTGCTTGTCCTCAAGCAATATGATCTGTATGCCAGGATCCCAATATGATCTGTATGCCCTTCCACTAGCTGATTAGAAGGGGACACCTACACAAGTGGATTTGTACCTAATTCGATCAAGTGGATTCGACCTACACACGAGAGGTCAAGCTTTGAGCCGCACTAGAGGAACGGGGTCGCACTCGACGACATGAAAGAAAAGGGGCTCGCTTACTGATAGAGTAGGGAGGGATTTGGGAACTCGACCAAGAGGGAGAGATCAGGTCCTCGGTCGGTCTTACTCCTCCTCATGTCATGTTGTCCGATTGCATCGGTAGGTTGACCGTTCCCCCGATAGCAATCAATAGGGCATGCTCGATCACGAATATGTTAATCGGTCCTCAACCTAGAAGCTTTTTAATGTCGACCGATAAATGACCTGAATCAATCCACCTCCTTGTGGCCCATAAATGACCTCTACCAATCATCCCGACACTCTATGTTTTAATTTAAAAGGTCGAGCTCTCTCTTCATTAAAAAAGGGGATAGAGATCGAGCATTTTGAATCAATGAGTGAGCTCACCTCTCAAGGGCTTTTGAAAAAACAAGGAAAAGCAGAAAGCAAGGTTATTAAAAAGTAAAAAGTTCCTTATTTAAAATAGAGCTCGACCTCCTCGATTAAAATAGAGAGCCCTCTCGTTTTAAATGGGGTAAAATAGAGAGCTTGATCAATTTATTGGTTCGAAGAGAGTGTGGTGACTCACTAAATAAAATGGATCATTCATGCTCATCCCATATAGTTTGCATTCAATCGGCATTATTCCTCTCGAAATAAAATGAAAGGGCTTTAAAAACCTCGTCGTTGAAAGCTCTTTGAATTAAATAGCCATAGCCATAGCTGTTTTAGCCGTTTTGAATAGCCATTAAAATTAGAGAGGCCGGAGTGAATGTCGAGCCTTTAAAAGAGGGGGCCGCCATATAACTTGAATTGGGTTTCTGCTGATAAGAATAGGATAAAGATGTCTTAAAAGTGTGTTGGTCTGGAGTGAAGGCCGATCCCCGACTCTTAAGCTTATAACTTTAATTGTGATGGGTAGGCCGTCTGATAGGGAGGCCTACCGGTAAGTTTCTTAAAATGCTGTTTGAAATGCCTCTTAAAAGGCTGTTGAAAGGATCCCGGTTGCCTTAAATGCATCCCTTAAAGGCATACCTTAAAGTAGTGTCTTGGTCCGGAGTGAAGGCCTAGCTCTCTCTTTCTGCTGGGCCGCTTATAACTTGAATTGGGCTAATCCCTTGAATTAGTTCGGATAGATGCGATAGTAGTCTGATCTGTGAAAGATCGTCTTCCACATCATCTTCCTGATCATCTTCTAGAGGTTTAGTTGAGAAGGGTTATCCCAACAACCGAATTGTGTGAAATATCCAAGAGTAGTTCAGGTGTTTGCCCTCTCCCTATCTATACGTTATCAATCGATGCTAACTATTGCAAGCAAAGTTGTCTTAATGTGTTAAATAGCTCTCTCTTAAATGTTCTTAAATATCTCCTCTTAAATGTGGTTAAATGCCTGAATAAATCTTTGCCTTTAAAATCCTGGGTCTTTATCTCTATTTTAAAAGGGGTGAGGCCGAGCTGGGGTGAGGCTGAACGAAGGGATACCTTGCTTGGATAACCTCCTCTTCTCTTAAATGGATATACCGTACATAAAGAAATCCCATCCTTCCTTTAGTGGGTAGGCCCCCCCTATCAGTCGGCCTACCCTTTTCTAAAATGGAGTTTAAATAGCCTTGAATTTGTACTAAATATCTCCTCTATCTGGAATAGCTCCTCTATTTGGAATAGTATTAGGTGTGGATCTCCTCTTTCTCTTAATATTAGACGATTTTACAAAAGATTGTCTTAAAAGGTAAAGATCGTCTTAAGAGGTAAAGCTTGTATAAATGGGTATGGAGTAGGTAGGCCTCCTTTCCCTATAAGGCCTCTCCCCTCCCCTCCGTTGAGGATCTTAAAGACCTCTCCCCTCTTAAAGACCTCTCCCCTCCGTTGAGGATCTCAAAGATTGCCTTCAAGATCTTAAAGATTGTTTGATTGTCTTAAAGATCGTCTTATTGCTTTAAGGTAAGATCGTCTTGCTGATGGTCTGGATATGAGGGATTTCCCATAGGATTGGTTAAATGTTTGAGATATCCATTAGATGATAAGGAGTACCTAAAGAACTGTATTAATAGTGAATGCTAACTAATGCTAAATGTCTTAAATAGAAGTCTCTTAAATGTCTTAAATAGATGTCTTAAATAGTTGTTAAATAGTCTATGAAAGAACTCTCGACCTTAGTCTTTGGGAAGCCGGAGTGAAGGCCGAGCCCCTTAAAGAAAGCTCGGCCGAACGGTTAACCCTCTAGACCCTCTAGAAGTAGAGATAATACGTATATAAGAGGAAATCCCTCCCTGCCCTCTATTTTAAATATAAAGGGGCAAGCTCTCTCTCAAAACAGTTTTGAAAGGGCGAGGCCGAGGCTTTAACGGTAGTTAACTCGGCCTTTAGGAGGGATCCCTCGTTCCCTCGTTATTTCTAAGCTCCTGTTAGCATAAACTCCTCTTCCCTTTCTCTCAAATAGATATTCCGTATGTAAAGACTCTCAAATAGGTATTCGTAAAGAAAAGGCATTCTCTCTCAAACTCTTGAATTTCAATACCGTAGATAAAGAAATCCCATGCTTCCTAAATCCCATGTTCTCTTTCTCTCTTCTCTGTTCTCTTTCTCTTGATATAAGACGATGTTGTAAAAAGATCGTCTTCAAAGGTAAAGATCGTCTGAATAGGTAAAGCTTGTAAAATACCTCTCCCCTCTTCCCCTCTTCTCTCCCCTCTTCCCCCCTTAAAGAGCTCTCCCCTGGGTTTAGGATCTTAAAGATGGTCTTAGAGATAAGACGATTTGACAAAAGATCGTCTTCAAAGGGTAAGATTGTCTGAATAGGGGATCGTCTTCAAAGATCTATCTGGTGTTCAAGATCGTCTGGAAGCTGTAAGATGTTCTGGATTTAAGACATATGATCGTCTGATTGTAGATTAAGATCGTCTTCGGTCTTGCCGATGTTCTGGAAATGAGGGTTTTCCCGGAAGCCCTGGCCCTTTTAAAATAGAGAGGGCGAAGCATTCGGATGGGTAAAGTCGTTAATACGTATATAAAACGACCTGTTTTGAAATAAACGATTTAAAAGCCAGCCGAGAGCTCTCCTCTCCTCTCGATAGAGAGTTAAAGTTGTTAATACGTATATAAAACGTCAAGCTTTCCTTTTCCCTTTTCAAACAGGGCAGAGAGGGAGGGTTTTGCCCTTTTTAAAACAGAGAGGGGGGCGGGGGCCTCTCTATCTATAAAAAAGCGAGTGAGCGACCTCTTAAGATATGAGCAGTTAAATCATATGGAGTGTGTAAGAACATCAATTCATTGGGTTTTCGAAGCGGGGTTGAGTAATTGGTCAACTCATCAGGCTCATGCCCTGAGGACTGCAGGTTCGAACCCTGCCCCCGCGAAAGCTTTTTCCTCAGAGGAGAGCATGTGAAGGAGGTAATCGGTTGAGGGGAGAAAGATTGACTGACATTAGGTTCCTCGATTTTGAAATGAAATCGGCATTGAACCGTTTTCTTTTAAAGGGCTTAATATAATATAATATAAAGGGCTTTTGCTTTTGAAAGGGCTTTCCACTCTATTTTAAGCTTTAAAAAGAGAGGGGGAGTTGTTAAGATATAAAAGCACTCGACCTTATAATATAGAACAACGAGGGAGAGGATTTAAATGAAATTAAAAGGTTTAAAGTCAATTTTTCCTGCTGCGACTACGCGCTCTATTTTAAAGCCCACCCAATCTTTTAAAAGGGTGCATGAATGAATAAATGCGCACGGTAAACCAATCAATCTTATCGTTACATATCATTTTTAGGGAACTAGCCCAGCTAACTCTGCCGATTTCCCTTTGGAAAGAGAGGGCGATAGGCAGGCAGAGCTCTTTAAGCCCTCTCTATTTTAAGGTAGACATTGGGAGTGAGTGATATACCCGAGGAGAAAGGGGAAACTACCTCTCTATAGAAGGGAAAAGAAAGCTCTAAAGTGTTTATCCACTCATAATGATGGTAGAGTCTCTCCCATTCATGGTTGGAGGTCCTCTTATAATAGTAGTCACATCAAGACCTCCCCCTTTGACTCAGGATAGCTAGCGAGAGGAATACTACTTACTATCCATGAAAGAACGGTTTTCAAAATGAACAAAATCTTAAATAAGGATAGAGAGTCCCCCGTCTGCGTTTTCAGATACGAGTGAGTGAGCGCTTTTTCTGCTATGAATGAATGACCAACCTTTTATTCTATTCCATTGTATTCTATTCTTTTCTAAAAGTGCTTGTTCCTCTCCTCTTAATAAAAGCTCGGGCCCGACCTATCCCCTTTATTTTAAAAGGGTTCTTCCGTAATAACTCTCAATAAGACATCCATTGCACTTTTAAGAGCACTATACTTTTCTTTTCATCATGGAAATCCTTAAAAGCCATTCAATTGCTCTCCCCTCCCCCTTGGCAGGCAGGTTGTTTTAAAATCAAGGCAAGGCTAAGCTCCAATTTTTTAAAAACTGTAAGCCCACTTGATCAATCGGGCCTTTGAAGAGATAAGAGATCCTCTCTATCTATGATCCAGTGAGTGACAACGGACAAACCCTACCCGAGCGGACCTTTATAAGCGGGATCGTAGATTGGGTAGATCTAATCTGAGGCGAGGGCTTGCTTTTAAAGATCTCTTTAAGCTGCTGATCATGAAATGCCTTAAAATGGCATGCTTTTGAGGAGCTCTTAAAATAAAAATTACATCTTATGTGAGATCTTGGACGCCTCCCCTCTCTATTCTTAAGCCGCCCCTCTCTATTTTAAAGGTGGAGTTATTCCGCTGAATGATAATTCCGGCTTTATAATGAGGCGATCGTGACAGGGAGGGACCTTTATTAAAACTACAACACTCGACCGCTTAAAGTTAAAGGGGATAGGGAGAGGGGAGGAAGAAATCTGGTTGACTTCATGTGCGGGCGGGGAATAACTTAAAAAGACGAGAGGGGTGGGAGAAAAGAGATTGCTAAGATTCTCTTATAAACGTATTAACAACTTGAAAATAGGTTCTCTATATCGCGGATGGGGCTTATCGTATTTTGTTTCCAGCTGTGCCGGGTTGCGAATGGGAGCAAGGGTGAATTATTAAAAGGAAGCATTTTATTTGCTGGCAAGGAAAACAACCCTCCTCCGATAAGCGCCTCACAAAGTTCGGCGGTGGACACTCGGCAATCTTTAAAATCCATCTTTCGTAAAAAAGGAGGCAATTGTTTCCTTTCTTCTCTCAATTCTTTCCTTTCTTCTTTCCTTTCCAGTTTAAAATAAACTATTTTAAAAGCATGCCCCTCGACCTTTTATTCGATCCATCTTTTTAAAGGAGAAGCCTCACTTCGTTCGGGAGGCATCCTCCTTTCTCAATTAGCATACTCCTTTCTCAATTAAAAGGAGGTCAAGGCAATAAACATTAAGAGGAGGTCAAGGCAATAAACTCTTTAAAAAGTTTAAAAAGCCAAGGCAATAACCTCTTTAAAAATCTTAAAAAGCCAAGGCAATAACCCCTTTAAAAAGTTGAAAAAGCCACTGCATCTTTAAACGATTGTGGAGAGAGGCAGAGAGACTTATATTACGCTATGAGGGAGCTCCTCATACTACGCTATATTCAATAAGCAGGAGATATTTATTACGAGATATTTATGTAGCTATAAGATATTTATTACAAGATAGATATATTTATGGAGCTATAAGAGATTTATTACCTTATAAGGCAGATATTTATTACCCTACCCTATATTCAATAACTACTCATTCTGGATGTTCTGTGTGTTTTAAAGAGGGCAAACACCTGAACTACTCACGCAATTGACTAGAAATATAGATAGACCTTGGTTTTCCCTCATCAATCACCTCTTATAAGACGATATCCTTACCCCACTTAAAGACGATAACTATCAGAGGAGAAGACGATAACTATCAGAGAATATCTACACTCATACAAGACGATAAGACGATATTTTTAACGAATATCTTATAAAAGGCAATTCTGTACAGACAATTAACAACAGTGAGGTGAGCCCCCATGTTTAAAAGGGCTCCCTTTAAAAAGCTCTCTATCTCCTCTCTATCTATAACCTCTTCTCCTTAAAAACATGAATATGGGGTTTTCCTTTTATCCTTTTGCCCTTTTAAATGGTGGGGACAGTCTTTTATCCTTTAAAATAGAGAGAGGAGGGGATCTCCTTCCCCTTTAAAGTGTCTAGTGCGTTTTCATGCAGAATCCGCCTTTTCTCTATCAAGAGCTCATGATAATGACCCCACCCATGTACACTCTATTTTCAATCTTCGACCCTCCCCGTGGACGACGACCTGTTTTTTAAATAGAAGAGAAGAGTTGTATTTTAAAGAGCTTTAAGCCTCTCCTCTCTAATAAATAAGGGTAAGGGTTGCCAACAATTTCGGTTGAGCTTATTAATAACAAAGCGACTCTCTTATGCTTAAAGAAAGGGGGAGATGGCCGCTCTCTATTTGAAAAGGGGCTCTCAAAACCCTTTTAAAATGGAGGGGGTTCACCCTTATTTAAAATAGAGAGCTCCTCAAAACCTTAAAATATGGATAGAGCATACTAATGATTTTCTTCGACCATTATAGATAGAGAGCCGACCTATGAAACTAGAGCCCTTTTTTGAATTAGTAAGCATGCCTTTTAATTTAAAGATGAGGAGAGGAAGCTTTCCTTCAATAAGGTTCCGTTCCCTCTTTCAAAAGGTTCCGTTCTTAAAGAATTTAAAAGGGCAAGTGATTCCCGAAGTTTAAGAATAGAGAGGGTCGAGATTTCGAATGGAGGGGCCGTACTATTGTGGGTAGGGAAATCCATCTCCCTTTTTTAATAGAGGAGAGGACTTTGGAACAGATACTGGTCGTTTAAGTTAAGTCGGGAATTTTAAAGTAGATCTTTAAAAAGGTCGAGATCGGGAGATACATTTTAAAATAGAGTGCAACTTGCTTACTTAAGAGTGAGAGTGGCAGCAATTGAGCTTGGCTTACTTAAAGCCTACCAATAGAGATGTAGAGAGGAGAATGAGCGGGCCGAGCTGAGACGCCCTCGACCGATGAAGAGGTTCCTCGATCAAGAGCCTTTTATAATAAAATAAAAGGGGTCGAGCGAGCTTTTAAAGAACTTCAAGGCACCTCCTCCATTTCAAAGGTAAAGGGTGCATAACTAAATAGCGGATTGAGATATAGAGAAGGGAAGCATACACTTTAGATCCCAGAGACACGATGAAGTTTCCTACCGAGATACATTGATAGACCAAAAACTTTAGCCCAACATTCTAGCACTCTCCTTTGTTCAATAATCTCCCCATGAAGGAAGAGCTCGACTCGACCCATTCATTAGTAAAGGGGCTTTTTGAAGCTCAAATGCAAGGAGATATACTTAGGACGTGAACCCATAGATAGCAGAAAAAGAGGGAGTTTCAAAGGTCAATGTTTCATAATATACACTGGTATATTAAAAAGGCCGGGCCATTCACTTTTGAATTCAAACAAAGGTTGCTCACTAGAGGGCCGTTCCAGCTGTTCCTGATGTCGAATGAGTTCATTACTGAAATGCTTCACCCAAAAAACTGAGAGGGAAGGCATTGCTTCAACTCGACCGACTCGACCCATTATATTAAAACCTCATTTGGCTTATATATCCTTTCACTTTAAGGTGTGCTGCAGAGATTCGATAGCTCTTAAATCTCGACAAGCGTTATTACAAATGTAATAATAATAGACGGAGAGGAGCTTGCTCGAAGAGAGAGCGTTTTCTCCTTGCTAAAGATTTTAAAGGGATTTTCTTTTCTTTTCTTTTCAAAGGGTTAAAAAAACTTTTGGAATGCCTCTCCCTTTTAAGATTACTCTCTTAAAACAAACCTGAGGAGAGCTCTCCTCTCCCCTCTGTTTAAAAGGCAAAGGTAAAGGCAAAACTTTTTGGGATTTTAAAAGGTGCCGAGGGTGAAGTTGGGACGGATGGCGACCAAAAAACTGGCGATATTTCAGCCGCAGGCGAGAAGCAGAGTAAGGCAGATGATCGGGCGGAGAGCGCAATCGTGCGGTAAATCCACCCCCCACGCAGCGGCGAACCAAGTCGAAAGCACTCCACCCGCCGCGAGCGACAATATTCAAAACGGAACTACCAAGAGGAAAGACCCCCCTGACAAACCAGACGATGGCGGGAAAAATCTCGGCCAACCCTCCTACGTAGAGCTCCTGCAGAGCAAATTCAGACAACCTACAACCGCTTCGAGCGGCTTCTTCGCGTAGGGATACAATGTGCTATGCCCTAAACAACTCATGGAAGGGTATGCGACACGAGATTTATTTTCCCTTGTGGGAAAATTCGTCGGAGGACGCCCGGATATGGACTCAATCCGCTGCTGTGCATCAACAAAATGGAAAACTCTAGGGAGTCTGGAACTCTCCACGATGTCCAGGGGGTTTTTCATGATCCAACTTAACACGCGGGAGGGTGCAGAACGCATATTGTTCGGAGGTCCTTGGTTCTTCGGAAGGCGAAGCTTGTTTCTAAGAAAATGGAAGCCAAATTTTGATCCAGAGGCACAGAGCATTAATTATGCTCCCATCTGGGTCCGGCTCCCTAATCTCCCCGCGCACTTCTTCTACGAGGACACATTACAAGGTCTAGCTCGGGCATTCGGGGAGCTTTTGGCTATAGAACCAGCCACCCGCGCCAGGACTCGTCTAACTCAGGCGTGCATCTGTGTCAATGTGAATCTGGAATCACAGCTCCCAGATCACCTCAGCCTGATCTATGGGGATTACAGACGACGACAACCGCTAGTGTTTGAAAACAAGCTTGCTTTCTGCTCGGAGTGCCAGACTCAAGGGCACCTCCCATCCCAGTGCCCAAAGCGCAAAAACCCTAAAATCGATCACCAGACAGCGACGCGTTCGGACCAAGCTGACAACCAGAAGATTATATTTAAACCAGGACAGAGCCTGAACCTCAAGGGCAGGCAACAAAACCAGCCACCTACAGTCGGAGCTACGCAAAAGGCAAGTACCCTGGTCTCTATCTCTAATAAATTTAATTTACTCAATGATTCTGGTTCCATTGAGGAGATTGAGGAAGGAGAAATCCCTGCCAAGACTTCCCCTGTTCCTAATCTCACTTCCCTTCTACGCCCAAACGTCTGTTCCACTCAGGAAATTCCCTATCCCCCTCCCCCTCTGCGTTAGTCACCCCCACCCACTATCAGCACCGCTCTTCAAAGCCCTCCTTCAAAGCCCCCTGTTCACCTACCCCCACGTCCCCATTGCCCCCCCCTTTAGGGTCTGAATACCCTGCCTCTTCGGCTAACACAAACATCACCGATTCCGACAACGATGAGTCTGCCCATGAATCCCCAGAACCCTGGAGTCCCAAGCAAACCCGAAGCTTCAGAAAGTCCCAGATGGATGTAGGAGGAGACAGAAAGAAGGGTAGGCCTTCCGATGTAGAACGAAGAAATCGGGACACCGCTGAGGACATAGCCAACGGAACTTAGAAAACCCTATTCCAAGAAATTGGAAACACCATCAAGGAAGAAATCCAAAGACCCAAACCCCCCGCACATCAAGGCAAAGGGGGCAAAAAATCCTCCAAAAGTTCTAAATGAAAGTCCTCTCCTAGAATGTGAGAGGACTGAATGGGGCAGCTAAGCAAAGGTTGGCTGCCGCCATGAGGAAAGATTCCAACCCCACAATCTTCCTTATCCAGGAAACCAAATTAGATTATCAGTGGTCACCAAGGGTTGCTAAGACCATTTGAAAAAATTGTGATTCGTCTACTCCCCGGCTTTCGGCTCCTCAGGCGTCCTTCTATGCCTCTTGAACTCAGCCAAAGTTGAAGGCAAATTCATCTCTGGTCAAGACAGACTGTCCAACATTCTTTTCAATGATCTCAGCTCTCAGAGATCTTGGGTCATGACTAATGTCTACGTCCCCAACATTTCTTAGGGCAGAATGGTTTTGTGGGACACCATCACTCAGATGAGGCAAGCGTTCGTCAATATTCCATGGATCCTGGCAGGGGACTTCAACTCTCCCCTGCACTTTTCTGATAAAAGAGGAGGGAATGCCATCACCCACAGATCAACAAATGATTTAAGACAGTTTGTGGACTCTAATGCCCTTATGGACGTCCAGTTGTGGGGATCCCATTTCACTTGGAGTAACAGAAGGAGGGGAAACAATCTCATCCAAGAGCATCTTGATTGGTTCCTACTGTCCCAAGAAGCTCTTCCTCTCTTTGGAGATGCCAGCCTTTAGGCTCTCCCGAAGATAGGGTCTGATCACACGCTCCTCTTCGAAACATAAAGCAGGCCCAGTTTAAGACTCCTTTCTGGTTTGAGTCAATGTGGACTCAACATCCTGATCTCAAAAATCAGATTGCAGAATGGTGGAAAAGAAAATTCCTTAGGATAACCACTAATCAAGTAATGCAAAAACTCAAGTGATCAAGGAAAATCTGAAAGTTTGGAATAGGGAGACCTTCGGGAATATTTTTGAAACCAAGCATGATATCAAGACCAGGCTCGATCATATCGAGGACAAATTTCAGAAAGGGAAGGGGATGACATGCTTAGAGATGAAGAAAGGGTTTTATTGTTTGAATATCACAACACCTTACGCAAAGAAGAAACGTTTTGGCACCAGAAATCAAGACAGCTTTGGCTCAGGGAAGGTGATTCCAACTCCAAGTTTTTCCACATCTCTACTCTCAAGCACAGGGGAGCCAACAGAATTAAAGGCCTCATCAGACAGGACGGGTCGTACACCTCCGACATCCACCAGATTAGGAACGAAGTCATCTATCACTTTGAAGATCTCCTCCCCTCCCCTCCATCCTTGCCATGGATTCTCTCCTTAAAAACATCCCCAGAACCATCACCGGAGATATGAATAAGTTTCTCCTCAACCCCCTATCCCACAAGGAAATCCACCAAGCCCTATTTTCTATGAAACCTGATAAAGCCCCTAGGCCTGATGGCTTCTCCCCTAGATTCTTCCAAACCTACTAGGACATTGTGGGCCCTGATCTATGCCTAGCCATCACTGAAATGTAGATGTCCAACATCATTCCCAGAGATATCAATTCCACCTTCTTGGCCCTAATCCCTAAGGGGGTGAACTCCCAGTCCCTCTTTGATTACTGTCTCATCAGTCTGTGCAACGTCATCTACAAAGTCCTGTCCAAAGCCCTGACCAACAGACTCACCGAGATCCTTCCCACCATCATCGATCCTTGCCAAGGCAGCACTATTAAGGGTAAAACATTCTTGACGGTGTCATAACCATCCATGAGCTGATCCATTCTACCCACAACTCCAACTCCTTTGCCGTCTTCCTCAAGCTTGACATGAACAAAGCCTTTGACAAAGTTAATTGAGATTTCCTGACCAAAATCCTCCTCAAGTACGGTTTCCATGAATCTTGGGTGAATCTGATCTCCAATTGTATTTCCTCCTCTTGGTTCTCTATCCTGGTTAATGGGTCACCATCGACTACTTCCCGAGCACCAGGGGGCTAAGGCAGGGAGACCCGCTCTCCCCCATTCTCTTCATCATCTTGGCTGAGAGTTTGGGAAGAGCCATCAAAAGCGCTTGTTCCAGAAATCTTATCTCTGGTATCAAGGCAGCCTCTAGGCACCCTCCTTCCACTCACCAATAGTTTGTGGATGACACTCTGTTGGCTACCATAGCTTCAGTCTCTGAAGCCAAAGTCATCAAGGCCATCCTCAACCTCTACGAGGAAGCTGCCGGCCAGAAGATCAACCTCATTAAGAGTAAGCTCTACTTCATCAACACCCCCATCAAAATATAGAGCAAGATTGCAGGAATTCTGGGCTGCAGGAACAATATCACAGAAAAGATCCACAAAAAGCTGGCAGGTTGGAAAGGGGCTCTACTCTCCCAAGCAGGCAAAGCTACTTTGGTTAAATCAGTCCTTCAAAGCATTCCAACTTATTTTCTGTTGAATTTCAAAATCCTTGCAGCGGTTGGAGAAGCAATCGAAAAAGTGCAGAAGCATTTCTTATGGGACGGGAATGATAATCAGAGAAAGTTCCACCTGGTTTCCTGGGATAAGGTTTGCACCCCAAAAAACAGGGGGGTTGGGTCTGCGCCGTATAAGCATCACAAATCAGGCCCTCCTGGCCAAACAAGCATGGAAGGTGGTCACCAATGCCAACCTGGAGTGGGTGTCCATCGTCAAAAGAAAATATCTATAGCACCACTCATTTTTGGATATGGAGATTCCTTGCATTGGCTCCCACTTCTGGAAATCCATAGCCCACACCAAGCAACTTCTACAACAGGGGTCATGGTGGCAGCTGGGAAATGGTAGGGACATTGACTTTTGGAAGGATGCTTGGGCGAGAACAAATCCCCTCATCAATGATCCCGAAGTGGTCGCAATAAAACACCTCACAGATAATAAATACGTCCCCAGAGTTGCTGATTTCATCACCACGGATCAGGGAAGTCGAAAATGGAAGCAAGTCCATTTCAGAATTAAGAGTGATGCCATTGACAAAGCCATAGCAACTCTCCAGGACATCCTTAGGTCGAATTTCATCCCGCAGTCCCAGAGGAAAGATGAGCGTTGCTGGAAAGGATCCAGCGATGGGATCTTCACCGTTAAATCTACCTCCCAAATGATGGACACCCCTCGCATGAATCCCGAAAACAGAGATAGCCAGTCCTTAGCCAAGAGCATCTAGCTCAAGCTTCTGATCCCGAAGGTGGCCCACTTTTGCTGGCTTGCTATCCATAACGGAATCCTGACTACGGACAATTTGATCCAAAGGGGAGTCATTGTTCCCAATAGGTGTTACCTCTGTACCCAAGCGTGGGAGTCCACCCAACACATTCTTCTGGAATTCCCCTTCGCTTGGGATGTTTTCTCCTTCTTGATCAGTAGATTCCAGGTCAGCTGGGTATGGCCCAAGCCCGTCACGGACCTGTTCACCCAATGGCCTAGGGTATTTAAAAATTCAAGACTCAGCTTTCTGTGGAACTCCTTGCTCCACCATGCGACATGGCAAATTTGGTTGGAACACAATAATCACATTTTCAATGAGAGCCCCAGAAATTCGGATGTTGTCGCCATCAGAGCCCTGTCCTTTGCCATTGAGAACAACAACCTCATTCCCTGCACTGACGTTCCAAATCTTGGGTTTGAATCTTGTTTGCTTCTCTTGGGATTTCCTCAGACTGCAATAAAGCCCAAAATTCCCCCAACTCCAGGACCAATGCCAAATGGTTCCCTCCTCCCCTGGGATGGCCCAAGGCTAACTTTGACGGAGCATCCAAAGGCAACCCTCGTAGCACAGGGGCAGGAGGAGTCATCAGAGATCACAACGACATTATTATCAAGGCTTTCGCCAAAAATTTGGGGACCCAAACTAACAACTATGCAGAGGCCAGAGCGTTGTGGAGAAGCATTGAGGTGAGTAAAGCCCTTTCCAAACCAATCATTTTCGAAGGGGATTCTGTTGTTATAGTTGGCCACATCATCAACAAGAGCATAGGAGGAAGGAACATCCAAAATATTATCCAGGAGTGCCAAGTCTCCCTTAACTGCATTCCCCAATACAAGATCAATCATGTGTTCAGGGAAGCAAATAAGGTTGCTGACATCCTAGCCAACAAAGTTGTCAATCAAACCACCCTGTCTGTCTGGGAAGAAGACTTCCCCCAGGATGTCATCACCAAAGCCAATCAAGATGTAGAGAACAGATCCGAAAGGTAGCTCTAGCTACCATGATGGTATTTTTTCAATACCAAAGGTGTTCATTCTTAACACCACCTCTCCTCGGAAGATCAACAAAAAAGGTGGCTCTTACCACCATGAGGGTGCTTCATCAACACCAAGGGTGTTTATTCTCAACACCATCAACCTTTGGAACTCCGCCACTCCCATCATTTTTCGTTGTGATGCCAGTACGGTTTTCCGCGCAGGCACTATGGCTCGTTCCAATCACCCGTGCTCCTCCTGTTGGCCCCCGTCTTCGCATTCCAGTTGCTCGTGTTGCCTCGTTTTCACCGCCAACCCTTCCACTGCCCTCTTCGTTCTTCCCTACACTCCCCTCCATTATGGCCCTGTCGTCACGAGCCATTCTTCTGCCGAGGTTTTCGTTCCCATCCCCTCTTTTCAGATTTTCCTCTCCGTGACCCTCGGTGGCCACTTTTTTCGCCTCTCACTGTCTTTTTATCTTCACCCAGCTTTCGTGAAGATCATTTTCCCAAAGCACGACAAGAGAGGCGATAGAACCCTGTTAGCCAGCCCTATCTCCCCGGTTCTGATCATCACCATGGCCCTCTCTGAGCCTGCCAACTTGCAGATTGAGCCTGGGACTGCGGCCCTGTTAGACGCCAAGCACTTCATCAATTTCTTCAAGCTGTTCTCTGGAATAAATGAGGAAGTCTCCAGAGATTTCATCGAGTCGTGGAACCAGGGAGAAGTGCGGGTTCGAGGACTCCGTTTTCGAGGTAAGTGTTCATTCTATTGCCCAGGTCTTTGGTATTCCACTCAATGGTAGAATTGTGTGCAGACATAGGCATAACTTTAAGGAGGAAACTGATCAGTTCCTCGACAAGGGGAAAAATCTAGTTTGGGATAAGAAAGGGGTTGTGCGCTCTTCCTTGCCTCGGCCTTGGGACACTGCCATTGTCCCCGTTATCCAGTATGTCATTGTTGACAACCCCAATAGGCCTCTCTGAGCCTATAACCTTGCCTTTGTTAATCATCTTTGCGACGTTAGGCCCATCAACGTCCCTGACTTCCTCCTTCGCTCCATCATTATTACTATTACCAACTTTAGGGAGAGCAAATCTCCGAAGCCCTCGCGTCACTAGGGTCTCTTTTTGGTGCTTTACAGGCATGCCCTAGCCCACCAAGTTTCAGGGAGCATCTCCTCTCGGTCACCTACTCCCCCTCACTCTTCCGGTTCCGCCCGTGTCGATGCATCCCCCCTGCAGCCTCCCGCCAATCCCACCTCCCCTGCGCCCTCCGCCCCCCTTGATCTTGGCAAGAAAGATGCGTCTCCTGTTTTTGCTCCTAAGGAAGAGGCTCCCACTTGCAAGCGTTCGAAATACAAACAAAAGTCAGTTCGGCCCTCCCAAAAAAGAAGGAAGTCCAACAGGTTTAAGACCTCGAACGTGAGTGGCAAGCGGACATCTCCAGAGATAATCAGTGACGAAGACGAGCATCACACCACTAATGTCGAGGATAAGCTCCGCTTTGTGGCCCTCAATCGAGTTAGCGAAGTAGTTGGCCACTTGCAGATGGCTGTTAACATTTACCAGGAAGGCGGTGCTCTCCTTTCTTGTGCCATCGATGAGCTCAAGGATCTCCCTGCTCTAGTGGAGACTCTTCTGTCCCCTGATCATAACTCCAATGCCCAGAAGGAAAGGAATAAGGATTCCCAGTAGCCTGGGAAATTGTCTGTTAGGTAACTTGGCTGTCTGTTTTTGTAATAGTTTGGCGAATTCTGTTTTTGTTGGTTTCAAGCTTTACTGGACAAGGTTGAAAGGGGTAGAACCCCTGATGGTTTTTGTCTGGCTGCCACTGTTGGGCACTGATGACTCTACTTACTCCTATTGTAATAGGGACGGGACCCTTTAATCCCTGCAGTAAATAAAATACTTTTACCTACCAAAAAAAAGGCGTCGAGGGCCTCCCCCTCTATATTTTAAAAGGGGAATAAAGAGCAGAAAAAACTCTTTCTTCTTGTGTTTATTATAAAAGCTCGACCTTTAATTTAAGCAGACGGAGATAGCTACACATTCATTCGACCTTATGGATGAGTTCATTAATACATATATAAAACGACTCGATCTTAAAAGGACTCGACCACTTTATATTAATGAGGAGAGGTGTGCTGCAAATGACTCGAGGATTTCCTCGACCGATCACTCGCCCTTCAAACAAATGTGAATCACCCGCTTTAGAACCTTTAGAAATGGTAAGCGACCTTTCAAAATAAAATAGAGATGTTCTCGATTGAGAGTCGATCTTGTTCCCTCGACCCAATCGTTGAAGCATTCGACCCTCTCTGTTTTAGGAAATCAGTCGACCTTCTGAAAGAGAGGGTGGAACCCAGGATTCATAGGGAGAGTGCGGTACAACTTAAAGGTGCAGGTGCCTTGTCAATCTCCGGTGTTTGGGCTTAAAGAGTCATATCCGAATCTTTAGCTAAAACCAAACTAGAACTGTGAGGATTATAGATAGAGAGGCCACTCTTTAGCGGGATCAAATGGAGAGCTTTCAAAACAATTTTAAGGTATTTATCCTTTTTTAAGGTATTAGCTCTATTGAAGTACCGCCCGAACCACCGAAACCGTTTTAAAAGAGGCTTACCCTTTCTAAATTGAAATAGAGAGCCTTTTAATGGCCCCCCTCCCCTCAACTTTGAAAATGATGGCCGCCTCCCCCTCTATTTGAAAAGGCAAGGGATGGCCCCATCCATTTTGAATCGGCTTTTCAAAGGCCCAACATGGATGGCCCCCTCTTAAAAGCGCATGGCTATTTAATGGGAGATAAGCCAGGCGGATGCCCTAGAAGATATAATCCTTGCAGCAGATGATGACCACGTTGCCACTGTTGGCATTGCAGATCGATATCAAGTAGTGGCACAGATCGATGAAGTCGAGGAGAAAGGACAAGCATTTGAGAAATGCAAATAACTGAAGGATGAGCTGATGAAAACAATAAAAGAAATGAGAGGCTTTCTATTTTATTTTAAAGGTCCAGTAGTAGGTCGAATCTGGATATCCTACTCCATGGGATGAAGATGGAAAGCCGCAACAAGAATAGGGGTTTAGGAAGCTCGTTCGGGAACTATTAAAAGAGGGGGATGCTGCTATCGAGAGAACTGAAGAACAAGCATTAGATGCCATAGCTAATATGAAGATTCTTCAGATTTCAATAGAACAAACTCTCTATTTTAAAGAAAAAGCAGCTCAAAAAATATTACAAGATCCGCCAGAGGAGACTTGATACGGAACTAGATAAAATGATGCAGGCACTTGTTCTCTCATCAGAAGAATGGTCATCCTGGTCAACATTACCATGTCCTGGGCCTTTTTGATTTAGAGAGGGGGCGACTCGAGCTTAGAGTTTATTTTATTCAAAAAAGTTGCGTCCTTTCGAATTCTTCATATGGTGAATCCATGAGCCATATGGACAACATTGGAGATTCTGAGTTCTTGCTATAGCTCTACCCGCTTTTAAAACTACGCCATTTTTAATCACTACCTTAGAGCACATAAAAAAGCTGTAATGTATTGTATTGCAGCCCTTTAAAAATAGAGAGGGGCTTCGCCCTTTAAAAATTAAAAATAGATAGGTTTATTCAGTCGCTCAACAAAAATTTCCGAAGTATGAGCGGTTTCGAAATCCGGCTCAGCCAATAAGAGCTTCTGAATCACTCAACAAGCTATTCGAAGAACATACCCCTTTTGGAATAGAGGTCCGAAGTGCCTCATTTTAAAGAGAGGGGAACGAGCGAGCTCACGCTATCAGCTTCGCAGAAGAGCCCCCTCCCCTTCCCTCCATTTGAAAAAGAGTAAAGGGATGGCGCCCCCTCTCAAAAGCGCATGGCTATGGCTATGGCTAGACTATTTAATGGAAAGACTAGGCTATTTAATAGGTTATTTCTAAGCCTGATCGTATGGGTTGGGGCCGAATCCTTTAGAAAGAGAGAGGGAAGATAGAGTGTTTAGGACGAAAAAGGAGCTGGGGAAATATGAAAGGTTCGTCGTTTCAACATATCCTGATGAGAAAAACATTGAGAGGTTAGGGGTTAGGCCGCCCACCCCGTTATTCTTGAATGCGCCAGCTGACAGAAATCGTACCCGAATGAATGAATAGGGGACCTTCCCTTAGGCACTCAACCAAGAGGGAGAAGTGAAGCATGGATTGCTTCGACTGCGACATACTTTTCCCATTCGTTAATGTATGGGTGGATGGGGATAGGCCACTGAATAGGAAATGCTCTACCTCTCTGGGGATATCCATTTTTCGATTGGCTTGAGTGGAAAATGAGGCACCAACCCGATACGAGTCGTTCCGCCATTATATCTTGAATTGCGCCCTTAAAGGATTTTGAACTTTTTATAGCTCAGATTTATGTCTCCTCTCCCTTTTCACAAGTCGATCGGGTTAAAGGCGCTTGAGGCAAAAACCCCTATATAAGGCATGACAGCCTATATAAAGCATGACAGCCCAATTAAAAGCGTCTACCCTTTAGCCTTGAAAATTTGAGGGGGAGAGCACAATTGATACCAGCGAATCTCTTGAAGGGAAACAACCATATCCATCAATCGGGCAGCCCTAAGAAAGGCTTTAGTAATAACGAACTGAACCATATTAACCTTTTTTTTGTCCTTTATTTCTTTAAGGCGGATTGCTCATAAATAGAGAGCTGAACCGAGTCAAGTCTTTTGTGGGGAAATGGCAACCGCATGCACCTTTTAAACAAAGTTCTTTTGAGATTGACCAGAAAAGGGTTTTAGGGAGAGGAACAGGAGATAGCTGAAATGCTTTAAAGGTCATTTATGTACTCTTAAGATAGGTTGAGGTCTGCTTTTAAGCGCTTGATATATGATCGTTTCTGATCCATGGTCGAGAAAGAACACGGATCCATCAGTGAGTGCCCTTGGAGTGAGCTCCTTTTATTCACTCTTGGGGCTCACTCCTGGTGAAGCAGAGCAGGTTCCACGTCGGAAGCCTTGTCGAAGAGGAGGAATTCTTTTAGCTAGTACAGAGGCGGCCATCCAAAACCTTCTCTCTTTCCGATCTCCTATTGTGTTGTGAGCCTCATGCCTTATAATATAATAGTGGGTCGGTTCTTTCCCAAATATATTATAAAGAGTCAACCTTTATGAGAAAAGGGAGCGGAATCATGCGAAAACAACTACCAATATTTGGTTGGTAGGGTCGAGTCAATGGTTGGTCCCAACCTTGCCCTCGCTCTTGTACCTCTCTATATAAAGGGGGATTTCTAGTTCTTTATTGTCGTGATTAGGCTTAACCCGTCCATCCGTTCATCTAGTCTTCCACCCCCCATCCATTCCTTATTGCTGACCTCTTCGAATTAAAAGTACTTGACCACTATCTCGAACCGGTTCAATATAAGCCTTGGAATGCCAAGTAATAGCTGAAGCTGGTTGCCGTGTCGACTCAGTCAATGGGTCGATCCTGTCATATTAGAGCGTTTTTGCAACTAGTGAGCGAGGCTTAAGGCGACATAAATCATTAAGTAGGCCAGACGCTTCTTGAAGGCGTCGAGTTGATCTTGTAGATCTCCTCGATTATAGATAGAGAGGTCAAGTGGATCTTTAGATCTATTGCAGAAGCTTCTGGATCTTTTCGATCTCTTGCTTTTGCAAAGTGAAGTTGCTTTTTTAACAAAGGCTCAACCCTCCTATATTCAAAAAGGGGGGCTCGCCCTTTATAAAGAAGTGAGCTTTCTATCCTTATTTAAGGGGCCATCTCTCCCGGCTTAAGTAAGCGCTCAACCTTTTGAATAAAGAGGAAATAAAGGCTCTAAGTTGAAGTCTGTTCCAAAGCCTTTAAATAAGGATAGAGAGTGGCCCCCCTGCCATTTTGTTATTCTTGACGAAAGAATCCCTCTCTTTTAAAAGCTTTAAAGGTAATTATATCTCAAGTGGTCGCGATTATAGATAGAGAGCTCAAATATAGAGAGGAGGATAGAGAGTGTTCCTCAATCATGAGATGGCTCTTAAGGATGCCTTAAAATGACAAAGCTCTATAATAATTTTAAAAGGGATGGGGCCCCTCTCTATTTTAAGTAAGAAATTTTAAGGTTTGGATTTCGGAATTGACAAGCTGGAATCTGGTTAATATACATTATTTTGTCATGCCTTGAAACATAAGAGAGTGGTGTCTTCCATTCTCGTATCTGTGTTGGGATAGGGGAAAGAAACATGCAGAGAATTAGGTCATGTGGCTAAATGAACGATCGAGTGGGGGCAGGATGGCTGATTGGTTGTTTCAGCACCAACCTCCCGCACTGGGGGCCTAAGTGAATGCCGACTGGAGGGTGCAGTTTGAATTAGGGAGTCCCCCTCTCTTTGCCCCTCCCAGTTCCTCGACACAGCTTACTGATTGAAGGAGTGGAAGGTCGGGCAACCTGTTCCTTTCCCCTATCCCCCTTTTAAAGCTAGTACATTTGAAGAGGTCGCTTGCACCCACTTAAAAGTAGGGACGATAGAATGTAGGGAGCATGATCGAAAAGGCCCGGGGCAGGGCTCTTGTTATGTCCCCATTCTTGGTCACTTTAGCACTATGGTTGACCCTGGCTCTCTTGGAGTCCGTCAAACGTGTCAGAGAGGGATTTCTGATGATGGCATTGAGCTCAGGTGGTCTAGAGGACCCCGATGACACTTTCCGAGGTTGTACCCAGCTTCTAGTTTGTTCTCCAAGATTCTTGGAGAGAGCGTCTATTTATAGTAAGTCACCCAGTCAGGTCCGTTCATCATTATTCATCATCGGTATCACTCCTGTGCAGTCGGTTTTCGATTCCGATGCTTTTCGACCGTTTTCGTAATTTGGGTGTTAATACGAGCTATATTTAATTATTTTCTTCTAAGGTTGCCATTTTAATTAAATAATTTAATGGGCACCTAAGTGTTATAGCTCGTTGGAAAGGGAATTAAAAGTTTTAAATCATAGACGCTTTATTTTGGAGCCTTGCACATCAGATATCTATATTTTAATTAAAAAGGGGTTTTTTGGAGCAAAAAGGAGTTTTAATTATAAAGTGACTTTATAAGGTGACTTTATGTTTTATCCCACATTGAGCCCACTGGAGGAAACTTCTCAATGAGGAGTCTATTTATTGATTGCTTGCTCTCATATTGGTATGCTTGGATATATTTTATTTTGGCTTCTCTTGGAGAGAAAACTTGCAGGGCATTTTGCAAGGGTTTGAGCTTGTTTGGAGACGAAATCCTCAGCAAGAACATCATCTTCGGGATTGGAAGACATCCTCAGGGTGATCCAGAGCATTTCCATCACGGGGAATGTATTGTGCTTAAATTTGAGGAGATTTCAGAGGATTTTCAGATAGGGTTTCGGGGCAGATTTCAGACATTTCTTGCCTGGCATTGAAGGTGGTTTTTAATATTCAGAGTTTGGGTGCCAATTAATGATTATAATTGAGGCGTATAAGGATTGGAAGCTTTCCTTTGCATTGATATTGTAAAAAGACATCTTTATTTGTTGCTGGGAAAGAAATACATATATTCCTGTGTTGTTGTTCAGCTATAAAGTCGCCATTTTCAGTCTTGTACAGCTTTCGGGTATTTTGATACTTTCCAAAGTCCTTTAAAGGGTTTATAGTTTTATATTATCTAAATTCCAAGTTTCATTGATTCCCGCCAAGTAGTTTGCTAGATATTATTTGTTCAAGTTAGCAGTTTAACTTTTTCCTGCATCATTTTGTACTTAAATAAAAAATACAAAAAAAATCAGAACATTGCACAAAAACCGAAAACCTTGCAAATTTCCAAAATAACAAAACAAGGCAGAAATTTCGTATCTCAGCTTGGGTGGGATATTACAGTGGTATCAGAGCACAGCCTATTCTGCCATCCTGTTGGGTAACTCAGAGAATTGAAATTTCAGTTATGTAGCATGGCATCAAATAGTGAAGAAGAGTTGGTCAATAGATTTTTTTATGCAGGGGTTAAGCTTGGGCACCTATCTCAGCCCAAGGATGTTCTTCTCAGCACTTTGAGAGAAGTGGAGGATTGTCTACACATGGTAAATCAGTCACCTTCTAAGGTGATACAAACAGCTATAGCTCCTACAGTGACTTCCTTCAAACAACATGAATGGTTGAGATATACAGATAAGGAGGTAAGACTCATGGTCACTTCTTGCTTGAGTGAAATTTTGAGAATTTCAGCTCCTAAAGCTCCTTATGATGATAACACTTTGAGGAAGATAATGCAGCGGTTAGTTGATAGTTTCAGAAATTTGGGAAAGGTCAAAAGCTCTCATTTTGCTAGGAGAGTTACTATACTTGAGACTTTTGCAAGAACTAGATTGGGTAACATCATGTTAGACTTGAGCTTGGATGATTTGATTTACCAAATGTTTCATCATTTTATTGCTACAGCTAGATCAAAACATACTGATAATGTTATTGCAGCCATGAGAGATATTATGGTTTTGATCATCAATGAAAGTGACAAAATTCCTCAGCCACTTTGGACTATGTTAGTGGCTGTTTGGAGGCGATATTTGGTTGCTTCACCTGTTGCTCATGAATTGGTTGATAGTGTTGTGAGAAGATGTGAGAAGAAGTTGAGGCCATTTTTGGACAGCGAAGAAGATGGAAAGGAAGAGGAGATCAAAACAGAAAATTTGTGTGAAGACAATGACACTTTTTATGTGGTATGTATGAATGAGTCTCAGATTGGTTCATTTGACTTGCATGCACCTAATGAAAACATTATACCAGCAACATTGGATGTGGTTGTGGAACAAATTATTGAAGACTCCATGGTTAGTAATTGTTTTGATGACAAAAGTGTTGAAGGCGCTAATAGTATTGCAAGAAAAGAGCATGATGGGATTGTTTCAAATTTCAAGGCAGCCCCTGTTTATGAGTTCACAAATGATTTTTTAGATGCTAAACATGTTGAACATAAAACAAATTTTCAATTAGTATATGATACTATTTCATCATCACATTCTAGTAATGAAGACACATGTGGATTTGGGTTTGGTATCCCAGCTGAACCTAATGTAATAAATGTTCCGAATCGCTTCATTTTCTTTGGTGATTTACAGAGTGAACTACATACAGAGACAGACATGCATGGTAGGAAAAAAGAACTTGTTGGGGCAGAATTAAGTAATCAGCTCTTCAGTCCTTGGGATCCGGGTGTGTTGGCACCTAAATTTGATGAAGACCTTGGGTGGGGTGATTACAAAATTTTTGATAACCCACTCTTTGATATGGGTGAAGTTGTGACATTTGATAACCCACTTTATGAGGTGGACTTTCATGATACACACGAGAGGGATGCTTCACTTGGCACTTGTGATGAACTTGTGGATCATTCTGATAACAATTTTTCATTTGATGAGCGAAGTGTTTCATTTCATGAAACATACAGGGACGACATGCAGAGAAGACATGATGTGGAGTATGCATTTGAGCATAATGTTGGTATGGAGCTTGCTGCAATTTTCAGACCAGCAACTAAAGGTAGACAATTTGATCATTTGTTGGCCTATAATCCCTTGCATAGAGGTATGATGCTTTGTTCTTCATCCATACAAGATTGTTTTAATCAAATGAGGCATCATAAGAAGGGTGAAGGAATACATGCATATCATCACATAAGAATTTGGGATCTAGGTGCTCCATTCAGTTTTTGGGCATGGAATAAAAGTTGTCTTCCTTGCACGAGTCTTTATTTGCAGAACAAAACAGTAGTTGTCCTCTCATCTTGTCATGACATTGATGATGTTTTGGATCAACTTTTTATGATGTGTGATGTTACTCTTGGAAATACCTTGAATCATATGCATGTGCTTCTAGACATGAAGGATGATGGGAGAAGGATACCTTGGAGGATTGTTGATCAATGGAGTGGGAGGTTTACTGCTGTATACTCCTTGAGCAGCCATGTTACAACTCCATTTGTGTTCATACAAGTGGATTGGAGAGAGATCCCGAACCAGGACTGGAGGTTTGCAGACTTGTTGACTTATTGGGAGGTAATTTCAGCTTGGGATGTGTTTAGATTTTATATTTTGACCGTCTTTTTCCATATTTTTGGCATATGTACTCCTTATACAATGCTGATTTATCAAAAATCAGATTATGAGATGATTTCAGTCTTGGACAGTGGTATGTTACCTCATATTCAGACTGTTCAGTTTGTTGGAGAGGTTAGTTATTGGTTTTCTTTGAAAGCAACAAGTGTTGCAGCTGACCTGTTTCATTATTGGATGGTTATATGGGCATTTCGAGAGTGTGTTAGTTGTCATTTCATATTGAAGATTGATATATTTCCTGATGAGACTCTCATAATTTCTGCTGAGTGGGAGTGTTTGAATCCATGGGATGATTTTTTGGACACTTGGAGTTTAAGTGTCACTAGGGTGTTTCCAGCTTTGGGCAGCGGAAGCATTCCCAGGATGGTCATTTTCAGAGTTGACATTGCCGCCCTCTTCTATATCAGCCACTTTTCAGGGGCTAACCGACATTATTATGGAGTCACCATGGCGAGTTATACTGAGTATAATGCTTATTTGCTGAGCAGTATACTTTTTCAGGGGTTCGAGATCATGTTGGATGGTTGGTCTACTGCAGTTTATCAGTTTTTTTGTTGCTGCTCTCACTTTCTAGTGATGAGTTTATTGAAATCTGTCTCTGAGCAAATAGTTTTTTATCCATACTTGGCTGGTGGGCAGCCGGTGGTGAGTGATTCTTCAGGAATCATGCAGTTAATTTTATGCTCAACATGGTTGTTTGGTGATCATTGCGGTCTCTTCTTGATGCTGGTAGTTATTATGCCAAAGGATACCTTGATGATTGTAGATGGAAGTAGTACCTGGAATCAACCGAGTTATACCCGATGGATTGAGAGAATGTTTGGGTTGGTTTCTCAATTTCATTTTTGGTTGGGTGTTCATGCACTTAACTATGGAAACGTTACTAGCACTCATGGTAGGGACTTTGTGCCAGGGGTCAGAGATTTGGGTGTTAGTTTCTGCCCCAACATTTTTTTGCTGAGTATGGTGACATTAGATGATGGTCAATTGCAGATTTCTTACCAGCAGTTTGTGGGAAACCTTTGGGGTATTGAGCAGATAGTCTATTTCTCTACTTGGGTGATTGATGATTACTGTAGATTTTCCATATTGCTGGCAATAATACTTTCAGGTGATGCTTTGATGATGACAGTGGATTGGTGTGCTTGGGATTGCTCAGTAGACACTAGGAGGTTTAGTGTCAATGAGAGGATACTAGCTCCCGATTGCAAAGTCACTTTTAGGATAGGTACTGTTATTGCTTCTCATGATTGCCTCTTGACCGAGTCTTTTCTTCATTACTATGGGGACTTCATGATGAGATATGTGGAGAACTTCGTTCTCCTATTGAGTAGATTGTCTTTCTTTTGGCCCATGGTGGAGACTAGTAGTGAGATACCTGATGATATTCTTGCTAATATGACTTGGCAAGAGATATTTCATTCCAGCGTAGATAGACATATCAGTTTCAGATTGGAGGGTGATCATATTATGGAGCTGCAGTTTAGTCTTGAGCTAATTGAGCATAGTGGATTTCCTGTTGTGATCAGAGTGGCGCAACGTCAGCATGGTGGTTTCTTTCTAAGGAGGACATGGGACCCTGGAATAACAGTTGGTTGCAAACTGGTTCAGAATGTTGATTTTGATGTTGTGTTGGTATTGCTTGAGGACAAGCAATCTTTGGGAAGGGAGGACTGTAATGTCCCCATTCTTGGTCACTTTAGCACTATGGTTGACCCTGGCTCTCTTGGATGTCCGTCAAACGTGTCAGAGGGGATTTCTGATGATGGCATTGAGCTCAGGTGGTCTAGAGGACCCCGATGACACTTTTCGAGGTTGTACCCAGCTTCTAGTTTGTTCTCCAAGATTCTTGGAGAGAGCGTCTATTTATAGTAAGTCACCCAATCAGGTCCGTTCATCATTATTCATCATCGGTATCACTCCTGTGCAATCGGTTTTCGATTCCGATGCTTTTCGACCATTTTCGTAATTTGGGTGTTAATACGAGCTATATTTAATTATTTTCTTCTAAGGTTGCCATTTTAATTAAATAATTTAATGGGCACCTAAGTGTTATAGCTCGTTGGAAAGGGAATTAAAAGTTTTAAATCATAGACGCTTTATTTTGGAGCCTTGCACATCAGATATCTATATTTTAATTAAAAAGGGGTTTTTTGGAGCAAAAAGGAGTTTTAATTATAAAGTGACTTTATAAGGTGACTTTATGTTTTATCCCACATTGAGCCCACTGGAGGAAACTTCTCAATGAGGAGTCTATTTATTGATTGCTTGCTCTCATATTGGTATGCTTGGATATATTTTATTTTGGCTTCTCTTGGAGAGAAAACTTGCAGGGCATTTTGCAAGGGTTTGAGCTTGTTTGGAGACGAAATCCTCCGGCAGGAACATCATCTTCGGGATTGGAAGACATCCTCAGGGTGATCCAGAGCATTTCCATCACGGGGAATGTATTGTGCTTAAATTTGAGGAGATTTCAGAGGATTTTCAGATAGGGTTTCAGGGCAGATTTCAGACATTTCTTGCTGGCCATAATTTCCTCTAGCCTGGTCGTACCATATCTTGCCTGGCATTGAAGGTGGTTTTTAATATTCAGAGTTTGGGTGCCAATTAATGATTATAATTGAGGCGTATAAGGATTGGAAGCTTTCCTTTGCATTGATATTGTAAAAAGACATCTTTATTTGTTGCTGGGAAAGAAATACATATATTCCTGTGTTGTTGTTCAGCTATAAAGTCGCCATTTTCAGTCTTGTACAGCTTTCGGGTATTTTGATACTTTCCAAAGTCCTTTAAAGGGTTTATAGTTTTATATTATCTAAATTCCAAGTTTCATTGATTCCCGCCAAGTAGTTTGCTAGATATTATTTGTTCAAGTTAGCAGTTTAACTTTTTCCTGCATCATTCTGTACTTAAATAAAAAATACAAAAAAAATCAGAACATCACGTTGAAGAGGGAAGAGAATGAACGACGTCGGATAGTATACGTAAACCCTTCTTATTGTGGTTCAGCGCTTGCATCGAACTCTATAACAACTCGTTTATGCATTCCTCTTATTCAACAAAAAATCAACTTCGAAGGCCCTCTCTTATATAAAGGAATGCTCTCTATCCTTAAAGAGCTCATTATAGATAGAGAGCCTGCCCCCTCCCGCCCTTGTTATTATAACGGAGCTGCTCTCCCCCACCATGGCTCTTAAAAGGCGGAGTTTTTTAAAGGGCCTTGCCCTGAGGGGAAGAGAGACAGGCGACAGCGCCCGTCAATCCATGACGAGAAGGGTTATCCTCTACCTCCCCCCATCTTGAGAGGGATACAGAATCCTTCGGTTGAGTGTGGTTTGCCTCTTAACCACTCAATCCATACCCGAGTATTATTTTAAAGCAAAAGCTTTAAAAGGCCCTCTCTTATATAAGGCTTTTAAACTTTGAACAAGTGCTTAGCCCCATTTATTTCATAGTGGCCCCCTCTCTATTTTAAAAGTGGTTTGGATACTTAAAATAAAATCGACAGATTTTTTAATGAAATCTGGGCCTCTTAACTCTCAGGTTAAAAGGTAAGGTGCTTTCGTGGAAAGTAGTGTTCCACGGAGACGTGTCCCCCACCCTGAGGGACGCGTCCCCCCGTCCCTCGTGTCCTCCAGCACGGGGGGACGACATTGGGGACGTTTCCTCCAGTTACCCTTTTGGGGGACGGTTGGGAAACGTCCCCGAGGACGCCTGAGGCCTACGGCCTCCCATCCCCGGGACATCCCCTATTTTGGCGCGTCCCCGGGGACGGTCAACCGTCCCTGGGGACGGCTGGGTCCCTTTGGGGACGCTCAGGCCATCCCCGGGGACGCCTAGCCGTTCCCCAGAAAAACTAAAAAAAAAGTTAAAAATGAAAATTTAATCTGTTCTTTAGTACATTGTAAGAAATTTGTGTTCTTCAATCTGTTCTTTAGTACATTGTTGAAAATGATGACTTTCCACAAATGAAGATTAAAGCAAAAGTTATAGTATTCTAAAATTAAAGTATTCTAAAGCAAGTCCTCAGCCAATCTGTTCTATGAAGATTAAAGTAAAAGTTACAGTATTCTAAAATTACAAGTGAGAGATAAAGATTGTTGATATAATAAGTGGAGATCACTGAATAACATAAAGAGTAACAAAGAGAGACCCTACTCATACTAGTGAAAATTACTTAGAAAGAAAGGAAGTTTCTTAATGTCCGTAGATGATCAAAGCAGGTATTTGGACTCAAATACTACATTGTGTAACAAGAGTCTAGAGAGAGCTGGAAATCGTGTTCCAAAGAAAAACCAAGAATACAAAATTAATAAGCATAAATTTTCAAAATCCCTTTAAACAAGGTTAATCAAAATCTTTTGAGAAGAAAGCTGACAAGGAAAAAGATAGTTAAATTGTAGGATGTTAAAAAGTGAAACAAGCAAGTTTTACAGGACTCTGAACAGCGTGCCTCTTGACTGCATTTTTGAAAACATTTTTAGATCATGGCTTTGCATGTCTTAATTCAGGTTCATAATTCAGAAAATCATGTAAGGTAAAAACATGATGAAGCTGTTGGCTAGTTTTAGATCATGGCTTTGCAGCTAACACAAAACAAAAAAACAAAAAAAGAAAAAAAAAAATGAAGCTGGCATGATAACTCTTACTGGAATGACACTTTATTTGGTGGGGAAAAGACCCTGGTCCAAAATGCTTCTATTGCTAAAACAGATAGCATCCAATTAGATTCATGTTCACTATTTTACTTTTATGTGTGTTCCTTTGTTGCTATAAAGATTTGCTGCAAAGTGGCCTAAATTGTTTGCTTTGCATACACTTCCATTGAGAAAATACAGCTGAGGAATGCTTGGCATCAACTTGTCTTATTCTTAAAGAGAGACAATCCCATTGAGTTTAGTACATTGACTTCAATGAGAAATTTGTAACTTTTGCTTTAGGACATTGACTTCAATGACAAATCCACTTATTTTAGAACACTGCAATTTTAGAATACTGTAACTTTTGCTTTAATCTTCATAGAATATTCTTAACTTTTGCTTTAATCTGTTGTTTATGTTCTTTAGTACATTGTTGAAAATAATGACTTGTAAAAGCTGAATAATGTGGCATTCATTACTTGAGCACTAGCAACTAGTTTGGTAACATAGAGATTGGCAGATTACTGATATCCTTGGCTGAACCTTCAAGTTATATTTGTTGAAACAATTAAATGGCTGCACTTAGTAACCAATATCAATATGAATATCCTAATATCATTTTTGTTGTGTGTAGAATTCTGAATGTGTAGACTATTCTAAATTTCTAAAAAAATTCAATTTTCATAGTATTAGACCACTCATCCCCAAGCCGTCCCCCTCGTCCCCCGAAACCTGTCCCCCCGTCCCCAAGGCTCGTGGAACCTTGGTGAAAAGACATTCTCATTTCACCTTTTTTCATTTTGAAGAGGGACAGGGCCTTTAAAATAGAGGGCAAAATAGAGAGGAATTGGCCGCTCGCCTTGGACTGTCGAGATTTAAAAGACTAAAACATCTAAGTAGCTAGGGGGAAAGAAATCAGCTATCCCTGAAGGAAAAGGCAGAGATGACGTCAAGTACTAATAACCCGTTTGGGACGCACACATATCACATTGGTACAGGTTCGATACGTGAAAGAAGTGGGTAAAATGAGAATGGATATCCAGGCCGGGGGAAACTGGAATCAGGAGGTGAATTACTAAATAAATGGTTAAAAGCGAGAGCTAGGCCAAATCCATATCCATATTTAGGGGATCCAGAAAAGCAGGCATGTGGAGGGAAAGAACCGGACGAAGACCTGTATTCAGATCTAGAACCGTACCCCTTTGATCCATAACCAGAGGAAGATCCATAATTGGAAGAACTGTACCAAGAAGACCTATACCCAGAGGCGGGAGAGGAACTCTATCCGTTCCTTCTAATCTCGAGGTCCTCTATATCTTAAGCATCGGCTCTTCTTTCATCTGTGATTGGCTATCGCAATCCCTAGTCACTCGCATGAAAGCGGAGTAAGGCTCTTTCAAAGGGTTGACTCACCAAGACCATAACCAAAAAACTATGCAGGTTCGAACCTCGGTTTCCCATCTATCGATCTCAGTGCAATAAATGAAATAACACATCAAACCTATACTATAAAAGTTATTCTTTTTTCGTTCAGCTCTAGAATCCACCCTACACATCCAAAACCGTTGTTCCTTTATCTCCAACCGAGTCATAGAGGCGAGATCCGGTAGCCAAGAGGAATATAACCTTGGCTTTCTCTCTCCCAACAGCTAGCAGTCGAGGTCATGTTCCCCTTATAATACTGGGAGAAAGTGAGGTTGTAGGCGGAAGCCTAATCTCTCCCTAGCTATCGAGGGAAAGCAGTGCGTGACCCTTTTAAAATAGAGAGGAAAAAAGCCTCTAAGACTCGTTGTTGAGAGAGAATGCGGTTCAGAAATGGGGTAGGGGGTTGGGCCCTCTCTATTTTAAAAAGGGAAGGTATCACCTATAAGTTATGAATTGCGGAGTTCTTCATCGTTAATACGTATATAAGAGAGAGAGAGCTAGCCAGAGAAAGAAAGCTCTGAAGGGAGAAATCAATGCGTAAAAAAAACACATAATAGTTGCTTAAATGAATTCAATGACTTAGAGAGAAAGCAAGGTCGATCTCCTTTGACATAATACTTGGGACCTTTTGGATTAATAGCCATTGAAGCTATCCTCGAACCTCATGGATAGAGAGCTTTTTAAGAGGAATCCTTAAAAGCTATCTCTCATTCTGAGGTGATAAGCACCCCAATGGAAGGGGAGGTGGAGAAAGGCTCTTCCTGATATCTTAAGAGGGCTTTGCTGATGTTGGATCTTCTGGGTTAAGGAGATGAGATAACGTTTTCTCCGTCTTGTCACTCCTTTAAAATAGAGGGCAAAAAAGGTTATGGATCCTTTCTAAATGCATCCATCATTTCATCTGGGCTGGGCACATTTTTCGAAGAAATAAGTATTAACGAGAAAACTGTTTAGGATCGACCTGGGAATTCAATGGAAGAGCAAAGGCGGCCCCTTTTTGAATTTTAAAGAGGGCTCTTATAGATGAGGCAGGGATTCCAGCTAACCGAGCTATGGAAATGGAATAACCTAAAGCTCTCCTTAGCCGCTCTTTTAAAGCTATTTTAGGCTCCTCTTTGAAATAGAGAGCTGGAATGGAGGAGCGATCGATTAAGACAAAACTTCTTGCTCTCTATTATATAAGGCTTGTTGGACGCCTCTCTCTTTTAGGGAAACGATTCTTCCCCAAGTATTACATTAAGGGAGATCGCCCCTGTCCTCTCCTCTCTATTTTAAGGGGAGTAAGGAACTTTATTATAAGCTTTTGCACTAGAACCTCTATAAAGGCGGCTCTCTACTCTATATAATTTGCCCCTTTATAGAGATGAGCGCCTTAACCCACATGTTTAAAAGGGCCCCCATGTTTTAAAAAGGCCCTTTTAAATGGTGGGGGTGGGGGAGGGGGCCATTAAATTAAATGGACAAGGGGATTCGCTCGCTTCCAACTCATTTGTATGGCACCAATAAAACCAAGGACGAACCGAACGAATAGATCTCACTATTCAAAAAGGGTGGGATCCTCTCCTCTAAAAATAGAAGAAAGCGGCCGATATTGTACAATGAAAAACAATGAACGAAGTGCAGCGAGTGGGATCTAATGGATGGGAGCGATCCTCAAAGATTAAAAGGTCGCTGAGTTTCAAGATACATTGAAAGGTGTGAATAAAGCACTGTTCGATGAGCCCGGATCGGGCATCAAACCATTCCAGCCTTTTTTTTTTAGTGCTGAAGCAAGACGAGATCGAAGGAGATTCGAACTCCCAACTGTGTCCTACCAATCTCTCTAACATAATATGTTGGAATTGCTGGATGGAATGAATTGCATAGGGAAGAAGGACTGTTCTCTATCCTTATTTGAGCTCTCCTCTCCTCTCTGTTTAAAAGGCCCTTTTTAAAACAAAGGGTCTTTTAAATTAAATTAAATTAAATTACATTAAAGTTCGGGCTATTATTCAAGCTGTGTCCAGATGCCTCTATATTGTGTCCATGTCTGGATGCCTCTCTCTCGTGTCTATGTCCGGGCTCTCCTCCCTCCTCTGCTTTTAAAGGCCTTTTTTAAAATAGAGGGGGGCCTCTTATTAAAGTATTTGAATGGCTATGGAGTTATAGTGCAGGCAATGGCTACTTTTGGTCATGTGGCTCTTCAAGGCCCCCTTTTAAAACAGAGAAGGTAATGGCCCCATAGAGAGGGCCCCCACTTTTGTTTCTATAAGGTCATGTTTCCCATGTTCCAGTTCGGCTCTTATGTTTTAGAGCGAATCTATTTCCCTTGTTTTTCCGTATATAATAGACTTCTTCATGTGGCCATCTCTTCCCTTTTCATACAATTCTTAACCCTTTTTTAAGGGGTTCTTGCAGCGCCGGAGAGGCCCCTTTTAAAAGCTTAAGGCAGTCTCAATTCATTTTTTACCTACATTAAGAGGCGGAGGCGAACTGAGAGGCTTTTGAAGTTAAGAGTCAAGGGCTTCACACTCCGCATTAACCTCTTAAGGCTTTCATGCACTCACTTCATGACCAGCATGAATGTGGGGTTTGAGTCTGGATAGGGGATTCCAGAGGCAGCAGTTTCCAAGCTTTCTCATCTTAGCGAGCAGATCAGATCCTTATTTAAAATAGAGAGGGCAAAGCTTATATCTTAAAAGGTCGGGCAGGGCTTTAAAGGATAGTGGCTCGACTTCCCACCTCTTAAAGAGGATGTCTGCGTTGTTACCTACCACGAAATCATCTCTCCGGTCCGAGATCACTTAGTATCTTTTGTTTTTCGTTCTTTACGCATTCTAAGGCCTTTCGTTTGGCGTCTAGAGGAATATTGATAGGTTTGGGTACCTTAAACTTAAAAGAGGCATAGGGGTTCTGTGGTTCATCAGAAATAAGTTTGGAAAAAGAAGTCAGAGAGCCTTTTTTGCTTAGGTTGCGCGGCGGCTATTTAAAGAGAAAGAGCTAGCAATTTTAGAATAGAGAGGTACCGGAAGGAATATGAGACGTATAGGAATAATCACTATGGAATGAATACTACTGGAATCCATTTCAAAGCTTTCCCTGCTCTTGGCCTTGGACGGAGAAGACCACAACTGGAATATGTATGATAACGCCCCGTTTTTAAAGAATAGCGGGATTGAGCGACCCCTCTCTATTTTAAAAGGGAGCTCAAAGCTCAAAAGAGCCATAGAATAACTATGAACCCAATCATAGATAGAGAGAAGGTTCGGGATCAGAGTGATTGGACAGGAACAGACAAAACTAGCTCCCCTTTCTTACCAATATTTGTGGAAAAGAAAACCCTGGAATCGAACACCCCCTCTCTATTTTAAAAGGAATCGAAGCCATGTCGATCTATAGAGAGTTGGTGTACCGTGTTTTCCAGTTACCCACCCACCTACCCGGCATCAAAAAACCGATAACAACCCTTTTCAATCTACCCTACGGGAATCAAACACGTTCGGATTCGAGGCCTTTAAAATAGAGGGGAGAGGAGAGCGCCCTTGAAAACTTTGAAAGACGAGGTCCTAACCCCTAGACGAAAGCATTTTACATTAAAATAGATTGCCCATTAAAGGGATTATCATGATCGCCAGGAACAACCTCAAAATGAAAAACACTTTGTTGGGGGCCATCCATGTTTAAAAGGGCCTTTGAAAAGCCGAGGGGAGGGAGCCATCCCTTTAGAATAGAGGCGGCACTTTTCAAAAGAGGGCATTACATTAGAAGTTTATCTATCGAGACCCAGTCAGCTCTCTATTTTAAAAGGGGTCGAGAGCCTAAAATTATTCTCTCCCCCGCTTACCTTGCTCTCTATTCTAAAAGGGGTCGAGCGTGGCCCTTAGCTTAAAGTTTTAGAAGCGAATAAACAAATCATAAACAACTTGAAGTTTTAAAAGGCTCACCTCAACCTTCTAATAGAGAGGAGAGGAGATCCGGGATGGGTGGGATGAAATTAAAGCAATTAAAACTTGGGGAGAGGAGACACTGCTGTATACGAATAACCTAGTTGGCTCTGAGAAAGCTTTTGAGAGGAGTTGGGCCGAAAGGATTATATTAAGCCCCGCAGCCTCAATATTGGATTGAAGAAAACCTTCTCTTCCCCTGTCTCTTCTTCTTGATAGAAGGGCGAGTTGAATAATATGTTAAAGAAAGACCCGCCCCGACTTTCACTTTGTTCTAAGGACTGGGTGGGATATGGAAGTGCTCGCTTATAAAGGTTGGTTGGGCACACTCCTTTGTTTGGGGCTTGGTCCTTGTGATCGAATAGAATAGAGATGGAATTTCCGGCGGAGGCAGTACCGGTGAACGAAATGAGAAATGGGGGCTGGGTTTGGCCATGAAATGAGTGATATAGAAGTGCCCCTTCTTACCCTTTTCTAAAACAGAGGTGCCCCACCTCTATTTTAAAGAGGTTTGCTTCTACCTCTGGTTTCCTCAGACCAATGCCCATATAGAATGCAATAGGTAGTACAGACCCGTTCGACTTACAAGTACCATCAGAGAATGAGTAGTAGCCGTTACGCCTATTGCCAGGAGCCAAGGGATGGGATGGAAAGGCCCACCCACGAAGGAAAAAGAGGTGGGAGCTTATGTTAAGAGCCCGCTCTCTCCTCTTTCTTCGGTGAACCTTTTCTAGTGGAATCTCCAATCATGATGGTTGGTCTATGATAGATAGAATCTATATCACCTTTTCTTCTTTAAGGTTCAAAGAACCTTTTCCTCTTCAAGCTCCCCTCTCCCCCACCTGATTTTTAAAAGGGCAAAGGGCTCTTCCCTGCTGCAGCCAGTGAGTAATGAGCTCGTGGGGATTACCAACCCTTACTATACTTTATCTCTCCTCTACCACCTGGCTCTGGTTTTGATACTCCACCTCGAAAGAGAGGGGCCAGCTCTTCCTGCTCTCTAAAAGGTATGATGCCCCAACCCTTTAAAATAGAGAGGAACTGAGTGCCCTGGGAATGAGATGAGTGAGAGGGGTCCTTTCCGAGCCAGGGGCGAGGCTGTTCGACGGTTAGAAAGAGCTCTTTAAGGTTTGGAATGAGATATGCTTAGAAAGGCTGGGTTCCCAGGCTCTCTCTTATATAAGGGCAAGGAATGAGAAATGATTGGGATTAAAGGTATCGATATGCAACCATTCTCCCTTACGCACCTGGAAAAAGCTACTCCTATGGTTCCCTCACCCGGTACTGAGCCCAAAAGAGCCTAGGAGTTGCTTTCTCACACTCTGCCTAGAAAAAGGCTAAAAGCCGGCTTAAGCTCACGCCTCTCTATTCCCCTTTCAAAATAGAGAGGGGGGAATGCGGAGTTTTTTTGAGGGCTCTTGGATTGGAAATGTCTACCTCGCTTTAAGAGTGACCCCCCCATGTTTTAAAAAGGCCCTCCCTCAAAACCTTTGAAATGGTGGGGGTGGGGGAGTCCCCTTTACTTTAAAGATCTTAGAATGACTGTGTTCGGTAACTCTCTTCTCTATATCTATTTCTTTGTTCACCCGCTATATAACTACTGTTACTGAGAAGGTGCTTGCTCCTACCGATACTGGGAATGATATGACTGAACCTCACTATCTTAAAAGGAGAGATTGAAAAGCTTATTAGATTTCTCCGTGAGTGTTTAACCATGATTGATTGTTTACCCCGTCTTGCCCCAATTTTTTTTAGAATAGAGAGGACCTTAAAAAGATGACATTTATTCATGTATAGTAACAGATGATGGAAAAGAGCTAGGGATTGTTGGGTCACCCGGTTTATAGGAGGGTCGATAGGGCTTCTAAATTGCTGGTGGCGGCACTTCCAATTTCGATTCTTCTGGAAGATTGGAGTAACGAAACTGGGATTATAATAAATGTTAAAAGCCTCACTTCCGCTTAATTTAAAAGCATCTCCGTTTCTTCTATTCGATGGCTCACCTTGAAATAAAAAGCCGATGGGAATTTCTATACTCCTCATAAATGTTAAAGGTTCCGATCCCTCAAAAAGAGCTGCCTATCATTCTCTTTAAAGTAAAGTCGGTTGCTTTTTCGGATGCTAAGGAATAACACGATCCGATGCCGCCTACAGTCGCCATAGAGGGATCTACCCTAGAGATACGATTAATAGAAAGAGGTCCTTTTTATCTTAAGAGGTCCATATAAAGATTCCAAGCTTCCTAAGGTTGTTGCTCCCACCCTCTCTATTCCCCTTTTAAAATAGAGAGGGGCTTGTTGTCCCTAATGATTCAGATGTTTCACCCGGTACCTCTCAAGATAGAGAGCTATTTGAGCTTTGAGTGGAGTGCTCACAAAGATTAGATAGATGCTGTAACTGAGCTTCCAATCCCTTTCACTTGGCTCTGATGGAGTAAGATCTCCTTAAAATACATAGAGAAGGGGTTTTGAGATAAGAGGCCAGCTATTACTCTTAATTGACATCATCCAAGGGCTATTGGATTTCTCCTCTTGCTCTCTCTAAAGCTCCGGTCCAACCCCTCCTCTCCTCTCTATTTTAAAAGGGATTTCCTCAAGCCTCTTAATTGAGAGAGGAGAGAGAGATTTTCGTCACGGGTCCTTTACCTTAAGAGCCCTCTCCCTCATCTGGAGCCTCTAGTTCGTTTTTAAAAGGTAGGTCTATCTTTAAAACTTGGGGGTAGATCGCTTGCTCTTTAATGGAAAAGGAAAAAAACCCAAATCGAGTGACAGACAGAGCTAGGTCCCTCAAAAACCATTCTCACGCAAAAGAAGGGGGATAAAATAAAAGTTCGCACGCCGTTGTTTAAAAGTAAAAGTTCACATCCCCTTCTTTTAGGGAACAAAGCAAAGTAGTAAGACGAAGCGCACGACTGGCGAATCTACGAGCAAACGAGGCCCCAGAGGTGTCTCACCCGGAGATAGAACAAGTATGGAACGCTGAAGACGAGGAAAATGTACACATAGAAACCTTGTTGGTGACTGTCGAGGACTAGGAAGAACAAATAGCAGAAAGAGCACCCATAGTTGACGATTTAACGGTAACACCCCAACGGATGGAAGAGGAGTGGCCAGAGGATACTGTAGGAGAGAACCTGGTATCAAGGCACCAACGCGGAGGTTCATGGGGAGGAAGACCGGAGCCACGTTTGGTATATTTGCGAAGAAGGTCGCGAAGCAGAGACCAAGTGGGAACGCAAACAAGGCTATTTGAGGAGGATTTCGCACCACCAACAGCTGATAGACAACCACAAAGAACTCAACACACAACAAGACCTGTATACCAGAACACTAAGGCAGGAAATTAGGCCAATAGAACTATACAGCAAAAATGCCCACCTTTCTCAGGTGAAGGGAAAGTAGACCAAGCCCGACATGTGGGAACTTGGACTACCATTTGGGGAGCGAATGGGGTGAATCAAGACACACAATGGTTGCAATTGTTTCCAGCAACATTGCGAGGCATGGCGATAGATTGGTATTTGAAAAGACAGAGTATACAAGCATTTGCACAATGGGAAGACCTCAAAGAAGCATTCGTTGAAGAATTCCGAACAATGAGGGATGGCACTGACATAATCAATGAAATTTGCTGCAAGAAGCAGAGAACAGACGAAGATGTCGAGAGCTTCAATATAAGATTGAAACAACTGACGGACAAAATGGAAATGACACCTGCCGACGATAAGGTTAAGTGGTGGTTTTTGGATGGACTACTTCCAAGATGGAGGAAGAAGATGAAGGCAATACCATCCTCAACATATGAAGAAGCACTGGAGAAGGCGAAGAACTTCGAAAGTGAAGGGAAGCAGACAACAGCCGGAATTGGAGGTCACTTAAAACATACCGAAGAATCAGACAAGGTGTAGAGCACAATCCACACATTTCGGAAAGAATTGGAGAAAATATTGAAGGAAGCCAAAAATGAAAATCGAATAGACAGGAAGGAAATTTGGTGCTCGGATTGCAAGAAGGAAAGGCGTTCCAATATCGACTGTCCGAAGAAAGCTTAATGTGAGATTGCAGGTCATCCAGTGGTTGAGTGTCCATTCAATCTTAAGAACAAGCGACATCAAACTTTGGCCATACAACAAGAAGAACAGCCAAACCCAGGAGGAGATGGAAAAGCTACAACAAGTGGTGGATATAGGAATAACCGGTGGGGAGGAAGACAAGGGGGCCAGAGCCGATTGCAATATGACGCTGAAGGCCGACCAATTATTCAATGTCGGAACTGTCAATAATGGGGCCATTTCGCAAAGAATTGCCCCAAGCCACAGAATACAGGAAACAACAATCGTGGAAAGAATACCACGCAGATGTGCAAATGGTGTGGTCCAGGCAACCACACGGAAGGTAATTGCCCGAACAAGGCAAGTACCGGTGGAACACAAAATATAAACCTGATTGGCATAGGAGAGGTGGACGAACTAAAGAATGAAGTCCTGGTTGTAACAAGAGCACAGACCAGGAAGATGGAGGAGTACCCGAATCCTGCCAAGGAGAAGGCACGATGGTAGGAAGCCCAAGAGATGATAAACACAAAATTAGCCAAGGAAAAACCAGATCAACTAATTCTGGAGAAAGTGTTGAAAAGATCGGAGATCGCGCAAAAGGCAACAGTGGAAGGCTTGGTAACGGAGGTACTGAACACAAAGGTGGAGATGAAAGTCTCCAACCTGTTTAGCATCGTACCGGAGCTGTATGCTACGATCGGAGAAGTCATCAAGAAGAAGGATGAACCTCGACAGGTAGCAACTATCAAGCATGTCCAATTCATCGATCCAACAATCCTGATGATTGAAGTAGGGAAGAGGCCAGCTATCGTTGAAATAGAAGTTTTGGACCATAGGCTGAATCAGGTAATTGTTGACGGAGGATCGAGTGTGAATGTAATACCAGAAAAGACTTGGCGGATAATTGGGCAACCCCCCTTACGATCTCCTACCAAGTTATATGGAGCTGACCAGTATGGAATCGAGACATTGGGTGTTCTAATGAACCAGAAGATACGCATAGCAGATCAAGAGTTTGTGTTAGATTTTGTCATTATTGCTATGCAGAAGTCCGCATACGATGCACTTCTAGGACGAGGATGGCTGAGAGCAGCCAAAGTTAACCATAATTGGGAGAAGGAAAGATTATCTTTCAAACAAGGGCAACACAAGTATATCATTAATCTGAAGAATCATAGGGTGAGCCAGGATATAGCAACTTCAGATGATTCGGGGTCTTCTTCATCAGATGGTGAGGCAGGATATGAACTCGACGAGGAAGGAGTGTTGGAACTTGATAACTGCACGGAGGACGAATATGACCAAGACAAGGGTCTATTACACTGGCAGATGGAAGATTACGAAGTTTTCCCTCCCCAATGTCTGTGCATGGAAGCGAAAATAGAGACCGAAAGGGATGAGGCGCAAGAACCTGGAAAATAAATTAGTAACAAAAGAATGAAAGCAGCAGATAAGGACAAGGAACGAGAGAAGTGGACATTTCCCAAGAACTTTGCAGAATTTACGATGGGGGAAGCAGTCATTGAGGATAAGCCAGCCCACCCCATCGCAGTACTAAAAGCAACAGATGAGCCTGAGGCAATCAAATATGAAGGCCCGAAGATGGTTCAGGTAAACTTGGGAGAAGAGGGTGAAGAGAAAATGATCAAATGTGGAGATGATTGGGATCCAGTCTTCAAAGCAACAACAATTAAGATTTTTATGGACTACAAGGATGTTTTTGCATGGACGTATAGAGACTTGAAGGGAGTACCACCGGAGCTTTGCGTACACAAGATTTCTCTAATAGAGGGCGCACAACCAGTAAGAAGGCGTCCTTACAGGATGAATCCCAAATATGCAGCGAAGGTGAATGCCGAAATCAAAAAGATGCTAGATGCAGGCATTATATTCAAGGTTACGACAAGCGAGTGGGTTTCACCAATCGTGATCACTCTAAAAGGGGAGAAAAACCGAATCGTGTGGATTTTAGAAGTTTGAATGCCGTAAATATAAAAGATCCCTTCCCAATCCCATTCATAGACTCCATACTCGAAGAAGTAGCTGGCCACGAGATCTATTCATTTTTGGATGGATTTTCGGGGTATAATCAGATCAACATAGCGGAAGAAGATAAGTTGAAGACTACTTTTGTGGTAGAGAACGGAATATATGCATACAATCGCATGCCATTTGGCCTATGCAATGTGCCCGCTACTTTTCAAAGGATCATCTTATATATCTTTGATAAAATTCCACAGGGAATTTTAAAGCCTTTTTAGATGATTGGTCACTGTATGGAAAGATGCAGGAACATCTAAAAGCTCTGGAAGAATGCATGGGTTTATGCAGGAAAGCACGAATCGCACTGAACCCAAATAAATGTGTCCTGTTGGTGCCATACGGGAAGCTGCTAGGGCACATAGTATGCCAAGAAGGATTGAAACCGGACCCAGACAAAATACGGGTAGTGTTACTAATGGAGGAGCCACATGACGTGAGCTCAGTTAAAACTTTCCTGGGAACTGTCGGATACTACAGGAGGTTTATCCGAAATTATGCATTGACATCTCATCCACTAGACGTGCTTACAAGGAAGAGTGTCCCATTCAGATGGACAGAGGAACACCAGGTGGCCTTTGAAGGATTGAAAGGACACTTGGTGAAAGCACCTATCCTGGTTTACCCTAACTGGGAGAGAATTCCATGTGCATGTAGACGCCTCAAACTTTGCGATTGGATGTGCGTTAGCACAGGATGGTCTATTTGGATTGGATCAGCCCATATACTTTGCAAGTAGGCTATTGTCAAGAGCCGAAAAGAATTATAGTACGATGGAGCGAGAAGCATTGGGAATGGTGTATTTGGTGCAGAAGTTCAGACACTATCTGCTGGCGAACCCTTTTTCTTTCTATGTAGATCACTAAGCTCTGTTATACTTAATCAATAAACCAACAATCTATGGGCGGGTGAGTCGATGGCTCGTCACCCTACCGGAATTCGTGTTTAGAGTTGTAGTCAGACCAGGGAAGAAACACGTAATAGGGGATCAGTTGTCAAGGATTCGCTCAAGGGAACCTGTAGAGGGAGAAATACCGAATGAATTTCTCGATGCACAGTTGTTTATGATTAATGTTATATCGGGGTGGTATAAGCATATCGGGGAATATCTGTGGACAGGGAAGTTTCCAGACGAGTTTACAACAGCGCAGCGACGAATGGTAATTACGAAGTCCGCATCCTTCACCTTGATTGCAGGATTTCTGTATAAGATGGGGGAGGATCATATACTTCGACGATGTATAATGGAAGATGAAGTACAACAAACCTTGAGGGAGACACACGGGGCACTGCCAGGAGGACACATGGGACAGGATGCGACAACAAGGAAAGTGTTGGGCAGGCGCGTGGCCCACCCTTTTCAAGATGCTAAACAGCTGTAACAGTGTGATACGTGCCAAAGAACGAGGGAAACCGTTGAAAAAGACTTTATGCCATTACATCCGTAGCAAAGAACCGTTCGAAAGAGGGGGCGGACTTTGTAGGTCCCTAAAGACAAGTCGAAGGAGGAGAGCGATACATCGAGTTGCAACGAAACCTCACAAAATGGGGAAGCAATGGGACAAACCAAGAAGCACGACGAACAAGTAATTACAAGGTTTGGGATACCTCACGGCAAGTGACAGAGGAGCATTTTTGAATGCAATTATAAAGAATCTAACGGAGGAGGTTAGGATCTTCCACTCACTATCAAGTCCGTACTACCCTAGAGCAAACGGGCGAGCAGAGGCGAAACAAGGTCTTGGTGTCCATCATGTACAAGACATGTGGAGTAGAGGGAACCGACGGGAGGAAAGACAGAGGGGTTAGAACAACTTTTAATTCAACCACAAATAACACCTTTTCAACGAGAGGGAGAAGAGGGACCGAAACGAGTTTGAGAGAGACAACAACCGGTTGAGTGAAGAAGAAAGCACGGAGGAGACGACCGTACAATTGGATGAGAAAGGGGAGGCAGGGCAGAGGGGAAGGAAGTTGGGATAAACACCCGGAGATGGACAAGGGGGAAAGGAGAGAGGGAAAAACCTTGAGGCTTGGACCGGATGGATGAAATAAGAAAAGGGGGAGACAAGGAATGGATGGAACATTATGCCGAGGAAAGGAAGAGGAAAAGGAACAAAGAGGAAGAAGAGAAGAAAAGAGGGGGAGGGAGAAACGGGGGGAGGGAAGAGCAAGGAAAAGGAGGGAGGGTTTGAGAGTGAAGAGCGGGAGAGAGAGAACGGAGAGAAGGGAAAAGAAGGAAGGGAAAGAGCCAACAAGCGCAGACAAAACAACGCCAGGGAAAAAACCAAGAAACAAAAGAAAAAAAGAGGCCCAAACCCCAAAATAAAAAATTTGATCCACAAACCAACTAAAAACCCTGAGGAAAGAAGCCAATCCATGATGAGAAGGGTTATCCTCTCTCTCCCCCCATCTTGAGAGGGAGATAAAATCCTTCGGTCAAGTGTGGTTTGCCTCTTAACCACTCAAACCTTACTCGAGTATTATATTAAAGCAAAAGCTTTAAAAAGCCCTCTCTTATATAAGGATTTTGAACTTTGAGCGAGCGCTTAGCCTCATTTATTTCATAGTGGCCACCTCTCTATTTTAAAAGTGGTTTGGATACTTGAAGTAAAAGTGGCAGATTTTTAAATGAAATTTGGGCCTCTTAACTCTCAGGTTAAAAGGTAAGGTGCTTTCGTGAAAAGACATATTTATCATTTCACCTTTTTCATTTTGAAGAGGGACAGGGCCTTTAAAATAGAGGGTAAAATAGAGAGGAAGCGGTCGCTCGCCCTTCACTCTTGAGATCCAAAAGACTAAAACATCTAGGTAGCTAGGGGGAAAGAAATCAGCTATCTCCGAAGGAAAAGGCAGAGATGACGCCAAGTCCTAATAACCCGTTTGGGCCGCACACATATCAAATTGGTACAGGTGCGATGCGTGAAAGAAGTGGGTAAAATGAGAATGGATATCCAGGCCGAGGGTAGCTGGAATCGGGAGGTGAATTACTAAATAAATGGTTAAAAGTGAGATTTGGGCCAAATCCATAGCCATATTAAGGTGAGGCAGAAAAGCAGGAATACGGAGGGAAAGACCCGGACGAAGACCTGTATTCAGATCTATATTCGTACCCCTTTGATACATAACCGGAGGAAGATCCATAAATGGAAGAACCGTACCGAGAAGACCTATACCCAAAGGCGGTAGAGGAACTCTATCCGTTAATTCTAATCCCGAGGTCTTTCATCTTGGATTTGCTATCGCAATCCCCAGTCACTCGCATGAAAGTGGAGTAAGGCTCTTTCAAAGGGTTGACTCGCCATGCCCATAACCAAAAAACTATGCAGGTTGAACCCCGGTTCCTCGTTTATCGATCTCAGTGCAATAAATGAAATAACACATCCAACCTATACTATCAAAGTTATTCTTTTTTCGTTCAGCTCTAGAATCCACCCCCCACATCCAAAACCGTTGTTCCTTTATCTCCGGCCGAGTCATAGGAGCGAGATCCAGTAGCCAAGAGGAATATAACCTGGGCTTTGTCTCTCCATACAGCCACCAGCCAAGGTCATGCTCCCCTTATAATATCGGAAAAAAGCAAGGTTGTAGGCGGAAACCTAATCTCTCATTAGCTATTGAGGGAAAGCAAGGCGCAGCCCTTTTAAAATAGAGAGGAAAAGAGCCTCTAAGACTCGTTGTTGAGAGAGAAGGCGGTTTGGAAATGGGGTAGGGGGTTGGGTCCTCTCTATTTTAAAAGGGGAAGGTTTCACCTATAAGTTGTGAATTGCTGAGTTCTTCATTGTTAATACGTATACAAGAGAGAGCGATCGCCAGAAAAAGAAAGTTCTGAAGGGAGAAATCAATGCGTAAAAAAAACACATTATAGATGCTTAAATGAATGCAATGACTTAGAGAGAAAGCAAGGTCGATCTCCTTTGACATAATACTTGGGACTTTTTGGATTAATAGGCATTGAAGCTATCCCCGAACCTCATTGATAGAGAGATTTTTAAGAGAAATCCTTAAAAGCTATTGCTCATTCTGAGGTGATAAGCACCCCAATGGAAGGGGAGGTGGAGAACGGTTATTCCCGATATCTTAAGAGGGCTTCGCTAATGCTGGATATTTCGGGTTAAGGAGATGAGATAAAATTTTCTCCGTCTTGTCACTCCTTTAAAATAGAGGGCAAAAAAGATTATGGATCCTTTCTAAGTGCATCCAACATTTCATCTGAGCTGGGCGGGTCTTTCGAAGAAATAAGCATTAACGAGAAAACCGTTCAGGATCGACAGAAACATTCATTGCTAGAGAAAAGGCGTCCCCTTTTTGAATTTTAAAGCGGGCTCTTAAAGATGAGGTAGGGGTTCCAGCTAACCGAGCTACGGAAATAGAATAACCTAAAGCTCTGCTCAACCGGCCTTTTAAACCTACTCTTGGCTCCTCTTTGAAATAGAGAGCTGGAATGGAGGAGCGATCGATTAAGACAAAACTTCTTGCTCTCTATTATATAAGGCTTGACGAACGCCTCTCTTTTAGGGAAATGATTCTTCCCCAAGTATTACATTAAGGGAGATCGCCCCTCTCCTCTCCTCTCTATTTTAAGGGGAGTAAGGAACTTTACTATAAGCTTTTGCTCTGGAACCTATATAAAGGCGCCTCTCTACATGTATAATTTGCCCCTTTATAGAGATGAGCGTCTTAACCCGCATGTTTAAAAGGGCCCCCATGTTTTTAAATGCCCTAAAAAATCCCCTTTTAAATGGTGGGGGTGGGGGAGGGGGCCATTAAATTAAATGGGCAAGGGGATTCGCCCACTTCCAACTCATCTGTATGGCACCACTAAAACCAAGGACGAACCGAACGAATAGATCTCACTATTCAAAAAGGGTGGGATCCTCTCCTCTAAAAATAGAAGAAAGCAGATGGTATTGTACAACGAAAAACAATCAGTGGAGTGCAACGAGTGGGATCTAATGGATGGGAGCGAACCTCAAAGATGAAAAGGACATCGGGTTCCAAGATACGTTGAAAGGTGTGAATAAAGCTTTGTTCGATGAGCCCGGATCGAGCATCAAACCATTCCAGCCTTTTTTTTTAGTGCTGAAGCGAGACGAGATCGAAGGAGATTCGAACTCCCAACTGTGTCCTACTAATCTCTCCAACTTAATATATTGGAATCGTCGGATGGAATGAGTTGCACAAGGAAGAAGGAACGTTCTCTATCCTTATTTGAGCTCTCGTCTCCTCTCTGTTTAAAAGGCCCTTTTTAAAACAGAGAGGGTCTTTTAAATTAAATTACATCTAAGTTCAGGCTATTATTCAAGCCGTGTTCGGATGCTTCTCTCGTGTCCATGTCTGGATGCCTCTCTCTCGTGTCTATGTTCGGGCTCTCCTCCCCCCTTGGCTTTTAAAGGCCTTTTCTAAAATAGAGGGGGAGCTCTTATTAAAGTGTTTGAATGGCTATGGAGTTATAGTGCGGGCATTGGTTGCTCTTGGTCATGCGGCTCTTCAAGGCCTCATTTTAAAATAGAGATGGTAATGGCCTCATAGAGAGGGCCCCTACTTTTATTTCTATAAGATCATGTTTCCCATGTTCCAGTTCGGCTCTTATGTTCTAGAGCGAATCTATCTCCCTTGTTTTTCCGTATATAATAGACATCTTCTTGTGGCCATCTCGTCCCTTTTCATACAGTTCTTAACCCTTTTTTAAGGGGTTCTTGCAGTGCCCGGAGAGGCCCCTTTTAAAAGTTTAAGGAAGTCTCAATTCATCCTTTACCTACGTTAAGAGGCGGAGGCGAACTGAGAGGCTTTAGTTGTTAAGATTAGGGGGCTTCACACTCCGCATTAACCTCTTAAGGATTTGATGCTCTCGCTTCATGACCAGCATGAATGGGGGGTTTGAGTCTGGATAGGGGATACCAGAGGCAGCAGTTTCCAAGCTTTCTCATCTTAGCGAGGAGATCACATCCTTATTTAAAATAGAGAGGGCGAGGCTTATATCTTAAAAGGTCGGGCCGGGCTTTAAAGGATAGCGGCTCGACTTGCCACCTCTTAAAGACGATGTCTGCGTTGTTACCTACCACGAAATCATCTCTCCGGTCCGAGATCACTACTTATCTGTCGTGTCTTTGTTCTTTACGCATTGTAAGGCCTTTCTTGTGGCGTCTAGAGGAATATGAATAGGTTCGGGTACCTTAAACTTAAAAGAGGCATAGGGGTTGTGTGGTTCATCAAAAATAAGTTGGGAAAAAGAATTCAGAAAGGATTTTCTTTTCAGGCTTCGCGACGGCTATTTAAAGAGAAAGAGCTAGCAATTTTAGAATAGAGAGGTACCGGAAGGAATAGGAGACGTATAGTAATAATCACTATGGAATGAATACTACTGGAATCCATTTCAAAGCTTTCCTTGCTCTTGGGCTTCGACGGAGAAGGCCAAAGTTGGAATATTTATAATAACGCCTCGTTTTTAAAGAATAGTGGGGTTGAGCGAGCCCACTCCATTTTAAAAGGGAGCTCAAAGCTCAAAAGAGCCATAGAATAACTACGAACCCGGTCATAGATAGAGAGCAGGTTCGAGATCAGAGTGATTGGATAGGAACGAACAAAACTAGCTCCCCTTACCAATATCTGTGGAAAAGAAAACCCGGGAATCGAACCCCCCCTCTCTATTTTAAAAGGAATCGAAGCCATGTCTATCTATAGAGAGTTGGCGTACCATGTTTTCCAGTTACCTGCCCAACTACCCAGAATCGAAAAACCAGTAAAAACCCTTTTCAATCTACCCTACGGGAATCGAATCTTTCCGGATCCGGTGCCTTTAAAATAGATAGGAGAGGAGAGCGCCATTGAAAACTTTCAAAGACGAGGTCCTAACCACTAGACGAAAGAATTTTACCTTAAAATAGAGAGCCCGTTAAAGGGATTATCATGATCGCCAGGAACAACCTCAGAATGAAAAACACTTTGTTGGGGGCCATCCATGTTTAAAAGGGCCTTTGAAAAGCCTAGTGGAGGGTGCCATCCCTTTCGAATAGAGGTGATGCTTTTCAAAAGAGGGGATTACATTATAAGTCTGTCGATTGAGACCCAGTCAGCTCTCTATGTTAAAAGGGGTCGAGCGGCTAAAGTGATTCTCGAGCGGTGAACCAAATGAGAAATGCGGGTTGGGTTCGGCCATGAAATGAGTGATATAGAAGTGCTCCTTCTTACCCTTTTTTAAAACAGAGAGGAGAGCTTTTTAAGAGCTGAATTTGAAAAGGCCCTCATAAAATAAAGGTATTTTCTTCATGCCAACCTCTATACCACCAATGTATGACTAAGTACTGATCACCTCTATTTTAAATAGGTTTGCTTCTAACTCTGTTTTCCTCAAACCAATGCCCATATAGAATGCAATAGGTATTACGGACCAGCCCGACTTATAAGTACCACCAGAGAAGGAGTACTAGCCGTTACGCCTATTGCTGGGAGCCAAGGGATGGGATGGAAGGGCACACCCACGAAGGAGAAAGAGGTGGGAGCTTATGTTAAGAGCCCGCTCTCTCCTCTTTCTTCGATGAATCTTTTCTAGTGGAACATACAATCTTGATGGTTGGTTTATGATAGATAGAATCTATATCACCTTTTCCTCTTTAAGTTTCAAAGAACCTTTTCCTCTTCAAGCTCCCCTCTTCCCCACCTGTTTTTTAAAAGGGCAAAAACCAGTGAGTAATGAGCTCGTGGGGATTACCAACCTTTACTATAATTTATCTCTCCTCTATTGTAATGTTCTGCCCCAATCTGAGTTTTGATGTTTTGCAATGTTTTTTGGTTTTTTCAATGTTCTGATTTTTTTTTTAAAAGTTTTGCATATATTGAAAAGGTGCAGAAAAAATATAAACTGCTAACTTTAACCAATCATAACTTTCAAACTATTTGACGGAAATAAATGAAATTTGGTATTTAGATACTAGATATATACAACTAAAAACCCATTAAAGCATTTCACAAAATAGTGATGTACCCAGAAAATGCGCAAATCTGGAAAACACACTTCAGGACAATTGAGCAGCAACCCAGAAATTGATATTTCATTAATGTCTTCAAATACAATGCGTTCTCCGCTTAGAAAAGAAGGCAAACTGAATTACTAAGGTTGGGCGTTGAAGATGCAAGCAAGAAACCCTTCGAACATGGAGAGTTTTGATGGCTCTATTTTCCACGCACCCCTTCAGCACTGGTACGACCACTGTAGATTGTACGACCTTCTAGGAATGAATGAAATCTGCCTTGAAACTTTGTAAACCCCTCTCAATAGGTCGTTAGGCAGCTGTAAAAGATATGCTGGTGTTATTTTATCAAACCCTAGCCAAGATACTTCCCAAATCTAATATCCATGATGTCCAATATGTACGACCAAGCTGCAAATGTAAGGAAATCTGGAAAATAAAGAATAAGCACCACGAAACCCTTCTCCAATCTCCTAAAATGTTTCAATAATCTGCAACAATGAAGCACATTGGCATTCCCTGTAGAAGAAATGCACAAATCATCCAGAGGATATCTTTCAATCCCGTAGACGATGTCCCTGCTGGAGGTTTCCGTCTCCAAACAAGCTCAATCCCAAAATCTGCAACCATTCGAGCACAAGCGTGATCCTTGAATGAATCCACCTGCACAGAACTGGGTTTTCGTCCAACTCCAAACCCGAGGGGTTTCGTCCTCAGGAAGACCGTCGGGGTTTTCGTCCCTTCGGAGAAGAAATCTCAGCCACCGGCTTCAATCTCCAAGAGAAAATATCAAATATTTAGAAATCCAAAAATGAGAGCTGAGATGCCTTTTTAAAGACCCATTTAGGGTTTGTTTTAGGGTTTTGCATTTTTCATAATGTCACTTTATTTTATTTTCTCTTTTCCCTAAGTGACTGGTCCCCTTTTTGTAACATAAAGTTATAACTATACTAAATTAAATATTTAATTTAATTTAATATAATTAAAGTTTTGCTCATTAAAATCTCGGGCCTCTGATCATCCAATCCGCCAACTGAAGATAAATTTGGATACCCTATTCGGCGAAGAATAACACTGTACTGACCGTCTGACCAGAAACCCTAAAAACTGACTTATTAAAAATAGTAAGTACAATGATCCATGCTCAGAATGACTCCTGAAAAGCAAGCACTGAAAGCATAGTGCTTTCTGAGAAAGACTAAAACAACTTCCAATGAGCTCTCTCCCATCTGTTATAGCCTAAGGGAACCCTAAAAACTGACAAGCAAATTAGAAGCGAGAAAGGGACATTACATATATCCACTTGGCTCTGGTTTTGATACTCCACCTCAAAAGAGAAGGGCCAACTCTTCCTGCTCTTCAAATTAAAGGGGGATCCCCCACTCCCACCATTTCAATGGTTTTAAGGGAGTGCCTTTTTGAAACATTGGGGGGGGGGGTCACTCCTAAAGCGAGGTAGACATTTCCAGTCCAAGAACCCTAAAAAAAACTCCGCATTCCCCCCTCTCTATTTTAAAAGGGGAATAGAGAGGCGTGAGCTTAATATAAGTCGACTTTTAGCCTTTTTTTAGGCAGTGTGAGAAAGAAACTCCTAGGCTCTATTGGGCTGAATACGGGGTGAGGGAACCATAGGAGTAGCCTTAGAATGCCTGTGTTCGGTAACTCTCTTGTCTATATCTATTTTTTTGTTCACCCGCTATATAGCTATTGTTAGTGAGAAGGTGCCTTGCTCCTACCGATACTGGGAATGATATGACTGAACCTCACTATCTTAAAATGTGAGATTAAAATGCTTGTTAGATTTCTTCGTGAGTATTTAACCATGATTGATCTTTTACCCCGTCCTGCACCAACCTTTTAGAATAGAGAGGATCTTAAAAAAGACGACATTTTTTCATGTATAGTAACGGATGATGGAAAAGAGCTAGGGATTATTGGGTCACCCGGTTTATAGGAGGGTCGATAGGGCTTCTGAATCGCTGGTGGCGGCATTTCCAATTTCGATTCTTTTGGAGGATTGGAGTAACGAAACTAAGATTATAATGCCTGGGCCTACCTTTGCTTAATTTTAAAAGCATCTCCGTTTTTTCTTGTTCAATGGCTCACCTTGAAATAAAAATCCGATGGGAATTTGTATACTCCTCATCAATGTTGAAGGTTCTGATCCCTCACAAAAAGATGCCTATCATTCTCTTTAAAGTAAAGCCGGTTGCTTTTTTGGATGCTAAGGAATAACACGTTGATCAGATGCCGCCTACACTCGACATAGAGGGAGCTACCCTAGAGATACGATTGATAGAAAGAGGCCCCTTTTATCTTAGGAGGTCCTTATAGAGATTCCAAGCTTCCTAATGTTGTTGCTCTCGCCCTCTCTATTCCCCTTTTAAAATAGAGAGGGGCTTGTTGTCCCTAATGATTCAGATGTTTCACCCGGTACCTCTCAAAATAGAGAGCGATTTGATTATTCTCTACCGTTGGTGCAAACCTCTTCAACGAAGGGAAAGATCTAAAAAGGTTCCCCCCGAAAGGGTGGAATTACACTGCTTTTAATCACCCTTTTTTAAAACAGAGAGGGTAGGAATATTTACCGTAGGAAGTCGGGCTAGGGGTCTCGTAGCCCCCATCACATTAGAAAGGCATGATGGTTTTCAACGACCGAAGGGAGATTGACGAGATATATAGGGTGGGCCCTTTGCCCTTTTAAATAGCCTGGGGCTGGATAGAGGAGAGCCTCGGAAATCTTGCAAAAGATCGAATCGGGAGAACAGCAGACCAAAAGCAATCATTTTCTACCGGGGGCAGATGGACACTCTTAACCAATCTTAACCGAAAGGTGCACCTTTCAAGAGCATTCGGGTCAACAACTATCCAAGATCCTCTCCCCGTTGGGTACCACACTCTTTCCATGCGAGACAGAGGATATATAAACCAGGCTAACTACCTTTTTGAGGTCGAAAGGGATCAAAGCCAAACCATCCCAACTACACTGACCCTCCAGAGAGGGGGAATTTCCAGCCTTCCCCAACAACTTACAAATGCCAATAATGGACACTAGAGGCCCATAAATCCAGACTTTTTGGGCTCTCTATCCTTATAAAACCCTTTTAAAATAGAGAAAGTCGGGCCCTCTTCAAATAGAAGCCTAGAATCGACTAACGACCCTCTTCACCGAGGGGAACACCTTAAATTAAAGAGGTATCCACCTCACGAAGGCAATGAGACAGACCTACAGGGGTTGATCACTACAGGGGATAGACACTCTTCAACGACAGTCTAGCATATTACATACGTTCTTACATGCAGTTGGGAACTGCCCTTTCTAAAATAGAGATGGGCCCTCTCCCCTCTCCATTTTAAGGGTAAGGGATTCCCTTTTGAAAATAGAGAGGCCACCGGATGTAGGATATAGACCGTAGGGATTGCTCCAAGAAAACCTTAAAATCACCACCCAAGGGAGAATCCTCCCATTCACCGAGGGTACCAACTACCCATGCTGGACCATATTACAAACCTCAACACTTTTTAATAGGTTGCAATCTAGACCGCAGGGATACATTCCTGCAACCCCTATCCTGCAATTCCGTCCTACCAGACCTCGCATAACACTCGCACAGGAGCTATATCCCACCCAGGGAAGACCTTTAATATAATACGAAGGACAAGACGGACGGGGGTTCTACACCGCAGGAATTCCCCCTACCCACAACTGCTAGCCATATTGCGGTGGACCCCAGACCAGCAGATTTGATTCCCACTACCCTTAGGCAAAGAATCCGGAAACTAGACCTCATTGATTCAAAAGGCCCGAAGGAGCTGGCCCTCAATCAATGGAATGGAAAGAAACTTGTAAAGGCCCTCCTTAATTTCAAAGGGCCTGGGGAGATAGAGAGCACTCGACATCTTGATCTCTCCTTCGACCTATCGTATGGTCGAGTACATTGAAGATCTCTGGCTTTTCTCGGAATTTTAGAACTTGAAGAAGGGAGAAAGCCCCCACTTCTATATGGCGGGATAAGCACCCGACCTTTATGAAGAAGTTGCCACGTCACTTATAACAGGGCAGGGAGAAAACCCCCACGGCAATAAGGAAGTTATTTAAGAAATATATTTAACGTATATAATACATCTATTTCAGTTTATTCTAAGGCGTTAGACCGATTGAAAGAGAGGCCTACCCATCTTTCTAAATACGTATATAATCGATTTAAGGCAAGGAGGCAGAGAAGTATTTGTTTCAACTTTGCCTTCGAGGATAGTGAATGGGTTACAATGATTTCTTTAAAGAAATAGAAGTTCGGCCGTTGGGGCACTCTTCGATTTCATTTCAAGGGTTTTTATCTATTTCTTTTTAGGGAGTTTATTCGATCTAGTTATTTCTCTTTGAAGTTGCCCTTCAAATAAAGTTGGAGCAATTTAATGTCGGCAGTTAGAACTATCGCAGGTAAAAAAGCCCCTCCACTCCATTAGATTATTGCTAGATTATCGTTATTGAAAAGACCCTTGACCTTAGGGCAGGGGAACGCTGGGCGGGCTTCGCCGCAGACTTCTCTATCACTTAAGGATTAACTCACCAATTTTTTAATAACTTTTAAAAGCCCCTAAATATGAATTTAGTAAATAAATATGAATTTAATTTAATTTACAAAGTGCAAGTGGAGGTGCCAATATGGAGAATGCATGAGGAGACAAGGTTGATCCGCTGGTAATGCCGATACAAGAGCGAGGGAGATTGTCAAGAGGTGTGGAGGATAAGATTCAAGCACAAGGGCAACCGTAGGAGTGTGTGGGGTAGGAGACCAGAGCCAACACATGTATATTCGCGAAGGTGGTTGCGAAGTGTGGGTCACTAGAAGTTAGTCAAAGATTGTTCACAAGTGAGGATGTGCGAGGTGAAGAATTGTCAAGGGAAGAATTGTGAAATGAGGAAATGAGAAGAGAAGATAATCAGCCACTGATGGCGAACATGGCCAATATTGCAGTAACAACGAACAAGCAAAAGTTCCCACCATTTCTGAGTGATGGGAGGGACCAAGAACGCATATTGAGACGTGTGTGATGATATGTCGAGCAAATGGAGTAGATGATGAAGGATCATGGTTGAGATTGTTTCTGGCAACATTGATAGGGATCACAATGGAGCAAGAACAAACCCCTTCACAACATGGAAACAATTGACAACTAGATTCGTCAAGGAATTCAGTCTACTCCAAGATGGTATAGAGATCATCGGAAAAATCTATGCCACAAAGCAAAAAGGGATGAAGATGTTAAATCTTACAATAGAAGGTTGAAGGAACTCATCAATAAAATGGAAGTCACACCAACAAATGGGTTGCAGAGGCGATGGTTCTTGGATGGGTTGCTACCAAGATACACAAGAAGAAGATGAAGGTAGCACCATCGACTACCTATCAAGAAGCTTTTGATTAAGCAATTAATCTAGAAAGTAAAGCAAAGCATACGTCAACAATATTAAGTCACTATAGAGATGAAGCTTTAGATAGTGATTGGGATGACTTGCGAAAGGACCTGGAAAAGATGGTATATGATGCTAAGAATGAGGAGGAAAAGTGGACATTCCTAAAGAACTTTGCGAAATATACCATTGGTGATGCTGTAATTGATGAGAAGCCAACACACCCATTGGATGTGGTAAAAGAAACAATTGAACCTGACACCTTAAAGTACAAGGGGCCAAAGATGGTTTAGGTGAACCTTGGAGAAGGAGATGAAGAAAGGATAATCCATTGCGAGGACGATTGGGGCCCAACGCTAAAGGCAACAACACTTAAATTTTTTATGCAGTACTAAGATATCTTTGCATGGACATACAAGGACTTGAAAGGGATTCCACTGGAGCTATGTGTGCATTGGATCTTGTTGATTTTGGGTGCACTACCAGTGAGGATAAGGCCATATAGGATGTACCCAAAGCATGTGGCCTTGGTGAATGCGAAGATTCAAAAGATGTTGGATGTGGGGATAATTTTCAAGGTTATGGTGAGTGAATGGGTGTCATCGATTGCTATCACCTTGAAGAATGAGACAAATCAAATCCTGATTACTGTAAATTTTCGAAGTCTAAATGTTGTAACAAAAAAAGATTCCTTTTTTATCCTGTTTATTGAGTCGATTTTGGAGGAAGTTGCTGGACATGAAATTTATTCATTTTTGGATGGATTTTTTGTCTACAACCAAATAAGCATCTATGCATCTATGGGTTTGGCATGCCCTTGCAGTTGACAAGTGATAGAGGTGGACACTTTGTCAATGAGATAATCCAGACGTTGACTACAAAGTTCAAGATTTTGCACTTGTTGTCAAGCCCATACTACCTGTAGTGAATTTTTCACTACAGTGGGATAAATTCCTACCCCAGAAGAGAATCAAGCAAGAACTCCCATTTAAGCGAGCCAAATGAGAAGCCTTGAAGCTCCATCCATGTACCTAATAGCTGATTCGAAGAGAACACATGCAAAGGACGGTTTGCGCCAAAGACTGATAGATTGCTCGAAGATCCCCTCACCTTGAGGTAAAGTTATCCACCCAGATCAAGCCAGAAAGGAATTTCAACCTTTTTGATGTTGACTAAGACTCATCCTAGCATCAAGAGGAATTCCTGAGCCTTTTTGGTGGTGACTAAAAGGGTTCCGTTGATGATGAGGCCTCCAACAATTCAGTTCACTAAAACTTGCCTACCTAACTGGTGGAAGGGCCCTAAAATCGAGCTACCTTCCTTCGACAATTGGGTTGCAACACTCCATATACCTAGGGGAAATTGCTCAAGGGCTTGAGCAACATACCCATCAAGGGAAACCCAAGGGCCTTGGAAGAAAAGAATAAGGGGGATTAGAAGAGTCAAGTAAGGACTCAATAAGGCCAACATGCCTTGCTGATCCTTGCAAAGATCACTCGGAGGCTCAGAGGTGGGAGGGGTGAGAAGAGCATGGAAAAAGCACCAAGGACCAGAAGCGTGCCCATTAAAGAAGGCTCGGTGTAATCTTGCGCAAGGGTGTCCTCAAAAGAATCAGGCATCAATGGAAATAGGGAACGTTAAGTACAACAACAATCGGACTAAGGGCTAATCGAAATCAAGGGGAAGGATCACTGGAGTAACCACATCATTGAATGGGAGGTCTATGACAAAACCATTACCTGGATCCGGTGGGCTAACACAAAGAAGGTGTAGATCGCTGAGAAGGGTCGAGAGCCAAGGAAAGATAAGGCCATGGTCATTAGAATGACCTTGTCACTAGTTTCTCTATGAAGGAAGGTGGGTGCATTAAATGACCCCCCTAAAAAGAGGACCATACCACCTGTGGAGGAATTTATGTGATTTAACCCCACTCAGCTCTGGATTCTCCAAAGATTAATGCGATGCAATTTTCTTGATCCTGCAACCAAAGCTGATGCTAATGAACCTGCCCATCCCATTTTTGAGGGTAAATTCTGAATTTCAATCTTTGCTTGTAAATATTATAAATAGTAGTTCTTGTAGGCAAAAAAGGGAGTTAGATTTTGTTATTGTGTCAAGGATCTGACCTGTGACATTGTCTCTCTCCCTTTTTCAATTTGCTTCCCAGTTTGGACTTGAGCCTTTGGCTAGCTTCATGTAGAGGCTATCGAGCCTCTTTTGATTGTGCATAATATATTGTATGTTTGTATGGTCAAATCTGTGTTCAATTTCATTGTCTTGCTTGGTTCATGTGTTCATTCATCCCACTGAGTTGTAAGATTGGAATTGCATTCTCTTGGTGCATCGCCACCCTTAGATAGGCTAGATAGGTTTTGCTTTATGCAATTTATTTTCAGTAATTTACTTTGTGTTATTTCTTGTTTTATATCTTTCCCTTTTCTCGAAGAAGTCAAGTAGGATAGGCTAGCATAACATCATAAAGACGAGCACCAAAAGAGTGTATCTTAAAAAGGATCCGGGCTTGATAAAAATATCGGAGGTCATCCGGTGAAGCCGTGTCCCACTCTTCCTTAGACTTCCCAGGTTTTGCGCCCCCGCATGAGGTGCAGGGCACTAGGTGCACCCGCTTAGCAGAGGCGAAGATCCTATTCTGCAACCGCGAGGGGGTCACGGTGCCCAGGGATGCAAGGGGTCATTTCAAGCCCCCAACAGTTCAAACTGGCATGCCCGGTGGCACCTGAACTACAAAATTTGTCCCTTGATCAAGAAGTCAAACCGAGGTTTCGGTGAAGGTCATGTTCATTAGCTTGCTGAAGTACTCGACAGATTCACCTGGTGACTCTACTAGTAAGAAAGGATTCCAGATGAAGTCAGCATCACCAACGCTCAGACTTTGTGGATTTGGTTTTGCCTCCTTCAAGGTGATGACAACCGGTGACACCCACTCGCTCACCGTAACCTTGAAGATTATGCCTACATCCAACATCTTTTGAATCTCTGCAGTCACCAAGGCCACATACTTGGGATTCATCCCGTACGACCTCTTCCTGAATGGTAGTGCGCCTAGAAACAAATGAATCCAATGTACAAACTATAGATAGGTAAAGTGATATGTCTATGTTTAATGAATAAGTTTTGCTATTTTGTAGTTTGTACAGAAAGTGTTCGATAAATTGTGTGTATATATATTTAATTAAGTTATAAAGTTATAATGTAATATTTCATGCAATGTGAAGTGATGTACGGATAAGTCATAAGTTAGTTTGTGTTGTATTGGGAAATGAAATGTAAGTTTGAGTCAAATGCATGTCAAATGTAATTTAGGAAATTGATGAGGTGTTGGGTAGTTGGAGGATGCAACTACTTTTTGGTTGTATAAATAAAACCCTTCTCTCATTCATTCATTTTGGAGATGTAGGTTGATAGAATGGTTGTGTTGTACGGTTGTGGACTTTGTCGATGTGTGTCTTAAGAGGTTGTGGGCATTGTTGGCCAAAGTGTGGCCGTTGGCATGAACAAGATTTTGCACATGGTTGCAGATTGTGTATGTAATGCAAGTGCTATACAAGCAGAAGTTAATGCAATATCCGCTCATATTCATCTTTCATCTAGTTGCATGTATATTGTGAGTATTGTCATTATTATACAAGGGGCCTGCTATGTATAATGGAATGATTGTGTTATGATCATGACTCAGATTTCAGGAGGAAAGAATCTATGTAAAATGAAACTTACAGTTGGTTTATAACTGGAAGGTAAACAAACTTCAATGAAAAGCCTAAAGAAAATTACCCCTTTGATATAATTAGCATTGATCCAAACTAAAAATGTAATAAGAAAGCAGCAAAGGGCAAAGGCCTTAAGGCACAAGGAAACATAAGAATCTTGAATTGAGTTGGAAGATGAGAAAATGTGTAAAAGCATAGAAAAAATCAAAGGAACTTGATTCTGAATTTCTATATCACTGGCAACATAAGGCTGTATACACTGAAAAAGAATCGGCATGGAAAAAGAATCGGGAAAAATCGGGAATCGACAAAAAAATAAGGAAAAAACGACAAATTTTCATTGAAGTAACCAAAGAAAATCCAAACTTCTATTGGAAAAAAGCTTTTTTCATGCATATTACAGATGTCTGGAAAAAAAATGTCTCGAATCGGGATTTTTTGCAGATTTTCTCAACTATGACTAGCACATCATTCAGTTATATGAAAAGTTGGTAGATTCTCAAATACCTTATTAAATACACTGAAACAGCCCTCCACATAATAGCTTGGAGAGTTTTCCTTTGAAAACTAGTAATATTTATTTTCAACAATCTAATTAAAAAAAAACATAATGCCACAATACAAAATTGTTATATATTATATGAAACTTTCCCCTAGTGGACATTTCTTCAAGGAAACACATTTATGAAGTGTCATATTCTGAAAATTCGATTTTCATTCTTGGAAACTCCTAATAGTTGTGTCTCAGCTTAGGAAAATGACCTCTCAGATGTTTCTTAACATTTGTGATGAATTTCAGCCTAGCAATGCTCTTTGGTGCCAACTGCCAAAGAAGGGAAATTGAGGGACTGTGTGGGAGCCACAGAACTTCCAATTAAAAAATAAAGTTTATTAAAAATACAAGAAACATAATAATGAAAACTTCAAATAAAGAAACCCTAAGAGCAGATCAAAAGCATGAAAGGACTTCCTTTATCATTCGTTATTTTTGTTTCTGTAGGTATGAGAAACTATGCTTTTTCGTTGCAATAGCAGAAAAAGTAGTTGTCGTAAAATTTGAAGGCATTGGAAGTGATTTTTGCAGTAGGGACTGTTGTCTCTATATTATTTTTTAAGTATTTCTAAAAATTCTATTCTATTATTATAGACATTTTTAAGCAGGCCTGTGGGCTTGCATTTTTTTATGGCATTTTTGTTACTCATTTCCACATACCATGCATCTTAGAAGGGGACAAAAGGCGCTATTTTCACTTTCTCATCTCTATGACATTTTGGGATGATAACAACATCAAAACCATTATCCCCAATAAGGAGGTAACCTCATAAGCAGCTTGGGAGAGCCATAGAAAATGACACCATCATTTTCATGCGCTGTATTACAACCATCATTTGTATTGGGAATAAGGTGAGAAGAATCATGAGTGCGACCATGAACAAAAGGAGCATGATTGACTTCATTAATTCCTTCAGTAATGATTGAAGAATCATCTTTGTAATTACTAGAAACATCGAGTCCCAAAACACATGGGCAGGAGGAGCCACTCTTGGTAGAGGGGATGATCAACATTAATGACAGGCCTCAAGAAACAGCAAACCCCATAGATTAATTGTCATTCTACACATATTTCTATAACTTCCAACCATTTGCATAAAACATTATTCATTTTTTGTTACCAGTGAAGTCTCTAATTTTTAGAGATTCCAGAACAATTCCATTGGTAAACTTATAGAGAAGAATTTAAATGGTGAACCCACCTGTGAACCTCCTTTTAAATTTACCACACAGATTTCTGACTGCAAATTTTGTCTCTGCCCTGGTTTTGGTTTCACCAATCAAGAATTCTGACTTCTAAGATCATTGTCACTACCATGCAAATGTATGTGATTTGTGCAGAAACAAGAAAGGGACTTCACATTTGAAGTCAACTTAATCCCTTCCTTTTTCCTCTATTTTCCTCAAACATAACTTTGTTTCTCCTTTTACATTGATATCATAAACTGAAAAGTTAACCTCAAGTTTCTTACAGATTCAGAAATTTTATTAGGGCTTCTATGGCTTACTCTTTTCTTCCATGCTTGAACAGAATGAGTGTTAATGGTAATGTTTTACATCCAATTGTGTTGCAGAGATCCACCTGCCATGGATGCCTTCTTTAAGCTTACAAGTATGTTTTAGATGCACTTTGGTATCTCTTAGAAGTTCCAAAATTAAAAGGTTTTATCTATTTGTTGGCAGTAATTTATCAATATGCAATTGGTGGACATTTTTTCTTTGTTCCCGAACTCACCCCAACGTTGGTAGAAGGAACAATGCTATGTTTTGATATCCTTGATGAAGCATCAGGCATATTGATTAGGACCAGAGAAATTTTTATTGGCCAAGGCACAATTCTAGGTATTTTAAACAATTGGTAGGGGACTAACAAGCCTGTTACTGAATCTCCTTTTCTTGAGAACTCCACAGAATGGTAAAAGACAAAGACAATTAAAATTGGTTTGTAAATTGCTACGAAACAAATAAGTAAAACTCTAGGATTTCAATTGCTTGTACTTTGCTTTTGCTTGAAGGGTTTGAATACTTATGCTTGAATGCTTTGTTGGGTTAAAGGCAAAGTTGTCCCAAGGCTTTTAAATATTCAACAGATAGCAGAAGGGCAGGAAATAGTACAATAATTCTGATTTACACTGGTCAAGAATGATCATGAATCAGTTAATAAATGTGGCAAGCTAATTTACTGACGTGAATACTTTCCTAGGAAAAATAAAATGAACAGGTTGCAGACACTTATGCTTATATCATGCTACAGTTGACAACAACAGCTTAATCCTGCTTCTGCCAAATTCCCTTAACTGACCAAGAGAGGGAAGAATGGTTGCATGTTTGGAAAAATGAGTCAGTTGACTTGTACTGATGTATTTTCATGAATGCTACTAAATGCAGGTGTCCTGATATCATCATGGCATCAGTTGATGCGACTTGGGAAAAGGGAAAATAGGAAGTGGCCAGTTTTCGGTGCGTTTACAAATTATAGATATGTGATCGTTCAAAAGCTTTTGACACGCATTGTAATGTGGACTAGTTTTCATTCTCAAATATGTTTGCATTTTCAGTTATTTAAAAATCTTCTTTATACATTTTATCACTTTCTCCAAGAGGTAAAGTTGTTATGATGAGATCTTGTGTTTTTCATTTCAAAGATTTGAAACATTTTCAGTTTCAAATTACAATATTCTTATGTTTTCCATACTTGATAAAGGTTTGGTAATGAGGAATGGTATAAGGTCTAATAACTTATAGGTTTTTTCACTATTTTATCATGCTTTTATCATATCAGTTTGTTTCACCCATGGGTGAGAAGTGAATAGAAACATTTTCTTATTTATTATCAAGGGGATCAGGTTTCTTGTTGTAAGTGCTCTTTGTTGATTTATTGTTTGCATTATGTATATTTTCATAATGTTTTGCATCTTTACAGGTTTCTTGATGTTGGAATTATGGGAGCCTACCTGTAGAAATAACAAACAAGAAAAGAAGCATTAGCAAAGCATGTGTTATGCACCAATGCCTATGAGTTTCCATCACGAGACTTGAAAACAAAGAGATGCACATGAATTTGACCTTTCAAATTCAGCAATTGCTCATTGTATTTCGGATTTCCTATCTTACAAAATTTGCAGAGGGTTGTTATAGGAATATGAAAGGATCTTGTCTTTTTTTGCACTGCTGCTTTAAATATAACATTCAATGTCATCTAGAATAGTCAACTACTCAAATAACTATCGAAGTCAAATATATGATTGAAATTAATGGCTACTACCTCACTTGTGGAAGGTGGGGTAACTGAATTTCCCCCCTTCCCCTCTCTCGTTCCTCTAACTTCCTTGGCCCTTCCTTCTTGGCTGGCTGGTTTGGTAGATGATCTCCTTGGGGTGGGAGGTCACTTATCCTTTTGTTTTCCCCCTTCCATGCCTGTTTGAAGGGTTCTTTTGTGTGCCTCTGGTCTGGGACGTCCCTGGGAACTTCCCTGGGATTTCTGGTTTGTTACAGGGATCCTTTTCCTTGGTGCTCTATGTGTGTCCCAGGATTTTTGCAGGTTTCTACTTGGTGCTGGGATTCAGAGGTTCTCCAGGTGTGGTGTGTCATGGCTTTGGGAGAGTTGCTTCTTGAGCAGTTTTGCACAACATATTTTTTGTCTGGGAAGGGACCATGTGCTTATACCTGTGACTCTGCTCTTTGGGTTTGTGGATGTGGGCTTCTTGAGGGTCTTTATCATTTATAGTAAGTGGGAAGGTTTCTTGCTACATTTTTTGGTTTGGGAAAACCCCCTCTCTAATATTTTAATATTTGGGACCCAACAAAAAAAAAAAAAAAACCTAAAAATATAATTTTCCAAAATAGTCAAACCCTTAAATATACTAAACTAAAAACATAAAAAACCAAAATTAAACACCAAAGAATGAATCAAGAAATCACCAAAAAGAGTCCCCCAGTCCTAAAAAGTTCAACCAACCAAAAAATAACTAAAATCCAAATGACATGAAATGGACCAAACCACAATAAATAGACTCCTCCACAACAAACTCCTTTCCTTAATGTGGGATGAATCATAAAACATAACTCTTTTTAAGCCTCCCAGTCCCCTTTTAATAAAATAAGGTTTTAAACTATATAAAGTATTTAAATAATTTTACTTTATATAATTAAACCTTCCACATAAAAACTTGGCCTTCATTATTCGATCCGCAAACTAAGGATAAATGCAGACACCAATTTCGGTGAAGAATATCACCCACCTCCATCTTCTAAACCTAAAAACTACACTACTAAAAATAGTAAGTCAAGGCTCTATCCATCCGATTCAACTCAGAGTGGATTCGAATACCCATTTCCTCAATTATCCGCTCCCACCTTAGCTCCCCCCCCACCCAAACCCACTAGCTAAACTTCCCCCCGCCTAGAAAAAGGGGACATTACATGCAGCTTGTTCACCTTGTGGCTTCTTCCTTTTTCCCCGGGAACTTCCTCCCCTCTCCCCATGCTTCGTTCTACCCCTCCTCACCTTTTTTAGCTCAACCTCATTGCAAGGGGATTTCGGCCCGTGGAGATCCTCAATTCTTTCCATTTTTAGCTGATTTTCTAGTCTTTTTCTTCATCCTTTTCACCCTCCCTAGAGATCTTCTCGCTCCTCCCATCCATCGTGTTGGGGTGTTTTGTGTTCCGTATTTTTCATTTCCTTGGAATACCTCTTTATCCCCCCCCTTTCAATTTTGTGTTTCCCCCAAGAATTTTCAAATTTCCCGCTTGGCGGGATTTTCAAATTTCTTGTTGGCTTAAAAATTTCCCCCCCCCCCCCCGCCGCCTCGCTCCCCCCCTTTAACCCACCTTGGCTCCTCCTCCCCCCCTCAAAACACTTTTATGAAAAATAAACACAAAAAAAAACATCACACTGCACTTAATCAGGGAGAATGATCAGGGTGAACTAGAACTTGATTTTGATACGGATGTACATGTAAGTATAAAAATAATTTCTACTAATTACATCAAAATCATACTATTTTCCAAGTTGGATTCTGTCTGTTTATCACCTATTATAGTTACCAAGCTGTTTGTTTCCTTTCCCTTTTTAGTGGGATGACAGATGATCCATTTATTAAGTTGTTGTGATGTGCCAAAGATCCTTTGATGTAGTTACTGTTCTGATGTTACGTCATAATAAAAGATGAATGTATTTAGTTCTTTTCCCTCTTTTCTTTTGTACTTTGGTTTACAAATGTTGTTATAGACTTGGTGCTTGGTATGAAGATTTCAAATATTTTGAAAAATTATTCATATTTCTGAATGTCCTAATGGCTGTACTCCGTGTCTACCATTATTTGTTGCCTGGTTTTTTTTTTTTTCTCAAATTGGTTATATGGAATTAAAACAGTTCCCACCCATATTATATTGTGACTACATAGTGGTGTTACAACAGCTTGGCAATTATGCATGTATTGCTTGGCAAGATTCAAACTTGGGTCTCCTCCTTAAAATTTGTGGAATTTGTTTCCTAATTGTTACCATTCTTATTCTTATTTTTAATTTGGTTATATGGGTTGGAAACTGCCCCACCCATATTACATCTATTTTAATGAATCACATTATTGTCAAATTGCAACAAACTATATTATCAGGGGCTGCCATATCAGGGGAGTCTCCATCACAATGCAAGATTTTAGCTAGTGTCGTGTCCATACATTTGCATTGCATTTACTGTTGCTCCGCAATGCCTTGGACAATGTTATTAAATTTTTTGTGTTTCATATTTTTCTTATATTTGGGATTCATTGCATTGGCTATATGGATGACCTGACCTCAGAGGCTGGTAGTTGTTCTGCTACATTTTGGAAGCTAACTGTTTTAACAATTTCAGAATCAAAAATGTTTTTGGCCAATAAAGTAATGTTTCTTCCATTCCACAGAAGCTAAAGTTGTATAGTAAACATAATATGTTGTTGGGATATGGCTTATGTTTAAACATTTAGTTAAGGTTGGATTGATTTTATTTATTTTAGTTGGTTCTTAGCACTCTACTCATGGGAGGTAAGGAGTTGCCTTATAAGCACTTAAGATCTGGTGGTTAATATCCTTCAAGTCTGCAGATTCTCTGATTCACTCCAATTAACTATTCTCTGGCTGCTTTAACCATTTTTGTTATTTGGTTAAGCTTATCTTTGTAAGGAATATTTTCTTTCACAACCTGCACTTTTCTACAAAGTGCAGTTTGCATAAATGGAAATCCATATCGTGGAGCCTACAGTTTATTGTTGGTCAAAGTGTTTCAATGATAATTGTAGTTTATTTTAGTCTGGCAGAGTCTGTATCTCGAGTTAGATTCTTGGTTGTACAATGACTTGCCATTTTGAAAGAGGTGAATAACCTTTTATGGTATCAGAGTCATAAATATCTAGCTCCAAATTTTTTGGGAACAAAGCTATGGGGTTTAGATAGTACATTCCATGTATAGGCCATCATTACTCATCTGTAGTATGAATCTGATTGCATCAAGTAAGAGGTAGAAAAACAAACAAAATTACCTACATCAGGACAAGGAATGTCATGCCTCGAGATCCAGGCAGTGAAGAGTTTATTGGCTGATCCATATGTGTAGACAACTGTCCATGTCATATGATGCAATTTCATTGAGAACATATTCAGACTGTTGAGTCTTGTGAATGATATTTATTGCTATTTGTGAGACATTTGGTTGCTTCCCATTTGGTTACAGTTGTAGCACATCAATTCTCTCTTGCTCCAATGGTTTTGTGATGATCAGCACTGCAGCCCACACAAAATATGTCATTAGATAGTGCCCAATATCTTCTTTAGCTGCTGACTGTTTTATCAGGTTGCTGCAGCAGACAAAAACACATCACATCTTTCCTGGTGCCACTGCCTCTATGTTAACTGATCAATGTCACCCAGTTCTCAAGCAGTCACATGCTGTGTTCTGGTGGATCCATATTTGCTCTATATAAACAGTCAGGGTATCTACAGCCCTTTTCTGCAGCACCTATTGTTAAGAATCAGTGTAGCAGGGTTTGCACTGCACCCATACCCGATACTTGGATTCAGGCCTGGGTGCTTTCTGGGTACTGCAAACAGTAACTCCATGAACCAGGTCCACTTTCCTTGTACATATGGTGCAGATTTTTAGCAAAATCCTGAATAATTTGGTTGGTGACATTAAATCCGATAGATGGGTATGTGGCATACGCAGCTGCAGACTGCTACATTAGATAGGAATATAAATAATTCAGACTGAGTGATAAAGACAAATGGCAGATCTGCTGCCGTTCACTCTTGTCTGTTTTCTCCCTTCTTATTTTGCTTGTCTTTTCAATTGCTTCAGGCTGGAAGCTACACGGTATGCTGGTTGGAAGTTCCACAGCATAAACAGGTCAGTGACCAAAATGTTGATGACACTAAGTTGGGTAACAACCTTGAGCATGACGGCCTTGCAGATATGCCCCCCTCTGTGCACCCTCGAAATGAGCCAGCGCTTGAGAGTAATGACTATTGTGAAAGTATTTTGTTTGAAGTTGCCAATGATGTTGATGACCAAATGTTTGCTAGTACTAATGAAATAGGACATAGTGGTCTTGCAAATGTAGATTCAGGACTTTGATCATTAATCTCGACATATGAAAAAGTAGGTTGTTATGTATGCCATTTGTTTCATTTAGAGAAAATTTTAATCTCTGAAATTTTGAAACAATGAATCTTTATGTTCAATATCTATTCTTGATTTTGATCTTTAAGAATTATGTGAATGATCAAGGTTTTTTTAGAATAAATTAATTTTTTTATAATATAAATTAATTAAATGGGATTGAAATGGGCTCCACCTGTGTGATATTATGACCATATAGCGGTATTACAACAACTTGGCAATTATGCATGTAATGCTTGGCAAGATTTGAACCTGCGTTTCCTGCTTGAAAGTCAAGGAATTTAACTGGTTGTGGTCATGCCATTTGTTCAATGGGTAATCTTGTTGCTTGATTCATTAATTAAATAAAATTGTTAAATGCTTTATGATTTTATTGTATGTTATTTTTTAAATACATTTAATTTTTTCGTACCATGTGCTCACACACCCAACTTTCAAAAGTGTTGCACCTGATACTCTCACCTGCACCACCTGCACCCACGAATCCTGGTAACTTTGTTCAGCACATTCGCTCAACTATGTAAGTTGCTGCCTAGTTAAAACCTCAGGTTGTGATCCATGCAGTTAGGGGTGATCAATTGCCTTTTTTTTGGCATAAAATATCTGGTGTGTTCCCTTCTTGTTAGACTTTTTCCATGTGTGTTGGGATTCAAGCATTTGATCTTTTTTACTTTTTCTTTAAAGCAACCATGATCATCTCAAAATTTGATGGACTATTGATAGCTAGTTTGTATTCTAACAATTTTGGTGACAAACATGCTTCAACTAATTTTAAAGTCGTGAAATTCTGTATGCCAACCATTCTCAAAAGCATATTTATGTCTCATTGCATGTTGTTCACATACCATACTCGTTGATATGTTTTCAACTGCTTGAATTGTGAAAACATTTTTCTCAACATTTCTGGTCTTGCTTCACCATTGCTGTTTGATAGGTCAGTTAGAGTTATCCCTGAAGTAATATTTAGTTTGAAAATATCATTCTTATTTCCTAATGCCTTGAAAGGCTGTATTATGTGTCCACCATTTTTTGTTTCCTTCTTATTTTTAATTTGGTTATATGGGTTTGGAACTATACCATCCGTGTTACATCTATTTATATGGGTTTGGAACTACCCCATGCGTGGTACATCTATTTCAATGAACCACATTATTGTGATATAAGAAGAAACCAAATTATCAGGAGCCGCATTATTGGGAGAGTTTCCCTCATGATGCAGGACTTGAACTCATGTCGTGTCCATATGATTGCATCTAATTTACTGTTGTTCTACAATGCCTTGGACAATGTTATTATATTTTTGTGTTTCATCTTTTTTCCCATATTTGGGATTCATTGCATGGACTATATCGATGACCTGACGTCAGTCCTAATGAGGTTGGTAGTTGTTTTGAAGGTAGCTGTTTTAACAAATTTGGAGTGGAAAATATATTTGGCCAATAAAACAATGTTTTCTCCCTTCCATTGTAGCTAAGTTGTACAGTAAACATATCATTTTGTTGGGATGTGGCTTTACTTTTAAACATTTATCTAAGTCTATTTTTTTTTTTAATTTGGATATTTGCACACAGCTCATGGGAGGTAAGGAGTTTATGGTGGTTAATAACCTTTCTTCAGGTCTACATATTCTCTGAAACACTCCAACTACCTATTCTCTGCCTGGTTTAAACAATTTTGTTATTTGGTTAATCTTGTCTTGATGAGGAATATTTTCCTCAACAACCTGCACATTTCTATGAATTGCAGTTTGCATAAATAGAAATGCATCTCTTGGAGCCATTGTTGATTGAAGAGTTTCAATGATAATTGTAGTTTATTTTAATCCGGCAGATTCTGTATCTTGAATTAGATTCTTGGCTGTACAATCATTTGCCATTTTGAAGGAGGTGAATACCACTGTATGGTATCAGAGACATAAAAATCTATCTCCAATATTTTTGGGAACAAGCTATAAAGTTGAATAATTCGATATATTGGCTGTCATTATTCATCTGTAGTATGAATCTGATTTCATTAAATAAGACGGAAAAAAATTAAAATAAAAAGAAGTTATCTACACCTGGATGAGGAACATTATGCTTCGGGATCCAGGTTGTGAAGAGATTTATTGCTCATCCAGATGTGTAGACAACTGTGTGTGTCATATGATGCAATCTCATTGAGAACATTTTCAGATTGTTGAGGCTTGTGAACAATTTTTATTGCCGTTTGTGAGACATTCAGTTGTTGCCCATTTGTTTACAGTTGTAGCACATCAATTCTCTCTTGCTCAATGATTTTTTTAGTGACGACCAACTTTGCAAATTATTTTTTCTAAAAGCCCAAGCAGATGATGTCATTGGATAGTGTCCACTATCTACTTCAGCTACTGACTGTTTTATCGATCTGTTGCAGCAGACAATATCACATCTCGTCTTTATTGGTCTGTTAGAGGTTTCTGGTAGGGGTTAGTGATTATTAGAGTTCAAAACTTAGTGATGACATTATTCCTTTGAGCATCTTTTTTTTCCTTTCCCTTCCCCCCTTCGTTCCTTCCTTGCCACAAGCTTATAAGTATTGCACTTTGGGTCACCTATACAAATTTGTGTGTTGGAATGGCTTCAATGGTCATTATTCATGGTGAGGTTTGGTTGATCATTAGGCTTATTTTTTCCATAAGCTTTTAAGTGATGTACTTTGTGAGGTTTGGTTGACCCGCACTATCTTCTCTTGGAAATCCTATATGGAGAACCTGGTACAGAGCAGAAGACTGTACTGGATAGCAATAAGTGAAGAATTGAGTTTTGAGGATGGAAAGAAGTCGAAGTGGCCTGATAAGGCTGATGATGCACATGAGGCCTAATCAGCATGTGCAGGAGTATACAATAATTTCGTATAATTCACAGGATCTTATCACCTGAGAAACTAGCCCAGAATTATGTCATCAAGTGCAAATTTGCAAATCTGTCAAAAATGAAACCTTTAATGCACAGGGATATCCATTTGAGATATTACAATGAATTTTAGAAGTCCATCTAGCCATGGATGTCTGCATCATTTTTATATTATAGACCATGAAGATTCTTTCCATGTGTTAGTCAGCTTAATTGCTTATTTGGATTTTAGCCAGAATAAAGATTTGATTAAAACGAAATCTGAAACAGATTGAATTCCAAATAAAGAGTTTGTGCAAAACTCCAAAATGAGAATTGCACTATAAGGTAAATGACACTTACTCACCATAGTAGAATCCAAGTACACCAACATCCATCTTTAAGCTTAACTTGGGTTGAAGGAAGGAAGGAGGAATTCCACAAATATTTCCCCTGATGAACTACTTCATTCACTCCAATATGGATGAAAGAATGACAGCTGATTGTGTTGACTGGCAGCCACACAAGAAAAGCTCTGCCAAAATCTCCAGGAACACATTGATTGTCTCTCATCCCTCATTTTAGCTGTCTTGCATCTTTTGAGGATGATTTCACAGGCATCGTAGAATTTGACAAGGCACTCATAGATCGTGGCCAAACTCCACAAAAGAATAAGCAAGCCCAAGATGAGTGGAAGTAATGTAGCACTACTTTATCTTGTGTTTCAGCAGAGACATGAACCAACCGGGAAGCCAGACAAGGAAAGTCCATCAGTTGAGTTGTGTAAGTGCACAAGCTGATATAAGCTGGCAAATTCATGGCTTTAAGTAGGAGTTGAAATTGAAATTGGAGCTTTCTTATTGGGGAGTTGCTCTAACACCTTGTAGGATTGTGCAATATTTCTGCATAAGTCATAGGATTGTATCACATGAGAAACTAGCTCACAATCATGTCATCAAATGAAAATTTGCTAATACTTGAAAGATAACAACTTAAATGCATAGGAATCTCCAATTGAGATACCATGAATGTTAGGAGTCAAGCTAACTATGGATCTCAATACCTCTTTTGTAGTAGAGGCCAGAAAGATCCCTTCCAAGTTAAGCTTGACTGCCTACTTGGATTTTAGCCCGAATAGAGATTTGATTACAACCAATTTTTACTAGAGGATTAACCTTCAAATGAAGAGGTTGTGTAAAAGTCAAGAATAGGATTTGCACTAGGATACAAATGCTACTTGCTCACAAGAAACTAGCTCAAAATCATGTCATCAGATGAAAATTTGCTAATACATGAAAGATAACAACTTAAATGCATAGGGATCTCCAATTGAGATACCATGAATGTGAGGAGTCAAGCTAACTATGGATCTCAATACCTCTTCTAATACATGAAAGATAACAACTTAAATGCATAGGGATCTCCAATTGAGATACCATGAATGTTAAGAGTCAAGCTAACTATGGATCTCAATGCCTCTTTTGTAGAAGAGGCCAGAAAGATCCCTTCCAAGTTAAGCTTAACTGCCTACTTGGATTTTAGTCAGAATAGAGATTTGACTACAACCAAATTTTACAAGAGAATTAACCTTCAAATGAAGAGGTTGTGTAAAAGTCAAGAATAGGATTTGCACTAGGATACAAATGCTACTTGCTCACGATAGGGGAATCCAAGTACACCAACAAATTTTGATGTTCTCTTTGGTAAACAAAATGTAATCTGTACAGAATAGTTGGAAAGTGAGCTCATTGGACTTTATCCACATGATTATCTTGGGATTGGGGACTCTTCAATGTCAAGTAGTTATGACTACAACTTAGTAATTGTGAGAATACTAAGTGTGATGATAAAGTGAATTTTGCTTTCCTCTCCAACTTGAGAGGAACCTACTCTGTATTTGTTGCGACATTTTACTTCTTGTGATGCTTCTTACGTAGCATTCACTTTGGATGAAATTTGGAAACAACTAACTCACAAGTAGGACAATTTCCCCACATTGGTGCACTTGATTCTTCAGGTACCATAAACTATAATGGACCTAGTTACTACCTTATTAGAGTCACACTCTGAAACAGTGGTTCAACTTTTGGTCAGTGACTATAAATGCTTTTGGGGCTTGTAGCCTATACTCGTTTTGGCTTATGGCCAAGACAATTTCAGCTTGTGGCAGTTTTTTTCAAGTGGATATTTTCAACCAGTTCTTGTTGGTATTTATCTCGCCCACTCAATTGTTGTCCAACATTTAACAATTTTCTACCTAAGATGCAAAAGGGTGTAGTTTGAGACATCAATGGTTGTGACCTGAGAGTGAAAAGATGCAAATCTAAGATGTGAAAGGGTGTGACCCAAGAGTGACATGATGTGATCCTAGACGTGCAAGACCTTTTGTACGAAGCAAAACCTTGTGCATCAGAATCAAGATCATGGAACCATGTCTAATGAAATTGGGAAGTTTTTGCAAAGATCTTTCATTTGACAATTCTAACCTGAAGAAGACACTATATCACAATTGTTGTGGCAAAGATGGGCATTTGGAAAATTGTTGGAAAAAGTTGGATGATCTGGAGTCAACAATGAAAAGACAGAAAATCAAGCTCTCTTCACCTCCACTTCTTCCTCTTCTTCTGACACGAAATGATACACCCTCTCTGCCCATGTTCACAAAGCATTGTAATTAATTTCCTTTTCTCCATTAGATGAATGGGTGATAAACTCTAGGCTACTTTGTTAAAGCACCTTGTTAGTGATTTTGCCTATTAGCTTTTTATGTGTGATTTTGTAAGCTCATTTTGGCTTTCCAATCTTCAGGTGACATGGATGTTTTTTATGCTTGTTGTGGTCTTGTTTTGGTGTCGTGATCTTTATGTGACACTAGTGGTTTGTATGCTTATTGTGAATGCTTTGGGACTCTTTACCCCGCATCAGTTTTTGTTGAAGCACTTTTGGAGTTCCAATACTTTTGTTTACTCTGCTGTACTTCAGCAGCTTTATCACATGGGTTTTTCCAATTTCTATGGTGTTTTTGTGCATGCTTTGTTGTTATTGATGCACCCTTGGCACCCTTTAATTAAAGCGCATTAGTTTGTTCACATGTTTCCTACCCTGTCCAGGAATATTTGTCAGATCACATTAGCTTCGATGTCAGCCATACACTGCTGCTTTTTTAACTTTTTCTGAGTTACTGTCTTACATATGATATTGGAGTGAAGAAACTTGTCATGAAGGGGAGATAGCTAGTAATTCCTTCGCCTTGTCCCCTTTGTCTTCATTTTAAGCTTAAATGGGAATGTCATGATATTTTAATATTTTAGTTAGAATATTCTTGTTCTTTAAATGTTTATATAAGGTTGGAATTATTTCAATATGGTTATTAGCACTTAACTCAGAGAATGTGATGAATTTCTTTAGGACCACTTCAAATTTGGTCGTTAGTAGTCTCTTTCCAAGTTTAGAGATTCTCTAAAGATTGTTTCTCTTATTCTTGGTGTGACTATGCCATAGCAAGTCTTTCACCAAAATATTGTGAGTATCCTAGAAAGTGGGTACCATGCCATGGCCCCCAGTTTTTAACCTCTCCATTCTATTCTCCGTTTGGTTTGCCATTTTGGTTTGGTACTTACCGGGAGGATTTTTTTGGGCGGCCCCCCCCCCCCCTTTATAGGTCTTCCAGATCCCCCCCCCCCCTTTATCCTAAATTTTTTATATTTTTTTTTTTTTTTTGGGGGGGGTTATTTGTGCCCCCCCCCCCCCCCGGAGGGGGGGCCCCCGGAAGAAAAATTTTTTTTTTTTTTTTTTTTTTTATTTTTTCCCCCCGGGGGGGGCCGGCCCCTGGCCCCCCCCCCCCTTTAAAAAAGAATTTTTTTTTTTTAATTTCGGGCGTTTTTTTTTTTTTTTTTTTCTTCTTCTTTGGGGGGGGGGGGGTTATTTTACCCTTCCCTTATCCCACCCACAAACACCCAATCCGGTATTCTCATTTCCTTATTATCATATTTTTTGTGTTGTTTTACCCAAGTCTAAAATTTTTTAGCAGACCACATATAACTTTTTTTACAAGCGGGCAACAAATAAAAAACAAACGCCCCGCGAGAGGGGCCCCCCCCCCCTCTTGTTTCCCTTCCCCTTCCCCCCCTCTCCCTCTTATCACACTTGCGCTGCCGTTCCTGACGATTTCTTTTCTTATTTTTTTCTTTTCCCCGCAGCGGCCCCCCCCCTCCCCCCAGCCCTCCCTTCTTATTAAAAAACAAAACCCCCCCCCCCCCCCCCCCCCCCCCCCCCCCCCCGGCCTTCGTTTCCTGCATCTTCTTTTTCTTATTTGCCGACCAACCAGCCCCGCCGTGACCTCCCCTCCTACCCTCCCCTCTCCTCCTTCTTTCTCTCTTTCTCTCCCCTCCTTCCTTCTCTCCCCTTTTACCTTTTACTAATCCGTTTCCAATTTTTGCTGTTAGCCTGCATCCACTGAATGACTGTTTCACAACATGAAAAATTTGATTTAAATACCATTGTCAATGGCATTAGAGGGTTTAGTCAAGATATTAAAATGTAGTTCAAGATGAGTTCCAATATTCATTACTATTTATTAAAGTCATTGTATACGCTTAATTGCTGACATACATTTGATACAAAGATATTAGTTAGGCTAATTCATCTATTAGTTCAGATGGGTCGTGACATTGGATTGCAACCCTCTAACATGTGCTCTCAGTGTAAGTTATCTTTTGTGGTCTCGCACCATCACATCGCAACTATTTCAGTTCCTTGCTCTGCAAATATGGAAATCTATGTGCATTTACAGATTAACAATTACTCTTTGCTGTTAACAGAGACCCCTGCACATGTTAACAGCCATCTTAGCTGTACATGTGTGAAATTTTCATAAAGATTTGTTATGAAGTGAATGTATTATATATTGCTTTGAACACTTGAGTGAAAACATGAGTTCTGTTGCTTATCTAATGTGAAGTTCTGCACATTTTTTTCCAGAGCTATGCCTCCATTCTATACTTGCGACTCCCTGTTGGATTCAGAATTTACGTGGGAAAGATGTAGAGCATCACAATTTGGTGGATGATCTAATGCATACTCAATAAATCACGTACAAGCCTCAAGGAGGGTCAGGTATCAACTATAAAGAAAATAATGTTATTGTCTAGTCCTTCGTATTTGTTTTTCAATATCGGATGCATTTTTCTTTGATTATGTCAAACTTGCTCACTAGGGGACAATATTGCCAAACTTGAAAGCAAAATTTCTCCAAGTAACAATGCAAATTAATACAATGTACCATGTTGCTTTTGGCATGTCTGTTGTCTTTGAAACATGAAGAAAACATATTTTCTGTTAAATTGCGTGTCACATGGATTGACCTCAGTGATATAATCACTTAGATAATCTCGAGTCTTAGAAAAATTTTAGCATCGTCCTTTATTCTTATCATGAAGAGGCCAGTGAAATGTTCTACCAAAAAGCACACTTTGCTTTCTAATGTTTATTGCTTTGTTCTTTGTTGACAATTGCTGCTCAAGGATTTTAGTAAACCAAATTGCTCATAGGAGCCGTATTTCTGGCTCTCCTCAACCTACTGTAACCAAGTGTGACAGTTGAGCCCCATCAACCTACTTTAGTCACTAGTGGTGACTCCTAAATTTTGTCTTTATTTTATTTGGTATTTGTCATACACTAAAATCTCCAGTTAAAGTAATTTAGCACTGAAGATAATATATGCACAAGTTGCATTATACAGGCTCATTTATTTTTTTTGAATTTAGAAAAAAACCCCTTGCGGGGCTGCCTTGGTCTGAGAAACCACTACCAGGGGGTTCTACACCGTCAAAATCACCCGGGAGTCGTGCTCGGCCCTGACCGCACCAACATTGTCAACTGGATTTTGGGTACCCAATGTGCGTTTGGTAGGGTGGAGATTCGAACCAGGGACCTCCCTTGGAGGATTGCCCTACCCTCTCCAACTCACCTACAGCACGTGGGTTACAAGCTCATTTATTAGTTTTCTTAATCTTATAAATAAATTTATTTAGCAATTCTCTTAATCTATAAAGTAATTTTGTTCTCAATTGGTTATATGGAGTTGAAACAGGCCCCACATCTATTTCAACAGACCACATTATTGTGGTACTATAACAAATTGTATTATCATTGACCACCTTTCGCATGTGTGTCCATCATAATGCGATGACTTGAACTGAAGTTGCATTCATACAATTGCATCCCATCTACTGTTGGTTCACAATGCCTTGGACAAAATTTAGTTGGTCATATGGGGTAGAAATGTATCCTGATGTTTAGGAAATATTGGTGCTTGGAGTTGTGCTTGATACAATTACCAAGTTGTACAACCTATAAAATGGATCCTGTTCAAGTAAGGCCCTTTTTATTTATAAAGTATTATTTAAACTTTAGTAGGTAATATTACTCATTTATTGTATTTGTAATTATTATTTTTTTATTTTTATAATTAATTTTGTGGATGATGGGTTTTCAAGTTTGGCTAACGAACCCATCATCATCTCTATTTAGATGGTCTTGTGTTTCTCTATTTCAATTGATTTGTTTAGATGTCATTTTTTAACAATTGATCTTGGCAATGACTCATATCCTCAATGCAAATATGATGTTTTTTTGCATGATTGCTGTACCAAAGCCCATTTTTCCATAAGATTGTTCATAAATTTGTGGAATACTCTTTGATGCATGTTTGGTTTGATCCTCCAATGTCATCTATGTACGGGTGGGTAGAAGTGAAAGGGATGAGATAAACACCACAATGTCGTTTTGTATCAATTGCGTCTTGTAGTGATAGGTCACTACCTTAGGAATCTCAATTTTGAAAGGCTACAAAATAGTGGAATTAGTTTGTTGATGCCTTCCAAAACCTCTCAAATTTTGTCTAAGTTCAAGGACAATTGCCAATTTGCTCGTAAGTGCATATTGGTTTAGGAGTGTTCCATTAGCAAAGTGACTTGATTGGCTTCCAAGAGCGAAGTACTTGGAGTTGCTGACGAATCGCTAGAAAAGTCAAGCGATTCGCTCACTTCCTCGAGGGAACCATTCACAAACTTGTAGAGGGGTAAAAATAAAGGCACAAATCCTATCGAGAATATTTGGAAAGCAACATTTTCGCATATAGTGGCACCATAACTCATTTTAGAAGCCTTCTAAGCCTTTTAGAGGTATATTTAGAGGCATGTAACATTTCAAGATGCATCATTTTGTTAGAGATGCCCCCAAATTTTTACTTCTAGGAGTAATAGTTTCTCACCCTAGGTATTTTAGGGGTAAACTCCTATAAATAGGAGCCATGGGCTCCATTATAAACATCTTTTGGCCATAAGATTCAGAGCTACACTCTATGAAACCCACATTGTGCTTTGTAACTCATGAAATTGGTGAGAATTTGATAAGTCTTTTGCTCTCCATTAGTGCCATTGCCCTCTTGGGTTTCAAAATGTTTAGTGATTGAAGCATAGCCCTTTTGCCTGTCTTGTCATTCACTGCACAATTTCATATTATTCTAATGGGAACATTGTTGTTATCTGGATTTTCATGTGTTGATTGATCCCGCACTTTTCTTGCTACGGTTACAACCGTATTTTCATTCAGATCCCTCACACCCTAAACTTATAATTTTACATTGCATGCATTTTAATTCTTGCATTTACTTTGTGTATTTTAATTTAATGCAATTAGATTAGATTAGGTTAGAAATTAGCAAGGATAGTGGGGAACCGATTTAAATTTGGAGGTTGGAAGAGGCCAAAAACCCTTCCGTCCAATAACTTGTTGAAGTGCTGGAATTGGGGCATATTAACAATTACATTAGAAGCCAAACTATTCCCCAATTCAACATAGTTTTTCTTGAATGCCTAGTGGTATGGATCCCCATCATTTGTCCCGCATTAAGAATTTAACTCATTGTTTGGTTGAATTGCTCGATTTTGGTGCCAAATTTATATTGTATCACAAGTAGGAGCAATTGGCCCGAGATTGAAAGCAATTTTGTGAATGTTTTGCACATGCAGGGATTTGCTGCACTTGAGCTAATTGCTTGAAAATCATCCTAACTCCATTTTCGCTCCAAATTGCTAGTGATATACTCTAAATTTGTCAAATTTTCACTTGAATCTAGAGTGATTTGTTAGGGCTAGGGACTTGATTTATCAAGCCCAATCCCAAATCGACCTTAAATTTCACTTTTTTTTTCTGTTATTTGTGTTCGATTTATGCATGTGCTTTGCAAATGGTGACTCTGTTACAAACTTTAGAATCATAAAATTTCGATAAGAGAGCAATCAAGACAACATCATATCTGTAAAGATCTCTCAGAATTTGACTCCAATTTTACATCTGCAATAGGTAGGAAGCATTTGGATCAAATTCCAAGAAAATTCTACGAAATGTCAAATCAATTGGCAATTTGCTCCATCCAGCCAGCGGTTTGCTCTGGAACAGTAACATTTCATCAAGTTGAAATTTGAAGTGCGATTGGCGTGGATTTTGTGAAGCGATTTGTTCGAAAATAAATTTTTTTAATAACTCTTCCAAGGAAAGCGATTCGCCCCAAAATTGAAGTGATTAGCTCCAAACGATTTGCTTTGTCCTCTACTTGTCAATTTTTCAAGTTTAAATTTTGCAAGCCAATCATCAAAGTCTGCTAGCATTTCGCTTTAGTTTGTTGGCAAAGCGCTTAGTAGACCAAATGTTGCAAATTTTCATATTGTGACCCCAAAACCTTGTTTGTGTATGTACGTATGCACATAAGATCAAGCTTATGAATACATGCTCGAAAACACAAATATTATGTAAAGAACATCAATCTTTAGAGCTATTTGCGTATCATTGAAAGAATTTGAAAGGGAAGAGGAAAGAACAAATCATTGTGGGTACACTATGATGACGAGATTGAGGAGATTCTTATGTCTAATCCCACTCTTTCAAAAGGCAAAAATCCAATGGCCAACCCCATCAATCGAAACCCAACATCCCAAGAAATTGTTTTCCTTGGCTATCAACTCAATTATTCATCTGCTCTTGCAAACCAAACTTGGGCAAGTACTGGTCCCATTTTGACTCATACAAACTCCCTTTGTGGAATGACCTTCGATCCCGTGAACAATCCATCTTTTACAGCCTTTCGTCAGGCACTTAATACAAACCAACCTCCAACATCTAGTGCTCAAATCACACCTCCTATTAGCTCAATTTCATCTCAAAGTCCACAAGGATCTAGCTTGTCCAACACGTCAAATATTCCTTCCAAACAATCTATACCTTCAAATGTAGGGTCTTCAAACATTTTATTTTCCCAAACCAAAGCCAAGGCTTTTTTCAAAACTAGCAACTGTCAACCGGTGAAGTGGGGATGCAAAGTACCTAACTGCCGGCCCAACCACACACCCCACCAACCCCCCCACCCACCCCCCCACCCCCCCACCCCCCACGCCCCCCGCAAAGGGAACCCCTAGATACAAATGCCACCTCCAACTAGTTAGACACAACGAAACACACAAAGCCCTCCTCCAATCCAACAGGTTCCTTCACAAGGCTTGCAATACCCTCCATTCCTAAATATGCCAACTCCCCTAAATCAACAATGGGTTTGTCCAAATCCACCGCCGCCTCCTTTTCGAATGCCAAATCAATCTTTTCCTCCACCGTACTACACCCCATATCAATATCCTTAGATGCCTCCATATCCAACTTAGGGTTATGTAGTGCATACTTATCCAATGCAACAATAGCATGGTTAACCTCTATAGAATAATCCAACACCTCCACCTCCTAGGCCTCAAAACCAACTTCTTGATTGGACTTATCAAGGACCATTGAAGCTAGGGGTCTATTTCCTGTCCCACCAGCTGCTATGAAAGCATTACCAACCTTTTATGGGAGTGAAAATAAGACAAAGTTGGATCACCTCAACGAATTATGTACACTCAAATCAATTCACCGCTTTCAGGAGGAAGACATCATTGTATGCTTATTGATCTATTCTTCGAATGACAAAGTTGCATTGTGGTATAAAGGTTTACATGATAATTTTGTCATTGGTTGGGAATCAATTGTAGAACCCTTCATGTGTAGATTTGGTAGTATGGGAAATGGGTATTTAGCATGAGTGGCAAGATTCTTGATACTAAGGAAGTGGAATAACAGACTTATGAGTCAATCTAGACTCTAGTCATAAGACTTTCCTTGCAGTTGTACGATGTCATTGTCCTGAGATGGAACAGTCTCACTTGTACGGTGCAGTCTCGTACGACACAGTACAAGACGGTCTCCTGCTTAGGAGGATGCAACACTAGCAACAATCCTCTCGTATGGCAACAATTGTACAGTAGTTACATGTACAATGCACTAGTCTTATCCAATTGGAAGGATGATCTCTAAGACAACACAAACTTGTACGGTCTATCCCTCGTATGATCTAACCCTTGTATTGTTTGCAACTAATATTCAGTCCTTTCATGACAGTTTTCTAGTTGCAACCTTCAATTTATAGACAGTATCTCTGCAATATACTAACCACTGCAATCTACAACTATGCCAAACAAATACTATAGTCTGCAACAATAAACAACACTCAAGCTATACAACATGCAATCTCATTAACATACACAGCATAGCAGAATACAAGTAAAATGGAATCGGATTGCAATGAATCTACAAATGTCAGAATTGTATTGGCATTCAATGGTGCTTACTATAAGTAGCAATGGTAGACTGCAATTACAATGTGTGGGGTTGCTCGTCAATACTTCCACAACCAGGCCTCCATAATCATGGCATAACAATGACATAGACAATATCCTCAATGCTCTCACCAATGTCTCTATCACATATCTACTGTCCAATGTTACAAATGAAAGAAGGGAGGGTTCTATTATTGCATGTCCTCGGTTGTTGCCAACAACGGCCTCACAAGACAACACATCCAATCGCCACCCCAATTCGGACGTATGTAACATATGCAAATATTAGCCTTTAATACCTAAAGTCTAATTGCAATTTATTATTAAATTGCATTACATTACATGTCACTTACATTTTACTTATATTTCATATGCATTTAATTACAATTTCATTCCAAAATGTCTAACACAAAAATTTATACATATTTTCTATTTCTTCTTTTTCTTCTGGGAAGTTGCTTCTTTGTTGCCTACATCTATCCTCCCCTTTAAACTAGTCAACGTCCTCGTCGATGCTTGCTGCTGCTCCTGAGTTACAAGGCTGCTATTGCTGAGAGTTGTGAACAGGTGCTCCACCCATTTCTGTTAGCTAGAGTCTTAGTGCTGCTCGTTCATCCTTCAGCTTTTGTGCATAGTTACAATAACGAACCTACTCCAGCCTATAGTGATTGGCTTTCTTCTCCGTCTCTACCAATTTTGCCACCAACTCTTTTTCCCTCTCGATAGCACTCTTCTATATCTTCTGCCTTAGTTCAACTTCAATTCTGGCTGTAATGGCCAGTTGTTCATCCCTCTCGGAAATCAACTGATCTTTGTGTTCTAGCTCTTTCTCACGAGTTTCATGCTCTTGTGCTCTTACTTTGCTCTCAGATCTGTAATTATCTCATTACACTTATCCATATCCCTTTTTGTTGCAGCAAGTTCATCCTCCTTTGCTTTCATTTGTCATGCTTCCTCACCCTCTGTCGTACGATGACTGTGATTGTACTGCCACTCTGTGTACAACCAACCTCTTCCACTTGTATGATGACTCTAGACGCTTGTACGATAGCTTCCTATGTTCGTACGGTAACTCCTTGTGTTTTACAACAATCTTTTGCATTCGAACGACAACTTCCACAACAACCTTCCTCGACTTAAACGGAGGTTTCCTTCACTAGTTGCAGACGTTTCTTCCATCATGTCATTTGCTCCACAATTTTATATTTAATTGAATGGGAACATTGTTGTTATTCAGGTTCTCATGTGTTGATTGATTGCACACTTTCCTTGCGACGACTACGGTCACATTTTCATTTAAATCCCTCTCATCCTAAGCTTACAAATTTATTTTCATGCATTTTAATTCCTGAATTTGTTTTCTGTATTTTAATTTAATGCAATTATATTAGATTAGGTTAGAAATTATCAAGGATAGTGGGGAGTCGGTCTAATACAATATAATAAATTAACGAGATTAATGGATGATATCTCCACCAAATAGTAGAGGGATATACAAATGATCCAAGGGTATAACTTAAAGAAACAGGGCCTCTCTTTTATCAAGATATTATATAATAATATTTTAACATAGACGTATTTATATAAGGTGATTAGGCAGAGACTAAGGCATAGCAGAAAATCGGTAACTAGGATGCAATGGTATGAGCACAACTTGAGGTCAAGTCTCTGCATTGTGATGGGCACTTCCATTATGTAGATGGATATACATATTATATAATAATATTATAACATAGACGTATTTATATAAGGTGATTAGGCAAAGACTAAGGCATTGCAGATAATCGGTAACTAGGATGCAATGGTATGAGCACAACTTGAGTTCAAGTCTCTGCATTGTGATGGGCACTTCCATTATGTAGATGGATATACATATGATCCAAGGGTATAACTTAAAGAAACATGGCCTCTCCTTTATGAAGATATTATATAATAATATTATAACATAGAGATATTTATATAAGGTGATTAGGCAGAGTCTTAGGCATTGTGGAAAATCGGTAACTAGGATCCAATGGTATGAGCACAACTTGAGTTCAAGTCTCTGCATTGTGATGGGATAAGGCATCTTATGATAATACAGTTTGTTGTAATACCACCATAATGTGGTTTGTTCAAATACCGCTCCAATGCAATCATGATGTAATACAAATGGGGCTTGTTTCAACCCCATATAACCAATTGAAAGAAAAGGTATAAAAGGTACAGAACCTGGAAGGTTCGGCTGAACTTTGTCTAGGTTCAGTTCAAACCTTTCTTTTTGGGATGACCAAACTGGTTCGTTTCAGTTCGGTCCAATTTAAAGTCGTAAAATTTTCAGTTTTAAAAAATGCAAAAATGAAAGAAGCAACCTGCATAAAATATATGAAACCTAAGCGACTAACAAAACCATTGAAATTCCTTTCTTAAGTTTTAAGCTAGACACCATCTCATCATGGAGGGTGCAAACTGCAAATGCCATTAAGCTGAGCCACTTATTCTTCATGTTATGAACTTGTGTTTGCATATTTTTCTAGTTTCATGTGTATATTTTATTTATAAACTTACACATATACACGCAAATGGGTGTGTTTTTTTGAACCAAACCTGACTTTTTCAGAAAAATAGAACCTCCATATTCTTCCCTCTTCCATTTGGACCAAACTTTCTATCCCTAGTAACTGTGGTAGAGAATAGGTCCACCACATTTAGCCCATGTTGAGAAGTTTCACTTTCAGCCTCGAAACTTAATTGAAAATATTTAAACGGGGAATGCATATTTTCTTTTGCAATCTGATTGCTTCCATACTTCCATCAAAAAAAGTTTGCAGAAGGTTTATTCGTCTTCATAGTGCAAGGAGTTGCATCAAGATTTGGTTGTTGCAAGCATTTATAATAAGAACTCATTGAATTGTGACTAATCCAACATTGGGAGATGCCAAATTTTAATATGAATCTTGTGAGAATTTGCTTTGATGTTGAATCCATGTATATTTTCAAGACTTTAGAATGTCAGTTCCTCCCCAAAAATTTTGTCGTCTTTTGGGAAGATGTGGTTGTATAACCGGTTGTCAATGATGACAATTTTCATGTTTAGGATGTTAACAAAACTCAGTGCTAGGATACCTTTTAGAACATTTCACAATGATTTATGACACTTTATGACAAGTACATAGATCAGTGAGGATATATGGAAGGCGATTCGTAAGAGGAAGAAAGAAATAACTAAAAGAAATAAAAATTACATCCTAATGTACATGCCCTCATGACCTGCATATAAATAACAGAACCCCACATCAAGGATATCAGAAATAGTAGTCCGCAAACATAGGAAATCAACATTTTTTTTTAATATATTGGACACTTTCCACATATGCATACAAGGGTAGTGCATGTGAGATGCTTGTCTTACATGCAATGTAAAAGGATAACATAAACATAGTAACCTAAATTCACTAAGTGGTACAACATTAAGTTGTGACCCCTCTTTTTTATAATTTAAAAGGTATTAGGTATATTAAAGTGAGATGCCAAAGTAATCTTTTCTTGTATTGTGAGGGGATCCATTTGCCTTGTTCCTTTTTTGTTGCATGCAGGTATGGACACATGAATGCGTGTCACTTGTATATTGTTAAGGGATTTTTGAGTTCAGAAAGATCTTATTTCATCTCTTTTTGACAAGTGTGCAGAAGGTCATATCTGTACACATTGAATTTGTTAAAATTCACCTTGTATTGTTGTGGCATTGAATTGGCACTCACCTTTATATGTAGCTGGAATTGTAGGTTTTTATGTTTGTTGAGGATGTTCAACTAACTAGATTATTAATTAAACCTCATATTATCTTCAGAATTTATTGATAAATTTGCGTGTTGCTTTCTTTTTGCCAAGTCGTTGTAACGTTAGAATTTGTGAAGGATGCAAAGGATCATATTGATATCCAAGGGTTCGATGTCTACGACAAGAACCGATTAATAAAGGTGCATCTCTCACCTACTTCTTCCACTTAAATAATGTTGGTTTGTAATAAATAATTAATGAATTTAAAATTAATTTATTTATTTATTTTACAATTTTTTATTTTTTTGGATTAATTACATTTTAAAATTAATTAAGGATCATATTTTTTATTTTTTTATAATTAATAATGTTGGTTTGTAATAAGACTAACATCCTTTCGGATCTCGTGGAGCATTTTCTCCTTACTATGTTGAGACGGGGGGAGAACACCCAAGGAATAAGAGGGGAGCCTATCTATCCATATCTGAATGCTGGCAAGGAGGGCAGAGACCTGAAAATACCAGCTCCTCCGGCCTCCTTGATAACTCATTTAGAGTTCCATCAAGGAGCGAAGGGCGAGATAAGGGTACCGGCTACAACACGCAGGGGTATCTTCTAAAGTATGGATCCTGTGAAGATAATTGATAATCAAGAAGATAATATCCAGCTGGAGAGGAGAGGCCCCGAACATTGCCAGAATAATAGAGCAGGGGATTGTGCCCTTGCAAGGAATGAATCGTCGAAGAAAGAATGTTTGTACTCGTTCAACCTGTGACCACTCAGTCGGGCCAAGTCTAGGACCCCAAACCACTGACCCAGAAGTAATGGTTGGGTTCACCAATGCGTCAAAGATCCTCATCTTCACATGTATATCTTGAAAATGTGCTTTGAAGCAATTCCTCTTGACCAAAGACAAAGCTGTATATCCCTTACACAAGTGGGCCTTGGCGGCAGGTTTCATACCAAAAGTTGGACCAGTGAAGAGAACCCCCAAGTACACATATGAAGTGACGATCGCATCCTCTTGACCTTGGAAAAAGAAGTGGAGATGGGATAGAGTCTCTTTGTTAGTATTGAACACCATAACTTTGGTCTTAGAAAGATTCACTGTCAACTGCCTAGAGTCACAAAAAGCAACAAGTTTATCCCGATGACGCTGAAGCCACTCAGGGGATGAGGCTAAAAGTACAAAGTCATCAGTAAAGAGGAGAATAGAAATAAACACATAGTGGAGAAGGCAACCATCCTTTGCGTGAGTGTTCAATCTAATAAAAGTGTCTAGAGAAAAGTTGCTTTGACAAGAATAAAAGGAAAGCTCAACCCGACCCGGACGCAAAAATATGAATAGGGTAGGTTATAGGAAGTCCTACAGAAGATTATGTGGCCTAATGGGTAAGTCACCATCTAGGATATTTTGTTGATCAGGATTGATGTCCCCACAAGTCACCAGAATTGTAGTAGTTGACTACTACCATTGCTTCTAGACTAATTTTTGTGAGAAAACGAGACAAAATATGTGAAGAGACCAGGTTAGGATTTCATAGATGCTTCAGTTCAGGAACATCCCACTCCCAAAGCACTTTGTTGGTGAAGCGTCCCACTTGGTAGAGCGAACTGCTCTTGGAGTGCCCCTCTCGTTGGATTACCGTCGCTTGCCGAGTGCCCCACTCCATGTCTATTTTTGGCAAAAGGATAAAGATGATGTGTCACCTCATAATTATGATGGGGTACATTGTATGTGGTCCATTTTTTAGCTACACTTTCAAGTATAAATAAGAGCTTGATGCTCATTGTAAGGGTCATTTGGTCTTCAAAGCATACTATAGCTACTCTTTGGATAAGATTGTAAAACAAATTCAAAGTTGCAAAATCAATAAAGAGTTGGGCGTGGCATTCCAATTCAATTGTGGCTCTGACCTTTCAATTATGAATGTGTGGAATAAGTAGCTCTGCCCTCCTCTCCCCCTATTAGTTCTCTTTGCTTGATATTGCAGGTTATTCGAAGATCTTACATGCTGTAGTTGTTTGGTGTGTGCTGAAAATGACACTTGCACCAAAATTGAACCTCGCTATGACTTTGGCCGTATTTTCATTTCCTTTTCTCCCAAAACAAAAGTAGATCAGATTTATTTTCTACACTTTAGATCAGTTTGTTTTCCTTCTTGTCAGGTTATTCATTTTCTGCATATGTTAAGAGTAGTTTATTTCTTTGTTTCTCGGTTTAGATAGAATGTAGAAGGGAACCAGCCCAAGATCCGAAGGTTGGGGAGAGTGAAAACCTCTCCATCTATTTGTTGAACTCATCGACACAAATCAAATTTGCTGATTTTTGTGTTCAACGATTACTGATCTACATAATTTATGCAGTCGTTACTTTCTTTCCTGCAAGTGTAGATGTTATTGAAATTATCCTATAAGCAAGATATGTTTTAAATAATTACTCCAAGGTCAATTTCCAAAGAAATAAAAAATAAGCTATTACTATGAACTATCTTTTATGGGTATACACATGTACAATGTATGCACTAACATTTGCTGTATATGAGCATATATATGGCACATAGATGCATAAGATTATGCTTGCAGTTATACATGGTTATGTCCATGACTATATACACAAACTTGTCTGGTTATTTGGGACATGTAAACATCATTACCTATCTATTTTGCAGTGAGTAGTTAGTTTGGCTTATGGGATATATAGTACAGCAGAAATATATTAAAGCATCGTTAATTTATTCTTCAAATAAAATTCTGCAAAGTTAATTTTTATCTAGAGGGGAGGTTGGCTGTAAATCTCAGCTATAGATTAATTAATTAAATACTAAGTTGATTTTAATATATATGCTTGGATGCTGATCATCTCTTAATATCATCCTTGTCATCTTTTTACAAGTTTGTTTACTGTTTGGAGAAGAATTTGTCATGTTCAACTTTATAATTTTTGTGAACTCAGATTTTGTATTTGTCGATAACCTAGATGTTAGATTTGGTCTGTCCCTTTCATAGAGGTCTATGAGTACCCATAATACTTCTATTTTGTTAGTTGATTCTCCTTGTGGAGCAGAGAAGCCATTCCTTTTTGACTTGGCTTTCCTTTGGTTATTCTTATAAAATAGAGGGGCATTTTCTTGGTATGCTTATTGATTCTTTTATTTGTTGCATTTGGAATAAAACAAAAAATCATATTGCACATCTATTGTATGCTGAATATGTAACTTTTATTTTGTGATTGTTAACTATTTATTCCTGTACTCATTGGTGTACAAGCATTAAAGGTTTATTAAGAACTTGGGAGACTATAAATGTACACTTCATGGTTCTTTTGTGGTGTCTCTAATGAATATTGTTAGGAAAATATCAAATTATGTGCAAGCAGAAAACACAATAACGCAGAAAAACAGGAACACATTTTACGTGGAAAACCTGCAATGTGCAAGAAAAACCACGGGACAATGGCAACTTTGATCTTTTATTGATTTTGGCAAACTTTTTTGCATTCAATCAACTTTTACATGCAAGGGATCATTTCCCTTTTATAGAAAAACAAAAAACTGTTTGTTTCCTTTCCGAAAAAAGGAAGACTCCAAAAAACAGTTCGCTTCCTCTTCCAAAAATTGTTCGCTTCCAGAAAACTATTCACTGCCTCTTCCAAAAACTGTTTACTGCCCGTTAGATGGATCTGGAAATGCACCACCATACATCTCGCTGCTGAAGAACATTGGAGATCTGGATATTGACTTCACCTGCTCACCAATATCTTACATGAATAAATTTTATAGCCGTTTTTGAGAATCTGGAATCCTGCAGGAAGTGATGGACGAGGGGTCATTAGTACACTTTTTTTCTTTGTTTCCTACAATATTGGATAGTCTGTTCGGAATCAAGTATAACATACTTTTGTGTCTTATATACATATCCCTCATACAGAAAATGTCCATGGAATTCAGGCATTTTAGAGACAAATTTCGTTGAGCCTGTGCATGATAAGCAGGGATATGAACGTACAACTGTCCTGGCACGACTCGAGTCCAAATTAATTCAGATGCAGAAGAACTACTGGTTTGTGCATGCATTTCAATTTTCTAATGGTACGAAGATGCATTTACTTCATTAGTATTTAATCTTGTATTGATGTTTTAAATTTAATTGTTAGGACACACAATTGTCCGTTAATTGGCTATGCTCCCAGGCGAGGAAAGAAGAATGAAAAATATTCACTTTCAGCAAAAGGTATACGTAATGTGAGCTTTGTGGTTAGGCAGTTACCTTCTGTTTACATGATGTCGACTTCCAATGAAGCCTGTAGTTAGTTTTTTCTTTTTTCACACTTTGGTTATGCCACATGGTTATAGCAGGTTATGGTCTAGATGCTTTTTGGCCATGGAGTATATTAGATGGATTATAAATGCTTTTCCTTTGACAACAAGGATTATGGACTGTATTGCAATAGAGACTGAGGCATGTGAAATGCGTGGCCTCTCTTCTACTAGTGGAAAGAAAGCTGAAAAAACATCAGTTTCAGAAGGTATTACTTTATGCGAACTTGCTATGAAACCCATAATTAGTCCTCTCTTTTTCACACTTTGCTAGTGACATAGCTTAATTTTAGTTTATGCTCAGCATGATTTTCCTCTATCATGGGAATATTTTAGATGAATCATATATGTTTTTTCTTTGTAATGTCTTGGAAATTAGGGAACTTTTGCTTCTATTTGAAACTGGGCATTACTACAATTGGTTGGTTCAACATTAGACTGGTTGCACTCTCTTTGAACTTCACCTGCATATTGAGGCTTGTTCAATACATTTAGGACTTGTGTTCTTTTATTGTTGGAGGTTCCTCTTGTGCTTCTTTGTTTGCAAGATCTCCTTTGACTACATTCAGTGCTCTTGCAATTGCATCCATCCCATACATCATTGGGAACTGTTCTTAATATTCTTTCTTGGTCTTACCTTCCTAGTTTTCATTGAAGATTATCAACCTTTTAATCCAAAACAAAATCTATTGATATGCACTCCTCTCCAAGTTGTGGTTAAGCAAGGATAGATTTTGTTTATCGATATGCACTCCTCTCCAAGTTGCGGTTAAGGGAGGATATTAGAATGTGTAGACTTGCTTGTTTGGTCATAAAGCATCTTTTTTAATTGACCCTTGGGTTGAATTTATTTGGGCCATTGAAAATTTTTATTATTATTATTTTATTATGTGTGGCGGATGCCAACTTTTATCTTCTCACCTCCTTGAGACTGTATAAAAGCATCACGTTTGTTCATTTCAATTATCTTATTATCAATTCTTTCATTCATTCTTCTTTAATAAAGTGTTCCTTATGTCACTTTCTCTCTTCTTTTAAATGATTTGTTATGTTGAATGTATGAATTCTCTAACATTGTATTTGGAGGGTTTATATTGATTGGATGTGGATTAATAGGATTATCATCTAAAATGGTTGCACACATGATTTGACTTAAGCAGAGACTATATAAAAGCATCACATTTGTTAATTTCAATTATCTTATTATCGATTCTTTCATTCATTCTTCTTTAATAAAGTGTTCCTTATGTCACCTTCTCTCTTCTTTTAAATGATTTGTTATGTTGAATGTATGAATTCTCTAACATTGTATTTGGAGAGTTTATATCAAGGTTACTAGGTGCGGGGGTGCGGATGCGGGTGCGGACCCCGCCAAAAATAGGGTTCGTCGGGTGCGGATGCTGCTATTTTTTAATTTAAAATATATATATATATATATATATATATATATATATATATATATAAAAAAATTAAAAATAGAATAAATTATGCACATTGTGAAATAATTAAATAAATGATAAATCATACACGTGAAATAAAATAAATCATTCATACACATTGCAAAATATTTAAATATGGCATCATAAAAGCATATTGATATATGATATTCATGTAAAAAAATGACAGGATGTCAAGTCATAAAGAGTCAAGAGATAACAATATACTATAAGTATATGCTATATAGTAGTGGACATGTACAAAGATAACATCAAATATCTGATATTTGACTCTCATTCGTCATATTCCTCATCATCATCTTCTAGGCCCTCTAGCAGCAAGTCTAATTATGTTCTATTTGTATGCTCTATAGGGATGAAACGGGATTAGAAGTTTTGAAAACTCCTTCAACTAAGGACTTTAAATTTGCTTTCTACAGGATTTTCTATGTATGTTGTACTGTGTATAAGCATCAAAGATTAGTACTTCTAATCCTATAGGAGCATGTGATCATTGACACCCAACTTTTGTCATTCACAATGGGAAAGTGATTCCGGCTTCTTGGTCTTGGATTAGGCTTGCATGTCTCTACTTTGTTTAAAATTATCAATAGTCCTTATTTAGAATAAGAATCCAGTCTATTTACTTTGGATCTCACCATGTCACATGATGCTTGCAGTGTTTAGCATATACTCACTAAACTTTAAATTATAATTTATAAAAACATTTTTAATTTTTTTTAGCTCGTATGGGCTGGGTGTGGTTGGGCCCACATAGGAAAAAAACAGTTTTTTTTCCTATGTTAATGCTCAAACTGGGCTAGGTTTGGCTATTTGAACCCTAACTGACCATAGGGTTCAGCTTGGAAGAACCTTGACTGACAGGGTTCGGCCCAAGCTGAACCCTGTCAGATAGGGTTCGAATGGGGTTCGGCTCAGTTGTACCTATTCATGAACCTGCGCACCCGGTGCAAGTGCGGGAGCGGGTTCACGCACCAGACCAATAAGGTGCGCGAACCCTGTTACACTGGTTTATATTGATTGGATGTGAATTCTCTAACATTGTATTTGGAGGGTTTACATTGATTGGTTGCACACATGGTTTGACTTAAGCAGGGCCTAAAATCTAAATATGACAGACAAATTAGTGTTTGAACACCTCAACAAAAAGATTCATGGAAATCATCTCATCAAATTGCAAATGCAAGATTCAAGAAGCTATTGGAGGAAAGGAAAATAGAGCAATAGAAAATGTTTTTTTTTTAGCTATACATTTAGGCCTCTTGAAAGAAAGATACACTAGCAAGTTAAGATTGTATTTTTAATGCCATTATGGAAGGGTTCACAATTAAGGTTCCAATGCCCACTAGGAAGAGACATTGAAGGCAGTTGTCTTGTTGATTATTGTTCTAAATTAACTGCTACTATTGACGATGCATCCTCTAATGTTCTTCGTTCTATGTTAGGGCTCGGTAATACTTCTGCTACACTTGTACTTTGTGTAGTAAAATGCTGAGGAGAAGGAGATGGTTGTTGGCCATCTAGTTTTTCTAACTCTGCTACTCATGGTTTCTGTAATTTATTATTCGTAGATGCTGATTTCTAATGTTCTGTAGTGATTTTTCTCCATAGATTCATAGAACTCCTTCCACTTAGAATTAACATCAACAAAACCTTTAAGAGTCTTATTCAACTTGGTTGTTTTGCTAGTCTTTAGCAGCCAACTCACTCTTCTTAGCAGCATGCTCACTTTCGTATGTTTTTTTCCAAAATTATGAATAATTGGAAAATGTACTTTCCTCTACTGCAACTTATGAACTTTGAGAAGAGCCTAATACAACTTTTGTGGGCCAAATCGTTGGCTCTATTTTTTGTGGGCTTTAAGTATTTATTTTGTTTACTAATTTGGCAAAAAATTTCAAATTTTGCAGCACAAGGATCTAGTTACATGCATGTTTGGCTTCTAACAAATTTCCGAACTCTTTATCTTTTATTATTGTAGCTACCTGAGTGTTGAAGCCAATCATTCGCCCAATAATATAATCTATTTTGTCTTTGCCTGACATGTACAGATAGACATATATTTCTAGATTTGTATTTATTGCAGTTTTTGCCTTCAATAATAGGGGAGTACCTAATTGTAGTTGTAGCATTAGTATTTGCTCTTTTACCAATTGTCAGGATCTAATCCTCTGATATCAAATTGATCCTAAAACCAAACACTCTAAAAACATACAGATTTACTGACACAGTCAACATTCCTATAACACAAAGAATACAGACATAAGATTTGCACAATACATTTTCATATGATCTCGATGCAACTGCACTGCTCAAATGTTTTAGTACCAAATTATGATACTTACGTTTGAAAGAGCCAGTCATCTGATTGTGAAACATGAAACCTTTTTGTTGGAATACTTCTTTTAAATTCTATTTTATGATCAATAAGAATTATTTACCCATAAGAGTCATGAATTTGGTTTCTCTCAAATTTTCGAAGCCAAAAACTGATAAAAGAAGATGATGACAAAGATGATATATGTTTTTTGAATACTTAAAAAATAAGGCAGGCAGTTCAAGGATGTTTTTATTATGGGAACTCTTTCAAAACCCTACTTTTTATAATAAATAAATTAATAAAAAGTTTTTGGAGCAAGCAAAATTTCCAAATCTCAATGGTTTCTCTTGGATGAAAATTTGGCCACCCGAAGACGTCACCAAGGCCTTATATTCCTTTGGTTAACAATCCAAATCAAAATTCTTATTCGTATCAGTTTGCAAAGAAGAGGATATCATGGACCTTTTAGGTGTCCTTTGTGGGAGGATTGGAAACATTTGATCATTTCTTTATTGTCTTGTTGCTTCTATTTTTTGGGGTCACCTTTAAAACTATTGGGAATTTGTTGGGTTGCAATGTTGACATTGAAAGAGTTGATGATACATTGGGTTAGTGGTCTCAAAGCTACAACATTGAGCATTCTAGGGAGGATTGGTCTTGTTATTATTTGTTGGAATCTTTAGACTGAAAGGAATAAAACAATTTTCAAAAAATAAATTTTGGACTCTTATCCAAGTTTGGATTTGCATGGTGTTTGTAGGTATGATGCTCATCATGGGATTTCTTGGGTGTGGAAAAGGACATGCAGCTAAGCTTTTTGTTACTAGATTTGAATATATATGTGGGTGTGATCTGTGACAATGGAATTAGTGCAAAAGTTATGGATTGATCCATGATAAAATGGAAATGTCCAAAAGTTGGGTTTGTCAAACTATATTTTGATGGTGTTTTCAAAGGAAATCTTGGGGAAGCTGGTAGAGGTGGCATTAATGATGAAGGAAAAATTATTCTTGTATATTTATAATCTATGGAAGTTTAACAAACAATTATGTAAATGCTTGGGCATTTATTAGAAGAATCAAGATTAAAGATTTAAAAATTTTACTAAACATTTAAAAAACATGAAGAATGATAGAAGATAGTGTAGAAACAACTTTTCGGATGAAGTTGTCTCTAGCTTCAAGAGCTCTCATCAAATCAAATTGAATATAAAAGAGTAGTTCTTAAAGAAATTGGATTGTTGTGGATAAACAAATGAAAAGATAAAAAACCGTTTAAAATATAGTTAAATTCTAATCCTAATTAATAAAGCATTTTTATCAAAAATGAATTTTCTCTAGATATATAAAATTTATAATAAATCCAAGTTCAAAATAATTAAAGTGCTTCTAACAATAAAAATAAAAAAACCAATTATTAAGAAAATGAAAAATTAAAGTAAACTAAATTAAATTAATTAATATCCATAAAAATACCTAAATAATTATCCATGTAAAATAAAGCAAATTAACAATATATTTTAAAAGTACTAAGTTTGTAAATAAAATAAAGTGAGGAATAAAATACAAATAGAAATTAAAATATAAAAAATCAATTAAAAATTCTCTTTTCCCACATACCCAGATTTAGACCTCAGTAGGTTGTGTGTGAGGTTGTTACAAAAAAATATAATAATAATAAATTAATTAAACAATAATACAAGAACATATTTCAACAAAGATAAATTAAACTACAACTACTAGATAATGAATACAAACGACTCATGAATTAGAAAATAAACTTTAAAATTATTATTATTTGTGGAAAACATCCCAGAAGGGATGCCACTTTAGGGTAAGACTCAAGGAGGTAGGGGTATCCATTCCATCAAAATCACCCAAGACTCGAACTTGGCCTACCACCTTTGACATACTCAAGGAGCATACAAACACACAATAAGATTAAAAATAATAATAAAATAAAATAAAAAACATGCTCTTGAGTGTGTCAAAAAGGTGAAGCACAACTAAACACACACAATAAGATTAAAAAAAAAAAGATCACAACACAAACCACAAAAAAAACACAAGAACAACAAAACAAAACACAAACATGACAAAAACAACAGAACACTACAAAGACATAACCAACAAAAACAACCAAAACCTTAAAAATTAAAAAATAAAATAAAAAAACAACCAACAAAAGCCAATAAACAAAAACAAAAAACATAGAAAACACTCACACACAAAAACATGAATTAACACAAACATACAAAAACACAAGAACAATAACAAAAAACACTACAAAGAACACAAAAATAAAACAAAAGAAAAAAACACACACCACAAAAAACTCAACAAAAAAAAAAAAAAAATTGAACATAACAAAGACCTTTCTAGACCAAAAGACTTTTAAGGCAAGAATCAATAGAGGAAACAAAAGAAATAATAGTTTAGGGAACTAAAGTACCCTGACCAAACCATAGAGAAGCAAAAATAAAGCAAGAAGAAACTACCTTCAGAACTGGAGCCATCCAAAGAAATGATAGAAAGAAGAGCTTCTCTTCTTTGCGAAGCCCATCATCTAGGAGGGTGGCCAAAACAAGTAAGATCACCTTTGTCCAAAGCCCAATTAGCTAAAACATCAACAATCTTGTTTTAATCTCTGACCACATGATTGTAATCAACTTTCAAAAATCCCATATGGATTAATTGAATCTTCTCAATAATTCTTTTTATTCTCCAATCAACCTTATGATTCTTAGGAGTCTTTAAAAGATTAATCATGAGTTGAGATTCATACTCAACTAACACCTTTTCCCATCCAACCTTAGTAGCCTCTTGAAGGCCTCTGAGGATACCATACCCTTTAGCAAGGTTATTGGAAAGAATACCCAAATTCTTAGCAAAAGTAAAAACGAGAGAGCCATCTGAAAGTCTACCAATTCCTCCCGCGCTAGCTTTTCCAGGGTTACCTCCAGAGGCTCCATCAGCATTGACTTTTCCAAAATCATTAGGAGGAAGTTGCCAATTTCTTGTCCTATCCATCTTACAAATACTCACATTCCCTTTAAGTTGGTTGCCCTAATAATATTTAATCTTCAATCTTTGCATCACTTGATCCCATCTTTGGTGGGATTTTTGGGGGTGATTAAGGAGTTGATGGATTGATTCAACTAAGTTAGCTATGGTCTTTTGCCAAATATAGTGAATATCCTTCCTATCTTGATTAAAAATTTGGTTGTTCCTTTCATTCCAAATATTCCAAAGAAGAATGGTAGAACCCATCCAAACTAATTGCCTAATAAAGTGATCAACACCCTCTTGTTTAGGCCAATCACTCCAAAGTTGATCAAAAGTAAAAAAAATTGGACCATTGTAAAACAAGTAAAGTGGCCATTCTCCTCCATAGCTCAAAGGCTAAAGTACACTCAATAAAAAGATGGCTGAGAGTTTCTACATTCTCTCCATACATTTCACATCTAGAAGGGCCATGAAAACCACGCTTCATAAGTTGCTCACCAGTAAGCACCCTACGATGCAATAACAACTAAGTAAAGAACCTCACCTTATTGCTTGGTCAACCTAAAACGCCCCAAAGGTATCCATAATCCCTTTGGTCAAACCAAAAAGCTCCAAGGGTTCCCGCAATCGCTTGGTCATAAACAAATATTCAAAAAACAAACAAAAACAAAAGATAATCAAAAATAATAAAAAAATTGCATCTCAATTCCATGCATACTCTTAAAAATCAAAACACAAAAAAAAATAATAAACTGCATTAAGCATCGCATACATACATTGCATATTTGATGGTCATACACGTCATAAGCACCATAGACTATAATTGCTAGGCAATTCCATCATTTTCTACATTCAGTCCATTTTGTAAACACATCCATCCAAAATAACACCATCCACATTTTCTATCATCGTCAGTTGTCTCCTAATGTATTTAAGGTTTTCATCATTTAGCTATCTTTAGATTTATAGCCAAAAATCATACACAGTCAGATAGATTTTACACAAGTAGAGTTTTACTTAGATCACACCTGGTTACGTAGCATCCCAACACACGTTAAAACACAAAATAATTCCCAAGTTGTATGAACGAAAGATGAAACCTACAAAGAAGTCTAGGGTACCATGGGTGAAAAGTTAGCCTACTCATCCCCCTGTGCGAATGGTTCGAGAATGCTGAGAATTGACAAAAGGACAAGCTCTTCCCCATCCAATTCCCCACAATAAATAGTGGTTTTCACCACTATAAAAAAATAATAAATTTTCCAAACACCTTTGATCCCCAAAGTCGTAAGGATTCGTACTACACGCCCCTAACAAGGATGGGTAGTCATCCCCAAGGCCTAAAATATCAATGCCATTACATACAAAGATCCCAAATCATCGTTGGTCCCCAAAGTCATAAGGATTCATACTACACGCCCCTGACAAGGATGGGTAGTCATCCCCAAGGCCTAAAAGATCAATGCCATTACATACGAAGATCCCAATCACCGTTGGTCCCCAAAGTCGTAAGGATTCGTACTACACGTCCCTAAACAGGATGGGTAGTCATCCCCAAAGCCAAAAGGGATCAATTCCATTCGCAAGCCAAAAACCTACGAGCTCAACTTTGAAACCTAAAATGCAAAATCAAATAACAGTGGTTATCACCACTATTCAAACTCCTTGCTCAAAAAGAAAAACAAAAGAGAAAAATAAACAATGATTTTCATCACTATGTATGCGAGCAAGTATCCCAACAAGTTGAGCAACCGAAAGATGCCTGAGCTTGAATCCTTGGAATTCTTAGCATTCGAAAAACCATCTAGGTGATCCTCATTACGGGTTTGGTGGACAACCTACCTAGCAATGGCGGTATCCTAAACGCATGATGATATGTCTATCACATTAGCTTTGCGTGTGAGAAGACCAATGTTTGCATGTGGATGAGCTAGCTTATGGTACCTTAGATTGTCCCATGGATTAATCTTACTAAATACAACAACGGAGTTAGTGGAGCTAATTAGGTGATCCTCAGTACAAGTTTGGTTGACAGCCTATCTGGCATTGGCGGTATCCTGATAAATACCACATAAACAAATTCAATCGCACACACAGGGATGTGAAATAACTTGGTCAAACTCAAGTATGATTCGTACCTTGTTCAAAAGTCTTGTGAGATAAACTATAGTCTTGGTTAGTTAGTTAAAACATCTGAATCTCAGAAAAACCTTAACTACATCCTAAAACAAATGTTGTACATGTCCATTCTTGCCTCACCATCAAAAAATATGAAAAATACCAAAACAACATTATCACATGAAGTCATTCGACAAAGTCATCACATAGTACAGAAAGCCAGTAAATCTTGTACAGTCTATGGTGCCATCGACAAGTTATCAACAAATAATTCCATACATTCCATATACATCATATAATTAGAAACATCACATTCATAATAACACATGCATACATCAACGTAAATAAAAGTGCATAAAAATAAACAATAAATCACCACAAGTGTATAACCAAAAATAAATTCATGTATATACCTGCAAGCTACAATAAGTCGGTCCTCTGACCTCACAACAACAAAACATCAAAAACTTAGAAACCCCAAGCCTAGGGAGTCGGTCACCATGATCACGTAGGATCGATGCGACTGGAACTACCCCTAGTGGTGTGGGTCCTATGGGCCCTCTCAAGGTGGCTGCTACCAGCCCTCGCATCATGCCCACTAGCGCTGCCCTCACCCACCCGCCTACGATGAGAGGAAGCAGACTGCTCAGTCTCACTGTCTCTCATTCGGTGCGAAGATCCACCTCCAGGGAGCTCAGGTAACCGCCCATCGAGGCGGATAATCTCTGCCTCCAACTCCATCCGATGTTGGACCAAATCCATCTCTCATCGACGATACGCAGCCAATGCATCATCGTGCTATGCCAACTACATCCGCAGGAGATCCCTCTCCTACGATGCATCGGTGTCCCCATCCCATCGATGGTACACAGCCAATGCATTCTCTCACTCTATCAACTGAGTCCGCAGGAGATCCCTCTCTGATAGAACCTCCCCATGCTCCTCATCTCGTCTCCACAGTAGATCCTCCAATCGTGCTATCTCAGCGTGATACATAGCATCCATGTCCCCTAGGACTGCCTGAGGCATGGGCATCTCTGGGACGGCAGGCTGCTCTGGCACCCATGGCTCCGAAACGTCCTATATATTCGGCTGCTCCGAACCCCTAGGTCACCCCCAGTCAAGTCATCAACCTCCACCATATTCGCATCATCACGCAGAGCACCCCAACCCTCCCTTGATGCCTCTGCATCCTCACCACCTGTTGCTGCCGCATCCGCACCTCCTAGAGGCCCCTCACCCTGCCATCGTCGCATCGTCCACCACTAGTCATACTCTATAGTCATCCCGATATTATCCATGTCAGGGACATCGATCACTGCATCCGACTCCTCACCCAACGGCTCAATGATCGGCCATGCCAGAGTCCTCTCGTCACCCCGATGTTGATAGATCAAGGGCTCACCAGGCAATCCCTGGTGCACCCCAAACTATTGAGTCACTCGGACGTACGAGAAGTACTCTTGCTTGGTCCCATGTTGCTCGATCAGCCATCTCCCCCTACGTGCCTATCGGAGCCACTCCCCAGCCTCAGGCCAGGCTAGATAGTCCCGGTATGGATGCTAGAACACCTCACTTGGAGTAAGACGTGAGAAGGCATCGGCATAGTGCCCTACGACACCTGCCCACCGTTGACTCTACCCCTACTCCTTTGACCTCCGCCATAGAGTAACATAACCAATCTCCCTATCCACCATCTCTGCTCGAGTGGTCCAAGGCAACCCCTACGGCCTCTCCATAGCTATGTGTTGCCATCCCCAGCACTACAACATGTAGCTACACCCAATCCCCTTCCGCCTTCGATAGCGGACCTCGTACAACTCATCATAAAGTTGTGCCAGCAATGTCTGACCCCACCTCATAATCAAGGGTGCCTCCATCGGACACTCCACAAGTCTAAACACAACCTCAAGCAGGTTCCAAGGGAACCTCGCACCTGAGGAGTCGGGAAGCAACATGTTGGAGATGAGAGTCATGAGCAGTGCATGCCTCACCCCCAACATGCCCTTCTCCAGCCACCACCACACCAAAATCTTGCCAATCAGGCAGTCCCCCTCTGCCCTCTCCATCGGACTATCCACCCCCATCTCCACCCCATGCCCAAAGCATCGTGTCAGCACCGCCATTCATTGATCACATGGAGTCATCCGAATGGGCAGCCCGTCTATCAAAATCCGTAGAATCCGATATACGTCCTCCAGAGTCACTGTCATCTCCCTTGTTGGGAGATGAAAGGTGTTGGTGCGAGGATCCCACAAATTGATCAGGGCAGTCAGATATGCCCGATCCCCCACCATAGGCTCTAGTCGAGTCACCTGCTTGAGCCCAAGGGCATCAAGCCACTCCCAGTCTGCCATAGTCAGCGCCTCCCATGCTTCAGAGAATACCGTCGGCTGACGGTACCGACTCTTAACAACCTACAAAAGAAAACAAAACAAAAACATTAAAACATGACAACAAAAAACAAAAAAAATTGTACAACACTAAAACAAATATACAACAATGTCTACAAATTGTACAAATAAAAACATTTAATAAACTGTACAACAACAGTAACAACATTGTACAGACAAACAAATTACAAAATTGCAAACTAGGGTTTTTAACCTTATTTTGAACAAAAAAACAAACAAATCACAAACATTTTAACCTAGGGTTTTTCACTCTAGTTTAAACTAAAAAAACAAAATAACAACAAAATTTTAACCTAGGGTTTTTAACTCTAGTGTAAAAAAACAAAATAACAACAAAATTTTAACCTAGGGTTTTTTAACTCTAGTGTAAACTAAAAAAAACAAAATAACAGCAAAATTTTAACCTAGGGTTTTTTAACTCTAGTGTAAAAAAAAACAAAATAATAGCAAAATTTTGTAACTTAGGGTTTTTAACTCTAGTTTAAACAAAATCAAAACAACATTTAAACCTAGGGTTTTTTTAACTCTAGTTTAAACAACTAAAAAACAAACCTAGGGTTTTTAACCTCAGTTTACAAAAATCAAAATTTAACCTAGGGTTTATAACTCTAGTTTAAACTACAAAAAAAAAAACAAAATAAAAAACCTAAGATTTTAACCTTAGTTTAAAACAAAAACAACAAAATAACAAACCTAGGGTTTTTAACCTTAGTTTACAACAAAAATCAACATTTTAACCTAGGGTTTTTAACTCTAGTTTAAAACTGTAAAAAAACAAAAATTAACATTTCTAACCTAGGGTTTTTAATTCTAGTCTAAACTACAAAATATAAAAACATCAAAATAAAACAACAGTTTAAACTAGGGCCTTTAACTCTAGTTTATACTACAAAAAGAAAAACGAAATAACAACAAAATTTACATCTAGGGTTTTTAACTCTAGTTAAACAAAAACAAAAACAAAATTTACATCTAGGGTTTCTAACTCTAGTTAAACAAAAATAAAACTTTAAACTAGGGTTTAATCTTCGTTTACACGCAAAATACCAAATACAAAAAAAAAAACAAGATTTTAAACTAGGGTTTACTTTTAGTTTAAAGAAAAAAAAAAAAAACAAAATACAAAAACAAAGTAAAACAGTTTAACCTAGGGTTTTCATTCTAGTCTAAACGAAAAAACGACATCAAATAAATTATGGATTTTGAAAATAAAAACAAGCCAAATCAAGAGGAGCACTCACGAGTCTCGCCTCGACTCCACCACTGGATGATCCGGTTCGTGAACTCATTTTGTCCATGAAATCTTGACGGTGCTCCACTACGCAGACTCGACCTCCTCCTCACAGCTCCAAATCACCAGAAAAATAGATTGCAAATGAGCCCAAAACCTAATTTTGGCCCTTATATAGGCTTTTAGGCTGTAATCGTTCCACCCTGGGATGAGAACTTGAGTAAGCACTCGTTCCACCCTGGTATGGTTACTAAACTAGAATTCATCCCACCCTAGGATGATTACAGAGCAAGAAATTCAAAAATAGCAAAAACAAACCCAAAATGAACAAAAATAACAATAAAACTACCAAACAAAGGCACCTTTTCGCCTGCTATTCTTGGCATGCAAAACTGATATTGGAGTCACAAATCCTCACTATCCTACTCCCTAAGAAGGCTACCATAGTCGGACCACTCCACGGGAGGACGGATTTTTGAGAATTTCTTCCCCAAACGACGTCACAAAAAGGGTCAAAACCCAACCAAAAATAACAATAAAACTGCCAAACAAAGGCACCTTTGCGCCTATGATTCTTGGCACACAAAACCAATGTTGGGGTCACAAATCCTCACTATCCTACTCCCTAAGAAGGCTACCATACTGGACCACTCCACGAGAGGATGAATTTTCGAGAATTTCATCCCCAAACGACGTCACCAAAAGGGTCAAAACCCACCAAAAAATAGCAATAAAATTGTCGAATAAAGGTGCCTTTGCGCCTGACGTTCTTGGCATACAAAACAGACATTGGGGTCACAAATTATCACTATCCTACTCCCTAAGAAGGCTACCATAGCCGGACCACTCCATGGGAGGACGGATTTTTGACAATTTCAACTCCAAAATGCGTCACAAAAAGGGTTCAAACCCACCAAAAACAGGTCAGATTGTTCGAAAACTGCATAAGCATTCAATGGAAAACAATTGAAGGCACCCTTAAAAAAGTCATATTGGGTCAAGCGACTCATCGCTTTTCTCATACCAATCATTCCCTCATTGATTCGTCGCTTGAGGGGGTAGTCATACTTAGTCACCAATCAACAAATACACACCCAATCAAGGAAATGGCACGCATTCAAAGGATCATTGACAAAGACAATCACGCCCCTACTTGGGATAGTAAAAAGCAATAATCACAAGCTAATCAAACACTTGGCATTCTAGAATCATGAACTCAAGGTTCCCATAGACAAAAGGTTGCGCCCTTTGCCTATTCATGACTGAACAATGTCCAAGATCAAGTAACACCTCACCAAAAAAGGTTAACACTTGAATTAAGCTCCTTAGCTCATCAGAAGCAAGGATTCAAGAATGCATGCCCTTTCCATACTTGGGGCATCAAAATTTGGTTAGGTTACTAAGAAACCCTAATCATTAGTGCTTTGGTTATCTATTTTTACTCAACACTACGCCACACACAGTGCATCCCAAAAAGGGGCATCTGTAGACACCAAAACAGCACCAATCTGATTATATGACGACAAGAACTGATTGAATTAACATACATAGCCCCTAGGACAGCCCCTAGAGGTTAAATAGTGGTCCTAACCACTCCCACAGTAGTTTTGGAAGGTCACAGGTCAATTTGACACCTTTTTAGCACTTTTATCTTCGTCCCACCCTGGGATGATTAGAATCCTATTCGTCCCACCTTGGGACGATTAGCAACAATCATCCCAGGGTGGGATGATTAGCAGGTTTGATTGGCAAAAAGTCAAACCTCGATAGGTCCACCACTTAACTATGCCTTCAGGGCATGCAATTGTGAGGAACGGCTTCAAATCAAAGAGAGGGACTTCATTCAAGCATGCCTTGATCATGGAGGCCTCATGCAAGGAGACTCTAAATCAGGGAAGAATCTTCTCTCCCAAAATAGGGCAAGCAAGCCAAGTGGCACCCTCGCATGCGCATTCAAAGAGAGAGACCCTAGGTCTATAAAATGGTGAGTCTTCTCACCCCAAAAAATAATAGAGCAGGAGCATTTGGAGCAACGGAGTGCTGTCGAATTATACCCTCACCCTCATTGTGCTTCTTACATCCTTGATCTCTCTTTTGGAAGGGAGGTTATCGAGTGAACATTGGAAGCGCAATTCGGACCCAAAACCCAAACATTTGGCCATAATACCCCACCCAATTTTTTGACACAACCCCCTAAGAGGTTTTGGACCCATCCCAAGTGGATTGGTGTCGAAACCAAGCCCCAAACGATGGGCATCCTACCCCCGGGTGCCCCCCGCACTACTGTAGTCCTAATCGCCCCACCCCAGAGTGATTAGAAATTTGTAGTATATTTCCTTACTATTTATTTTGCATTTCATTTTATGTCTTTCACATATGCTTCCATTCAAATTTCATGTCATTCTGATGAGTTTTGACTGTGTTTTCATTGCTTTTCGCTTTCACTAACATACAGGGAGTGCTTTCGTATACAGGGCGACCGGGGTAGAATCGGCCAAATCCGACCTTCTGGGTCATCCCAAAATGCCCTATTTTGCCTAACCCCAACTTTGCAAGTGTTTTGGAGGCCTCTAGATGGGAAATTTGGGAGGTCACTTTTGGGCATTCCATGACAGTCCTAATCGTCCCACCCCGGAGCGATTAGAAATCTATAGTAGATTTCTTGATTGTTCCTTTTGCAGTGTGTCCATGATGATATTTACATGCTTCTATTCAAGTTTCATCTTATTCTGATATGTTTTGATTATCATTTTAATTGTTTCATGCATGCATTAATCGGAGGCCTTGGGGATTGCATATTTCCCTCCATCCGTAGGTGCTACTAATCATTTGTTGTTTCTTTGAACGTAGGATCTCAACATCGGAGGGGCAGCAAGGAACTACAGATGCATTCACGCAAGCGGTAGTGACATTTGGCCTGCCCATTTCAAATGTGGGCACGCGGAAGATCCCGAAGGGAAGCGTACCATCCGTGGTGTAACAAAGCTATATCTAACGCTCCTAGCTCCTAAAAAGGAAGGAGACGTATTGTAACCTGGTCTCAAAGCAAAATTAATAAAAATAAGGGCTGCACTTTACATTTGCTTTATATCTCGTTTCAGTTCGTTTGTTTTCCCTTTTTCATGCACTTTGGACTTAGCATTTCGCATGCTTTTGTTTTGTTTGCACCGCACCCGACATGCCCCTATCGGGCCTCCGTATCCTCATGCTTTCAATTTACATGATTTCATGGCATTTTTTTATCATATTTTTGTTACATTCTCTGATTACTAACAAACTTATCCAGGGAGGTAATCTCAAATAGCTAAATGTGTATTGTTGTTTAAATTTCATACAGGGCCACAGGTTCATGAGATGTAATCCATGACATACGAGAGCAAGAGGATCCGTCCAGGAGACATACCTAGAGAAGGAGGCATCTATAAGCCCTCAGAACATTTTCGTGTGTGGAACCAGGAAGTATTTTAGAGTGCACCACCCTTTTGCAAAAGGGGACATCTCTTCATCCACTTGTAAATCATTGTATCAAGATGGGTATCCCTAAGAGGGACCGACATGTAACCGGGGTTCAATATTAATGAAAGATCCATTCTTTTTCATTTTCGTGTTATATGTTTTCTCGTAATCTTTTAGCTTCATTTTTGGTATAGTAATAACATCGCAAGTAGAGTTAAGAGCGGTGTGTGCGTCCCGAGGTCGTTATAGTTATCTTATCCTCTTCCTTGAGAGGACTATCCTCTTCCTCTACCATTATTTTATTACCTTCACAATAACTTTTCTTCTACCTTGAGCATATATTGATATGCTTCTGTAATGGTTCTAATTTGAATCATACTAATTTCATCTTGTATGAAAAATCTTAGCCCATTTATATATCTTACCACTTTCTCTTCATCATCTTGACTATGACTTGCTCTTATGATCAATTTATAGAATTTCTATGTATATTCTTTTACTCCCAACTCCTTTTGATTGAGGTTTTAAAGCTTTTTAAACAAATTGATATAATAATAAAAAAGTAGAAATTTTGATTTTAATTTGGCTATAAAATATTCCCATGTTTGGATTCTATCCATGGTCTTTCATTGTCATTTTGTTTCGATATGAACCCATAAAATCGAAGCATGTCCCTTAAGTCTCATACATTCAAATTTGAACCATTTCATATCCTCCATAGATTCATAATCAAAGAATATCTCTATGTCTATTATCTTATTAATTCTTCAAGATTCAAATTTCCATTAGAGGTAGGGGTATCCATCTTTGGTTTACTTCCCATGCTTGAGATTGCAAAAATCAATTGTTTCTCTAGTCCTTCTTGTTGCTCATCATCTTGAGCTTTTGGGTGACAAATATTCTGCTCTTCATTGTCATTAACCTCCTCAATATGAAACCAATACTTTGGAAAATCTCAATTACATCTAATATAGAAATGATTCCTCTCAACATTTAAATTATATCCATTGGTCAAGGTCCTAGACCATGCAGTTTTCCTCTTCCACATTATGCCATATCTCCTCTAGTACATATTAAAAATAAATTCCTTCTAATACCAAATGATATAGAACTAAGATAAGAAGGTCAAATGTATGACTACCTTCTCTAGAAACATAATTTCTTAATTAAAATCAATCACTTGAATGGAGCAAATTTATTAACTTGTATAGTACTATAATGATGACTCACTACACTTATTCTTGGCAAGAGAAAGCAAAATTTTAAGCCATGGACAAGCACAAAAGAAACCTTTGATTAAAAAGATCCAAATATCAAAGGAAAAGGCTCAAAAGTGAAGGTTGTTTGAAAATTCAAAAGTTTGTTAGTCCCAATCAATATAAAAGGATCAAAATTTTTGACATAAGGTCCCAAGGTAAAAATTCTTGAAGTTTCAAAGTCAAGTGGTCACAAGTTCAAGTGATGAGAAAAAATTCAAAGAAATAAAATCGATGCCTTGGAAGTCAAAATTTGCTAAAGTGCATGGTCTTCAAGGAGTATCATCCTTTCTTAAAATAGAATATCTTCATCTCCATGAAAGGACAACAACAACATGGGAGCCATAGAAAAAGTAGCCCATAGATCTAGTACATTAAATGAAGATATATTCTACACCCAAATGATAGGAATCCCTACAAAATGGGTAGATGGAAATAATAATGGTAGCTGCTCATCCAAGAGCTCAAAACCATTTTATATTCATGACTCTGGATCTAGATAACCTCAAAAGGACTTATAGTTGAAGCAAGATATGACCCAACATCAGATGCAATAATCACCTTGAAACCTGTACATGAGCTTTGTATGGAAACCCTGCCCTTTATAATCTATGAATAGGAGTAGTGTTAGCTTTGTAAAGGATCAACAATTTTACATTTGTATCCTTTTGTAAGCTTTCCTTTCATTTCTTTTTGTATAGCAATTGACTCTTGAGTGGCTTGTGAGCAAACTGAACCCCCACTTCTAGTACAATCTTTGTAAACAATTACTTATGTATACATATAAATATATATGGAGGCCTATGTCAATTTTTGGACCAGTCATATATGACTTCCTATGGATCCATTTCTATATGTGTGTGTTTGTAGTTTTTTACCTATTCATGGGTTTTACTTATGTATGTGTATGGGAGGCCTACATAAATTTTTAGACTAGACACCTATGGCTCTCTTGCTAATCAATTTACTTATGTACATTTATGTGGATAGAGTTAATTTGTGCCTATGTCAAGGGGAGGAATTATTCACCATTGGCACATAGCATTCAGGCATGTTGTGCAAGGAGATCTTAGTGGATCTTTTGGTGCATCACCACCTTTTTCTTTTGTTTAAATATTTTATTTTACTCTTGTTTCTCTCATCCCTTTTTCCTTGAGTTTTAGTGTGCCTAAAATATCACATATTAGGAGTTATCCTTGTAAAAAAATCTCAAAGGCCCTCGATTGATCCAAAACCCACACTCTTGGTTATGGCTCTACTGTGTTGCTCCTCATAAGATACGTTTACCCCCTTCAAGACAATAAAATATCACAATAGGTACAATACCACTCACTTGCATAGCAAGGTTATTCCATGGCACCTGATTGATAGTGTAGACACCAAATTACAGCCATTAATCCTCCATCCTAACCATCCCACCACCCACTTGTCCACCATACGCTTTTTCCACCATCCATTCAGCCACTTTAACCCTTTCCCACCATTTCCTAACCCAATTGGGTTTATTTTTATATTATTTTATATTTAATATAATATTTTATATTATTTTATATTTAATATAGTATTTTATATTATATTATAATATATTTATTATAAAATATGTATTTATAAACCGAAATAACCAAAACCGTTCGATCCAATCTAATCTCCACCGTCCATCTTCATTAATCCATGCCACATCTAAAAAGTAATCTCAACCTTAGGATCTGATTTAATCTTAGCCACATGATTAAAAGTGTAGGGCTAAAATCCTAAGAAAACCCTAGGTTGGATTATAAGTAAGGGTATTTGCAAATGCTCAAACCCTAGAATGCACTATAATGTTCTCATCCCGGATGAGGTTATTGAAGAAGCCCTTGTGAAGTAGAAGGATATAGAGCCCTGAAGATCCAAAACCCTAGCTTGCCATAGGACTTACATCATTCCATCCATTTACACATCCATACCCATTTGTTGTCATAATCCACCATCCATCCTCCATTGTCATCACAGTCCCCTTCCATCTACCACATTCCTCACATCCCCATGATCTGCTTCTACAAATTTACCCTATCCTACAGGCGCTCACCAGAGCTTGCCAAGCTCATTGTAGAGCCTATCAGGTGCACACCAAAGCCTACCATATCTTGCAGGTGTGTGCCATACCTTACCATATCTTGTAGGTGCACACCAGAGCCTGCCAAGCTGGTGCTAGAAAGTTGTGAAGCACCCACCAGAGCCTACCATCATCATAAAATCCTAATCAAAATATGTTGCATCAATGAATATGCAATGAAGCAACATCAAGATAGCAAGGTAAATCATTGTTTGTGTCATTATATATATTATTATCTTGTTTTGTTCACATTTCATTGCCATAACTAGGTTTTTTAAGTGGTTATTTTTTAGGGCTCACACTATGGAGCCCTCATTTGTTATTACTGATTCTCCTGGTTTATTTGTGTGTAGGATTTGATAATACATCAAAAGCATTGAGCAGTTGTTGAAGCTAGAGTGGCCCAAAATTAGATACCTGAAGCCCACTCAACCTGTTGGGAGCGAAGCGCATTGAAGACACTTTTTTCATTGTAGCTAGGGTTTTGGAGAACCCTAGAAATTTGTATTCATTGTATCACAACATTTCTATCAAGGCAGAATTAATTGTACAAAGAAGTTTTTCAACTTCCCCCCATTATTTAATAATAATATTTCTTGGCAATTGCATGTCTTATTGGATCTGTTCATTTTCTATTGTTATTTAGTGTTGTGCTTTTAGCTCCACAGATAGTAAAATTTCCACTCAAATAGTTTATTATTATTCACTTGAGCGATACTAGGTGATAGCTCTAATGGTAGGAAGGTCCACCACTCAAATGATAGTCAATTTTCATTCAAACAGTGATGAATATTTGCTTGAACAAAGTAATATTATTCACTTGAATGGTATTTTTGGTGTATCATCAGAATAGATAATTTTCTCTTGCTTGAACGATAATTATTTCTTGAACATTGGCTGACTTGAACAAAAATTATTTTGGGAAAAAACGTTTTCCTATTGATTGATGCTCTAAACCTTCACTCAAATAGTGATTAGTTCTTCACTTGAATGGTGTTTTATTTGAATGGCACTATTTATTAATATAGGAAAATAATAACATATTCCTCACTTGAAAGATCTGCACATCAACTTCTTATCTTTATTGAACAAGCCTCTCACTCGCACAACAATATTCATTTTCCTTTGAATGAATCTTGAATTCCACTTGAATAACCTCTACTCAGGCTAAAACCACACTCTATAACAATCCTACACACGTAATTGTATTCCAAACATGCAAATATAGAAACACAATGCATTCACCATTCTATATCATGTAGAAAATATATTAGTGGAATATATATATATATGACCATTGACTACACATTATTTTCATTTTAGATTCATATAGTCATTCCTGCTATCAAAAACATATGTGCAAACTCTTTTCTATGTTTATCTCTCTTCTTTCCTATCCTCCTTCTAGGATCACCATCCTTTTTTCTCTTATTCTTCCATATGTACTTTGCTTCATCTTCCTCTCCCTTATGCTTTTTATACATAAAATTGGCAATTGTCTAAATTGTTTTCCCAACCATTTTTATCAAATATTTAATAAAAATTAATATGTTGGATGATGAGCACCAAAAATGCTCATATTTATACATGTATTTCTAACATATTATGTGGTATTATTATTATAGAATGTATGTTTTATGAAACTTTTATATATATTTAATAGTAAATTATGTATATTATCTAATATTTATTTTTAAGTGAATTGTGTGCAGATTTAGTGGTTTTTACGGTATTTTAGCATGTTTACATCAAATTCCCATTTGGACCTGGCACTTTTAATTTGATGAAGGTAAAACATATGCAGTACACCAGTATGAAGCACTAAGTTAGGTGATCGATTCTCTTTGAAGCACCTGAATTTCGTTTGGCGATTAACTAATGGATTCATGCTTCCCGTTAGGTGCCTGCTTCCCGTAGGTACCTGCTTCCCATTAGGCACCTGATTTCCATAGGAACCTACTTCCTATTAGGTTCCTACTTCCCGTTGATGCATAATTACAGCCTGACTTCCGTTGATATAAAATTACAACATGAATCCTGTTGTCGGTAGAATAGAACAAATATTTTAGCGATGGATGTGGATGATATTTTAGCAAAGATGAAGATGAAGGACAATATCAAATACCATGTGTTATCTATTTTTCAGTAATATGTAAACAACAATGTAAATAAATAAAGCATAATATTAAATGTATTCTATTCTGATAAAAATATAATATGTTAAATCAATCTAAAATTAAATAATTTTGCTTTATCTCCATTATTCCTGCATGTTGTAACCACAAAATCAAGAATTTATTACTCTAAAATGTAATAGGGCATGGTCGCATATCTTATAAATATGCAATCCACCCCTGATAAAGATATCCTGGATGTGAGAATTATTTTTTAAATTTCTAAAACTGTAATATATTCATTTGAGTGTTTTTATTAATCTCAAAATAGCATCCGAAGAATGAATTGATCATGCGGAAGACTACTGGATCTTGGGCCCACTCTAAATAGTACTCCTCCCCCTTTTATCTTGTTTTTTGTAGTTTATTTATTTACTATTTTTTTAGATTATTTATTTCCTTATTATTTTTCCTGTTTTCTATCATTTCCAGCAAAGTACCATTTTAATTTCTGTATGCATTCAGTCTTCTTTTCATAGACGTAGGATAGATTATTGGTTTAGAATTTAGAATCAAAACTTCAACAAACATAAAATACCCTTAAAACCAATAGGCACAGAGGGACTCATTCCTCGTACTATAGGCATATACTATGTGTGATGCTCACAAGTCTATGAGCTACCCTGGGTTGACAATTAAATGGAGGTAATTAATTGAACTATAGAAAACTAACCAATATTTTACCCAAAATTTTGGCACCATTGTCGAGGAGTGTCACAATTGTAGTGTATGATCCATAGTTCAATTAGTTTGAAAATTAATTTCAGATTTCCTTGCCTGTAGATCATTTACCTACAAAGCATGAGTCCACCAAGAGCTTAAAAAAAATCCAATGAATCATTAATTGAAAAAATAGAAAACACCTCAAGCTTAGAATATTCTAGAAATAGTTATTAAAGAGAAAACCCCATCCATTTGATTCATCACATTATACAAACTATTTTCATGACTAGGATGGGAAAAATTCAATAATTATTCCAGAGGTATTCCAGTAAAAAGAAAAAATTGCCAATACGAGGAATAGCCTCCACAATTAAAATAGAAATAGGAAAATTGGTTAATGGTGTGAAGAGTGAAATTTTATTCTTGCTTCACAATAAGACGCATTCCATAAGAAGAAGCAAAAATCTAAAGCAATATTTGTCTTTTTATGTTCAAGGTGCAGAGAAAATTATGAAAAAAATAAATATATGGAGAATACAGTAGAAGTCTATGAAAACTATCACTTGGATCATTAGACCAGGTTGTGTCTAAAAATAATAAAATAAAATCCAGAAGAAGTAGAAACTTACTTCATGGATATATCTCCATAGACACAACGATCAAAAAATCCCAGATTACCTGTTTCTCCTTCTACTAGGCCAAAATAGTTGTTGGCATCACCAAAGTCGAATACTAACAACAACTATTTAAATTCACTAGCTGATCAGGGAGTTACAGGAATAAATCCAATGTGCCATAATAATGTATAAATAAATCATGTTGTTGAACAATCAAGTAATGAAGGACTTCCATCGTATCTCGAAAGATTATGGAAAACCAGAGAAATGACACCACCTAAGTTTGATATTATGGAACAGTTAAGAAATATTACTAATATCATTATGTGCCTATTTACACTAAAGCCATTAGGGAGGTATGCCTCAAGAGACCGAGATGGGAACCACAGTCAAAAAAATGAAGGTGATAGGTCAACATGTTAATGAAATATTAGACAAAACCTATCTCAAACGCTCAGCTTTAATGATAAAAATTTTAGGCTTAACATTTTCCAACACTTTGGTAAATTTTAATACTGATATTAGTTGCAGAGTAATAAAATGATATTTAATAAAAAATTATGAAAAAATAGTCATCCACCTACTTGCACAATCTGCCAATAAGTTGGAAGAATCTAGTTTTGAGTTCATCCAAGAAGATTCTCTTCCCATGTTGCAATGTATCATAGAACTAGATAAAGAAGAGGATGGGACAAATGAAGTCTTAATTGTATCAAATTTTAGACACAAATTATGATCTTATCACAAACCCCCAATTCTAGAGCTTGATTGATTGCAAGCATGGGGGAGACCCCACCTTCAATATCATCATCCATAGCACAATGAATGCTATCATAGTGTTCAATAAAAAAAAATTAATTAGTTTTCTTTAATGCCATTAGTTTAGGTTTTTCTTTTTATTTTGTTATATTTTGCAGATAGTAGAGAGGCTTAGTGTAGATCGTAGGCATCCAAGGTAAATCATACCTACTAGCATATGTCGCTCCATTCTATTTTCCTTAATAAAAAAAATAAAGAAGGGTGCATTTCTTGGGACTTCCCAAGTGGTCACCCATCCTAGTTTTACTCCATGACATAATGCTTAACTTTATATTTTTTATGGGATCTACTACCATACGCTCAATAAAACATATATGTTGCATACGGTTTGGCACCACAGGCAGATGTGCAACACTCAACCATGGCAGCACCAGCTGTGATAGCCAAAATATGAGCTCAGATGGTTCATAGAAATTTGTTGAGTAGTATATCTCTGCTCATAAAAAAACACATGAAATAAAGAATTGGCTATGAATATTTCACAAAGTGAGGGATTTTTATAGGGAGCTCATAATAGCACACAAAGAAATAATATGAGTAATAGTCAATGGGCTCCATTTACAGCCTTGCCATGCACCTCACATTCACGATATTGAATCAAACACAAGCATGAGGGAGACTCCATATTTTTAAATCCATACCAGCCATTTGATGAATGTTCACGTATTCATCATATTAAAAAAATAAAAATAAAAATAAAATGTGACATGGACCTATTTTGCTTAACCTAAGTTTTATTTTATTTGTGTTTTTATTTTGTAGGTATCGTACTCTGAATGCAATCTATAAGCATTCTGGGAAACCTAAGCCTATCAGGTATAGACTACATGAGACTGCATTTTACTGCTTTAAAGTTTTATTTTGCAGGAATGATGCCCTGAGTGCAATCGTTAGGTAGCTTGGGAAACCTAGGCCTAACGGGCACATGATCCATGAACCTGTGCATTTCCAACTTTCTAGGAGTAGGAGTAGCTCATCCCCACTCAAAAGAGGAATACTAAACCTGAATCTGCACAGGAGTGTTTGGATTGGTCTTTATGGATAATAAAACACTCAACTACTGGTTTAGGGGTAGATGTTAATTTTGTTCATGTTCTTCAATCAAAAGCATTGAAGGGCCTGATCAACCTTACAGTGCACATACAAGGAAAATTCAGCACCCTTTGAATAAAGAGAAGCACATGACTCTTGTTACATGGTACAAGGCACTTGACTCCTAGTATGTTAAGAATATGGAGTCTGCATCCCATATTATGGTAGACCAACACCTGATTCCTAGTTTCTCCAGGAGGGCACCCGACTTTCATTTTTTGGAAACCGGTACCAAATCTTCTGAACATATTTAAAAAAAAAGTTTGTATAAATTTTTCTTTACGTAAGGCACCCAATTGCAAGCAAGAAGCACCCAATTTCCATTGTTAAGTTCGGTGCTCGATTGCAAGCAAAAGGTGCATGTGTCCTATTTTAGCAAGCACCTACATTTCATAAATCAAAAGAAGACGCTTGATTCCCAATGAAAGGCACATACTTTTTATTCTAATAGGTGTTTGTGCCTAGTATGAATAATCTTCAGCATTGGGAAGTGGCCCATGCCACATCAACAACTCATCCATGTGCATAAAGTCAAAATCTCTCATGGATAAAATTATCTTAATTTTTCCATTAGATATTTATGCACGTTCCAAGGTCATCAATGAACAACTTTTGAGGAAGGGATGTGTGTCATCCCATGAAGACATGTTTTTTTCTAATATTTTCTTGAATTTGTGCAAGAAACCTCAAATGAATAAATTGCAGTAATCAAGAACCAATCATATGGAGAAAAATTTTCCACATGGAAAATAAGCATGTTGTTCTTTGTTCTGGTACACATGGTCATCATCAAACAACCAATACAAGTACACCATGAACGTTTGTACATTATACATGCACAAAACATAATATAGATGTGTACTTAATTTTTTGTTTTGTATATATATAATTTTCATAGAAATATATTTTTATAAAATAGTTCTAGCACAATCCCCATTAAATTGTCCATATAACCATTTAGCCCTATTTAATATTTTATCCACATGCAAATATTTTATTGGGAGAACACTCATGGTCATCATCCACTTAAAATTTGGCACATGCTTTAAAGATATCTTGCACAGATAACTTTAATTATTTCTAATTATGGTAAATGATTTCTGCATTCATGGATGTAGTTGGTTCAGAAAAACTATAAGTTAGCAAGAATTTGTGCAAAATAATAAAGTTTTCGGATTAAAAAAAATCCGAAACTAGAAAATAATAGAGATTTACCATGGGGAAATCCACAAGTCATTTCCTAAAAAAGAATGAGCTGCACAGATAGAAAGAGGAGAAAGAAAAATAGAGCCTATTGGAAAACCATTGCTAAAAATGGAAATTATAAGCACCGAGTGTCACAAGGGTGTGCCACTCTTTAATCATAGGGAGTGTCACGAGGACGTGCCACTATTTTAAGCATGGGGGGATGATGAGCACCAAAAATACTCATATTTATACATAGATTTCTAACATATTATGCGACATTATTATATAATGTATGTTTTATGAAATTTTTATATATATTTAATAGTAAATTATGTATATTATCTAATATTTATTTTTAAGTGAATTGTGTGCATATTTAGTGGTTTTTATGGTATTTTAGCATGTTTACGTCAAAGTCCCATTTGGACCTAGCACTTTCAATTTGATGAAGGTAAAACATCTACAATACACCAATATGAAGCGCTAAGTCAGGTACTTGATTCCCTTTGAAGCACCTAACTTTTGTTTGGTGCTTAACTGATGGGCACCTGCTTCCCATTAGGTGCCTGTTTCCCATTGATGCAAAATTACAACTTGACTTCCGTTGCTGTAAAATTACAGTGCGACTCCTATTGTCAGCAGAACATAACATATATTGTAGTGATGGATGCGGATGATATTTCAGCAAAGATGAAGATGAAGTACAATATCAAAGACCATGTGTTATCTATTTTTTTAGCAATACGTAAATAACAATGTAAATAAATAAAGCATAATATTAAACGTATTTAGTTTTGATAAAAATTGAATACGTTAAATCAGTCTGAAATTAAATAGTTTTGCTTTATCTTCATTATTCTTGCGTGTTGTTGTAACCAAAAAATTAGGAATTTATTTTCTCTTAAATGTAACAGGGCATGGCCGCATATCTTATAAATATGCAGGCCACCCCTAATAAAGATATCCTGGATGTGAGAATTATTCTATAAATTTTTGAAATTGCAATATATTCATTTGAGTGTTTTTATTAATCTCAAACTAGCATCTAGTGAATGAATTGATCAAGCGAAAGACTGTTGGAGCTTGGGCCCACTCTAAATAGTACTCCTCCCCATTTTATCTTGCTTTTTGTAGTTAATTTATTTACTATTTTTTTTAGATTATTTATTTCCCTATTATTTTTCTTGTTTTCTGTCATTTCCAGCAAAGTACCATTTTAATTTTTGTATGCATTTAGTCCTGTTTTCATAGATGTAGGATAGATTATTGGTTTGGAATTTAGAATCAAAACTTCAATGAACATCAAACACCCCCCAAACCAATAGACACAGAGGGACTCATTCCTCGCACTACAGGCATATATTGTGCATGATGCTCACAAGTCTACGAGCTATCCTAGGTTGATAATTAAATGGAGGTAATTTATTGAACTATATAAAACTAATCAATATTTTGCCAAACATTGGATGCTTACATCACCATGTCATGTCAAGTCATGGTATGGACACCCTCCTCTATGAATTTGTTTATCTTTTCCATTTCCATGTTATAAATTTTGAATTAGTCAAACACCTTTAATAATGTTTTTTCTAAGGTTGAATTGGTTCACAATCCTTTTACCATGAAAGCATGTATAAGTAACTTGATTAAAATTTATATTTATTATAATTTGAATATAGTTCTTGGTACATCATATGGCATTAGCTCAATGTGTTAGATTCCTCAATGTTTAAGGAGGAGACCCAGGTTTGAATCTTGCCAAAAGATACATGGATAATATCCAAGATTTGTTGTAATAACACTATGTAGTGATGATGTAATATGGGTGGGGCCCATTTCATTCCCATATAACTAATTAAAAAAGAGAAAAAAAAGATAGTTCTTGGTATAGAATAAGTGGAGTTACATAAATTGAAAATCTTAGAGTATTTGAAGGGAGAAAAACCATTACGTTGAAAATGATGTAGGATAATAAAATTTATTTAAAGGTATTTTTCATTTGGTTAATATTTATTTCAATTATATAAAATTTAGAAGAATTTTGAAGTTATATATTAATATAATTATTAAATGACATGAGTTTAATTGTTACAAATTTTAAATTTTTAAAGAGGAGATCTAAGTTTAAATCTTACCATACTTGTAGAATTATTAAGTTGTAATACCATTATGTGGCCATGATATAATATGTGGGGTCAATTTGAATCCTAGATAACTATTTACAAACATAAATTAACATAATTAAATTTAGTTTGATGAAATTCTTGTTTATAAGAAAATGTCTCAAAATTATTAGCATATCAAGTTGATAGCATTGTATCATAATTGATTTAAATAGTTCTTATAAAAAAGTAAATAATAAATATCAAATGGCATAAATCAACTAGTTAAATTCCTCAACAATCAAGGAGGAGACCCATATTCAAATCTTATCAAGTGATACATGGATAATATCCAAGCTATTGTAATGCCACTAAGTGGTGATGATCTAATACAAGTGGGGCCCATTTTAATAAATAAAAACTTGGGAATTAAATTTAGTGTCTATTTAATATAGTTAATTCCACAAGACCTTGTGTTCAATTTCATTTTCCAATAAATTATCTTCATGGTAAAAAAATCTATACCTAAAAATCTTGAAATTTTTAAACCAAAAGAGTTAAATTCTTGACACCAAGCTCTATCTAGAGTGAAATTGTAAACTTTTGAATAAGTTTAAATTGGTTTGGTTAAATTATTTATCAAGAAGACTAATATGATTATGGGATCTAATCAAAGTTGAATTTTCTACAATAATGAAACGCTTTATGAGTTAGATATTCCATAAGGATTCCATCTCATAATCTAATACATGGCATTGATAGATTCTTGAAAGCTAGACCAGTGCAAGTATGAAGTTAGACTATAAATAATTCAAGGAAATAAGTCTTGATACAGTTGCTTAAACTATCATATAAATTTTATTTTTCATAAGCTATGTGTGGTTTCTACTAGGAGCCACTTCCATCAAAATACCAAAATTTTACATTCATTGTTAGCTCAATTAAACCATATTCAACTTGCCCTTTTTTGGAATATATTACATTATTTGGTACATGCCAATGTACCACCAAGGATACATCTTTAGATTAGGAGTTTGTCTTAGATTAGGGTTTGAGTATTTACTTTATGCAATGTAATAAATGCACAAGTATTATTAGAATATGCAATGATGTAAATGTGCATGTTGTCCATGTGTATATGAGTCTATAGAATAGGAATATAGTGAGTCATAGGAATATGGAAGACCAAGATTCATACTCCATTATATATTGGCCTTTGTAGTAGATAGAATGAGAGGAGAGAACATAGTGAGAGTGCAAGAGCACATTAGAGTATAGTAGTGCTCAAGTTATATACAATGAAGAGCATAAATGAAGAATGGAGCATTTGAGATCTCAATATTTTGTATGAAGATATCATTTTTTGTGAGCTTTCATTAATGCTAGTTTTATGATTTATTATAGAATTTTCTTATGAGTTTTACATTCTTAATATATTACCATTATCATAGATTTAATATTGCATGTTTATTTTATACCTTGTGGTTGCATTTCCTTAAATATATAACATCAAAATATAATAGTGGCATCAGAGCACAAGGTAGATTGATAGGAAATAAAGAGAGCCCCAAGAAATGCTGAGAGGATATAGGGAGATTTAATTTCCAAAAGTTTCAAAAATTTTGGAATTGCTATTTGGCTAGAGTCTTTCCACAAAGTTGTAGAAAAACTTGTGAAGATTAGGACTCAACATAGATCTCTTTCCACTAGATTGAAGAATAACTAGTGATGTTTATTGACTTATAGAGATCTAGATATTTGCATGGATTTACTTGCTACTATCTAAGTTTTTGTTGTAGAAAATTAGTTCTCAAAATTTGAGAAAATTCCTACAATGGATAGAGAAAAATTTCATCTTTGATTGCCTAAAAGTCTTATGTACTTTCCTCATGTAGGGATTAGTTCTTTGTTGCATAAAAATTAGACATTGAATATTGAGGAGAACCAATAGTAAAGTATCCATAGAAGCTTGAAGATTGAAGATCTCAGATTGAAGATTGAGAAGAGAGAAATATGACAAAGGAGCCCTATTGAAGATTGAATATTGAGGATACTTAAGAAGAAGGTTCTCATAGAATATTGAAAACTACAAATTAAGAAAGAGGAGACCCAAGAAAAAGGTCCCATTGAAGAACTTCCAAATTTGGAAAATAGAAAATTGAAAATTGAAGAGAGAGGACTAGGAAAATTCCTATTGAAGATTTGAAAATTTGTAGAATTTGAAGATCCAAGAGAAGAGGTATCAAGAAAAGTTGAAAGGAGAAATAAGAAGGCTAGATAAACCCTATTGAAGAAATTGAACTTATCTCCAAGTAGGGTCCTTGGCTGCAGCAGATAGTCTATGAGAATCGACCCATTAGGTGTTCTTCATGTCAGAGATTTGGGCATGCGATGGGGTCTTGCCCTCGTAAAGCTTCTGGTAGTGGAGCTCCATAGAAGAACGGGCCAAAAAAGCTAGTTGAAAAGACCCAAGAACAAATGGTTCCTTCTGGAATAGGACAATCTGAGCCAAGCTTGAATGAGCTAGAAATGGGAGATAATATTGTGGATCAAATCATCCCAGTTAATGTGTCTAAGTCTGGTGAGGTGGTGGTCCAGGCCCCGAAGGGTAGCCCTATCAAGTTGATGGCCCTAGAAATTGAGACCTGTATTCCATCAAAACTTATTCACAATTCCTACCAATGTTTGGCTTCTCAAGATCCGGTTTTGGAGGAACTTAGTTCTCCCTAGAAGGCTACTGAACTTGCGGTCCAGGAGGAACTCAGTTCTCCTTGGAAGGCTTCTGAACTTGTGGTCTAGGAACTAGAGTCTCCAACTCTGCTTGACTTGAAAAAATCCTAGTGTACGAGAGCAGGATCTTTAAGAACTTCAAAGTCCAAGCCAAAAACCAGAAGTTCAAAAAAATTCAAATGGATGTGGGGACTAGTCGAAAGCCTGGTAAACCCTCAAACAAGATGGTAAGGTTCAAAGGAGTAGAATCAGATATCGCTGATGGAATTCAAACTCAACTTAAATTTGAGAAAGAGAAGGAGAATAAAAATAAACAACTCAAGCTGGAATCATTTTGTGGACCCCCCAATCCTCGAACGGGGGAAAATCTCCCAAACCATACAAATGAAGATGCTCTCTTGGAATATAAGAGGCCTAAATGGGCCTACAAAGAAGAGGATTTTGGCATCTATCAGAACAGAAGTTCATCCGAACATTATATTTATCCAAGAAACCAAAATGGACAGGACCAATGCGGAAATTACCAAGGACATCATCTGGAAGGAAGCTGAGTTCGTAGCAAATTCTGCTATTGGGGCTTCGGGAGGTCTTCTATGCCTTTGGGATCCCACGAAATTGGATGGTTCTATACTTCTTATATCTGAAAGGGTGATAAATATTCTTTTTTGCTACAAAAATTCAGGATTTAAGTGGATCTCCTCTAACATTTATGCTCCTAACACTAGTCCGAATAGGGTGATTCTTTGGGATTCATTGAGTGCCATGAGGGGCTTGTTCAAGGATGAGGCCTGGGTTCTTGCAGGGGATTTTAATACCCCACTCTATCCCTCTGATAAGAAAGGGGGCTCTGATGTAAATTCTAGAAGCATGGAAGAGTTTGCTTCTTTCGTGAACAACCAGGAGCTGATGGACGTAGAGTTGAAAGGATCCAAATTTACCTGGACTAATAGGTGGGTGGGAAGCCAGAACATTCAAATCAGACTAGATAGAGTTCTGGTTTCGAAGGAAGGTCTCCCCTTTTTTGGTGATTCTCTCCTTTGCTCCTTGCCTAAAATCGGGTCTGATCACAACCCATTAGTCTTGGAAAAAGTTCAAAATCAAAAAAATTCCCTAGGCCATTCAGATTTGAGGTGATGTGGTTGCAACACTCAGATCTAGAGGCCAAAATTAAATCTTGGTGGCCATGGACTTTCTTCGGTCCTTTGATTTCCCAAGTGGCATCTAAGTTAAGATTTGTCAAGGCTAATCTTAAAACTTGGAATAAATTTATCTTTGGAGACATATTCTAAAGGAAAAAGGAGATATCCGAGCAATTAAAGGAGTTCAAAGTTGATGTAGCATCAAGGGAAGTAGAGGAAAGGGACCAAATCAGAGAAAAGGAATTGTTATCAAAATATCATAACTCGTTGGCCGAGGAGGAAATGCTATGGTGGCAAAAATCCAGATCTCTCTGGCTCTGGGAAGGAGATAGAAACACAAAAATTTCATGCCTCTACCTTGAGGCATAGAAGCAATAACAGGATTAGAGAAATTCATTGTGCCAATGGGATGGTATTCATAGATATTGAGGACATTAGGAATGAAGCAGTTAGGTATTTCAGAGATCTCTTGTGTGTCATTGAAGACAAGGACCCACTCACGGAAGAGATACTTCTCCAAAATATACCTGCTTTGATTTTGGTAGAAATAAACTCTACTTTGTGTGCCCCATTCAATGATGAGGAAATTAGGGAGGCGGTGTTCTCGATGGGGGGCCTCAAAGCTCCAGGCCCAGATGGATTCCCACCAATTTTTTCCAAAGGTTTTGGCATATTTTGGGAGAAGATATCTGTAATGCCATGAAGGAAATCCAGGCATCGAATTTTATTCCACCTGACATCAACTCTACTTTCCTTGTCCTTATTCCTAAGATGAAAGGTGCTAAGGAATTCAAGGATTTCAGGCCCATCAGCCTCTGCAACACGCTACTAAAAATTCTCACAAAAACTTTAGCAAATAGATTGAAAGTCCACCTTCCAGGTATTATTGATTTACCCCAAAGTGGGTTTGTGGTCGGAAGACAAATTCTTGATGGCATCATTGAAATTCATGAACTGATACACTCTCTGGATAAGAGTGGCAGACCAGGTACCCTTCTGAAACTTGACATGGATAAGGCCTATGATCGGGTTTCTTGGGAATTTCTGTTAAAAGTTATGGAGAAATTTGGATTTAATCAGGAATGGTTGAGTTTGATTAAAGCTTACATTTCATCAGTGAAGTTTTCTATCATTGTTAATGGATCCCTGATAGGTTATTTTGGTAGTTGTAGGGGTCTCCGGCAAGGGGATCCCTTATCTCCTTATTTATTCATCCTACTGGTAGAATCCCTAGGAAGAGCTATCAAAGTTGAACCTTCTATAGTAGGCATCAACCCTGCAAGTGATTCTGATCCAATTTCACACCATTAGTTCGTAGATGATACGTTGCTATCCTTCCTGGCTTTGATTTCGCAAGCTCGAGCGATTAAAGCCATTCTTTCTGACTATGAGCAAGTCGTTGGGCAGAAGATTAGCTTCAAAAAAAGTAAGATTTATTTTTTCAACACACTAGTTAGAAGGCAGAGAAAAATCATTGAAATCCTAGGGTGTGTGATTGATTCCCTTCCATCTATTTACCTAGGAATGTCACTCTTCAAAGGTGGAGTCAAAGCTTCTTTGTGGGAATCAATGGTGGAGAGAGTCCAGAGGAAGCTAGCGGGGTGGAAAGGGGTGCTCTTGAGCCAAGCTGGTAAGGCCCTTCTAGTTAAAACTACTTTACAAAGCATTCCTATTTATTTCCTTTCTCTGTTCAAGGTGCCAGGGATAGTTCTTAGAAAATTAGAGTAGATTCAACGCTCCTTTCTTTGGTCTAGATCTCAGGACAAAAAGAAGTTTTCCTTAGTAGCTTGGGATCAAGTTTGCAGTTGTAAGGATATGGGAGGACTTGGTCTGAGGAAAATGAGTTTAATGAACAAGGCCCTTATAGCTAAGCAAGGGTGGAAGTTGGCCCAAAATGCTAATACAAACTGGGTAAAAATTTTAAAATCCAAATACTTGGGGAACGGGGATTTTATTTTTTCTGATCCTAGCCCATACCAAGGATCTGCGTTCTGGAAAAGCATGGTTAAAAGTTGAGCAGATGTTCTAAAGGGTGGTTGTTGGCTTCTAGGTAATGGTCAGAGGATCAATTTTTGGAGAGATAGGTGGGCAGTAGATAGACCTTTAAACTCCATTCCTACCTTCTCTCAGGCCGAATTTATCACAACACAGGCTTTCGGATCAAGGGTCTATGATTACTTTGAGATGGTGAATGATAAAAAATATTGGAAACCTCTTTCCTTCCTCGACTGGTCTCAAGATGAGGAATCCACTTGTAAAGCCCTTTCAGAATTGCTAAAATACATTGTTATAGTCTCTGAAGATAAACAAGATAAGTTGGTTTGGGGAGCTGAAAATAATGGATGTTTCTCGATCAAATCGGTGTATGCACTCCTTGATGATCATGAAGAGCCTTGGTTCCTAGCTAAGAAAATTTGGTGCAAAGGTCTCACGCCCAAAGTGAATATATTTTTTTGGTTGGTTGTGCAGGGAAAGTGCTTAACGCTAGATAATTTACAGAAGAGAGGTCTTAGTTTACCCAACAGATGTTATCTGTGTGGGTTGGTGGAAGAATCTCCCGAGCATCTATTCTCCCTGTGTTCCTATTCTAAAGAAATTTTTGGGATGTTGCTTCATCTAGTGGGAATGGATTGGGTTCCCCCTAAAGAGCTAAATGCCCATGTGGAGCAATGGAGCACTCCCTATTTGTCGCCTCAGATTCGATCATTCACATCCTTTGTCCTCCCTCATCTGTGGTGGTGGATATGGAAGGAAAGAAATTCTAGAGCTTTTAAGAACACTTCTCATCACCCAGAGTCAGTTTTCGTTAAGACTATCCTTGCCACGGTGGAGAATGTTGATCTCCTATCCCTGGATGCGGGGAACGTTGGTACGAAAGCTGGGATAGAAAAGAATTTGGGTTTTAAATCTTCTCTTGCTTCGGTCCCGAGAATCCATCACCCAGTAAGAGCAGATACTGTTTGGGAACCACCCCTCCTGGGTGGATAAAATTAAACTTTGATGGTGCATCTAAGGGTAATCCGGGACGGGCTAGAGCAGGTGGTGTCATCAGGGATGCAGAGGGGAGAATTTTGTTGGCGTTTGTTGAAAACATCGGAACCCAAACTAGCCATGCAGCTGAGGCTAGAGCTCTCTTTCAAGGAGTCTTGCAGTTAAAATATTTGGGCTTTAGAAAAGTCATAATCGAAGGTGACTCGCTCAATATCATTAATATGGTTAGAGGGATGCAGACTCCAACTTGGACAATCTCAAACCTATTGGAGGAAGTGCATAAATTGGCCCAAACATTTGAAATTGTCCAGTACCAACATGTGTTTAGGGAGGGTAACAATTCGGCCGATTTTTTGGCTAACCTAGGCACCTCTCAAAATGGCATCACAGTTTGGAACAGGGAGTTTTCGGAAGGCTTAATCCAACTAGCTAATGATGTCAGAAGAAGGTAATTTGCTTGTTGCTTATTTGGTGGCCAGAGTTCGGCTCTATTCAAGGGGGATTTCGTGGTACTTTTTAAATTTTAGGAACCATATTTTTTTAATTCAAACAAGAGGAGATCCTGGCCCTGATGGGGTGGGAAGAGTGGGAACCGAAGGATGAAGAGTTGGGGAAGGAAGCTGGACCCAACGGAACCAAGAACTAGGTTTCGGTTTCGGGTGCTTTGTTGGGAATGTTTTTTGTCCTGTCCTTTTTGTTTTGTTAGTCTAGTTAGCTCGGCCAGGGCATTTGCTCTCCCCTGCGTGGGATTGAGCTGCCTTAGGCTATCTCAAAATTTTAGGAGTATGTATGGAACTGTTTTGGTAGCTTTGTTTGGGTTCGATCCTATTGGATCTTTGGATCCTGGTTTCTCTTTTGGTGGCCTATGGGCCTCCCTTAATCTCTCGAAGTTGTGTGGATCCATTTTGTAAAAGGTTTGGGGTTCCTTTCAAAACCCCTTCTTCCACCAAATCAATATATATATATATATATATATATATATATATATATATATATATATATATTCAAACATTGGATTATGAAAGTGTTAGGCTATAGTTTCATAAAGTTTTCATAAAATATTATTTTTGTATAATATCTTCATTATTATGTTCCACTAAATATCGAAAGATTTTTAGTTAGGTTTTCTTGTTATCTCGTTACTTTAATGGTTTGTAGAGGATTATTTCCCTATGGGAATAACATGTAAGAATGATTATATAATTATAAATATATGATGAAAAGGTATGTATGAGATTAATAAATCATTTTATGTTATATTCTTTTACCAACATATGGTATTAGAGTGGATGTTCTTGAGCCATGAGTGGAGAAAGAGAGATTTGTGTTCGATGGAGAACTCACTGAGACCCAAGCCATGAATGACAAAGTGAAGATACTGCCTAGAAGATCTTAGGGAGACACAAAAAGAATAAATGGCATAATGAAGGTATTGTCGTAATTTTTTATGAGTAAGGTAGTGTCGTCCAATTTAAAGGTAATTGAACACATTTATATTTGAAATTTTAGTTGCAAATTTAAATACAAACCAAAGATATATGGGTTGTGTGAGTGAGAAATATTTAAGCCTTACCTGAAAAAGATGAGCCCAATGATATATGGAACTTTTGGTTGTGTAAGTGAGAAATATTTAATCATTGCCTAATAAGATGAGCCCAATGATATATGGGACGTCTGATTGAGAACGAGCATTAAGATTATTCATAATTTTGGAGAGAACAAGTACAATAAAATTGTTTGTGATCTCCTGAGTGGGAGAACATCCGTAGAAGCAAAAATTTAAATATTTTTATTGGAATGAATGCCACTTATAACCTAATTGCATGAGAAGTTTGTGTTTGCATGAGTGCATTATTTACACTTGGACGCACAAGAAGTAGGTGTTTACATTTGAGCACAAATAAAAATATTTAGGACGAAATGCTAGTGTTTAGCACCTGATTGTAACAAAAGAAATATATATTTGAGCATCGAATTTGAAGAAGACAATATTGTTCAAAAGCATCATGAGCACCTGTAAAAAATTAGCACTTGTTATTCCTAGTTTGGAGAAGACAATATTGTTTGAAAGCATCATGAGCGCCTATAATTCCTAGGTTCAATTTTCCTAAGTATATAGTTGAATACTTTTGAAATTTTTTAAATATTTTCAATAGTGGAAGTCATTTAAAAACTATAGAATAGTCAATTGAAGAAAAAAATTGAAATTATATTATTAGGGAGTTATAAGGTAGTTGAACGGTCTTTATACACAATTTGAAGTATATTATCATTTAATTAGGGATTTATAATATAGTTGAAAGTTTCTTATGCAATTGAATTTTTTGAAGACCATATCTTCATTAAAAATATTAACTAGGGAGTTATAATAATAATAAATAAAAAATGACTGCTCCTAAACTATCTCTCAAAATCACAATAATTAAGAGGCCCAAACTTTATTCCATGGAAAAAAAAAATGAGAACTATCCTTGTAGTAGAAATACTATGGGATATTGTATTAGGAGATGAAACACATCCCAAAGAACTAGTTACACAAATAGACTATGATGAAAAAGATAACAAGACAGAATTTAACCATCATATTAGGCATAACATATGAAATTCAATTTCATATTAGTGAAGTGAATACATCAAAAGAGGCTTGGGATATTCTATGCACTATCTTTGAAGGTAGAAATAAAGCAATCGTTCATCATTTACAGTCTCAACTATACACATTACAAATATAAGATAACAAAATTTTGAAACATTTTCTTCGAAATATTGCAGAAGTAAAGACAAAATTAAACACCTTGGGAGAACGATTGATGATAATATTTTGGTATCAATTGTACTGCATGCTCTACCTAATTCATACAATATATTGATAAATTCTTTGCAAGTTTCTAACTATAGAGTATCATTTGAAGAGCTAATCAATATCCTACAACAACATGAACTAGAAATCCAATTAAGAGATGATTCTTCAAACAATGCTCTAGTAGGTTTCTAGTTTCATTATTATGTTTCACTAAATATTAGGAGGTTTCTAGTTAAATTTTTCCATTATCTTGTTACTTTAATGGTTTCTACGAGATTCTTTCCCTATGATACTTACATGTAAGAATTATTATATACTTGCAAATGTATGATGAAAATGTATGTATGAGATTAATAAAGTATTTTATGTTATACTCTTTTACCAAGAGAAAGTTCTATTTGAAGATAAACTATATATTAGCATTGTACAACAAATGCATTCTATACACAAACCTTGAGTAGGAATTATAAAAACTCATCTAATCATTTAAGTAGCCACAACTAGGCTTATTTGGGAGATAGGTTGCCCTAAAAGACAAGAGAAAATGTCAAACTCAAAATATATTTGACCTAACCAAACAAACCTAGATTTGACCTTCACAACTATGATTTTCATGCAAGCTTGTTTACTACTCCACTTGGATGCACATTTGAAAGAAACAGTAATTTGGATTCATTTTGACAAATTTCAACAATACACCCAGTTTATTTCTTAGATAGAAAAATAGTCATTGCATATTTTCCACCTACAATTGCCTAGATGCCCAAAAATGGTAGTCCCCACATTAACATGAGTGTCAAATAAGGATAGCCAATTGCCACACAGACATGCATCAAAATAAGAACTCAAAAAATCACATTAAAAATAGTTTATAGCATATAGTATTTTTATATTTTCTCTCAACATTCAATAAATCTCAAATCATCTTTAGAATTAGTTATAAAGGAGTGAAATCTATTGTCGTTCAATTTCTAACCAAGTTGATGGCATCTAGACTTAAAAAAATTACATGATATAGATTCCAATGATGATGATAATGATAAATAGACTATTTGACTTTTATATTATGCAAAGCTTCTCATCCTTCTACATTATTATCATGCCCATTTAACTTTTATGGCATGTAAATCTTCTACATCCTCCATGGGTGTCCATAGTTATTCTAAAGTATTTTTAAGAAATTGAAATGATACTTATATAAAATGATATAAATTTAAGCATCATTTTATATGATCTAAAAATCATGCAATATGTAAAAAGAGGATATTTTTAACAAAATAACTAGTTATAGAGGATAAAGACTAGTCTATTAGAAATTGAGACCTCAAATGTTGTCTAATTTGGTCATCATATCCATTGTCTAATTTACTCAAGATACATGAAAATTCATTATAAATGAAAAATACAAATATAATGTTATTAGAATTAACAATATTGTTCAATCTAATATGTGGTTTCTAAGGTTCCTATGTGATGTGTGATGCCCTTACCTATATTAAAATATCAAGCTAAGAGCTAAATTTCTTTCATAATAGGTGTCCATATTGTTGTACACCACATGTTTAAGTATGGAGGACACCTTTTTCATACAAGAGGAGATAGCTTTGCTACTAATTTAATACAAACAATCACTATGTAAATATACCGCTTGAGGTTATTCCTTATTAATCTTTGTAGTAATTAAAGGTGATATTTGTAATCCCTCAACACATTATTGGATATATTAGGGTATGTTATTTATGTTGTTATTTATTAAGGGACACAAAACCCCCTAATTGTGCGACATCTATAAGCATGCTTCTCATATCATCTTTTCAATACAACATAGATCCTATGCAAATAGGTGTATATTGAATGATGTATCTGCTCTTGTTGATATGGGAGAAGCATGAAATCATATATTGGTCTTACCTTACTTCTTAGTTTGTTGTAGAAAGTGTCATATTATGTTTATTTTTTCGTTTCTTCTCTTTTTTCCATTATCTTTAGACCATCTAAATGTCTTTAAAATTGATTCATCTTAGACCTTAGTATTACATTTAAATACCATCGTTGGAGCATTTCTTGACAAATGTATCCTACAATGTGTGTACACTTTATCAAAAAGTTTTATAACTCCACATGTTGTAGGAACACACCCACCTTTCAAAATCCTCTTGAAATTAAAAACCAAATGAAACAAAGAGTTCATCTTGTAATGATATGTGCCAACACAGATGCCTAATATACCTTTTTAATTTATTTTATTAATATAAATATATAATAGTTGAAAGTGTTCAAAGATTCCTCCATTACATCAATTATTACAAAAAAAAAAAATTAAAAGTTTCCTTGCCTATTAGTTCTTTTAAATCCTAAATTAGTACTAAAAAGTGGGAAAAAGCCAAACAATTTAATAAATTTAAATTATATTTTATAAATTATAACAAGTTTTGATCTCATATATCCAATTAAAGGAGGAAAACAGTATAAAAATTTAAAACAAAAGCAACCTTCATACAATTAGCTATCAATATATTGAGATTTAAAAGCAATACTTATGTCAAGAAACGAGAAAAACAACATTTAAAGTTTATAGTATCTTAAATCAAACCAATTTATTAAGTGTAAGGTTATAATCCATTTCTTTTAAATTATTTAAGCTTTAATAGCAAAAATGCAAATCTACTTTTTATAACCTTATGTTCAATACAAACTCTCACCTAATAAAAGGACATAGTTGATATATTGAGATTTAAAAGCAATACTTACGTCAAGAAACGAGAAAAACAACATTTAAAGTTTATAGTATCTTAAATCAAACCAATTTATTAAGTGTAAGGTTATAATCCATTTCTTTTAAATTATTTAAGCTTTAATAGCAAAAATGCAAATCTACTTTTTATAACCTTATGTTCAATACAAACTCTCACCTAATAAAAGGACATAGTTGATAGGTTCGAGGTGTAGACCAATTGGTTCATCCAAACCCCATAAGAGGGCGGAGGTCCAAGGTTCAAATCTCGGGCCTCGTCGGACCAAATGCTTGTCTCTTTCCTGGTGCTTTCAGTTGCGTAAAAAGTTTAAAATGATTGTGGCATTGTAGTTATAGGGGCGGACTACGCAAAGATTTGTGTGGCGGCTTCCGGAGCGCAAAATATTGTGGCGGCCATAAAAGTTGGACAGCTTGCCCGGATTCGTGGTGGCTATCGATTCCACCATGTTAAAAAAAAAAAAAAAAAAAACATTATGGAGTTGATGTTATTTTATTAAAGATAATTTAAATATCTTATTATAGTTAAGAGGAGGCAAATTTAGATGTTTACGAATAGGCTAGATAAAAGTACTTTCGGTAAATCTCGATAGCTCTTTAAAAAGTACTCTCCGTAAATCTTGATAGCTCTTTAAAACTTGGGGGGTCTCGGTACATATCTCTCTAATATGAATGTTTAGGCACTCTCTATTATATGAATAAATTAGGCAAAGTGAAACTGAAGATTAGATCGAACAAATAACTAAAAAGTTTGGGAGATCAAAAATAAATAAAGGGAGATTGGAAGATGAAAATAGCAGTTTATGGAATCAAAAATAAATAAAGGGAGATTGGAAGATGAAAATAGCAGTTTATGGAGATCAAAAATAAATAAAGGGAGATTGGAAGATGAAAATAGCAGTTTATGGAAAAGGCGGAATCGGTAAATCAACGACCAGTTGTAATATTTCAATTGCTCTAGCTAGACGTGGTGAAAAAGTGTTACAAATTGGATGTGACCCCAAACATGATAGTACTTTTACTCTTACAGGATTTCTGATACCTACAATCATAGATACTTTGCAATCCAAGGATTATCATTATGAGGATATTTGGTCCGAAGATGTTATTCACAAGGGTTATGGGGGGGTAGATTGTGTGGAAGCAGGGGGCCCACCCGCAGTCCTTATCTATAAATATAAGGATTTTGGATTAATTTTTTAAAATTATTTCTTTATTTAATTTTTTTTTCAACTTTCTTAAAATATATATTTTCAAATTTGTAAGTTCTTTTTTAAAAAAGATACTCAATAAATATCATTTAGACATGATAAAATGAATGCACTTAAAATGATAAAATTATGTGTATGCACATACATATAAGAAGTTCATTTCACACTCGAGCATAATTTACTAGAAAATAAGAGAGGAAACAAGCAATTTACTCTTACCCTCCAGGCTAATATTATTAGACATGGAAATGCATGTAAAAAATGCTTTCCATAGATTCAATAATAAACCTACAATTCAGGAATATTTGAATTAAATTCTGGCAGGTTCTAATGTTACAAAGTGGAACAAACAAAAAAGCCCCACCTCATCCTTTCCAGAGATGGTTCTCTCTGCATTTAAAAGAATGAATTAAATAAAGTTACAATAGTCCCTTTCATTAGAATCAGAATTTAATTAACCAGATTCCACAATACCCAGCAATGCTACAAGTTCTCCGCCTGCATGTTGTCGCATCTACTCCACATTCTTTGTCTGATTGGCATCTGTGAGTTGTTTGCTTGTCTAGCACATGGCATGCACTTTCAACCTGCTGTTTGCTTTGAATAGTTGATATTTTTACTGCAGGGCACAACTTTGACAACATAGCACTTTGAAATGTGCGTTTCCTTCCTTTCTGCAAAAATAATTAGGACTGAGAAGCTGCGCGTGTACAGCAAATAGCTCAAACATCTAAAGTGAACAATGTTATCATTATGCATGCTAATAACTTCAATAGAAGTTCAATCTGCTTGTATAAATAAAAGTTTTACATGCATAATTAGTTCAATAAAGGTCAGTCTGTTAGCATAAGGATGTATGAAAAAACTAGTTCAATAAATGTCGACTACTGGCTGCAAAAACTACTATTCACTGCAAAAAAAATCGTTTTTTCATTGAGAAACATTTTGGAAATAGCTGCAAAAAGACCACGAATGGCTGAAAAATATCTTAAAGAATCAGTTGCAAAAGAAGTCTATTATTGGATGCATAAATGCCCATTATTGGCTGCCAAAAGTATGCATGTTAAAATTAAATCTGATGGCCACACAGCTTCTATCAATGCGCCCGTTGAAAGCTTTCTTTGCCTGGAATGTTTTGTTAGCACATTCTCTGAACTCGTTTTTCTCATGAATAAATGACATTTTTCAATTTTATATGGCAGTTAAATATACAATGTTAAGGCAGATTCCAAACTGGACTCGTCATAGTAGTCAAAAGATGGCAAATTGGACAGCCTTGGCTTGGAAGAAAGATTCCTCTACTTATGTGGAAAGAGGAGTTCAAAGAAAACACACATGAAGCTCATTGTATATTGCTACAAACCATTCAAACATAGCACATTCAGCATGCATACAACTACAAAAAAATAGTGAAATGGTTATGGATGAGAAATATGTAACAGTTTAAATGTGAAAGTCCCAGCCATGTCAATTACGGTAGCAACAGTTCCAACTCTTTTATTTCTAACTTAAACACCATAAACACTTCCAATACCATCAATAAATTTCCAGAGAAAATTGAAATGTTGGAAGCTCACTGCTACATCATGATCAGTGAAATAATATGGAGAAACAAGGCTGAACTAAGAATGGATTCAACCTTCATCCTGAGGTTGTATTATTTTAACCACAATACTACAAGAAGAAATAGATCCATAAGAGGATAAATATACAACCACACCCACACACACATGCATCCATCCATACTCAAAAGATCCATATTCATCCAACCTTTGTATTCAAACTTTTATATAATATTAGCACTACATGAGGGTTCCTATTCTTGAGATTCCTTCTCTTTGAGAAGGACTGTCCATCTTCTTCAACGATGTGACTTTTCAAATAACATGGTGTTCATGCATGTAAGTAGACTACATGAGGGTTCCTATTCTTGAGATTCCTTCTCTTTGAGAAGGACTGTCCATCTTCTTCAACGATGTGACTTTTCAAATAACATGGTGTTCATGCATGTAAACATTCTACTTACCAAATTTTATATATTCTATCTTACACATGATTGTCAGAAGTGTCGCCATTTGTCTTTACATTATTTTTCTTGTCTATTTCAGTTCATAATTCTAATGTGGCCCTCACACTGCCCTATTAAATTTGGAACATATCATGTACAGATTTTGACCAATATTATCAAATCAACATATCTTATATAAGGGTAGAATGTAATGGCAGTGTTGATTGAAGCCATAAATTAGTTATATAAAGATGAGCAAGAACCAACTAGAGGGCCAGCAATGAACATCAGATGGCACCTAACAAGGATTCCCACAAGAGTTTTGGTAATGATATATTCCACTCCTCGCCCTCTGGGTTCAGTAGAATTGTCTGTATACCTCTACACATTAGCTCTGGCATGGTACTGCATTGCTTATCATGTCTACCTGTACATAGGAATACTTAAGACAGTCCATAACACCCCTAACCAGCAAGTCTCTGCATTTATAGTTCTTTGTTTCTGCTATGATCTTATTCATGCAGATGCCTCTATGAAATCACATTAGTAGTATTGTCATATGTCAAGCCAATTGAAATATACAGAAAGAAAGGAGAAGGATATGCTGAGCATTGACCCTTGATGATCAAGACACTGTGTTGAAAGATTAATCTCGCATTGCCAAATAAAATTCAAATTGACTAATAATACTGCATTATTGACAAGGAAAACACCTTATGGCAGGGTTCCAAGGCTCTAATGTCAGTTTGGTACATAGCATTATCTCAATCAATGGTTCACATCACATGTGAAATTGTTAATCCCAGTTAGCTATCTGTCCACAAGTGGTAAGAGATTGAATTTACAGTTAAGGATAATAAAAAAATTTATGTGATCTGTTCAGATTTTATCACACATTTTGAATAAGAATACTTCACAGAAGATATCTTCTATGATACCTTCTGTTCCATTTTTGCGAAACATGTTCAATAGGGATATATGCAGAAGATATTTTACATGTTACCTTCAAAAATCTTAATGCCAAAGAACTTTGATGAATGATAAACTAGCGTTGCTAGAACACATTTTAAATAACTAGTGTTGCTAGAACACATTTTACATTGTGAGCACAGGCTTACTCAAAAGTTTCAAATAGTCATACCTTGGATGCAATTGCATCACTTTCCATATAGACAGATGGGATCCACTCATGCCAGGAATGTTTAACTGGAAGAGGATGACCTTCAGTGCTAAAAATATAGTTCCCGTCTGCCAAAAAGGTATCATCAAAAAGGAGATATAGGTATTTGCACCTGTCAAAAATTGTGTCAAGTCAGCATTTGATATAATTTACATGTAAAGCTGTACAACTAAAACCCCTTTCTTTGATTACACATGATATGGCATCAACCTTTCTATGAATCTTCCTAAACTTACGTTTCAGCAAGAAAGAAGCTATGCTGATGATCTTCCAATTCCATTGTAGTCACGTCTCTCACACTGGCAAACCCACCATTTACACGCGTGTAAACGTTCAAAGAGTTCACAATTGTCTCACCAACCTCTAGATACCATGGATCTGTTGAAGAAGAGCACTAGTAAGAGAGAGAATTTACTTCTAGTCTATTATGTGGTTCTTCATATACAGCACTTGAAAATCTTTTTCTAACTAAGTCTTTTTTATAGACATGATCTTCCTGGTAACAATCAAAATAAATCAAACCTAACAAAACTATGTTGGTTCCAGAAATAACCTCTGGTTGCCTGATATAAAAAGAAAGTTGACTCCGCCAGTTCAGGACGCAATGGATAATATTTCTCCGTTGGGTGCAACATGTCTCTATCCAATAGATACCTGCATTGCAAAATGATCTAATACATGCCAAAAAAAATCATAAAACATATGCTGAAAGTTCATTCTTCAAAAGGTTAAAGTCCAAAGAAAAAGCCATCTATCATCTACATAAAGAATATATCAATGACACAAATTGATAGATGTGGCATGTTGGTGTGTATTTACAGGTAATATGAAACCACAAAACGGTAACTTAACAAATCAGTTGCCAACTCCATACAAAGCTCTACACAATTTTTTTTTACTTTATCCACTCTTTTAATCTTCAAAAATCTCCAGTCCATTCTGGCTTCCCAAGTTAATAGAGATTACTCCCTAAGTGTGCAAACTACACTTTTTAGCATAGATAAGCAAATATATCAATGCACTGTTACAACAGCTCAACAAATAACTTCCAAAACAAGCACAACGGTAGGCAGGATATCATTAGACTAGTTGCTAAACCTGAGGGCCATTCTTAGTAGTAACAAAGCCATTACATGAGGTTGTCCTTTACAAGCCATCTGAAATCACTCAATAAATTAACCATAATTGATAGTACAGGTGTCCAATAGACTTGAATGCTATTAATTCATGTTCAACACATTTAGAGAGAATTATAAACTGGGAAGATTATGAAACAACAATTCACCTCTTCAAATGGAAACATTCAGGGACACTCACTTTTGGTTGCCATTAGTCACTTTTGCCATATCCTAATCTATTTTACAATGATGGAAGTAGTTAATGGTGAGAAAGAAATTGAATAGACTGAACCATGATGAACACATGAGATCATTTCAGCAAATGGACTGGTCACTGCATCAATTCAAAACAGTGAATGTAATTGAATGAAAGGATAGACATCAGCTGCAAGGAATATTAGAGCTCGCAATATAGAAGTGTTGGTCCTAGGCTAGACCCAGGATAGCCTTTAAGATTGATCAAAACTTGAAGCACTCTAAATCTCTAACTATGAAAAGTTTTCAGGCTATGGCCCCTAATTTGCCTTAACTCTGGAAATAAGCTATCAGCCATATATTTCGACTATTGTAGGACAACAGTAGAACTACAAGAAATTTAAATTTGGTGTAGGAAAGGATAATGGTATGACCAATAATTTTAATTTCTTGAAATGACTGTAAACTTTTTTCTTTTCTTTCCTTTTTTTTTTCCCTCTCTTGGATAACCTGGCATTTAATGCCAGAATTAAATATTATAGATAGTGAAATGCCAATACAATTTATTAAGCAATTTTATTTTTTTTTTCTTTCATTTTAATGGATGGATTGTGTGCAAACCCAACATCAACAGTTCATTGTCTTGACACCCTTAATACTGCTATAGATATATTTCCCAGCTTTCACAATAACCGGAGTTGTGCTCAACCATATTCAAATATATTGATGATAGTTGCAAATTTCACATACTTATAATGTACAGATAATTATGTGAAAAAGAACCGAATTCATTAATGCTAAATATTATATATATATATATATATATATATATTTTTTATCATTCATTCAATGCCAACAATAAACAATATTTCTGACCTGTTACATTCCATATGTTGGACAGCTAGTACAAGGAGGCCGAGCATATAGAAAATGGTGGCGATATGGAAAGCCACGGTCACCCAAGGTTCCGCGCGGCTAGTATGAATACCGGTCGACCAAGGAAGACTCCACTATCCAATTCGGCGGTGGTCGGTATAAAGTAGTTCGAGCAAATGAAAGCGGCGGCGTATGATACAAGTCCTCCATGTCCTCTTCAATTTCCACGGCGCCCAGAATATAGTTCGATGTAGGCTTAGGTTATATCTGATCGACCCTGCAGAAAAGGCCCTCCAACAATGGTAGATTTTCCTGTGAAAGCTCGCTGAGAAACCCAGGTGATTTCTCCAACTGACCAACTAAGGCAGAATCTTACACTGCCGAAACTGGTTCTCCCACGGGGTTTCGTCCGAGGGTTTGATTTTCGAAGAAGCTCTCCAAAAACTCCAATAAGAGAAAATAACATAAGCATAACCTCAAAATGAATTCCTTTTTTCCAAGGTTCCACGAGCCTAGGGGACGGGGGGATAGGAGGATGGGTTTCGGGAGACGACGGGGGACGGCAGGCCGATTTTAGGGGACGGCTCGAGGACGGCTGGGGGGACGGCTGGTATAATACTATGAAAATTGAAATTTTTTAGAAATTTAGAATAATCTACACATTCAGAATTCTACACAAAACAAAAATGATATTAGTTACTAAGTGCAGCCATTTAATTGTTTCAACTTTCAACAAATATAACTTGAAGGTTCAGCCAAGGAAATCAAGTGCAATCTGCCAATCTCTAACAGTTAACCAAATTAGTTGTTATTGCTCAAGTAATGAATGCCACATTGTTCAGCTTTTAAGTTTTAACATTCAAACAATAAGTATAAGTTATAAACTTTTTGTTGATGACAATGAGACAGTTGATGGTTTTCTGCTCATCTGAGAGAGTGTTGATTATCCCATGCTGAAAGCAAGTTGATTTTTTTTTTCAAATAATTTAATGTCAATTGATAAATGCTGAAACTATCTTGATGTCAACTTCAGTAATATACATATATTGCCCAACTGAATGTGTATCCAGCCCAGCCACATTTTTGTGACTTCTTATGCTCCAAAACATAATCGATTAGCCTTTGACATATCTCAAAATCCTCTTTGCTAGGAACCAACTACATAACCAATGTCTAGTTCAGTTGTTGTCAAGTAGAATGACTCCATATCAGCTTCCTATACAATGTCAAATCAACGAGATTGAAATCATTATATGCTGATACTATGCCTCAAACTTCAATTGGTATCACTTTCTCCTTACAATCTTCAATCTGGAATTTCTAGCCATTTCTACTTAATATTTTGATTGCGATATGAAAAACTTGGTATCATTTTAACAAACTGCAATGCACAATAGATAATGTATCAATTGAAGATCTGTTGCCTCAGATGTTTGTTCCGATTCTATGTCCAAATGTGCAATCAGACTTTGATTGCCTCCTGTGGCAACCAAAACTCATCTATATCACATCTTTATATTTGGCCTGTCATACTGACAAACAAATTTGGATCAGTCACTTTTTTCTTAGCTGTTCCATAACACTACTTCCAAAAACTCCATTTAAGAATGCACACTTAACATCCATTCGGCGCACTTCTCTTCCAAACTGAACTACTAACACTAATCTGACTGTCCATTCTTGCAACTGATGCAAATTTTCACCATGGCATCCCATTTTGACTTGTATTTGTCTAGAGATCCACATGGTCCTTTAAATCCATTGGTATCCAACTGTTTGTTTTCCCCATGGCAACTCTGCATGTTCCTATGTTTAATTATTTGTCCATGCATTGTACTCATCCTGCAAGCATCTTTTTCATGTTTTTTTTACTTTTTCATGTTTTTTTTTTTTTTTTTTTAAGTTGGGTATGGGGGACGGTTGGGCACCACTGGAGACGCTCAGGCCGTCCCTGGGGACGGCTGGGCGTCCCGGGGGACAGCTGGGCACCTTTGGAGCATCTTTTTCATGTTTATTTTTTATTTTTTTAAGTTGGGTATGGGGGATGGCTGGCTGTCCCCAGGGACGCCCCAAAACAGGGGCCGTCCCGGGAACGAGAGGCCGTAGACCTCAGGCGTCCCTGGGGACGTTTCCCAACCGTCCCCCAAAAGGGGAATGGGGGGAAACATCCCCAATGTCGTCCCCCCGTGCTGGGGGACGCGGGGGGCAGGGGGACGCGTCCCCGTGTAACACTACTTTTTTCCCTTATATCTCCTTTTTCCCGCTCTTTAATTTAATTTCACTTTATTATAATATATCATTGAACTCCACATTTAAATGAATTAAATAATGTTTCCTTCAAAAGTCAAACACGAAGAATATTAAAATATTTAATTTAAAAATAATTCCCTTTCATCCAAATTAGCTTACGGGAATTAAATAAGCTAACGGTTCCTTGCTACACATCGGAAGGGGACATGACAAAACTCTTTTCTTTTCTTTCCTTTTTTTTTTCCCTCTCTTGGCTAACCTGGCATTTAATGCTAGAATTAAATATTATAGATAGTGAAATGCTGATAAACCTAATTGTAACGGCCCCAATGTAGCCACATCAGCTATCTTTATTTTAATTGGTTCGCACCTTTAGGTTAGGATACTTGGCCATTGAACATTAGGGTTAGGTTTTCTTACTTTGTTAAACTATAAGTACGAGAGGTGTGATGTAGTTAAATTATCATTCATTCATCTAACTTTTGTCACCTCTATTGTGCATAAAAGACTTTGCCCTCTCTAAGTGGCTATGAAACTTTGCCCTCTATTAGTGGCTTGGATTGTTTTTTAGATTTGGAATCTGGAACTTTGATACTTGCTTGGATTTACTGTTTTGGAATTTATTCTATAGTGAATATTATAGTGAATGTTGTATCTGTTGCTGTATTCTGAGACTTATTGTCAAATATATTGTTTTCTAGAAATTGTTTCATTACAAGTGGCATCCAAGCTATGATTTTGGCTGCTTTTGATGGCGGAAAAAGAGAAGCGGAGTGGTGAGCAAGCTTTTCAGAACCTCTTGGGGCAGATTTGCATTTTCCACTTGGGTAACGTTTGACAAAATTTTATTTACTACCAACATTTCGATGCAATTATTTTTTGTAATATTGTGATATAGTCAAAAGCGTTCACGTTCCCCAAGCTTGGGAGAAAAATGTATTGGGTGTGCCAGGAACCTTGCAAGAGATCTATCTCATTTGATCGTCTTGTTAAGCTGATCAAAACAAGATATATCACTAGTAAAAAAAATTCCAAGCAATTTGAGGCCTACTCGGGCATTGTCATTCATCTAGACGTGAATGTTCGATCCTTTGGCTTCCATAGGTTAAGAAAGAGTAAATGGGCACCTGTAGAGAACAAACCTACTCTTGATGATTTTATGAGCCAAAAGAAGCATCAACCAAGGAATCAAGACAAGCAACACAACATCCCAAAAGGCATCAACAACTTCGACCCTCTTGTTCGCTCTACCATCTACTCCACGAGTTCCTCTTCCACCCCTCCCGCAGAACATCATGACTCATTCAACCCTCCCCCTAAGCCTAGCACCAAAGGTTTTCCATTACCTTTAGACATTCCAAGCAATTTGCACGAAAGAATTGATCATATCAGTGTAGGTTAAACTGCTTGCACTGAGTCTCTCAGGCACATCGAAATGTGGTTGAAGGAACTTTCTGTTCAAATGACTAGAGGGCAACAGGACCTTGACCTTCCAAAAATAGATCGGGCAATGGAAGATAAATTCCAACTAACCTCCTATGAGAAGAATCGAGATCGACAAAAGGGACTTGAAATTCCCAAAGATGGCCCACTGCTTGTCAAGCATCTCTAGCATCAAGATCCAAGGTAGTTGCAAAGGACAACTTTCGAGCAAGATCTAGGGAGCTTCTGCAAACAACTTTTAGGCATGAACCCGATTGCTTCTATTTTGCCTAGATGCATACCCAACCCTTTAGGATAACTCGTATAGGGTGATGATGATTGGGATATTGCTCCTGATTTGGATTCCGCAATAGGTGGTATTGACTATCTACTTGAATGGCCTCATGAACTTCCAATTCCTTGATATTTTGACTTATGATGGCAAAAACCCTTGTAGATGCATTTCCAAAATGGATTGCCTAATACATTGCACAAAGCTCTCAAACAAGGCAAGGTTACTCTTACCACCTCTACCATGCTCATCAGTGGCTTTTTTGGGAACTCCAACATCTTTCTTGGCTAAAATTTAAGATATTCCTACTAAAGTTTGACGAAGGTCCTTCTACACCTTATGTGGTCAGATTTATACAGACAAAACAAATACGAATGATGGATGAGTACAATACAAAATCCATGAGCCTCCTAAAATACACATCATTTGGATCCCATAGTGGTAGTTTCTTCATTCAGGCACAAGTTTATGGATGAGATCCGAGGGGAAGTAAATATGCATGATCCATACACCCTCCAGGATGTTGAGCGTGTGGCTTGAGCGGTTGAAAAGAAGCTCCAGTTGCCAACATTTCAATCTCAACATGATTTCAATCCCTGTAGGACTTACTTTAATAATCGCATTAAGGATCACCCACAAGGTTACTTTCGTTTCAAATTCCAATCATGACATCCATGGGATCAAGCAATAGGTGGCATAACTTCCACATTTAAGCTGAGAATGAAGATTCTAAAGAGGTCTCTGCCTCACCTCATTAGGAGGAACCATCAAAACCTATCAAGCTAGGACAAGGTACAAATACTATGGCTCTCTCAACATTTTCCTCGTAAGAATGCAAGCCCATCGCAATCAAGTTTCAAGGCTTCATAAAAATACAACAGGTCAATGTTTTGATTGATTCTGGTAGCAATCACAATATCATCAACCACAAAAACGTTAAAGCCTTGGGGTTGTATATCAACAACACCAACAAAGACAAATTTAATGTTCAAATTGCCAATGGTGAAAAGGCTTGAAGTATGGGTCATGTTGCTAATGTCCACATCCAAACGAGTACCTACACTTGCATCAACAGCCTATATGTGATGGATTTGGGTAGTGTAGATCATAGTTGAGAAAATCTGCAAAAAATCCCGATTTGATCCGATTTTTCCCGATTCATAGGCTAGCCGATTTTTTCCCGAAAAATTCTGATATGCATGAAAAAAGCTTTTTTTCAATGAAAATTTGCATTTTCTTCGGTTTTTCAATCCTCGATTTTTGCCGATTCTCGATTTTTCCCGATTCTTTTCCATGCCGATTCTGATCCGATTCCGATTTTCTCAACTATGGTGTAGATGTTATCCTTCGAGCTCAATGGTATGTATAGTGGATAGAAAATGGCAAGGTCATCCGTCTCTAGGGTTTGCAACACCCACCCTCCAAGGTAGTCAACTCCAACCAAATAGAAAAATAGTTGAAGAAGGGCAACAAGGTATCGTCACCTAGATTTCTTGCATAGAAGTCATGCCCTCCAAGCAACCACATCCTACTCTCCACTTTGCAATGCAGTCTCTTCTCATCAAATATGCTTAGGTCTTTGCGAAATCTAAGGGTTTTCCTCCCCCACAAGTACATGATCATGTTATTCACCTTCTTTTAGGAAGTCAATCACCTAGTGTTCATCCTTAGTACTATCCCCAACCTCCAAAGATGGAAATTGGAAAGTTGGTTTAAGAGGAACTGCAGCAAGATATTATCCAACCTAGTACTAATCCCTATTCATCACCAATAGTCATGGTCAAACATAAGGACTATTCTTGGTGAATGTATCCTGATTTCAGACCCCTCAACAAGATCATTGTCAAAGATAAGTTCCCTATTCCTGTTATTGATGATTTGTTGGATGAATTGCATGGTACAAAGTATTTTTACTAAGCTTTACTTGCGTTTTGGGTTCATCAAATTAGGGTTAGAGAGGAGGATATTCCTAAAACTACTTTTTGTACTCATGAAGGTTATTATGAGTTTGTGGTCTTACAAATGCCCCTTCCACCTTCCAGAGTTTAATGAATTTGTCTTTCATCCTCCCTTTGCAAAATTGTGTTGGTCCTTTTTTTATGACATTCTCATCTACAGTAAGTGTTGGGAAGTGCATTTGCATCATGTCGAACAAGTGATCCAATTTTTGGATTTGGAATACATATATGAAAAATGGTCTAAATGTTCATTTGGTGTGTCTGAAGTAGAGTATCTTGGTCACATTGTGTTGCATGGTGTCAAGGTGGACCCTAATAAGATCAAGGCCATCAAGATTGACCAATGCCTAAAACACTTAAGAGTCTTAGGGGTTTTTTGGGTCTCACTCAGTATTACAAGAAATTTGTCAAGAATTATTGCAGCTCTCCTGATGGCTCTCACCAAGAAGGATGTATTTGTTTGGTCCAATGAGGCTACCAAAGCCTTCAATGCCTTGAAGAAGGCTATGTGCACCACTATTGTTCTACCCACTCCAAACTTTAGCAAGCCTTTTGTCATTGAATATGATGCTTTTGGAATGGGTATCAGTGTTGTTTTGATGTAGGAAGGGCATCTCCTGGCTTATACAACTCTCTAGCAAGAATTTGGTCAGTCTACTAATGAGAAGGAGATGCTAGCCATGTTTCATGTTGTGGACAAATGGAAGCCTTATATGCTGTCCAGCATTTTATTATCAAAACTAATCATAATAGTCTCAAGTACTTCTTGGAACAATGCATATCTTGTCTGAAGCAAAAAAATGGTTGACCACAATTTGGGCTATCACTATGAGATTGAATATAAGAAAGAAAGGAGAATATGATACTTGATGCCCTTTATCACAAGTATGAATATTTTGTAGCTATCCATGCTATATCCAGCCCCCTTTCCCTATAAATCACACAACTTCGAGATAAATGACATTTGGATCCATGGTTTGTTCATTAGATTCATGATGTGGAGGCCGATAACCCGCACTATCTATTGTTCTCTTGGTCTGATAGGATTCTAAGGAAGAAGGACCACGTTTATCTCATTTAGTCCTCCCACGTCAAAAACAACATCCTTTAGGAATTACATGCTTCTCCCTTGGCAAGACATTCTAGATTTCTAGAAACCTAGGTTAAGTAGCCTTTTTCATGGAAGGGAATGAAAGCTGATATCAAACGGTTCATGGTCGAGTGCAAATTGTGTCAGAGGAACGAGGGCAAAACAATTAAGTCTCCAAAGGTTGTTGCAGTCCCTTCCCATTCCAGATTACTAGCAAATGTTGATGAGGCCATAAGCCCTACAGGACGATGTGGTTATCCAAGTGTTTATCCATACATGCCTAAGTATGGTGTACAACCCTACCCCCTTTCGGATTAGAACTTTGGATCTCCTATTTCGAAGTTCCAAGGTCTTAATAGTAGGAACATATCTCCATGGACTTCACTGAAGGTCTTCCAAAGTTAGGGTGCAAAACAATCATTTTTGTGGTAGTGGATTGCCTCTTAAAATATGCTCATTATTGTGCCTTGCAACATCCATTCACTGCCAACAAGGTGGCCAAAGTATTCGTTGATTTTGTTTTCAAACTGCATGGTATGCCCAAGTCTATTGTTTGTGATCATGATCCTATTTTCATTAGCAACTTTTGGAAGGAGTTGTTTATGCTTAGAAGCACTCAGATTAATATGAGTTCTTCCTATCACCCTCAGTAAGATAGCTAAACAAAAATTATGAACAAGTGCCTAGGTACATATTTGAGATCCTTTGCCAAAAATAAGTAGTATCAGTTAGCAAAATGGTGGTACAGTACTCTTATCATTCTTCCACTAAGATATACTCATTTGAGGTGTTGTATGGGCAAAAACTCCTATCCTTGGAACATTGTCTTTTGAGTTCTTCCCATGTTGCTCAAGTGGATGATTTCTTCCAGCAGCATCAAACTGTCCTCCAGCTCCTCAAGGACAATCTTTGTCAGTCCCGTAATTGTATGAAGCAGCTATAGGATTCACACCACTCTTAACGACACTTTGAGGTGGGTAATATGGTTTTTTTGCAGCTTTAAAAATAAAAGCAGCTTTCTCTAACGACCAAGTCTAGCCAAAAGCTTGCACCTAGTTTATGTGGTCCATACAAGGTGATTTGTCAGATAGGGGATGTGGCATATCAATTGGAGCTTCTATATCCAAAATACACCCTAATTTTTATGTTTCTTGCCTTAAGCAGGCACTTGGCCAGAAGGTGTAGTCCCACATGAAGCTTCAAGAGTTGGATGAAGGACAGATTGACCTAAAGCTGAAAATAGTGTTGCAATCATGGGTCCGTAATCTGCAGTTTCGTCAAGTACGGGAGCTACTCATCAAGTGGTAGGATCTTCCAGAAGAAGATGCGACATCGGAACCAATGACCATTCTCCAGCAATTTCTAGCTTTGAGGGCAAAGCTTTTGAGGGGGGAAGCCATGTAACAGCCCTAATAAGGCCACATTGGCTATCTTTATTTTGATTGGCTCATGCGCTTAGGTTAAAATAGTCAGCCCTTGACCATTAGGGTTAGGTTTTGTTGCTTTGTTAAACTATAAATAGGAGAGATGAGATGTAGTTGGATCATAATTCATTCATCTAACTTCCGTCACTTTTGTTGCACATAAGGGGCTTTGCCCTCTCTAAGTGGCTTGGATTGTTTCTAAGATTTGGAATTTATATCTGTGATACTTGCTTGGATTTACTGTTCTAGGTTTGTTTCTGTTGCAAATATTCTAGTGAATGCTATTTCTGTTGCTGTATTCTCAGATTTATGGTTGAATTTACTATTTTCTGGATGTTGTTTCGTTACACCAACTAATTCCACATCTGCAAAAAGAAAACCTGTAGATCTCATTAAGCGATCCTCATAAACACATCAACCATTGTGTTTCCTTTTCCTTTTTACCTAGATTAACCTTAAGGACAAAAATCAGGACTTGGATAAAGGGCATATGGCTGACATTAGTGCAGAAAGACTGACACAAGGACAATTCTAAGCTATTTAACCCTTCATTGTCAATTGAGTCGTCTGAGGAAGGAGGAGATACCGTTGCACTGGCTGAAAAAAGTTCAGATTCCAATGGAGCAGAGGAGTTGCCGAGTGCAAAGGAGCTGGTCATAGAAGAGAAACAACAGAAGCAACTAGAGCAGCAATAGTAGTAGATGGAATGGCAGCTGCAACAACATCCTCAGTATCACCCAACCAATCAGAACCTCAAGATCGTTCCATCTTCAAGACCACCACAAGACGCCACAGTGGTAGGAACAGTTGGTAGAAATCCTTGGTGGTGGGTCAACAATATCAACTGTGAGGAATGACATGTTGCAGTGCCATTGGGCACTCTAGCACAATCAAGAGGCCAGATTGTGTGAGGAGGCACCACAAGTGCCATTGCAGGTACTAGAAGAGTGGCTTCAGGAGAGGCTGCCAACGGAGGACAGCAGCCGAAACAAATGGGAACAGCTACACATAGAACAAGGTGTGCGGAAAAGGAGGCGCAAGGGCCAAAAGAAAAAGGACCTGTGCAAGAAGAAACACAGACAACACCAATTGTTGTAGATGTAGATGAAGAAGTGCAAACTACAATGGATGCAATGGAGGCATCACTACCATTGGAGGAAGCACCCATAAGTGCATAGGAGAGTACGGGGGAGTCATTATGATGAACGTGGACATGCCTACCTTCAAACAGGAAAGCTATGCTTAATGCTACAACTCCACTGTGACAATTTGTAGAGGAGGTCGAAGGGTGTGGTTGAACACCTTTGGATGGGGCACTAGTTGAGGTGACATCTACAACACAGAACACGGCACCAACTTAATCAGTGCTGGGAAGAGGAAAGGGAGGAAAGGAAAAATTGCCAGCATCAGAAGATATATGGTGGCAAAAAGGACAAAGGAGTCAACCACCAGCAGATGAACTAGAAAAGGGAAGGAGACGACAGACACTGCAGATAAGCAAGCTAATTCAGACAAAGGAGAGAAACAAACAATGATTCAGAAAGAATAGGCCACCAAGGCAAAGATCAACCTGAAAGGTCATGCTGGGGAGGAGATTGATGAGACCACCACAAGCAATGACATAGAGGAGGAACTTGATCTTGGGGAGGAAGGAGAGATGAGTGACTACTGCCTCATTGAAGTGCCAAATTTGAGGCAGCCCCTAGTTCATGCAGAAAGAACAAATGCACAAGCCGATGTATTTTTTAAAAAGGTTCTTTGACAGAGTACAAAGCGAGTTCCAAGTAGGTTGCCTTGCAGAATAACAACTATGGCATTTGTGGATGGAATCTGAGTTGGGCCCAAGGAGAAAATCAAATGAAAATATTTGAAGAAATCCATCATGTTTAACCATGGGAGCTTAGGGCAGACAGAAGCAACATACATTCAATGCTTGGAGTGATGGAGCTGCCTAAATGAACTCCGGCTTTGTACAGGTACCCACCACAAGTTTATATTGGCAAACGAAGGTTGGACAAGTTTCCTGAATTATCAATTTGAATAAAATCAAACTAGCACCAAAGTTGGAAAGATCCTATGACAAAATGAATTTCTTGGCATATATGATTCAATGGTTGGCAGCTGAGTTAGAGACATTTCAAGAAATGGTTAGTATCTTGAAATTGAAGGAGGAATAGTCTACTCAGTTGCAGGATGTAGAAGGACAGCTTTGGCAGATGCGGCAGGAGGCCAAATCAGAATAAGCAAAAACAAGGCAAGAATTGGATAGGATGAGGCAACTGTAGGAAGAGCAAGATCATTTGATCAGCTAGTTAAAGTCAGAGTGTGCGGAGAGAGAGCAAGCCCTTGAAGCCAAGATGTAGGAAGTCGCTCATTAGGATCAGTTGATCACAGATCAAGATGTGCAACTTGCAGAAGCTACAAGGAAGGAGGCTGACCTGAAGGTTAGGCTTGCAGAGATCAAGCAGAAGTCACATCACTATGGCTTCCAATGGACTCGGTATCAAGCCTATGCAAAGAGATTAAAAGAAAAGAACAAAGCTCTCAAAAAGTGCAAATTCAGCATTTGGGAGGAGTACCTAGGCAAACACCTCAGCCACGACAAAGTGAGAGCCCTCAAGAGCAAAAGTAGTCGTTGACAAGGACGTCACCAATCTAGAGAGAAGCGCAGATGTAGGCGCTAGTTCAGACATAACGCCATCTCATGCGCCACCTTGGAGTTAGTGGAGTGCGTATGAAGTCAAGTACGCACAAAGAATTTTTTCATGTAATAGTTTTTTTCATTTTGAGTTGTTTTCTTACGCATATGTAAAGTGTTTGATAAAATGTCGTACATGTAATTAACAAAGTCATGAAATGTAAGCGAAGTTAAACGCATGTAAAATGTAATACAAGAAATGATGAGGTGTCAAGGCAGTTAGTTGGAGGGAGTTGAGAATGTAACTACCTCCTTCGTTGTATAAATAAGACCCCTCCCTAATTCATTTAGCAATATGGTATTGCACATGATACGAGGGTGTAACCAAGCATGTATTCTTGCAAAATAATAAGAATCCTTCCATTTAGCCATTGTTGTGCAGACTTATGTTATCATTGTGCATGTGCTTGTGAATTGTTCTTGTAGTTATACAATGTTGTACATGACCGTCTAAACTGTTTCCACCATTGAATGCTTGCTGTAGATAGTTGTGCAAGGTCGTCTGACTTCTAGACTAGGTTGTTTGAATTGTTGTGTTGGACCATTTGGACTATTGTACTAGGCCGTTTGACATTGTGACAGGCCATTTGACTCTTGTGCAAGGCCGTCTAACCTATGTTGTGTGTGCAAGGCCATCTAGGCATAGTGTTTGTTGTGTTGTATCATGCATGGTTGTTTGAGGTGTGGCTGTTTCCAAAATTGCATGTTGTTGCCAAGCATTAGAGATGTTATGTGTTGCTGATTTTTCCTATCATCCTTCCTTCTTTGTTCCTTCAATTACAGAATACCACTACTGCGCTACATGATACATAGGGTGCGGTGCTCCTTCATAGTGTGGATTACCTTGGATAGCTTTGATGCTATTGGAGGGAAGAGTATCATTGTACCTATAGTGAACAATGGACCAATGAAGATGAGGATACTAGTTTGACATAGCGACATGAATGATAGTGTGAATCGAGTGGTCACAAATGATGAGGGGGATTAAGATGATGACACATGGGGTGACACAATGACACTTGTGGTGCGTGGGAGCCAAGGATGGTTGTAGGGGGATAGAATAGTTGGTTACAGCAGCCTGAATCATGATAGGGCAAATTAGATTGGAGATGGCGTGTGGGATGACCTCCCATCATGAAAAGGCAAAACTACTGGTGACCCTAAGACTAGGGCTGCACTTATTTGAGGTGAGATAGGTGCAAGTTGCAACAAAAGAATTTAGGGGGATTAGAGAAGTGGAAGTAGAAGAGATAAGTAGGAAAGAGAGAATAGAGATGGGGAGTAGAATAAACAGGGGGTGTAAGTGAAGTGAAGATGGTCAAGGGAAAGATGGTGGAAGAAATTTATGCTCCTATTTTAACGGCTTCCATTCTTGCCACTCTTTTCTGTAAGCAAGCGAATTGGCATGTCTACATAATCAATGAATGTTTTTTCATTTTGTAGTTTGCACGCTCAGTGTTTGAAAAAATGATTATAAGACATTATTAGTGTATGTGTAATTAGAATGTATATACAATTTGGATGTTCATGTAAATTGAATGTCATGTAAGTATGATGTCGAGTAATTAGAAGTGTTGTGTCGGGGTAGTTAGGGTTAGGTATGAGGAAGTTGCAAAAGTTGGCAACTACCTCCCCTTTCCCAAGAAAAGTATAAGTAGACCCCTTACATTTCTCGAATACATGATACTCTATCATCCATCTATCTGGCTATATCTAAGCATGCGTAATGGCATGTTGTTGTCCAAGTGTGTTGTTGATGACTCGTCGAAGTATGGTATATTGGAGATAATTGTTGTGCAAGATACATGCTGTGTGCGCAATGTATCCATTTGTAATTGTAAGTTATTCCCATTGTATATTTTGTTTATCTAAGTGGTAATGGAATTGTATTGCAATGTGTTGTATTCCATTTCTACATTTTGGCACCATTGCCTATTCAAAGTTGGGTCAAGTTTGGTGACATGGAGTTGTGACAAGCAAATCACTTAGGAAGGTATGCAACAACAACAATGGAATGATTACAATGCAATCGACAAACGATGTAGTTTCCCTCGGGAGGAGGGAAGATTGGAGGTTGCAATAGAAGAAGATGCAGACTTGTTTGTTGATGTTGACAAAGGGTCAATGCATGAAGCAGACCTGCAAGTGGATGCACAACCAAACATGCAAGTGGACACACATGGAGGAGACGTGCAAGGATTTGTGCATAGAGAGTCACATGACAACGAGTTCTTACGTGATGGCAGAGTATTACGTGACGACACGCATGGAGGAGACATGCAAGGATTTGTGCGTAGAGAGTTAAAAAGAGTTGTTACATTATGGCAGAGTGTTATGTGACGGCGAAGAGTTATGTGATGGCGAGAAGTTACATGACGGTAAGGAGTTACATCACGGTAGGGACTTACGTGACAGCGGAGAGTAATGTGATGGCAACGAATCACGTGATAGTGGAGGGTTATGTGACAAGGAAGAGTTACATGACAAGGAGTTACATGGTGGCGGAGACACCTATGACAACGACCATGATGGCGAAGTTGACAATGTACAAGTGTTCCCACACGAGGGAGAATTACAAGTATTCGCACAAGATGCTGATGTGTAAGTGTTCGAGCATGAAGCAAATGTACATGTCGACATGGAAGTGTGCGCTAATGAAGATGTGCATGCCAAAAAATAAATTTGCACAAGTGAAGATGTGTGTGCCGATATGGAAGTGCACGTTGACAAAGACGTATGCATAGACAGACGAGTTTGTGTAGGCCTCACATGCACCCAAATATGGTAGTTCATGTTCGCGTCGATGATGTTGGACGTGACGAAGCTGACAACAAGTTTGATGAAGGAGAAAACTTGGTTTGGAAGGAAAGGCTAGGAGTGGTTGGAGCAAGTTGTGCAATAGAAAGAATGCATGACAAATGTTTGGCACTAGAGCAATTGCAAGTTGGTGTATCTAATGGTGAGCAGGACAAGAGTTCGACATCAAGTCCAAATGCAAGATGACATGTCCAACAATGCACCAGATAGGAGTCTGGCACTCGAGCAGGTTGGTATGCTCAATGGTAGGCAGGATGGGAGCCCAACATCAGAGCAACTATAGGTTGGCACGTTTCATGGTGCACGGGACGGGACTCGACACGAGAGCCATTGTGGTGGGGTGCGCCTAATGATGTGCGTGAAGAGGGTGAGACATGTGAACAACCATTAGCAATGTCAAATCAACTTGTCGTAACAAAGACCAATTTTGGCATATCATGTAAGTGCCCCATGTTTCATGGTAGGGAAACAGAGGACCCAGTCAAGCATTGGAAAATCTACCTCATGATGTGGAAAGCGAATGGGCAGATGAATGACAGAGACTAGAGAAGGTTTCCCTACAACATTTCGTGGAATCACGGACTAGTACATGAGATTGTCAGAGGGCAAGTACCAAACTTGGGATGAGTTGCATGAAGCATTTATAAAGGAATTTCGTTGTTCCACAATGATGATGAGGTTATTGTTAAAAGTTATGGAATGGAACTGGGTGAGAAAGAGTTTGTTTGGTCCTACAACCGAAGATTGAGTAAGTTGTTTACCCATATGGGGGAAGATCTGTCAGATGCATTGAAGAAGAGGTGGTTCATGAAGGGACTTCTTCCTATGTATAGGAAGAAGATCAAGGTGGTCCCAACGACATCATATCAAGAGGCCTTTGAGCAAGCTTGAACTCGGAAAGTGAATCATTTGACTGTTAGGGAATGCAGACAAGAGTGACCTTGAAGATAAAAGTGATTCTAATGTTGAGAGTGACTCTAACAGTGAGAGTGATGATTTTGAGAAAGTTGGTAGTTCATCGTCCATGTGTTGGGGTCCAAAAGTCAATGAAGGAAGTGACTCTGGAGTCTGAAGAGAAAAAATATGACTGAGGATGAGTGCGATGGAAAGAATGCATGTAAAAACATGAAATCATCCATATAGGTATATGTAGCACAATGGGGGATTGTACCAAGGAGGGATGCCAGTAGTGATGCAGTCTGTGACAACCGCCAGATAAGATAATTCTATTAATGTCCATAGATGGCCAAAGTAGGCCAATGGGACTCATTGAAAAAAGTTGTTGCAAATTATAATGCATTGTAGTAACCATAAAGTACTACGAAAATAAGCTAAACTAGTGTAAAGAATCTAATGTAAACTACTCTAAAGTGGAACAATGATTTGGCATAAAATTACAACCTCAGGTTATTGAGGGCAGACCCACTATGCAATGTTGGTGATGCCAATTGTGGGGGCACTTCGTAGGTGCACATGAAAGTACTACAAGTCGAGGCGTACTGGTGATGTGTAGCGGGCTTGAAGAGCAGGAGAAGAGTCTAAGCCTTGGCCAAGAAGCAGAGGAGATGAACTTGATTCAAAAAGGCAATAATCGAGCAGATAGTCTAAGCTACACAAAAAGAGGAGGTTGCACAAGTGGTTGATACAGACAGCAAAGTGTGAAGCGGATGACATAGACGGTGGAGAGGGAGGTTGTTCATTGTTTGACCGTCTGCTAGGGTCGTTTTGCCATCTAGACCCAAGCCTCGATTGTCAAGGCTTAGGCCATATGAGTTGGAACCCAAGCCGACTAAGATGGCTCAACCAATGAGGGAGGCTGCCAGGGCTTCTCCTCTACCATCTAGTGGAGAGGACTTAACCCCAGATGGCCCACAAGCCCTCTAGCCAAGGGAGAGGGTCGTCAAGGCCACCCCTTCATTGTCTGGAAGGAGCAAGAGGCTTGAAAGCAGCCTTCGGGCCATCACTCTTGAAGAGAGGACCATCTAGGCCCCATCCCGAACACATCTAGGGAGGCCGTTTGAGCCTCAAATTGCCCCTAGGCCATCAAATGAACACCTCGGTCTGTCCAAAGATGACAGTCATATAGGTTCGTCTAGCCTAAGTTTGGAAAGAAGACGAGGCCAAGCCATTTGGCGAACATGTAGGGTCATCTGAGGAAGGGGATGAGTCGTCCGAAGTCTGAAATGAAGACGAGTTGTCAAGAAAACAAGTGGGGTTGTCTGAAGGAAGAGATGAGCCATCTGGGATCCATGTCATCACAAGGAGCAGTCAAATTAAGCTGATTAGATGGTCATGTGGGTCATTTGGCCCCCTAGGCCGTTTGAGCCAAGGGTGTATAGGACCGTCTAGATGTCTAAAACGAGGTGTGCACGCCTTCCTAGTGGGCCTGCCATGTGCAGGAAGCAAGGAGTTGAAGCTAAATAAGATGAAAACAGCATGTAGAACGAGTAGTTGCATGTAAAACAATTACTGGTGTTGAAGTGGTTGTCAAGGGAATGGAGGGAGACCTGTCGCATGCAAGCCAAGTGTCCATATACCTCCCTCAACTTACAAAAAGTGGTAAAGAGCTCTCACTTGGTAATTCTAATGTATAGAGCCAAGGAACAAGGAGTAGTCAGTGGAGAGCACACGAGTTAGCTGAACTTGAACTGGCTAGGGAAGGTCCTAGCCTAGGACATGCACCAGGACATCCAAAAGGCAAACAAATCACATTTCACTATGCAGAATTCAAAGGCGACAAAGGAGAAAGGGGAACTACTTATAAGGTAGCACATTGCACCAAAGCATTGGAGTTAGGGCACGTCAAGATCGCAACAAAATCAAGTGTTTTGCTAAAAACCCTTGTCCGACAACCAAAAAATTTCAAGTATGTGTGCAAGTGAGATGTTTGCAGCAGAGAAACACAAATGTCGTGAAGGGAGCTACTATTCCAAATCCTTGTCAACGAAACTAGCTAGGGTTTTGGAGGAATTTGCATGCCAAAAACGATGGAAGCATAGAGAAACAAAAGAAGGAACGCATGACAACAAGGACGTGTTTCACAAAGGGGAAACTTGTGCAAGAGGAACCAAGCCATCCAGGGGCTGGACAGGGTCGTCCAAAGCTTGAGCAACATCATGCAGACCTTACAAAGCATCATCCAAAGTGAAGTGAAGACCGTCAAGGCAAAGCTACACAAAGCTCAAGGCAAGGAGGAGATCATTTGATTGGAAGAGCATGTTGTATGAACCGTTTGGAGGGTCATCTAACGGGAGAAGGTTGTACAGAAGTCCGTACAAGCCATCTAAGTTAGAGAAAATGTCATACAAGTCGTCTAAGTAGAGAGGCAAGCCATTTGAAAACTGACATAGGTCATCTAAGGAAGAAGGAAGACCATTTGATAAAGTCAAGTTGTCTAGAGAGGAAACCAAGCCGTTTGGAGTGGGTGTCGGTTGTTTGGAGCAGGTGTCGAGTTGTTTGACTATAGAGGCAGGCAGTTTGGAAGCTGAAATGGGTCGTCTAAGGAAGAAGGAAGGTCGTCTGACAAAGTTGGACCATTAGATAATTTAGCAGGGTTGTTGGGGAAATTGTACATACTATCCGGGTCGTCATGCACAAGGTTGTCTGACCCAAAATGTGGCATATCTGGCCCAAGAGTTTGGTTGTCTAGGCCAAGAAGTGGGTTGTCTGGCCAAGGCCATCTGACCCAAGAGGAGAGTCGTCTAAGTCCAAGGTATGTCTATCATAGACAAAGATAGGGTCGTCTGAGGCCTAAGGATGTCCATCAAAGACCAAGGTAGGATTGTCTAAGGCCAAGAAGAGGTCGTCTAGAGCCAAGGAAAAGTCATTCAGAGTTGAGAAGATGTTTTAGAGGATCGAGTGAAGGACACCAAAATAAATAAGAGAAAATTTCAGTTCAAACAATGAGGGTTTCAATGCTTCCATAATTGAGGATTTGAGGCACTGCCTTGACCCTTGACAAAAGTGGTGACAGGCATTGTCCATCATGTTGGTCATGTGGCCAATTGCAAGAAGTGGAGTAAGCAATTGGAGAATAATGTATTTTTGGCAACATATTGAAGTAAATCTAGTTGCAGAAGACCTGTGGAATAGGAGAAAGCAGAAGAAGCATGACAAGAGATTCCTATATAGTGTTCAATGCTTCTATCCCTCGTGTTCAGCTCATGTCATTTACGATTCCGACAAGTCTAGAGTAGGGGATAGATGTAGGCAAGCGAATTGACATGTCTACACAATCAAAAATGAAGTTTTGTCATTATGTAGTTTGCACGCTAAGTGTTTGACAAAATGATTATCAGACATTATTAGTGTACGTGTAATTAGAAAGTGCATGTAATTTGGATGTTCATGTAATTCAGATGTATGTAATTCGAATATCATGAAATTACAATGACGGGTAAATAGAAGTGTTGTGTCGGAGTAGTTCGGGTTAGGTATAAGTTAGTTGCAAAATTTGGCAACGACCTCCCCTTTCCCAAGAAAAATATAAGTAGACCCCTTACATTTCCCAAATACATGATAATCTATCATCCATCTATCTATCTAGATCTAAGGGTGTGTATGTGCATGTTGTTGTCCGAAGTGTGTTGTTGGTTCATCAGAGTATGGTGTATTGCAATTAATTGTTGTACAAGATACATGTGCGCGTAGTGTATCCAATTGTAATTATTATTCCCAATATATATTTTGTTTATCGAAGTGAATTGTATTCCATTTCTACATTTTTCTTATATGTAAACCTTTTCTTCAGGGTTATCTATCAGTTCTCACTATTCTTCTATCCTTCATTTCCCTCGGTCATCAAAGGTCTCAGGGATTATACCAACCTTCATGTTGATAGTCGTTTTTGTGGCGATGTTGTCAGGAAGATCCACCTCGAACTCTGCTTTGTTTGTTGGGCTACGGAGTCAAGAAGGAAGAAAACTCCTACCCAACCTAAACATAATATGGATCTCAAGCATTTTCTTACTATCATTGTATTCCTAGGTTGGCATTGTATCTTATCAGCCTTTGGAAAGAAACCATTGATCTTAGAGATATCTTCAACCAATCTTGGAAGAAAGGGATGGAAAGAAGTGGGAACCTAAGTGTCTCTTGCGAGATTTTTGCTCAAGAGAGAAGGGGATTTTCTCTTTCTTCTCTCCCTTTTTTTCTAATAGAAACTAGTGGTTGTTCACTAAGTGAAAGAAACTCCCATTCATAGGCTTAGGAAAATAGCTACACATCCTTCTTATGTCAATGTTTCAGCTCAGGATTTTCTAGCACTTATAAGCCAAATAGCATTAATGGTGCATATGGAGGGCCTCTACTAGGGGGACTTTCCCAATTTAGAGTCTCATAAATGCCTTTTGGGAGATCGTATGTTTCTTCACAAAAACAATCAAATCCCTAAGTGGGTGTCATAGTCTGGGGAGTTAGAACTACCTTCTTTCTTATCATCCCCTTTTGATCCACCTCATGATAACAACCATCATGAAAATGTTACCTTCTTTTGACTATGAAGTGGTGGGGAGTGTGGGTGGTTGCTAGAATTTCTACAACTATGATAGATTCCCCCCTTTTTATCTCGTTCTACAACAGAAATTGATGTTGAATACCAGTTTGGACCATCGTTTTTATGCAACCAGGCAACACAACATCACTTGACGGTAACGGTTGCTTTCATTATTGATCCTTGACCAAGTAATGGCTGCTTTCATTATTGATCCTTGACCGAGTCAATGTCATCCTTGAGAGCATCAAATTGTTGGAATACAAATTTTACCCTAGTTGTACTACCCAAGATTATAGGAAAACGTCCCATTCCTGGAATCATGGATTCCATGTTTAGTGTAGCCCATTTATCTAGAATCACTTGAATAATCTCAGGGATCGTAGGTGAATCCTTCTCTATTTGTTAAATAGTGTCTACTTCTAGGCCTTCATCCTCAACAAGGAATTCTTCTTCACAAAAAGGACCCCATGAGATTTCTCCAAATCCTATGAGCTTAGTTTTCTTCAAGATGAAATTGTATGTTTCATATTCTGGCTTATTTTCTTCCTCACCTGTGGGCTCTAGTATCAATGCCAACTCTCATATAAATGCCTCTGTCGTAGTGAATTGAATCTCACATGAAAGCTCAAGAATTTGAAAGTTTTCTTCTAAAGTTTCTTCATCAAAAGAAGTAAAATACCTTCATGAAAAGGAATTCACATGTCAATTCTTCAGTCTTTGTAGTGTAGCCTTCTCTTTCATATTCTGGCTCAATTACTTTCCATCGCTCTTGTATACTCCAATTCATCATTTGAGGCAGGCATTGATGCTTGATGATATGATTGTATTTTCTCCTTTGTTATCTCCACACACAAGACATCCTCAAAGGGGAACCCAAATCCCTTGTATTTTGACTCGAGTTTTGCTCCCATCACAGACTCTTCTTCGAGGGAAAAATTAAATACTTTACATTCTTCTATGGACTTTGAGTCTTCATTTGTGAATTCAAAATCTTCTTCATCCTTTGTATATTTGCCTTCAGAGTCTTTGTTGTCAATATCAAGACTTCCCTTAGACCATAGAAGGGATATCCCTTGATGGAAGGGTGGGGGTTCCTCCATAAGAATTGTTGACCTATCATTACTTGAAGCTTCCTTTATTATCTTAGGTTCCTTTTCTGCTTGGCGGGGGTATATTTCCTAGGGGATAGGTTGAGGACACTCTAGAGGATTCTTCGCTACTGCGCCTTGAGGGTGGCAATGACCACTCATTGCAGGTAATCTAGGCATTGCATAGGCTTGTTCCATATTGACTTGGGGTGCAATCACCTGATTTACCATTGGTTGGCTTATCATGGGTTGACTAACCATTATTAGGTTGATGGCAATAGGCTAATTTGCTACTGTAGACTGGCTTGACACTTGTTGATTCATCGCCTAGGCATGGTGGATTGCCATAGCACATTTTGCTAGATTATGGCTCATTTTACAAGTAGGGCACCAAAAATTTGAGTTCATATTACTCATGCTATTGTGCACCTGATTAATCATCTACATGTTTCCCTGATGGATTACTCTAACTCAAAGTGACCCATTATAGGCCAAAACTTCCTAACCAATAGGGGTTGGTAGGTCTTGTTGTTGAATCACTGACCATTGAGGCTCTTACATGTTTTGTTGTTGAAATCTCCAAGTCTCCTCTTCAAACTCATCATTTGATTGTGTTATCCATGTCAGGACTGTGAGCATGCCCTTGAGCTGGTACGAGTCCTTTAGAAACTCTTGCTTGTCATACTGCAAGGCCACCTATTGTTGATGGGTCCAGCCCAAAAAGGTTGGATAGTTTTGTTGCACAGACACATTCAGATCTTGTTTTTTAAGCGGTTGAGGTTGTTGAGGTGCTTGTCCATACTGCGTTTAGAACATAGGATGTTCTGTTGGAGCATATGATGGTTGTTGCTGAGGATTTGGATCCATTGTTGGTTTTTTTCAACTTGGTAACTTAGTGCGAGCTCCTATTGTTGCATGAACTATTGCATTGGTTGATGAGGTTATATGTTTGGCTGCGAGTCCTATAGAAACAATTGTTATCCTTGGGGGAACTGCATGTATTGAAGTAAATTGAACTTTGAAAAAATTCTAAAAGTTGAGGGCCATGCAAATCGTTCGGAGTGAATTGCTTCGATTCTTGGGCAAATCACTCTCCTTAGAGGAATTAGGAAAAAAATTCTTTTCGAGCGAATCACTCCTCAGAACCCAGAATCACTCCTTGGATTCTACTTGGACAAATTCTATTATTGTTGGGCAAATCGCCAGCTAATCAAAGTGAATTGCTAGCTGGCTTGGATTTCAAACCTTTTTTGGGCAACTGACCTCGAACAAAATGAATCACTCCTTTTTTGAAGTGAATCGCTTCCAAAGTGAGGACTTGGCAAAACCTTCTCAGACTCATCCTGATTGCTTTCTACCCGTGGAAGATGATGCAAATTTGGAGTCAAAATTGACAAATCTGCCAATTTGATGTTTACTTGCTTGCTTGCCTCATGAAAATTTTGTATTTCTAAAGTTCATAATGGAGTTGCCATTCACAAAGCACTTGCAAAAATTGAACACAACGAAAAAATATGAATTTCAAGGTCAATTTGGGATTAGGCTTGAAAAATCAAGTCCTTAGCCCCAACAAATCTCTTGGATTCAAGTTGTGAAAGTTTGACAGATTTAGACCAAATTGCTAGCAGTATGGAGCGAACCGCTCCCTAAAAAGGACTTCGGATGATTTTCAAGCAATTGGTTCATTTTGAGCGAATTGCTCCAAATTGGGGCGAATCGCTCCAAATTGGAGCGAATCACTACCTATGTTCTAACTTGGCTTGTTGCTCCATTCGTGATGGAATGCAGATTTGGCCCCAAAATCAAGAAATTCAACCACATAATGAGTTAAAATGATAAATGTGGGACGAATAATGAGTATTCCAGGACACTAAACATGCTACAAAAATTATATTGAATTGGGGAATAGTTTGACCTCCAATTTTGATCAATGATGTGCCCCAATTCCAGCCTTTCAACAAGTTATTGGAATGAAGGGTTCATGGCCTCTTCCAACTTTTGGATTTAGGCCGGCCCCCCACTATCATTGCTAATTCCTAATCTAGCCTACTCTAATTGCACGAAAATAAAATGCGGAAAGTAAATGCATGAAAAAGTAAATTGTGAAATTGAAGGTTGTGAGGGATTAAATAAAATACAACCGTAACCATAGCAAGGAATTGCACAATCAATCAACACATGAGAATCCGAATAACAACAATGTTCCCATTCAAATAATATGAAATCGTAAGGTGAATGACAAAATGGGCAAAAGGGCTATGCCTCAATCACCGCACATTCGACAATCCAAGAGGGTAACGCCATTGATGGAAAGCAAAAGACATCAATTTCCTCCCAATTTAATGAGTTACAACGCACAATGTGAGTTTCACATAGTATAGCTCTGAAGTTTCATGGCCAAAAGATGTTTACAATGGAGCCCATGGCTCCTAATTATAGTAGGATTTTACCTGAGTTACCTAAGGTGAGAAACTATTACTCCTAGTAAAAGTAAATATTTGGGAAAATCTCCAACAAAATGATGCACCTAGAAATGTTACATACCTCTAAATGTGCCTCTAAATTGCTTGGATGCCTTCTAATATGGGTTATGATGCCACTACATGCCAAAATGTCGCTTTCCAAAGACTTTCCCTGGGATCCGTGCCTTCATTTTTACCCCACCACAGGTCAGCGAGCGATTTGCTCCAGGAAGTGAGCAAATCGCTTGACTTTGCTAAAGATTCCCTCCTGCAGACCAATCGGTACACTTCGCTAGCGATTGCTCCTAACCAATCAGCATTTGTTTTGAACTTAGCTAAAATTTGAGGGGTTTTAGATGGCATTGATGGACTGATTTCACTGTTTTGTATCCTTTCAAAATTGCAAATTCCAAGGTAGTGACCTGTCACTAAATGTACTTTGAATGAATATGATGGGCTGCACAGTCATAACTGAATTGCTTTTGCAACAGCTGTCCTTGTATATTACATTATAAGGTCTGAGGTTTCAGTTTAGATTGTCTTTGTCCAATATAACAAATAATGGGGTCTCGTTACGGATACTTGTGCTCCCATCTAGTTGAACACAGCATACAGTAAGGTTACTTGTACTGTTTAATGTTTAATTTACAGGGTTGCTCATGCTTCTAAATGATTTATTGATAGGATACAGTTGGGATTTCTCATGCTCTTTAATGATTAATTGCCAACGTTCCATTGAAATTGGTTACGTAATATGCTTCCAATGCTTGATAATAGAGTTCAATTAAAAAATTTCATGTTCCTCATTAACTACTTTGATTATGAGGTTCAGCTGAGGTTTCTCAAGTTACTGACAATGGTTTCAATTGAGATTTATCCATGCTCACTATGCCTATCGTGTGCTTCAATTGAGGTTGCTCCTGTTCCCAGTGATTCAACAGAGGATGTTCTTGGACATTAAATTAATATTGGAATGGTCGCCGAATTAAATAAGAATTAGATTGTGCTTTGTTATGTTTTGGAGTGCATAGAGAAGAAAGGGTTGGTCATCCAAAAAAGTGATCAAAAACTTACTTGTTTATCCATATTTCTTTCTTATGCATAAAGTCCAGTGAAAGTCTAAGATATTGAACACCGTTGTTTGGAGTCGTAAATTAGTATAGCTCATGACAATAACTGTGTCAAGGCATATTCATCTTCAAATGTAGTTTGATGTTGTTTTTCCTCCACCCTAGACTTACTGGGTTTGACTACCAACATGGATGGCTTATCTACAGTTGCCACTGCAGTCAAGAAGTGGTTACCTTGTATTTTTCTCACTGTACAATCCATACCAGTAGTATCAATGTGGATAAGAAGATTTTCCATCCACTCTTACTACCACTGATAAAATATTCTCTACCTCTTGGAAAACAACAATATGAATAAACCAAGTCAGGAAGACACCGCTGTGCAAATAATGCAAACCACAAATGGCATGGTAAGAGCCATACAAAATCAAGCCAAATCTATGCAAATGCACAACCAAAACGAATAGCAAGAAAGGAGAAATGGAATAAGAGAGCTCAAAAGATACAGAAGATGATGCATACATACTTATCAAGACCATCCCCAACTGTTCTTCCCACAAAAAGTCTGCAACTTGCAGCATTTCAAACCCATAGGTGAAGTAAAACATCAAGCATAGCTCAGATCATAGAAAACATTTCCCATTTGTAGAGAAGTACCAAAGAAGAAAAAATTCCTACTATATCTTTTTTTCCTTAAAAGGATTGACACTCAACAGGTTCAATAATTGCTTTACAACTTCTTAGTGGAAAAAATTAAAACAAATAGGCAACATAAGAGATCATAGTGAAACCACAAAATCAAATATGAAAGATAACTAGTTGACATTAATAAATATCAAATGGTTAGGTTTCTTATAGGATTGAAACCCTGGATTAGGAAATTGGTAGTCCAAATTTACATGAATCTTTAGCCAAAAGAGATATTGCTATCACTCGACGAAAGAATTGAAAAAAAAAACTTCCAAAAACACTACAAGAACCACATGAAGGAAAATACACAACATATGATGGAAAATACCAATATAAAATGCCAAGACTATGCAACATGAAACCTAATAATCATTGCCAAATGTGCAATAACCACCAAGGCTAAGAATTTTCGAGACCAAAATGGAAAACACAACAATCAACAAAAAAAATACAAACCAAACACAAAAGAAAAGGACTAAACATTGAAACCCTCGAAAAGTGAGTAAATCAACCTTCTCAATATTTCAACCAACCATATTCTTTCTCATCAGAAGTAACGTAAACAGCATAGAAGCATATCTTTTAGTTTATTGTGGTTGTACCCATAAATTCATCTCTAACAACTTTGCTTAAAGAAAGAACATTCTCACAAGCAAATCATAGCACAGGCAAATTAGTAGATTCTAACACAATTTAGAAACAGAATAGCCAGACACCTAACGTTAAAATACAAACCCACATATATAGCAACCATATGAAATTTGAATTACAGGAGTATGAAGACAATATACATCTTACATGGTAGTGCACTCAAAGTTATATTAAAATCTATTCTTGAATCATTGCATCTACCCCCCCATGTGAATGTCTCTTCCAAGTGGAGGAGTGCCAGCAAGACAATGAAAAAATGGAGTACAAATTCGATAACAAAAGACACCAAAAGCATACAAGGGTAAAACAAAGTGAAGTTTCCAAATTACCTTTCTGGTAGAACACCATATCTCTCCCAAACACTGAAGAATTCACGGTGAGTTGAATTTGCCGACGACACATCACCAACTAAAATCTGTTTCCAGCATAAGAGAATAAGGGTTTTATTTCAAAGTTGGATCTTTGAAGCTCGCTTCAAAAGATCTAGTGTCTCTCAAATATACACACACAAGCTCCTCTGATAACTACCTGCAACCCAGGCCAAAAGGCCTGAAGACTTGTGAGCTGCCAGTAAGTTGCTTTTCCTGTCCTCATATCCGCTTCATGGTACCTACAGTTTGATGTATGCAGCAATTTGTCAAACAATATACCAAGCTATTCTTGATTATCACAAAAATTGGAAGGAAGGGGAGAGGGGTGGGAAAGAGGGGAAGACCTACAGAAATGTACCAAATGTTTGTACTATATTCTCTTTGATTCTTCAAAGTTCTGGTATTATAATAACTTGATGGAAATTATATAAATTACAAAACAGCAGCAGAAATTCAACAAGATTTACTTGAATGGCTAATAATGCTATGATGTCCATTGCAACTTTAACTCTTAAAAAATAAGTTGGGCATGATACGAATATGAATCACAAAGCATTGTAAATTTTCCCAACCTTAGATAACTGCTGTCCTATGTTATTTGAAAATAAATCAGATCTGAAAAGAATTTATTCAAACATGCAACAGTCACACAAATGGCTGGAAAAAATAAACAGCGTGAACAGCGGAAATCAAATATATTTCTGAACCTGAAATATTACAAATAAAGGAGGCTACAGCTACAGCAGGACACCCTGCTCTCTTGCTGCCTTTTTGGCCAGTAATTTCACTATTCTTCTCCTCCTAAGCTTGCAGTTTTCCTTCAGCAATCTGTTCTTCTCTTCTTTCTGTGTATAAAACACTCTTGACCTTCTCCTTCAATCCTTGAAAAAGGTAACCCTAATCTCTCTAACCCTAAGATTAGATCTCATCTCATATTGAGATGTATGGTTAAAAATAGAAAATCACATAAAGTGAATTTCAAAATAGAATCACTTAAGTGAACTTAAAAATAGAAAATCACTTAAGTGAATTTCAAAATAGAATTACTTTAGTGAATTACAAAATAGAATCACTTAAGTGAACTTAAAAATAGAAAATCACTTAAGTGAATTTCAAAATAGAATTCGAAATGTGTCGAACCACTTCTAGCGCGTTCATACTGAAGCCTATGCAAGAAGTTCCTATCCGAACTACATTTCTCAACAAGCATAGCGTCACAATCATTGGGAACATTAATATTTGTTTACTTATATGTCATAAAGACAAAGTGTTTTATTATGAAATATATAAAGTCATTATATCAAATCGCAGGAGCTCAACTGGTTAAATTCATCGACTTTCAAGGCGGAAACCAGTGTTCGAATCTTGCCAAGCAATATATGCATAATTGCCAAGATGTTGTAATACCATGGTAATGTCGTCATGATGTAATACAAGTGGAACCCATTTCAATTCCATTTAACCAATTTAAAAAATAAAAATTAAGTCATTATAAAAAATTGAACGGCAAAAGGTGGGGGGGAAGAAAAAGAGAGACCTACAGTCGTGTCAAATGTTAGCGCTGTGAAATTGGGAGTTGAAAAAGATGCATGGAGTAAGGGCTAGGGAGATGGCAAGCGAAGTTCCGATTTTCAAATCCACAGCGAGCGGGAAGCAGAGAAGCTGTAGTACGGAAGCAGAGAAGCTGTAGTACGGAAGCAGGGAGCGGTGCAGGAGCAAAGCATAGTGGTACCAATGTTGAAGCAGACGGCCAAAAAGGTGGGGACGAAGCCAAAGCCAAGTCCGTTTCTGTGGCGGCGGACGATGGCAAAGACGTCTTTGGGAGGAAAGAACCCCCGGATAAAACAGCAACGGGCAGCAGCAAACATCAAACAGCATCATTTGCAGACAAGCTAAAGGGAAGGCCCAAATCCCCCACGACCTCATCAACGCACCTTTATCCCTGAAGGCTGCGATATAATTTTACCGGAAGAAGTCATGGTAGAATATATCTCCATCAATTCGTTCTCCCTAGTTGGGAAATTCGTGGGTGGAAGGCCCGATATGGAGGCCATTCGACGATGGGCGGCGGTCAAATGGAAAACCGTGGGTTGTTTAGAACTGGCGCCATGTCCAGGGGTTTTTTTATGATCTGACTCAATACTCAAGAGGACGCGGATCGCATCCTAACAGGGGCCATAGTTCTTCGGGCGAAGGAGTCTGTTTCTTCGCAAGTGGGGGGTGGACTTCGACCCGGAGACACTAAACATCAACTCCCCCCCATCTAGGTCCATCTCCCAAACTTACACTCCCAATTTTGGCATGAGGACGTCCTGCAAGGGATTGCCCGGGCAATCGGAGAACTTGTCTCTATCGACCCTACAACGCGCACTCGATCGAGGTTGACACAGGCCCGTATCTACGTCAACGCGAATTTGGAGACCCAGCTCTCGACCCATGTGAACCTGATCTACAGGACTTATCGTTGGTGCCCTAAATCCCCGTCGAACACAGCCTCCAAACCCCAGCCCCCATCATCAAATCCCCCTCTGCTGCCCAACCCTTCGCCCAATCCACCCCCATCCAACAGGCCTGGCCCGTCGCTCCCCCCACCTGATCCCAAGGACGCAGAGCTTGATAGCTCTGAGTCGTCACAGGACTCTCCTGAAGCCTGGAGCCCTAAACAGACCAGAAGCTTTAAAAAATCCCTAATTGATGTCGAAGGGGATAAAAAGAAGGGCAAACCTTCTATTGTGGAACAAAGAAATAGAGATATAGCGGAAGACATTGCCAATGGCACCCAATGAACTCTCTTTCAGGAATTGGGAATTTCCAACAGAGAAGAAACAAAAAGATCCAAACCTCTTGTGCAGCAAGGCAAAGGAGGCAGAAAACCCTCCAAGAGTTCCAAATGAAAATCCTCTCCTAGAATGCGAGAGGGCTAAATGGAGCAGCAAAACAAAGACTTGCTGCTTCGATGCGAAAGGAGTCAAATCCTACAATTTTTCTAATCCAAGAAACCAAATTAGGCACACAACACTCGCCTAAAGTTGCCAAAACTATTTGGAGGAAGTGTGATTTTTCCTTTACTCCAGCCTCGAGTACTTCTGGCGGTCTCCTCTGCCTCTGGGACCCAACCAAGGTGGAAGGTAGTGTGATTTCAGGCGATGGACGTATCTCCAACCTTTTCTTTCATGACCCTATTAAAAAGCACTCCTAGGTGCAAACGAATGTCTATGCCCCGAACAATCCATAGGACAAGTTGACCTTGTGGAACACTCTCACCCAGATGTGGGAGGCCTTCAATAATGTCCCCTGGACCATTGCAAGGGATTGTATCCCTCGGAAAAGAGAGAAGAGAAAGAAATCACTCCCAAAACCACGGGGGACTTCAGCCATTTTGTGGATGCCAATGAGCTAATGGACGTCCAACTAAGGGGGTCTCAATATACATGGAGTAATAGAAGGACAGGGGGTGACCTCATCCAGGTGAGGCTAGACCATTTTCTTCTTTCTCTGTTTGGAGACGCCAGATTACAGGCCTTGCCAAAGATTGGGTTTGACCACAACCCCCTAATTTTCGAAACAACCAACAAACCCCTTTTCAAAACACCGTTCCATTTCAAGGCAATGTGGACCCAGCACCCAGACCTCAAAGCCCGCATTGTTGAGTGGTGGGGGGAGAGCTTCCCAAGAACTATCACCAACCAAGTCACCCAGAAGCTACGATTTATAAAAGCCAAACTGAAGGTTTGGAATAAAGAAATCTTTGGAAACATCTTCGAAAACAAACAGAACATCAAGGACAGGCTCCAAGGAATCGAGAAACAGTTTCAGCAGGGCTAGGGGGATGCCAGTTTGAGAGATGAAGAAAGAATTCTGCTTTTGGATTACCATAATATTCTGAAGCAGGAAGAGATTTATTGGCGCCAGAAATTGAGACATTTGTGGCTAAAAGAAAGTGATTCCAATTCAAAGTTTTTCCACATCTCAAAGCTCAAGCATAGAGGGGCAAACAGGATCAAAGGTCTAATCAAAAACGATGGTTCGTTTACTTCCAACATCCACGAAATTCGTGACGAAGCTGTTATGCATTTTGAGTCCCTCCTTGGCTCGCGCCCTACCCATTCTGACCAAGCCATGGACTCCCTTCTAATACACATCCCCAGAATCATCACTGACAATACGAATGCCTCTCTGCTTAAACCCCTAAGTTCTGAGGAGATCCATCAGGACCATTTCTCCATGCAGCCTGACAAAGCCCCTAGCCCCGATGGCTTCTCCTCAAAGTTTTTTCAAACCTTCTGGGACATCATTGGTCCCGACCTTTGTCAAGCCATCGTTGAAATGCAAAGATCCAGAGCCATCCCCAGAGATGTGAATTCCACCTTTCTCACCCTCATCCCCAAAGGCCCCAATTCCAAATCCCTGTCTGATTATCGTCCCATTATTCTTTGTAATGTTGTCTACAAAACCTTCTCAAAGGCGATGGCCAATAGATTAAAAAGCATCCTCCCTTCCCTGATCGACCCCTGTCAAGGAAGCTTAGTTAAGGGTCGAAATATTGTGGATGGGGTCATCACCATCCACGAACTCATTCATTCAGCCCACATGTCTAAAAAGTCAGCCTTCTTCCTTAAGCTTGACATGAATAAGGCCTTTGACAGAGTGGACAGGGAGTTTCTATCCAAGGTTCTCCAGAAGTTCGGGTTTCATGATAACTGGGTCCATCTGATTATGCAGTGTATCTCAACCCCTTGGGTTTTAGTGCAGGTGAATGGCTCCGCGGCAGGGTATTTCCCTAGCACCAGAGGACTGAGACAAGGGGATCCCTTTTCCCCCATCCTCTTCATCATTCTAGCTGAGAGTCTTGGAAGAGCCATAAAAGCTGCCTGCAGCAGGGGGTTGATTTCTGGCATCAAAAGTTGCGTCCAATCTCCACCCCACAACTCACCAACACTTCGTGGATGACACTCTGCTGGAAACTGCTGCAGCGGTCTCTGAGGCAAAGGTCATCAAAACTATTCTCAACCTCTATGAGGAAGCTGCAGGGCAAAAAATCAACTTTACCAAAAGCAAGATTTACTTCATCAATACCCCGCTGCCTCGTCAAGCCAAAATTGCCAATATTCTGGATTGTTCTATTGCAGAGTTTCCAGCTTCATATCTTCGTCTCCCAATGTTCCATGGGAACCCTGCCAAGGCAATGTGGAGTAATGTTATCGAGAGATTTCATCAAAAGCTAGCAGGGTGGAAAGGGGCCCTCCTCTCTCAGGCGAGTAAGGCCACCTTGGTCATGTCAGTTCTGCAAAGCATTCCTGTGTATTTTTTATCAGTCTTCAAAATCCCTGCAACAGTTGAGACCACGATTGAACAAATCCAAAAGCGCTTCCTATGGGCTGTAGCGGACAACTAGAAAAAGTTCCACCTAGTAGCCTGGGACAGAGTTTGCTCCCCAAAAGAGAAGGGAGGGCTTGGATTTCGTAGAATCAACAAAATGAACCAAGCCCTCTTGGTCAAGCAGGCGTGGAAGGTGCTTACCAATGAAAAGTTGGAATGAGCTTCTATCATCAGAAGAAAATACCTTCAGCATCACTCCTTCAGAGATGAAGGGATCCCTCAAATAGGGTCTCATTTTTGGCGGTCGATCACCCAAACCCAACCTCTGCTCCAAAGAGGAATCAAGTGGCAGCTGGGAGATGGGAAGTCTGTCGATTTCTGGCATGATCTGTGGGCAAGGGATGAGCCCCTTATCAACGAAACTTATATCATCGCTATCAAACGTCTAACTGATCACAGGTTGGGGCCGAAAGTTGCAGATTTCATAACGCAAAAACAGGATTGTCATGAATGGAAGCACCTGCACTTCAAACTAAGCAACGTTGTTATTGACAGAGCCATCGCCTCTTTGCAAGTAGTTTTTAGAGCAATACCTAGAGCACAAAAGAAAGATAAACCCCTCTGGAAATGCACAGACGATGGCTCCTTGGTTAAATCAGCCTTCTCCTTGTTAGAGCCCCCTCAGCACTTGCACAAAAACCAGACTGCCCCTGCTGTTTTTAAGAGAGTCTGGCTCAAACATCTCATCCCAAAAGTTGCCCACTTCTCATGGTTAGCTCTTCAAAACAGAATCCTCACCATAGAAAACCTGATCAAGAGGGGGGTCATAGTCCCCAATAGGTGCTACTTGTGCTTGCAAGCGTGGGAGTCTACTCAGCACTTGTTGATCGAGTGCCCCTTTGCCTACAAGGCCTTCTCTAAGCTGATCAACATGTTTCAAGGTCAAGTGGGTATGGCCCCAGTCTGTCGTTGATCTTTTTACTCAGTGGCCCAAGTTGTTCTGCAATCCCAGAATCAAGTCCCTGTGGGAAGCTCTGCTGCATCACACCCTGTGGAAAATATGGCTAAAACGCAATAGCAGAATCTTCAATGACCACTCCAGGGACCTAGAAGCGGTTGCCAACAAAGCCCTTAGTTTTGCCATTGAAAACGCAAACATGGTCCCTTGCCAGGATCCTTCGACGTTTGGGCTGGAAGTGTCCCTGTTCAACTCCCTTGGCATTTCGACCGAGTGCACCAGATCCCTTGCCCATACCAGCTGCAAGGCAACTGCCAAATGGACCCCTCCCCCCAAGGGTGGTTCAAGGCGAACTTTGATGGATCGTCCAAAGGCAACCCTGGAGACGCTGGGGTCGGTGGAGTAATCAGAAACCACGAAGGCAAAATCATCAAAGCCTTCATCGAAAACCTAGGAGTCCAGACCAACAACTACACCGAAACTCGTGCCCTCTAGAGAAGCCTTGAGCTTAGCAAAAGACTGCCTCAACCGATAATATTCGAAGGGGATTCCTTAAATGTGGTCAACCACATGAAGAGTAAATCCAAAATCGGTTGGAACATTCAAAGTGTCATCCAAGAGAGCCAATCCATTCTGAGGCAACGCCCACTCAGCACTGTCCAGCATGTTTTCAAAGAGGCCAATAAGGTGGCAGACCTACTGGCTAACAGAGCAGGCAATCAGAATGAATTCACCATTTGGGAAGACTTTCCCGCAAGACATCGTTGACGCTGCTAAAAATGATGTGGAGCACAATTCAAACTAGAAGCAGGTGGTTTTTCAAAGGTGTTTTCTTCAACACCAAGGGTGTTCTCATTAACACCAAGGATATTTGTTCCCCTCCCCACATTATCATTGTCTTCCGAAGTGTCAATCGTACCACCCCCCTCGCGAGGCGGTCTAATCGTGGCAATTCCCATGCTTCCTTCTAGTTCCATCGCTCCACCCCGTGCCTCCGTTCCACCCTCCTTGTTTTCCTCCATATCTCGTTTTCCGCCCCTCCACCCTTCCGTTTTCGCCTTCCGCCCACTTTCAGCGTTGTTTGTTTCGCCTCGTTAGCAGGCCTTGTCCACCCTGTCGTCCATCTTACCCCTTTGCTTGGCCGAGTTGTTTCTCCGTCACGTGTTGACGTTGAGGTGGCCCTGTGCTGTTGGTCTTTGGTTGAAGCCCAAATTTGCATCGGAAAGGACCCTTCGTCGAGTTATCCTCTCCGCTGCAGGCCTAGGCTCACCTTATTTGGCCACCACCTGTTGGGGAGTATTCAATTGTTGTTTAGCTTCTCGGTGCTAATATCCAGTTCTGGTACCTAAACTTCTACGGCCTGATTGACATTATGGCCATTCTTGAGCCGTCGGCGATGTAGCTCGAACCTGTTGCGGAAGCTATGTTGGGAGCCAAGGGGTTCCTCCCTTTCTTCAAGGGGTTCCTCCCTTTCCCACCAAAAAAGAGAAAACAGGCGCTTCTCTTTATTCAACGGGTGTTGACTTTTCCTTGTATGTGCGTTGTAAGGTTGATCAAGCCCTTCAGTGCTTCTGATTGAAGAACATGAACAAAATCAGCATTCGCCCCTGAACCAACTGTTGAGTGTTTTATTGTCCATAAAGACCAATCCAAACACTTGTGTGGATTCAGGTTTAGTATTCCCCTCTCTGAGTGGGGATGAGCTACTTCTACTCCTAGAAAGCTGGAAATGCGCAGGTTCATGGATCTTGTGCCCGTTAGGCCTAGATTTCTCAGGCTGCCTAACGATTGCACTCAGGGCATCGTTCCTGCAAAATAAAACTTTAAAGCAGTAAAACGCAAGCTCGTGGAGTCTATACCTGATAGGCCTAGGTTTCCCAGGCTGCCTACAGATTGCATTCAGAGTACAATACCTGCAAAATAAAAACACAAATAAAAGAAAATTTATGTTAAGCAAAACAGGTCCATGACGAATACGTAAACATTCGTCAAATGGCTGATATAGATTTAAAAAGATGGATTCTCCCCCATGCTTGCGTTTAATTCAATCTTGCAAATGTGAGGTGCATGGCAAGGCTGTAAATGGAGCCCATTGACTGTTACTCATGTTGTTTCATCGTGTGTTGTTATGGACTCCCAGTAAAAACCCCACTTTGTGAAATCCTCATAGCCATTTTTTTTTATTTCACGTGTTTTTTTTTTTTGAGCGGAGATGTGCTGCTCAACAGAATTCTGTGAACCATCTGAGCTCATCTTTTATCCGCCACAGCTGGTGCTGCCATGGCCGAGTGTTGCACATCTACCCATGGTGCCAAACCGTATGCAATAGATGTGTTTTATTGAGTGCTTAGTAGCAAATCCCATAAAAACTCTAAAGTTAAGCATTATGACATGGAGTAGAACTAGGATGGGTGACCACCTGGGAAGTACTAGGAACTGTGCCTTTTTTTTTTTTTTTTTTTTTTTTTTTTTTTTTGGGAAAATAGAATGGAGCGGCACATGCTGGAGGTCGGATTGCCTTGGATGCCTACGATCTGCACTGAGCCTTTTGCTGTCTGCAAAACATAACAAAATAAAAAGAAAAACCTAAACTAAAGGCGTTAAAGAAAACTCTAATTAATTTTTTTTTTTTTTTAATTGAACGCTGTAATAGCATTCATCGTGTTGTGGGTGATAACATTGAAGGTGGGATCTCCCCCATGCCTGCAATCGAGCAAGCCTCTGGAATTTGGGGCTTGTGATAAGATCTTAATTTGTGTCTAAAATTTGATACAATTAAGACTTCATTTGTCCCATCCCCTTCTTTATCCAGTTTTATGATTCTTTGCAGCATGGGAAGAGAATCTTCCTGGATGACCTCAAAACCAGATTCGTCCAACTCATTGGCAGATTGTGCAGGCAGGTGGATGACTATTGTTTTTACAGTTTTTCATTAACTATCATTTTTCCTGTTCTGCATCTAATATCAGCATTAAAATTTACCAAAGTGTTGGGAAATGTTAAACCTGAAATTTTTATCATTAAAGTTGGGCTTTTGAGACAAGTTTTATCTAATATTAGATCAACATGTTGACCTATCACCTTCATTGTTTTTTACTGTGGTTCCCATCTTAGTCTCTTGAGGCAAAAATCCCTAATGGCTTCAGTGTAAATAGGCACAACCCTAATAGTTTGAGGAATGATATCAATAAGATTTCTTAACTGTTCCATAATATCAAACTTAGGTGGTGTCATTTCTCTGGTTTTCCATAACCTTTCGGGATACGGTGGAAGTCCTTCATTACTTGATTGTTTAACAACATGATTTATTTCTACACTATTATGGCACATTGGGTTTATTCCCATAATTCCCTGGTCAGCTAGTGAATTTAAACAATTGTTGTTGGGATTTGGCTCTGGTGATGCCACAAACTGTTTTGGCCTGGTAGAAGGTGAAACCGGTAAACTGGGAATTTTTGATAGTTGTGTCTGTGGAGGTAGATCCACGAAGTATGTTTCTACTTCTTCCGGATTTTCTTTTAGTATTTTTGGACACAACCTGGTCTGATGATACAGGTGACAATTTTCATAAACTTCTACTGTATTCTTCAGACATTTATTTTTTTCATAATTTTCTTTACACCTCGAACAGAAAAAGACAGACATTGCTTCAGATTCTTGCTTCTTCGAGAATGTGTTTGACTGTAAAGCAAGAGATAAAATTTCACTCTTCACACCGTTAAACAATGTTCCTATTTTTGTTTTAATTGTGGAGGCTATTCCTCGTATTGGCATTTTTTCCTCTTTGTTGGAATACTTATGAAATAATTGCTGGATTTTCCCCATCCTGGTCACTAAAATATTCCGTATAATAAGTTTTTGTGATGACTCAAATGGATGGTATTTTCTCTTTAATAACTATTTCCATAATATTCTAAGCTTGAGGTGTTTATTTTTTTCAATAAATGATCCGTTGGATTTTTTTAGGCTCTTGGTAGACTCATGCTTCGCAGGTAGAGGATCTACAGGCAAGGAAATTTGAAGCTAATTTTCAAACTAACTGACCTATGGATCATACACTACAGTTGTGACACTCCCCAGCAACGGCGCCAAAATGTTGGGCAAAACATTGGTTATTTTTCTACAGTTCAATTAATTGCCTCCATTTAATTTTCAACCCGGGGTAGCTCGTAGACTTGTGAGCATCACGCACAGTATATGCCTGTAGTGCGAGGAATGAGTCCCTCTGTGCCTATTGGTTTGGGGGGTATTTGATGTTTGTTGAAGTTTTGATTCTAAATTCCAAACCAATAATCTATCCTACGTCTATGAAAACAGGACTGAATGCATACAGAAATTAAAATGGTACTTTGCTGGAAATGACAGAAAACTAGAAAAATAACAGGGAAATAAATAATCTAAAAATAACAGTAAATAATTTAACTACAAAAAGCAAGGTAAAAGGGGGAGGAGTACTGTTTAGAGTGGGCCCAAGCTCCAGCAGTCTTCCGCCTGATCAATTCATTCACCGGACGCTAGTTTGAGATTAATAAAAACACTCAAATGAATATATTGCAGTTTCAAAAATTTACAAAATAATTCTCACATCCAGGATATCTTTATCAGGGGTGGCCTACATATTTATAAGATATGCGGCCATGCCTTGTTACATTTGAGAGCAAATAAATTCCTACTTTTCTAATTATAACAACACGCAAGAATAATGAAGATAAAGCAAAAATATTTAATTTTTGACTTATTTAACGTATTCTGTTTTTATTAGAACAGAATGCGTTTGATTTTATGCTTTATCTATTTGCATTGATATTTACGTATTTGTTGGAAAATAGATGCCATATGGTTTTTGACTTTGTTTTTCATCCACATCCCTTGCTGAAATATCATCTGCATCCATCGCTGAAATCCATGTTCTGTTCTGCCGACAATAGGAGTTGCGCTGTAATTTTACGTCAACAAGAGTCGGACTATAATTCTGCATTAACGGGAAGCAAGCGCCCGTCAGTTAAGCGTCAAACGAGAGTCGAGCGCTTCAAAGGGAATCGGGTGCCTGACTTGGTGCTTCATACTGGTGTACTGTAGATGTTTTGTCTTCATCAAATTGAAAGTGCCAGGTCCAAATGGGACTTTGACGTAAACATGCTAAAATACCGTAAAAACCACTAAATATGCACACAATTCACTTAAAAACAAATATTAGATAATATACATAATTTACTATTAAATATATATAAAACTTTCATAAAACATACATTCTATTAATGCCTCATAATATGTTAGAAATCCATGTATAAATATGAGCATTTTTGGTGCTCATCACCTCCTATTCAATCACAGGTTGCATATTTTCTCCCTCTCTACTTGTATTCTTCCCTTCATATAACCAAGCTAGCTACTCCGCAAGTTCATTGTCTAGGTCACTGCTTTCAACTACACCATCTTCCTCCTTGGTCCGACTTAATTCCCCAACTTCTTGAATCAAGATTCCCTAAATAGATTCCAATGACTAAGTTGGTGCCACTGTTAGTCTTACTGTACTCGTTCCTCCTCTAGTGGGTTCAAAATTGACCATGTTCACTTGTGCTTTCATCTTATATGGTTTCAACTTCGAACCATTAATTGTTTTGAGGCACAATGTCTTGTCCACTTTTTTCAATTTTACCACGCCATTGCTCATCACTTCATCTACTTCGACGGGTCCAAGCCAAAGTTTTCAACTTTCCTGACTTGATTTCTCTTTTGCCGTTATATTTTTTTTCTTTTTGCTCTCACTGGTCACCCACTAGCCTCGCCTTCACGCAAGCCAGAGCACCTTGTTGGCGCTATGACATAGTACGCGTCAACGCCAGTGGACAGGAACCCCGACCGTTGTGACTTGTGGTGGCCATGTAGTTTTGTCGTTATATTTCAAAACCAAGTCACCTGACTTCAAATCATATTCTTCAAGTGCTTCTGAGCAATCTTTGTGGCCCACTGAGCCATCACTCTCCTCTCATCCAATCGAATGAGTGTTGTTAGCCTCTCTTCCAGGCTTCTCCTAATGACATAGATGGTTCTGTAACGTCACTCTCAAACTTGGTACAAAAACTCCATTAGCACAATTGTCTCCTAACCATACATTAGTTGGAACGGAGTGTGATTTGTTCTTGGCTTGAACGTAGTCTTGTACACCCAGAGGACTATTGATAATCTCTCCTCTCAGCAAGCATCTTCAATTGCATGTCTTATACATTATTGACACTAAGACCTTATTCGTTGCTTTTGCTTGCCCATTTGCTCTTGGGTAATACGGACTAGATAGCAAATGCAAGATCTTAAATTTTGTGGTTAACTTCTAGATTATTTCACTAACAAAATGTCCTCTACGATCACTCATCAATTGAAGAGGTATGTCGAATCTTGTTATTGTCATTCATACAAGAAATGTGAAGTACTTTTGCAGAATTATCAAGCAATGCTCTTGCCTCAACCCACTTTATCAAATATTTCATCGCTACCACAATGTATGTCACCGTAAAATCAAGACCCCTTCTTTCAAACAATTCCTATAGTTGTTTTGGGTGCCATAACATCAACTCCCTCAATGACTTCCCAACTCTCTAGAATTTATCGTATGCGGTCACAAACTCCTTCACATCATGATGGAGGGTGGGCTACCATAGCACTACTAGAAGCACCTTCCTTGTGGTCGCATATGGTCCCATATGCCCTCCTGACATCCCCTCATGAGCTTCCTTTAGCGTTGCATTCACTTCATCGTCCATCACACATCTTCGCAACACTCCATCAGGTCCGATCTTGTACAACAATCTAGTTATCAATTGAAAAGGTGTTGATTTTACAATTATTTTTTTCTTCTCAACTACTATCAACTCATATAGCACCTTTCCCATCGACAGAAATTCTCCCACGTACTTGTACCATGATGGTACCGCAATGATTGAAAACAAATGAGCATCTAGAAATTCGTCTGACGCTCCTCTAGGCTCTCCTCATCAAATCCTTGACAATTAATCCTCTATCACATGTTTCTTCCCTGGTCTAACTACCATTCGAAACACGAATTCCTACAACGTGACGAGCCACCTTCTAACTCGTTTGTGAATAGTCAACTTTTTGATTTAATACAGCAACACTTGATGGTCTACATAGAAGGCAAAAGGATTGGCAAGCAGGTAATGTCTAAAATTTTGTACCGCAGACATCATCCCCAAGGCTTCTTGCTCCATAGTGCTATAATTTTTCTTTGCATGAGACAACAACCGACTGGAAAAATATATGGGTTGATCCAACCCATACTGCCCTTTCTTGGGCCAACCCACATCCAATTGCAAAATTGTATGTTTCAACATGGACGTGGAACTCCTTTTCCCAATCTAAAACTACCCAAATGGGTGCACAAACCAACTTTCCCTTCAACTCCTCAAAGGCCTTATGATGCTCCTCTATCCATCGAAAAGGAACATTCTTGCGTATCAACACGTCTAGAGGGTGCGGTACTTGTGCAAAGTTTTTGATGAAGTGTTGATAATACTGGACATATCCCAAAAAAAACTTCAATGAACTCACGCTTATGCCTCCATGCTCATCATGACTTGTATTTTATCCAGATCAGTCTTCAAACCCTCCTTACATACAACATGTCCAAGTAACTTGCCATATGGTACCAGCAGCTTACATTTTTTTGGGTTCAAAGACAATCGTGCGTTCATGCATAATGTCATGCATTCCTCCAATGCCTTCATATGCTCATCCTTCCCATACAACTACCAGTCATCCAGGAATCCTTTGAGTTTGCTTGTGGACATTTGGTCAAAAACATACAAAATTATCCTCTAAAATGTGGCAAGGGCATTGCATAAACCAAAGCATTCTTCAACCTATCTTCCTCAACTATATTGATCTTGTTATAGCCCGAGAATCCATCCAAAAATGAATAGATCTCATGTCCAACTACCTCTTCCAAGATTGAATTAGTGAAGGGTATTGGAAAGGGATCCTTAATAGTTACTGCATTCAAACTTCTGAAATCAACACAGATACGGATCTAATTCCTCTCCTTCAAACTAAACACAATTGGTGACAACCACTCACTCACAGTCACCTTAAAAATGATTCTAGCATCCATCATCTTTTCAATTTCTGCATTGACTAAGGTCGCATACTTTAGGTTCATTTTGTACAGCCTTCTTTCTATTGGCTATGCACTTGGAACCAACGGAATCTGATGCACACACAATTCAGACAGAATCCCCTTCAAATCCTTATAGGTGCATGCGAAGACCTCCTTATACTACATGAATATTTTGAAAGTTGTTGCTTTCAAGACTGGATCTCAGTTGTCCCTACAATGAATCTTCTCTTCATCCCCTTACCAAGATTTACCTACACCATATTTGGTCCTTCATACTGTATAGTCTTAGGTTCTTTGCCACTTTCTCTACATCAAATGGATGTCTTGGCTTTTCGTCAATCAAGGCATTGCCAACATTGTATTCTACAAAATTTTTTTGAAAAGTCCACTTCTCTTCTTCAGCTTTGGCTGCAAACTTCATATTTTGATTGCATTCGCCAATCTCATATACACCCTGCACTGGTTCATCTTGGTCTTCTTTTGTGTTGATGCACATTCAATTTGGCTAAAAGACTTCATAGTCTTCCATTTGCCAATGGAGAAGTCTGTTGTTAGAGCGCTCCTCATCCTCCGTGCATTCCTCTAACTCCAACACACCTTTGTTTGGTTTTCGTTCGTTCTCATCCTCTGATGATGAACTCCCAAACTCATTGGATGTCACCAATTCTTCACTTACAGACTAATTCTTCAAGTTATTCACATACTTGTGCTAGCCTTTCTTGAATGTCAAACAATCCTTCTCCCACTTGCGGTTTACCTTTGTTGTGCATAGCCACCCGCATTCAAACAATGCATTATAGGATGGTTTTTGTATAGCAATTACCACAAGATCCATGATGAACATTTGATAAGCAATCTTCACTTTTTGTGCAGTCAGTACTCCCTTCATCTCTATCCCATACTGGTCTACGGCATACATTGGAAAGTTCAGAGACCAAAAAAATGGTGCCCCCAAATCTTTCCACGTTTTTTCAGGCAAGACATTTACACTTGACCCTCCATCAATGATTACTCAAGTCAACTTGTGATTTAGCAACTCGATGTGAATCAGTGTTGGTTTCTTCCGGACGTCTATCATCAAGGTTGTTGAGTCAATATAATGATCCTTCCTTATTTGTGTTGCTTCTAGTTGGCGTTGTGACTCCTCCATTCTCCTTGTCCTCACCATCTCTCCTATTGTTGCATATAGCTCCGAATCATATTGCGCCTTGTAAACTTGATATTTTCACTTCGATACTTGTATTCAATCCTCGTGTGACCAACTAGTTTGTTACTATGTCCTCTTCTTCAATCTTGATGGACTTCTTCAATTTCTTTTCCTAGAGCAATCTCTCCTGATTGGTCTTTTTCGTCTCTTTTTCAATTTAGACACTTGCTTCCTACAGCATAGTGGTGAGATTCCCAACAATTAAGGTAAATATGACAAGTTCTATGACCAAACAAGACGGCAATCAGCAAGCATTATCATGCTTGTATGGCATTATCTTGGTGTTGAATGGCAATAGTTCCTAGTTGTATGACAACAATTCTCCAGTTGAACAGTAATGACCAATTGAATGGCAAGTTGGCTTGACAGCAAGAAACTGAACAGTGATGTTAATTATGCCTAAATAAATAATTGCTAATTAGACAACTGATTGTATGGCAACTGGACTTGAACGACAGTCTGTAGGGGTCAACAAATTGACTTGAACTTCATCTTCATTGCTCTCCAAGGCCAGCAACAAACCTACAACACTTAGAACACAATGTGCATACACAAGATAGACAATATAACCAGATCACACAATGTTATACACAACTGGATTGGAATCAGATTGTATTTGCATTAATTGTATGCCTAAACGGCCATTACAATATCAAGGTCTGCAACTCCACAACAGAACCCTTGCAATCCTTCTATGCTGCTTGCAATATGCTTACAATAGCCTGCTCTATCTCCTGGACGCTCTCCTCTATGCATACTCTATGCTAGATACTAGATACCCGATGATGATGATACCTTGCAATTAAAATGGGGGGTGCTTTTCAAGACTTGGGTGGACTGTTAACAACAATCGTCACCCGTACCCTTTCTTTCTAACTAATTCCACTTTGGACGTACCTTTACTACCTTTTCAAAACATTAGACTATTGCAAATATTTATTCAACTTACATTTATTTGCATTTACATTACATTTGATTCTCATTTCATCTACATTTCATTACAAAATTGCAATACAAAACTTTAGTGCATATTTTGCACTTTTCATTATTATTTTCTCTTTCGTTGAGTTGCTGATTTGCTGCCTACATCTGCCCTCCCCTCTTGATTGGTCGACGTCCTCGCCAACTTCTGTTGTGGTGCTAACTTCTCTTGGGGACTCAGGTCTTGGGTAGTATGAGTAGGTGCTCCTCCCATTTCCACAATCTACATCCTCGATGCCACTCTCTCATCTCTGAACTTCTACACATAGTTACAATATTTGGCATACTCCAACCCATAATGTTTGGCCTTTTTGTTACTTTTCCTTATGTCATGGATTGTTGCTCCTGATGAACTTGCTTTTGGGTCCCTCCACCTCTTTTTATTTATCTGAACCTTATTGGTTGTTCATCACTGTCTGATCCTTCCACTACTTCCCTTGTCAGCTCCTTTGTTATTTATTTTGCCAGCTCCTTGCTTTTTACTGGCACTTCATTTGCTAACAATTTATGTCCTACTTCTTCCTCTAGTTGATCCTCAATCATAGTTAAAAAATCAAAATTTACCAATCCTGGCATCAAGGGGGATGCTTATGGATCTAATTGTTGTACTACCTCAAAACATTTGGGTAAGTCTGCTCCAATGTGTTGTACCTGTACTGGTTGCACTAGATCTTCCTCCTCCACCTCCACTATCTCAATCGGCGATGGTTGTACAGTTTCTTGCTCCGGTTGATGTAGTGTTGCCCCAACTTCTTCCTGCTCAATAGGTTGTTCAAACTATTGCTCAGGCATTTCACACTCTATTTTTTGTTGCTGTAACGGTTGTTGATGTTGATATTGAGTTTCCATATCTAACTCTAATATCCTCTTTCTCATCCCTTTATATATTGGTTGTACTTCCTCTAACTCCTCACTCTCATTCTCCTATAATATTTCCCTATGCTTCCTCTTATATATTTTCTTTGTTTTCATCGGAGTAGTTGGCTTACTGAGTGGTACTATGTACATCCATCTCAGAATTGTCGGTTCACGTTCTAGCAATTCTTTGGGACATCTCAACCCTAGAATCTCCAACTTCAAATATGAAATTGTATTTAACATTAATTTGTATGTGGTATGACAAATATGACGCCAAGTCATATTGTACTCCCTCTCTAATGCCTTGCACATATTGTATCAACCAGATAGGCATTTCTATGGATCTTTGCTCTCTCGACGATTTAGACATTACTATGTTCATCATGCACTGCAGTTTTTCATTCTTCAATTGTTGTTGCTTCACTCCTCGACTTCCATGTTTTAACAACTTAGCAGCTTCTCTAGGATTAATATTGGTGATCTCCTTGATTGATTCATTCCACTGTGCTTCATCCATTTCTTTTCTAACCTCCTTTCTCACAGGTAGTCTGTGGTTCGACAACCTAAAAGTTCTTCAAAACTTGTTGGCAAAAAATACCACTCTTACTTCTTGATCACCAATCCACACTATGTTGGTATTCTATTGTGAATCATGTGTCCAACATCTGCAATAAATATTCCTTGAAGAATTCCCTATCGAACACTGGAACTTGCAGTATGCAGATAAGTCCTACCCTCATAAATGCTGCTCTTAGCGGATGGTCGGGTGCACTCTCTTGCCACCATTTCCTACAAAATTCGCCTGTTGTCTAAACAAACTTAATTTCTTGTAAAGATATCCTTTGATCCCTTTCTATAATTTCTTCCCTTCTTTGAGACGAAGCCTCTCGTCTTGGCTCCTCTAGTGAATGTTAGTCTACTCCTTTGTTCCATGGTTGGACCGCATTCCTTTTCTTGACCTTGAGTGTGTTTTGTTGGTCCTTCCCTTTGGTTTATTCGTGTCCCTTGTTCTCTGGCACGATGTTCTCTTTGGTGAAGTGGTCCAAGCGAGTGTCTACTCCTTTCGGCTTCTATTTGTGCAAGACGTTCTCAAAAGTTCAATCTTTCGGTCATACTTCTTCAATTATGACTTCAAACTATCTGCCATTCATCTCCTATGTTTGTACACCCTTTGTCGTACAATTGTTGCACCTATACGATGATTCTACTATCACTTGAACGGCCAACTCTTGGGACTTGTACGACAGTTTCATCGACCTGTACAACAGCTACTTCAGTTCATACAACCGCTTGCTCAGCTTGAACAACAAATTTTTCTTTTCTTTTGTAGACGTCCTTCCAGCAATCTTTCCTTTTACGCATTGTACAGCGAGAGGTCTACACCTAGTCGGCATTCACCTTGGCTCCCCCTTCGTCCATACAGTAGCCTCGTCTACCCTTCTCTGCATAGACTCTACAAAACCCTTCCCTTCTATAATAGACGGCACTTCATCTAAATGCAACTTCTCCGAACAGTGGTTACCCTTGTATTAAGCACATCCTTATCCATGTACATCTGTTTATATAAGTGTAAATCACTCGTTTGGACAGATATCTTCTCTCATTTGTTCTTTAGTCTATGCTTTCTGTTGTTTGCATTCCAATCAATGCATGTTGCTATCATAATATTATTGCAAGGAAATGTCACTTGTTCTATACACACCCTCTCTGTGTATCTACTTGACAAATGCTCAAGATGCAGAGTATCCCATTCCACCCACTATGAATAAGTATGCAATAATCGAGGATCTTGAATTGCCTTTTAGGCAACTCAACTACTTTTCATACATCATTCAGTGGTCATCAGCCAGTATCTGGTCATTGAGCAAGTTCTCTAAGCACTTGCAAAGACTGGCTAACTCCAAGAGATTGCAAGCTCGGCAACTTGGGAAGCAGTTGTGACTCTTGCAGGAAAGAGTCGAAGTAGAGGCAACTCAAGGAGTACTCAAATAGATACATCACATCACCTTCACCAAGAACAACTGATAAAGAGGGATCAGAAGATCAGAACTTTGGAGTCTAATTTGCTGGAGAAGGACCAACACATTACTTCTCTCGAGACTCCGATGTGGACATTGCAATAAGAGCTCAAGAAGTAAGATAGAGAAGGGGCCAAGCACACAAGAATATACATTAGACGTATAAGGCAGCTCGCTAGGAGATCTAGCAGTTGCATGCCCTTCTTGCCAGCTCCTCCACTCAGGCAATGCTAGCTCCAACTCCTAATGTTCAGCCTATCCATCTACAGGTACCAATCATGTAGTTGACAGGGGCACTGACCAGTTTGGGAAGACATGTAGGCACCAATTCCAACATGGTAATAATTCACATGCCATGACAGCATTGAGTCGTAAATGCATGGTTTTACACGTGAGCATTTTTTCATATACATAGTTTCTTATAGTTTGTCGTCATATATAGATTATCGCATGAGGGTGCCCGACACCTAATGTTTGCAATAAAGTTAGTAGTGTTTACATTTCATTTTTTATGTATATGGATATCAGGTGGTTACCAACCATCCCCCCAATGATCCTCTTCTATATATTCATCCCTTGCCTGAAGATGTACATGTTGCATATGATAATGAAATGTTCATACATTTTCAAACGTTGTCAGAGTGTTGTTGTGCAGACGATAGTGGATTGTGTGTTGCATTTGACAATGGCATACATGCTTTGGGTGTTATTCTGAATTTATTTCAGTTTTATGTTATTTTCTTGCACTATGTGAAATACGTGTGGCTAGACCATATGCCCAAGAGTTGTGTTGGCCTGGTTGTGACTTCAAAAAAAAAATCATTACCTTTACCTTTATATACAACAATATTTTATTTTTCTCTAGTCGACAATGACAAACATACTCAGAATATCCAGTCATTTTTTATCTCAACAGACAATTATTTGGGTAGCTATATCTCTCCCTTGAAGGGAGCAAAGGAATTGGGAGGGGCTGAACGTGATCTTAGACGAACTAACAAGACTCGTGACATACAATAATCTTAATGAAAGGGTCAAAACACCATAGAGGTGCAATACTGAACAAACAATATAACATTAAGCAAAAACATTCCCTTACACAAGGGGATCTCATATATCCAAGGCATGCTAGCTTGGCTATAACCTAAAAATTCACCTTTACCTTTTATATACAATAATATTTTATTTTTTTCTAGTCAATTATGACAGAAATATCCAAAAGATATCCAGCCATATTCTTTTATCTCAAAAGACAGTTATTTTGGTTGCAATATCTCTTCCTTGAAGGCCACAAAAGAATTGGAGGGCCATGTATTTGTTCCTACATGTAGGTAAAGGCATATCTCCTCAGTTAAGGCATTTATGTGGAAGAATAAATTTCTGGCAATGCCTATACTAACATTCCTTGATTGAAGCAGGCCTATTCATGTCCACATTCTGGGGAATGGAGGGCAATTTAAATCATTCAATGGCAATTGAAGTTAGAAGCTCTCAAATGCAAAATGGAATTATACAAAGATAGAGTGGGAAACTTTGACGATGGTATATGCCTTACAGAAATTCAGGCATTATTTATTGGATGCACCATTCTTGTCCATGGGGTTCCTAGACAGCTTAAATATCAAACATAAAGTTTGAATGGCTTAAGTGCTTGGAACCTATTAATAGTGAACACCAAACACTCCCTTGCATCTTCCTTAAATGTAGATCAATTTAAGGTATTGTACACTGGGATGAAGAATAAAATGTGTTCCTCCCCTCCAAATGGCATTATTTGGAAAGGAAAGAAAATCTTTCATCATTATGCTCCCTAGGAGCTACATATTACAACCAATCTGGAAGAAAAGATGAACCCCAGTCAACTAAGAAACATCATGTCAGGTGTTATGCTTGGAAGAACATGTATGCAAATAAATTATATTGGACATCAGAGCAAAACCTGGTCTCGAAATAGCTATGTGCTGGTCAACAACAACGAATACATAGCCATCAAATACAGTGTCCTGCGGAGATGATTTAGTGGCTAGTTGACCGGACTTTCACTATTTGGAAACCACATTTAAATTCAATGTCATTCAGATATTAATTGACAAGCTCTCTCCAGGCTTTACATTGGCACAAACAGCTTGTAACTAAGGACATAGAAAGCAATTCCATCACCAATAGCTAAATGGCTCATGGATGCCCATTGGTAGACTTCGAGGAGAAATACCATCTTCAGAAACAAATGGATAAGGCCTTAAAAAGAATAGAAGATGGGTTCACTGTCCCAGAAAGTAATAACTGAAACTTCTTCCCCAGGTTTGTATATTTTAGCTCAAATATGTTAGATGCCAATACATACTCTTAGCCCCACATAACTGTCATTACTATATGAACAAGTTTTTCTATATGAAATCAGGTCAACAATTGAAATTTGTTTCATCCACATAATCATGCAGAAAGAGAAAAGGATAGTCATCTTAAATACCATGGACCATGCCGAAAATGTTTCTGCACAGCAATATATGCTGAACAGAACATATTCCAGTACTCATCCCTTCCAAAGAGGATGTGAGCTTTCATGAGATATTCATAGAATGAATCAACACCTGTTACACATGATTTAATGTACGAGTATAAATCAGTTACCATTCTATAGAACTAATAACCACACATATGGAAAACCAAACAAGCCTAGAATGCAGCATTCATATGAACTGCCTAAACTGCATAAAATTAAAACGCCGTATGTAGTATGTACTATGGACTGCTAAAAATAATGATGCTGGTATTCAAGATGCATTATTTTAAGCTTAACATATAAGCACATAAAATAGACAAAAGACCATCTAAAAATTAAAAAGTGTTATCAACTGATATTACAAACTCATTCTTCAAAATGAAGAGAACCATGTAAAGGCAGGGCATAAAAAAATAAAGTACTTAGTAAGATTTACCAGCACTAAAAATTCAAAGCTTAAGAAGCCATACCAGCACCAATTCCAGATGAATGTTCAATCCATTCCCCTGTTACTACATCCAGTGTAGTTCCCATCAGATCCAAGGAACTCCGCATGCTCCATAATTTACGGAGTGCACGCAAAGCTGCTGCCTCATATTCAGGATTGCCTGTCAATCGTGACAATGCCCCCATTTCAAGTATGAGCGAACCTGAATTATTTATGGACCATTCAGTTAGTAACCAACAATATGCTGAGTCCATGTGTTTGGGTCAACTGAACAACTACCATGAAAAGCTATTGCATGAGTCACCATACCACAGCCAGATGTGCTTGTCTCAGTTGTCTCATTCTCCATCACTCCATGCTAAAAAGGATATTCTTTGAAAATTAGCAAGATAAACATAAGCATCGATGAAGAAAACAATCACTAACAAGTTTCTTTTTATATAGAAATGCTAGCATGCCATTGGATAGAGACTTTATTTAGAATCTCAAATTCACAGGACACATTCAAGGTTTTCATTAATGACAGCTCAAACCTTTCCTATGGTAACTAAACAAACTCAATCAGTGCCCTCTTCTCAGTCTGTGTTAGCAACACAAACAGTAAAAAAAAAAGAACATAGGACAGATAAAAGTTGTGAAAAAGACAATGCTAGGATCCTAATGATAATTAATGACATTATGCTGAAAAGGCTAACCTGTTTGCTTCTCAAGCTTGTTGGAAGCTGAGAAGGGGGGAAAAAAATCATGGAAATGATGGGAACTTCAGGTTTTTAAATGCTTGCCTTATGGCAGGAAAATGGGAAGTTGGAAGCAGAATAAACAAGAGAAAAACCTGGGAGTTGCAGTAGTAAATGATCCCTCCTGTAATTTTTAATTGAACAGTTTCAATCTGCCATCCAAATGATTTGGATTATTGAGATATTACTTTATCCTCTTTACATTTGTTTGTAGTTGTACATATTCTTTGGGGATGAATGAGAAAGGCGATGGTCCCTCACTTTTCTCTTGTTAATATTTATCCTCTGGGCTGATTCAAAATATCCTATGATGGCCTGTCTTGTAGAATGAATCAGGTGAAGCTTCTTCCATGATTAGGAGTCCCCTCTTAAATTTCTACTTTTACATTATATCTTCCAATTAAACTTAATGTCCCCTTATTTACTTCTTTTCTTATTCAAGAATTTTTAGTATTCATTGAAAAGACCATCTACATCCTTCAAGGAATTCATAGTCCTCTTTTATCCCTATTCTTCCTCACATATTGCTGAATCTCAAGAGTGTACTTAGTCGATGCTATGTCTCTAATCAGAAAAAAGGAATATTTTTTGGTGGTTTCTCCTCCATCTTTGAATGGACCTTGTGAAGGCATTCTCCATGTCAGGGTTGAACACTCTATATATGATTTTTCCTTTCTCCCAGAATGAGTGCCCTTTAAAATCATGTTTCAAAGCATGTTTAATCTCTTTTAGAAATTCCAGTTTAATAGGAATTCCTTGCTGCTTCTTAGTATATGTCCTTGTGTTGGAGGCAAGTTTCTTTGACGCACTAAAAAAGGATAAAAATGGAAGAAGTTCCAAAAATGAGGCAAGTTCTTGGTTATTTTCTACATTTCTTAATTTCTCTGCACTTCCATCCATAGTTCTTACAGTACATTAGACTCTTTTTCCGCCTCTTTTACACACACATAACTTGGATGGATATTTTATCATACCTCAAAAAATACTCTCTTTAAGAAACTCTTGCTGAAAATTCCTTAACATGACAAGGGAAATATCGATCATAAGCAATTTCATTATATTTTATATCAGATGCATGGTTCATAATATATAGGTAATAACATAATGCCTAGGTTGACAATAAAATTGTTGGATACACTTGGCGATAAACCTTATTTACCAACATCTACGGGAGTGAGATATTTTATGTTGAGGCTGATATAGCTAGGTCCTAGCCTGTGCAACATATTTAACTGATACGTTTTTCTCTATAAAGTGTGCTAAGCAAATCAGTGAGAAGGAAAGGATTAAGCCTAACCATTTCCATGCAAATAAAAGTAATTGGCAACCATGGTAGCCTTTTTATTACTATTTAAAAAGAGAGGCTTAAAAAAAAAAAGACTACATTTGAATGGGAAAACTAGAGGAAAAAAATGGAGCAAACATATAGAAAAGCTTTCATGTCTATGCTTTTGCATCCAATAAGAAGTTTAGTAAGAAGGTATTTAGAAGGTAAGTAATTATCAATGCCCTGATGTCCCCAAAAAAATTGTTTTATTCATAATGTCGCAAAAAAACTGAAAGAACATTTTGGACATTTTTTCCTACTTTATATGCAACTATGTATCACCTCTAGGGAGCAAGTACTAACAATTGCAGCAAATCTCACCTTATTTTAGCAATGATTTATAACTTCAAACAGTTAACGATAGCTATGCCGAGTATTGAAAAGCACTCCACGTTATGCAATTTATAAACACGAACACTCTACTGCCTTGTTTGAGCTGTATGAATGCTCAAGTACTATCAAGACTACTATTGTTGATCCAGCAATAAATATGATGATGTATAAATATATAATAATGTCACAATGATATGATGTGAAAATGTCCATGGCATTGTGGAACCAATGGTAAAGGAGTACAATTGTATGAGAGTGAACCAACTTCAAATCTGTGACTTGTGATGGACACTCCCATGATAAGGCAGTCCATGATAATATTGTTTGTTGCAATACCACAATGCGGTTCACTGAGATACCACAATAATGCAGTCCTGATGTAATATGGGTGGGGCCTGTTCAATACAATATAACCAATTAAAAAAAAATTGATACGATACAAAAAAAAAATTATCAGTCAAATTGGTGTTGTGCATGAAGCCCAATCTACCCTCCCTCCTATATGAATTTCCTTTCAAAGGACAAATGATTACGGGTGCTCCAAACAAATGCTTCATATTCCCATGACACGTCTTCCTCAAGCAATTCCTTCCTTTTTTCAAGCAATGTTTTTAGCTGCTTATTTCTTATATGCTTACTTAAATTTGCAATACTTTTCCAGACTCCAATAGAGTTGTCTTCCATTATCTGGGCATGGCAACCTTGTTTGAATTTTAAACTATTATTTTTGAACCCAATTGTTCCCCATGGTATGAGATATAGCAAACAAGGTGTATTCTTCCTTTATTTGGCAGGTCCAACATATAGGTTAATTCTCCATCTTTGGTCCTAATTCAATAAGAACTATAGAATTTTGGTTGAAGCTTCAACTTCCCTTGGTTTTTTAGGGGTGCTTGCTAGTGGCGAACAAATTAAAATACCACATCACCAACTCTAAAACTTGTCTCACTACAACCATTGCCTAAATTTTGCTTTTTTCTGTTCATGGCTATGACAAAGTTATCTCTGAGAATATTGACAATACCCTGCGTCTCTTCAAGAGTGTCTTCTATTGATGGTATTCTGGATTCTGTTGAAAACTTTGAAAGGGGACATGCCAGTTGAGGAATTGTATGAAGCATTATACCAAAGTGCTACTACGTGAAGCTATTTTAACCATTTTACTTCAAAATAAGAGATGGTCATAATAGTTCATATTAAAGCTAGTGCAAGCTAAACGTTATACTGTAAACAATAAGAAAATAGCACCTTAAGATTAATCCATGCATATGGGAGTCCTGTGGGAGTATCAAAAGCTCGTAAAAAACGCTGGCCCAAATCTTTGGCAAGAATGAGCAACTGATCTTTGTATTGTTCTTGAAAACTTTTCTCAGATGACTCAGTTGCAAGCAAATGAGCTGAAACAAGCCCCCCAAGTAGTCTGATGTTACTCTGCATATCAAATAGTATCACATAAGTCGAGAATCAATGACTAAGCACTCATTGTAGAAGATGATTGGAAACTAACATGCTTTGGAGATTCAGCAAGCAGCATTCAACATCAAAGAAAATTCAAATCACAACCATGTTGCAATGGTGAATACCACATCCCCCAATGTATCCAGATATAACTGTAATCTTTTCTTGACTTCAGAAATTAACAAATGCACAAATGACAAACATGGAAAAATAGTTAAAAACAATTTTTACCTTTCACTTAAAGAGAATATATATAATTTGTATGCATATGTATATTATATGCGAATTTTATCTTATGCTGAGAAATTGATCCCTACGCACCTCAAACAGGCTTACTCGCACATCAACATCAAAAGTAAGGTTGTCCCCCAGCCAAAGCACAGCCTTTTCAAATTCTGAAATATTCCCCAGAACAAATAGACTGCACAAAATATTAAATCAGCTTTTACAAAACATCAAGAAATGGTTTTCAATTATACACAGAATAAAGTTTAAATGTGAATGCTCTCAATCACCTACATGCCACTTTGTGTCACACATCAAAATTAATAAGAATAATATATACATGTTTATAACTCATAATAAGGAAAACATGAAGCACCTTATTACATGCCAAATAGATGTAATATAAAACAGCAATATTTACAACACAGAGAACACACTCAACAACAGATAATCTGGCATTTACTTCAAATAATGTTCAATACATGAGGTTTGGTGAGAACTGGATTGGTTTTTCATTTCAATTTTTTCTTCAAACTTCCATATATAAACAAAATCCTCTGGAAATTTAAAATCTATGGCAACTTGTGTTTTGGGTGGAAATCATAAATGGACAATATTGTTCTCCCTCTCTAAAACAACACATCATATACATTATAAAATGAAAGAACTATATAGTGTTCCATAAATTAATAACACAGCTTCCACATGGATAAACTCTAGCAAATTACAAGGCCAACATGACGTGCCAGATGTCCACATCAAGGGAATTGAGTCGTTGACACATTTTCTAGAAAGGTTCGTTATGGTTGTCATCTAAACAGCAGGTTCTTAATGGAAAACAGAATTCTTTTAAGCACAGACTTGATGTCAATAAAGGTCATCCTCCATCTGAGTCTGTAAAGATGAGAAATCCCAGTATGGCTCCCAAATGTCCCTGCTATATTGCCAAACATGAATTCATTCCAGCAGAGCATGCCAACAAAAAACTAGCATACTTCAAATAAATCTATTCTTAATGAGATTGGCATATTCTAGACTGCTATAGCTCATGTTGAGCAGTTTCTTCCTTTTGGCAGGCAGAGCATAATCCATTAGTGAGACCAGATTTGCTGAGTCTGGCATAACCTGGTAGAATAAAGTTGAGCCAAAAAAACAAGCAAGAACTAAAGTTTATGGAATTCCTTTTATTTTCCTTATTGGCCAGAATATTGCTTTCATTATCATTCACGCTCCATTTTTTGTTATGTGCAATAGGGGTGCATAGGTGAACCCTCTCACAAAGAGAATTGAAATTCTAAAAATTGCAGGGTGGAGAATTGGAAGCTTGATAAGCAAAACTCTTAATGGTAGATTCAAGATGAATCCCCTAAATGAGAGCATGGAAAAAGGTGTAGTGCTCTAAAGTTTGGAATCCCATAACAACAAAACAAGGATGATATATTTGAATGGTGAATCCAAACAATATTCAGAGAAAGCTTTAAGGAATGAAATTCAAAAATATTCATTATAGTCTAGTGTCTGGAAAATTTTCATATTCATAAAATTTTCGTATTCATTATAGTCTAGTATTTGGAAAAATTTCATATTCTTAAAACAAGAAAATAAGACAAGATAATTCTATTAATGTCCACAGATAGCCAAGGTAGGCCAATGAGACTCACTGAAAAGAGCTGTTACAATGCACTGTAGCCATCAAAAAGTAATACAAAAATAAGCCAAAGTAAAGAATGTAGTTTACACTGAAGTGGAACAACTGTATGGAATAAAAATACAGCCCTGAGGGTTACCCAAAATGGATAAACCTTAACATACTAAAAGTAATTATGAAGAGGTAAAACAAAACAAAAGTTACTTAAAAAATTTCGCAGTTCTACACAAGGGGGTAGATTTTGTACACCAAATTCATTTATATGGACATAAGATAGGTCGAGATTGTGTGATTTTAACCCCATATAATTAACCAAAAATGTCCAAGCCATTGTCTAGCCAATGGTAAATGGAATGTGATAATATGAGTGTAACTCGAGTTCAAATCCCCACGTTGTGATGGACACTCCAGCAATAATGCAGCATGTGATCATACGGTCTGTTGTAATACCACGAAGCAGTTTGTTGAATTGATGTACGACAGGTGGGACCTGTTTCATTCCCATACAACTAATTTACATGGATCCATCTTGGACCCCCATGAACCCATACCATCAAACCCAGCATCTCGAGGACTCCATGATGGTGACATGAAGTCCCTCCACTATTCCTCCTGACTGGCCCACAAGAACAGATGTCTCAAAATGACTGGGACCTGTCATAAAGAAATAGGGGATGTAAAACAGCATGAGGTGCTGAAACGCATCCACAGCATCCTTGGAATGCCTAGGGATCTCAAGAATGCTTAGATGTCCACACGACAACATGAGGATAGTGAGACGCACTCCCAACCATCCCAAGGACTGTTGGGCATCCAGGATGACGCTCAGTCCATTTCGGCTTAGACAATATTTCTAAAAAAATGGCAGTCGGAAAATCAAAACCTTGAAGATCAATTCCAATAGCTTCAGATGTATGTATTCGGATGCCATCTTTGCAATTTTTCACTCATAAGGAATCTACACCAAGGTTTGCTTACACCTCCTACACATGCCCAAAGATGGGGTAAGTTATTGTGCAAAAATCACACCCAAACAGAGGGCCAAGTTCACCAATTTATACACCAAGAGTATGGTTGCCAGAAAATTAAAACCTCTAATATCAGTTCCAACAAAATCAGGTGTATGTGCCAACCCATCTACTCACCTTCATATCCACTGGCTTAGAACTAGGGCTGAATCAGGTCAAAGGGCAAAGGTACCAACTAGTATGGGAGAAAATTCTTGTACTAGAGCTCAAAGAAATGCCAACATAGTTATAGAAGCATGCAATTTACAAGCACATAAGGACACAAATGATGTTATTTCGTAGTTCTTCCTTGCCAATAGAAGCCTGTTCAATATCACACATTCTGCTTTTTATAAGAAGGCATTCAAGAAGACCATTCAGGCTGGTCCAACTTATGTTCCTCCAGGAGAGACAAAGGTTGTGGACAACCCTTCTTGACAAAAACTAGTCTAGGGTTTATTCATTGATGGAGAATTTAAGGAAGAGATGGGTGAGGTGAGGTTGATCCATTGTCATAAATGGGTGGACCGATATTGCCCATTGGCCACTGATAAACATAACTGTTACATAGAAAGCAAGGGCCTTACTTTCATAGAGTCGTTGATTGTTCCTGGAAGTGCAAGGATGCAAGTTTCCAATTTCAGATATTGAAGAATGCTATAGAGGAAGATGGTCCCTCCAGTGTGGTTCGAGTGGGCAACAAATGCAGTTCATATGTGTATATCAATAGGGATGATGATCCAATGCACTTACATTTATTGTTGACAGTTCAGCTGAACCTGGACCAGGTACAAGTTTGGCCCAATTCATACGTTTTTGACCTTCGATCTGGTCTAGTTTCTTTTTTTATATATATTTGATGTATTAAAAAAAATAAACAAATACTAATACCATAGATTCCAACAATGTTGTTGTGTTAGACAATTTGAAACAATAGAAATTGGAGTTAGTTGGTTTTCTGAGGTGCAGAAAATGTTCACCACACTCGCAAATTTAAGTGCCATATGTCATCGTAAATTATTGAAATGGGCACTTTGTGGTGTATGCTCGTATACACTCAAAAAGAAACTATGCCGTGTTGTAGACAAACAAACCTTCTCAGCCCATGGGGTTGAAGTCTGACTGGTGAGAATAAGTGGCTCACAAAGAGCCCATCAAGGTTCAATTCCAATTGGTGTCATGATAATACAATATAATACGATGATAACTGGTGTTTGAAATACTGTGATAACAGGTCATGATGTAATATGGGAGGGGCCCATTTCAACCCCATATAACAAATTTAAAAGCAAACCTCTTTAGTTTCATTGTAGACCCTATTGATTTGTTCCCAGCAAGTGATAAAGAAGTTCACGGAGGCATTTCAAAAGATAGTGAGAATTAATTTATAAGATATACTCAACCCATAGCCAAAAATTGAAAACCACAATGGTCTGTCCCTTTCAGCATATAAGAAAAAGCAAATTTGTTTTATCGTCTGAACCTTTGTAGTCTTACTGACCTGCTTGTTATAAGCCATAGAAGCTACATAGGATAATTTTCTAGGCATTGCATATGCATGGATGATAGCATGTAGTCAAATCATTAGTTCCTATCAGGAACTATAGTATTCAGCATGTTCAAATATTTTCTAATTGGTTATATGGAATTGAAATGGATTCCACCTGCATTATATCATCACCATGTTACCACGGCATTTCAATAAACCATATAGAGATATTATATCACGTGGAAAGATTGGAACCTAGGTCTCTCCATTATGAACCCACATTTTTAACCACTTGAATAATTGCCATTTGATCAACAGCTGTTTCAATTGAACTCTAAGTTTTGATTTATTTTTTATTGCTTTTAAAAGAATTTGAAATTACAAACTGAGTTTATATACATTTTTATTGGCCCAAATTAAGTTAAAATGACATACATAGCATTCTTGTGAGAGAATTTCAAAAATGGAAAAAATTCAAAATATCATCTGGACTACATCTGTCATAAATTTAATGTTACTCAGAATGCATTTAATGCTAAGGTAAAAAATTCTTAAATATAATATGATGACATGGCTATTATCAATTGTGAGGCACAGTTTTTGGGCACAAGCTTAACCTAAGCCTTGGAAGCTCCTCCCCACATAAAATTTCAGTGGCCGTATATATGTTTGCTCCCTTGTTGCTTCCATATTACAGAAAAATTGATTGGTTGCTCCCATGTTACACCAAAGGATGAGTGATTTAAGAAGTTTTCAAGTCATAAGACATGTTATTCTTCTGAAAATAATGGAAAAATAAGATTGCATTTGGCTATTTGATCTGGTTGAAGGTAAGAAGACTCACCTTGAATTTAAAGATTTATGGAGAGTTGTATCTGGCATGTGCAAAGACATGCCGCTGACCCCAACGAACAAAGGAAGTTCGATAAAGCCAACCAAAAAGACCGATTGATCATAATGTTTGACGTGACTGATGAGATCTAGTTATACATTTGTGATGCAGTAACCGCCAAGGATGCATGGGAGAAATTCAGTATGGTGTTTGAGTCTAAAAATTGAAACCCGATTCTACACCTATAAAGTCAAATGCATTGCCTGAACATGAAGAGCACTGAGAAGCTAGAAGGCTTTATGTGCTGAACTGTTGAGTTGCGAGCCTAACTAAAAGCATTAGGTGAAACCGGAAATGACAATGTGCTTGTTCCAATAGTGCTACGAGCACTACCACCTACGTTCAGCGTTTTGGGAACACCTCTGAACATGACTAATTAGAGTCCCACTTTTGAAACTCTAGACAATTTGCTTCAATAGAAGTAATTCGAGAAACAAAGACTGAAGATGAACGTGCTTTAGTCACACATCAAAAAGGCAAGAAGCCAATGCTGTTGGAAAAAGGTGGCGAACCCCCCAATAAGCACTATCAACAGCAAAAAGGCAAAGGGCACAATCAGAAACAGCGACAAAGACATGGAAACCAAATACGTTCCAAAGTCACATTTTTCATTTGTGAGAAACCAGGTCATGTACTTCAAGAGGCTTAATACAACCTGTTCTCACAAAGTTCTTTTAATAAGAACCAGAAGAATCCATCAGGAGGCAAGGAGAAGAATCCTCATTGCAGAGGAGGAATGCACCTCAACACCAACATGGCAATGTAGCAAAGGACACAAATTCTGATGAAGAAGGACAAAACTATGTTTATTTCAGCCAAACCCCTAATGCTGTTTCAAAACTTAGCTCAGTTTGCTATGTCGATTTCGGAACTACCAGACATAATGGTTCATGAACCTTTGACCATCTGTCTTATCATGGGCAGGTTACACTTGGCAACAACTCGACATAAACCATTACTAGTATCAGTGATGTTCATTTGCATCTTGGTCCGCATAGTTGTCACCTAACTCAAGTTCTTTACATACGTGACCTCACAAAGAACTTACACTCTGTGAATCTGTTGCTTGATCACAATTTGAGATTTTAATTTTTCAAAACAGGTGCTAAGAAACTTTGTCTCGTTCGAGAACAATCCAGAGGTTACACAATTATTGCCCATGCAACTAGCATAGACAAGATGTTCTAGCTTGTGGTTGTATCGCATGGCCACCAAGCTATGACAGCCAAGGAGGATGAAGCTGCCATACTTTGGCACATGCAACTTGGACATCTCAGTTTTGGCCACCTGAAATCACTCATCAACCATGTCATGGTAAAAGGACTTCCATCCCTGACGAAGCCTCATAACATTTGTGCGAGTTGTTTGGATGGAAAGCAGCATAGAGCCCCATTTGGCAAAAGCGGTCACACAGCAGCTGGTTCACTCAACTTGGTGCATACCAATTTATGCGGACCCATGGGTCCGTTTTTCAGTGGTTGTCAATATTTCAATTGTTTGTTGATGATCATACAGAGCATGCAAGGGCCTTACACAATCCAGAGGTTCCACAATTTGTTGTAGTGCTCTAAGAGTCTAAAGTTTGGAATCCCATAACAACAAAACAAGGATGGCATATTTGAACGGTTTGATCCAAACAATATTCAGAGAAAGCTTTAAGGAATGAAATTCAAAAACATTCATTATAGTATTTAGAAAATTTTCGCATTCATAAAATAAGAAATGCTCGCATTACAAAGCCGACTATTTTTAGATACAACATGATAACTCTATTAATGTCCACAGATGGCCAAAGTAGGCCAATGGGACTCACTGAAAAGAGCCGTTACAATGCACTGTAGCCATCAAAAAGTAATACGAGAATAAGCCAAAGTAAAGAATGTAGTTTACACTGAAGTGGAACAACTGTATGGAATAAAATTAAAGCCCCGAGGGTTACCCAAATTGGATAAACCTTAACATGAAGAAATAAAACAAAACAAACATTACTTAAAAGATTTCGCAGTTCTACGCAATGGGGTAGATTTTATACACCAAATTCATTTATGTGGACATAAGATAGGTGGAGATTTTGTGATTTTAACCCATATAATTAACCAAAATTATCCAAGCCATTGTGTAGCCAATGGTAAATGGGATGTGATAGTATGAATGTAACTCAAGTTCAAATCCCCACATTGTGATGGGCACTCCAACAATAATGTAGCACATGATCATATCGTCTGTTGTAATACCATGAAGCAGTTTGTTCCCATACAACTAATTTACAGGGATCCATCTTGGACCCCCATGAACCCATACCATCATATCCAGCATCTCAAGGACTCAATGATGGGGACAAGATGTCCCTCCACTATTCCCCCTGACTGGCCCACAAGAAGAGATGTCTCAAACAACAGGGACCTATCATAAGGAAATAGGGGATGTAAAACAACATGAGGTGCTGAAACGCCTCCACAGCATCCTTAGAATACCTAGATGTCCACAAGAGAACATGAGGATGTCCAGACACACCCCCAACCATCCCAAGGACTGGTGGGCATCCAGGACGACACTTAGCCCATTGTGGCTTAGAAAATATTTCTAAAAAAGGGAAGTTGGAAAATCAAAACCTCTAAGATCAATTCCAATATCTTCAGATGTCTGTCCTCGGATGCCATCTTTGCAATTTTTCATTCAAAAGAAAGCTAAACCAAGGTTTGCTTACACCTCCTACACATGCCCAAAGATGGGGTAAGATACTATGCAAAAATCACACCCAAACAGAGGGCTGAGATGACCAATTTATACACCAAGAGTATGGTTGCCAGAAAATCAAAACCTCTGATATCAGTTCCAACAAAATCATATGTATGTGCCACCCCAACTACTCACCCTCATATCCACTGGCCTAGAACTGGGGCTGAATCAGGTCAAAGGGGAAAGGTTCCAACTAATATGAGAGAAAAGTCTTCTACTTGAGCTCAAAGGAATACCAACATAGTTATATAAGCGTGCAATTTACAAGCACATAAGGATGCAAATGATGTTATTTCGTAGTTCTTCCTTGCCAATAGCAGCCTATTCAATATCACCCATTCTTCTTTTTCTAAGAAGGCATTCAAGAAAGCCATTCAAGGTGGTCCACCTTTTGTTCCTCCAAGAGAGAAAAAGGTTGTGGAGAACCCTTCTTGACAAAATCTAATCTAGGGTTAACTAATTGATGGAGAATTTAAGGAAGATATGGGTGAGGTGAGGTTGATCCATGATCAAAATTGGGTGGACAGATCGCCCACTGGCCACTGATAAACATAATTGTTACATGGAAAGCAAGGGCCTTACTTTCATAGAGTTGTTGATTGTTCCTGAAAGTGCAAGGATGCAAGTTTCCAATTTCAGATATTGAAGAATACTACAGAGGAAGATGGTCCCTCCAATGTGGTCCGAGCGGGCAACAAATGCAGTTCATATGTGTAGATCAGTAGGGATGATGTTTCAATACATTTACATCTATAGTTATCAGTTCAGCTGAACCTTGACCAGGTACATGTTTGGCCCAATTCAGACTTTTTTGACCTTCGATCTGGACTAGTTTCTTTTTTATATATATTTGATGTTTTAAAAATAAATAAAAAATATTAATACCATAGATTCCAACAATGTTGCTGCATTAGACAATTTGAAACAATAAAAATTCAAGTTTGTTGGTTTTCTGAGGTGCAGAAAATGGTCACCGCATTGGAAGATTTAAATACCATATGTCATCGTAAATTATTAAAATGGCCATTTTTATGGTGTATGCTCATATACACACAAAAAGAACGGAGGCAGTGTTGTAGACAAACCAACCTTCTTAGCCCATGGCGTTGAAGTCCGACTGGTGAGAATATTTGGGTCACAAAGAGCCCATCAAGGTTCAATTCCAATTAATGTCATGATAATACAATGTAAAACCATGATAAATGGTGCGTTTAAGTACCATGATAAATGGTGCGTTTAAGTACCATGACCACATGTCATGATGTTATATGGGAGGGGCCCATTTCAGCCCCATATAACAAATTAAAAAGCACTCTTTAGTTTCATTATCGACCCTATTGATTTATTCCCATCAAGTGATAAAGAAGTTCATGGAGGCTTTCAAAATATAGGGAGAATTAATTTATAAGATATACTCAACCCGCAGCCAAAAAATGAAAACCACAAATGATCTTTCCCTTTCAGCATTTAACAAAAAACAAATTAATTTTATTGTCTGAATCTCTGTAGTCTTATTGACCTGCTTGTTATAAGCCATTGAAGCTACACAGGATAATTTTCCAGGCATTGCATATGCATGGATAATAGCATGTAGTTGAATTATTAGTTCCTATCAGGAACAATAATATTCAGCAGATTCAAATTATTTTCATTAATTATATGGAATTGAAACGGGTCCCACCTGCATTATATCATCACCATGTTACCATGCCATTTCAACGAACCATATAGAGGTATTATATCACATGGAAAGATTGGAACCTGGGTCTCTCCATTATGAGCCCACCTTTTTAACCACTTGAGCTATTGCCATTTGATCAACAGCTGTTTCAGTTGAATTCTAAGTTTGATTGATTTGTTATTGCTTTTAAGAATTTTTGATATTATAAGTTTAGTTTACATACTTTTTATTGGTCCAAAGTAAGTTTTAGTGACATACATAGGCATTCTTGTGAGAGAATTTCAAAAATGGAAAAAATTAAAAATATCATCTGGACTATATCTGTCGTAAATTTAATGTTACTCAGAATGCATTTAATGCTAAGGTAAAAAATTCTTAAATATATTATATAATATGATGACATGGCTATTATCAATTGTGAGGCACAGTTTTTGAGGATTTTTGTGCCAAATTGCTGAGTTGCAAGACTCACTACAAGCGTTAGGTGAAACCGTCAATGATGATGTGCTTGTTCCAATAGTGCTCCAAGCACCACCTATGTTCACTTGTGCCGAATTGCTGAGTTGCAAGACTCACTACAAGCGTTAGGTGAAACCATCAATGATGATGTGCTTGTTCCAATAGTGCTCCAAGCACCACCTACGTTCAGCATTTTGGTAACACCTTTGAACGTGACTAATCAAAGTCTCACTTTTGAGACTCTAGAGAATTTGCTTCAACAGCAGGAACTAATTCAAGAAACAAAGACTAAAGATGAACGTGCTTTAGTCACACATCAAAAAAGCAAGAAGCCAATGCTGTCGAAGAAAGGTGGCGAACCCCCCCAACAAGAATCATCAATAGCAAAAAGGCAAACAATCAAAAATTGCAACAAGGACAAGGAAACTATTCACATTTCAATGTAATATTTTTCATTTGTGAGAAACCAAGTCATGTACTTCAAAAAAGGAAGTACAAGGGATATCGATTGATCGATCCTAAAACTAATAAGTTATATATAATCCAAGATGTTGTGTTTGATGAGAAGAATGAGTGTACCTCTTCTTCTAAGCCATGTGTTGTTGATAAAGCACCTATTGTTTTATTGTTTGATGATGATGATGATGCCTCCACAAGAGAGAGAAAGAGAGGATGTTGATTTGTGCGAATTGTTTGGCCGTAAAGCAGCATAGAGCCCCATTTTGCTCAAGTATTCACACAATGGTTGGTTCACTCGACCTGGTGCATACCAATTTGTGCAGACACATGGATCAGAGTTTCAATGGTTGTCAATATTTCAATTGTTCGTTGATGATCATACACAACCAATGTGGGTGAATTGCCTAAAGACAAAGGATGAAAGCTTCCATTATTTCCAGAAGTTCAAAGCTCATGTGGAAAAGATTATTGGTCTTGTAACCCACTTAGATCGAGGGGGGCGTACACCAGTAATAAGTTTTTTGCATTCCTAAAGCAGCATGGAATTAAACAATAGTTGACAACAGACCTCAACAAAATGGAGTTGCAAAGAGACGTAATCATACTATTTGGCAGATGGTGCCATGCATGCTGAGCAATGCCAAGTTGGCACTAGCATTTTGGGCAGAAGTTGTGTACTACAGTTTATTTGTTGAACCACAGACCCACACTTCCATTAAATGGTGTCACAACTGAAGAGGCATGGACAAGCATCAAACCTGTCGTGTCACATAACTGCATGTTTGGATGCACCACATTCATGCACATTCCAAAGCAAAAGTGGATGAAGCTTAGATGAGAAATCCAAGCGACATATCTTCATTGGATAGAGTAGTGAATCGAAGGGATATCGGTTGATCGATCCTAACACCAATAAGTTATATATAATCCAAGATGTTGTGTTTGATGAGAAGAACGAGTGTACCTCTTCTTCTAAGCCACGTCTTGTTGATAAAGCCCCTATTGTTTTATTGTTTGATGATAATAATGATGCCTCCGCAAGAGAGAGAGAGAGAGAGAGAGAGAGAGAGGATGTTTATTTGTGTAAGTTGTTTAGCCGTAAAGCAGCATAGAGCCCCATTTTTTTCAAGTATTCACACAGTGGTTGGTTCACTCAACCTAGTGCATACCAATTTGTGCAAACCCATGGATCCTAGTTTCAATGGTTGTCAATATTTCAATTGCTCGTTGATGTTCATATACAACCAATGTGGATGAATTGCCTAAAGACGAAGGATGAAGACTTCCATTATTTCCAGAAGTTCAAAGCTCGTGTGGAAATATTACTGGTCTTCTTGTACCCCACTCAAATCGAGGGGGGAGTACACCAATGATAAGTTTTTTGATTTCCTAAAGCAGCATGGAATAAAATAATAGTTGACAACAGCCTACAAACCTCAACAAAATGGAGTTGCAGAGAGACGTAATCATACCATTTGGCAGACGGTGCAATGCATGTTGAGCAATGCCAAGTCGGTGCTAGCATTTTGGGTAGAAGTTGTTCGTACTGCGGTTTATTTGTTGAACCTCAAACCCACACTTCCATTAATTAGTGTCACAACTAAAGAGGCATGGAAAAGCATCAAACCTACCATGTCACATAATTGCGTGTTTGGATGCACCACATTCATGCACATTCCAAAGCAGAAGTGGATGAAGCTAGATGAGAAATCCAGGTGATGTATCTTCATTGGATATAATAGTGAGTTTAAGGGATATCAGCTCATCGATCCTGACACCAGTAATTTATATATAAGCCAAGATGTGTTTGATGAGAAGAACGAGTGTACCTCTTCTTCTAAACCACGTGCTATTGATAAAGCCCCTATTGTTTTATTATCTAATGATGATGATGTTGCCTTCGTGAGAGGGAGAGAACAAGAGGATGTTGATAAGGACAACAATGATGGAGATGATCTTGCTTGAGTTGATGAGCCAGACCATCCACTTCAACTAGCACCCACAGGCCCAAGTGGTATCTCAATACAATTTCGATGCAAACTTAGATGGTGCCCAGACACATCTCGTATAGGACCAAGAACTCGAAGCAGAGTTTGAAACGAGGTCAACCTAGCCATTATGAGCACAATGGTGCAAAATTATGAACCTTCAATGGTTCAAGAAGCTCTTGCATAGAAAGAGTGGAGGAATCCCATGAACATCAAGTATTAGGCACTGATGAAGAACTAGATGTGGCAACTTGTTAATCTTCCACTTGGAAAGAAACCCATTGGTTGCAAGTGGGTATTCAAGATTAAATACAAAGTTGATGGGAGCATAGACAAATACAAGGCAAGCCTTGCTGCAAAAGGCTATGCACAAAAGGAAGGAATCGATTGTGATGAAACCTTTGCGCCAACAGCAAAGTTCAAGACAATTCAAATGGCTGCATAATTTGGTTGTAAGTTGCATCAAATGGACATGAAAAGTGCATCCTTCAATGATGACCTCGGTGAAGAAGTCTACATGGTGCAACCAGAGGGATTCGTCATACCTAGTTAGGAGAGGAAGGTGTGCAAATTCATCAAATCTCTCTATGGGCTGAAGCAGGCTCCCAAAGCCAAGTATGTGAAGCTCGATGAGCATGTTTTGTGACATGGATTTGGTCGTAGTCCTTATGATCTGAACCTTTACTTCAAAAGGCAAGGAAGAGATGTTATGATTATAACCGTGTATGTCGACAACGTGGTCATCACTAGGAGTTCAATGAAGCTAATTGAAGAGATCAAGAGAATTCAAGCGGTTGTTCAACATGACCGATCTCAAGCATAGGCATAATTGTCTTGGATTGGAGGTGTTGCAAACTGAGAACCATGTGTTCATGTCACAGATGAAGTATGTCAAGACATTGCTCGAGAAGTTTCAGATGACAGATTGCAAGCCCATGGTCACTGCAATGGAGATAGGGTTGCAACTATCCCAAAACGATCCATACCCACATGTGAATGGAACTCTCTATCCCCAATTGATTAAGCGTCTCATCTATCTGACCTACACCAGACCAGACATCAGCTATGCTATTAGTTCTCTTTCACAGTTCATCCAAGAACCAAAGGTGTGTCATTGGAAAGCAGCAAAGCGGGTACTCAGGTATATTCATAGTACAATTGAGTACGCTTTGGAATACAAAAGGAATGATTAATTCTCGTTCACAATATTCACAGATGCAAACTATATAAGATCCATTGATAACAGGAGATCCACATTTGGATATGTATTCTTTTTGTGATCCGATTTAATCTCTTAGGCAAGTAAGAAGCAACATGTTGCTCAATCTTCCACCAAGGCTTAATATTGCGCTACAAGAGTAATTGTTTGCAAGGCAATATGGTTACGTCACATCTTGTCAAGAGTGGGCATTCCACAAAAGCAACCAACAATCCTGAGCTATGACAACCAAGGAGTTCTCAAACTCATTTGCAATCCAATTTTTCATGAGCACACAAAACACATTGAATTTCAATGCAACTTCATTTGCAAAAATGTTCAAGAACATAACATATAGCTTCAATTTTGTCCAACTGTAGAGCAATGTCCAGACATTTTGACAAAGTCTCTTGCACATGTTAAGTTTGAAAAATTTAGAAACTTTCTTATATGTTCTATGATTGAGCATTGATGTAATGAGAAGGGGGAAATGTTACAAAACTTATATCATTATGATGTAAATCATTTGTTAGTTCCGAAGGCAGTTATAGGCAGTTACTATTCAGTTGTGACCACAGACCTCTTCATTCTTGATTGACAATTGTATATACACATCTATCACATCAATGCAAAGTTTATTGCAGCCAATCTGTGTTCCTAACAATGAAGATGACATCACCAGGCAAAAGTGCAAGTCATGACAAAGATGACATGGAGTCCAACAGTGACAAGGAAGATCTTAGTGCAACTATGCAATCAATGATAAACAACCTAAAGAGAATGATCAATAACGTGAAGGACGAGAAGAAAGACATCTGGTGTTCAAATTGTAAGATAGGACACAAACACCAGCTACCCAAAGAAGGTATACTACAATATTATGAGGTAAATGAACATGCGATTGTTGATTGTCCATTCAACTTGATAAGTGTGCATCATCAAAATTTGAGAGTGTAGAAGGAAGAAACAAAGTAGAAACACAACTCTTCAAACAGCGCCAAGATGTGACGAGTGGTCATTACCATAACAATCACCAAGGAAGAAGATAAAATACGCAATCTAGCAAGAGGTCTGATGGTGGTGGCAAGAATCAATTGCAATATGATACAGTCGACTATAGCTACAAGAAGAGGACTTGTAGAGCCTGTACTCGCAAGGGAGAGAGAGCGCGGTCAGGACTCTAAACGGGGCAGCATGGGTAGGCAGCATGGTGTATACTCTGGAGGTTGAGATCTAGCACTCCCAGAGAAAGAGAAGTGTAGGCTACACCTTGAGAGAAAGAGAAGAGCAAGGGATGAGAGAGGATGGTCATACCCTTGTGGGAAGTGATATGGCAACAAACAGTGGGAAGTGACATTGCAACAACTAGCGGGAAAGTTTTGTCAGAATTGGTGGCAGGAGCATGCACATAATCATCCATTGAAGAATGCATTCAAGAGTGCAAGAGTGCATCATATTTTGCAGATTCCGAATTTTAAGGAGTTCTTCAAAGGTACTTATTTGAAATGATGTAGATGTACGATACACAACAGTATATAAGTCAACTCATGATTGGGAACCATGAGATGCAATTGGTATTCTCGCCACATAATTTTCGAAGGACATTCGGATTGCCGAGTTCAAGCATACCAAAGAGAAAGAAGGCAATGATTTTACCTCAATGGAAGGATATCATGGATAGGATCACTAATCTCAATCTAGAGGAGGCAGCAAAATTGTTGAAGCACGAGAACTACAGACTAAATATGCAATAGTTAAAGACACCAGAGCTGCAATGTAAGATGAATGTAATCATGTCAAAACTCTTAGGAGAGCAGAGAGCCTCAGAGATGCCCCCTTGGCTCATACCGTACATAGAGGGGATCATGGTTGGTATTGTGTACGATTGGGCATCGTATCTGTCTTACCGCATCAAGAATTTTTTGATGCGGTATACAAGGAATTTTTCAATAGCTTTCCATCTTATTGTGATTATGATGAATGCTATGACACAAGAAAAGATGTAGTTTTTTGGTTCGAACACACCCAAGGTGATTTCAAAGCATCTAGCGACAATATATAGGTGGGTCCACGTGATGCCACTGACAAAACCGAGTACCTCGGTGAAGAAGAAGAAGGGTACTGCGAGGAAGAGGAAGGAAAAAGAAGCTTCGAAAGAGAAGTATAGTGTATAATCACATGGAGTTGATGAGCAACAGCAAACGGAGGAGTTGGTGTGGAAAGAGAAGAGGCATAAGAGGTTGGAGCAGCAGTTGGGAACTCAACCTCAGCATCAACAGCAATCACAACCAAAACTCATACAATAGGCCACAGCAAAAGTGAGTGGCAAAGAACAACGGATGATAGGGGGTCAAGGCAGGAAGCATGGAATGCCACAGGCAACAGTGCAATAGGAAAGCCTTATACATCAAGAGAATCAAGCACTGCAGGAAGGAGGATGACTCAAGAGAGGGTTGTAATGGGTGGACAACAACCACAAGACACAGTTGCATAGGTAGCACAAGAGAAGGAGAGGAGTGCGCAACGGTTGGAGGAGAGAACTACGCAACAGGCGCGGAAACCGGTTGTTGTGGATGTGGATGTAGAGGAACATACTGCAGTGGAGGTTGCATAGGAGGAAGGTGCAAGGAGCATCCGAGTGGAGAATGTTAACTCACCCGACAATTTTCACAATACGCCATTGCAGTTTGGTCAGCAAGTGAATCCATGTGGATGACCCCCACTGGATGAGGAGGCACCAATCGAGATTACATCTACAGCACCAGAGGCATCACCAACACCAGTAGTGCCGGAGGAGATAAGGGAGAAAGGTAAGCATACTACATCAGAGTTCGGTGTGTGGTAGAGATGTGAAGGAAGCCAACCTTTGCAGGCGCGAGAAAGAGAGCAAGAAATGGTGGCAACTGATGTACCATAGCCAATTCAGCAGGGCAAAGCAGCTAAAACACCGATTACCCTGACAGTCCACTGTGGAGAGGATGTGGAGGAAACAACCACCGCAGACGATACAAACATAGAGCTGGCAGAGGAGACGAGTGAGCATTTGCTTATAGAAGTGTCGAATTTGAGGAAACCACCAGTTCTAGGTGACTTTATAAATTAGCAGATTGATGCCTTTTTTGATAAGATGACCAGAGCAATGGAGAGAGTGCAAACTAAATTCCGAATCAGATGCATTGGAAATTGGCAACATTGGCAGCTGAGGGTGGAAAATGAGCTAGGCAAGTTAGTACATTGGGCTCGAGATGAGGAACGGACGAATAAACTTGCCAACATTCATCAGAAACGGCCATGGGAGTTGGAGACTGACAGTGTAAGAAATATGATTTGGTGTGAAGAACCTGCCAGAAGGAACTCAAACACTCTATCGACAACCAGCACAAGTCTATATTGATGAACGAAATTTGAGGCCTTGCCCAGAAGATGAAGCAACTATCAAGTATGTCAAGCTTGCACCTAAGCTAGTGAGAACGTATACCAGGATAAACTTTTTGGCATACTTGATTTAGTGGTTAGCCATAGGAGTGGAGAAGATCTATAAGGCAAGGGAAGAACAGGGTAACCAATTATAGGAATTGGAAGGACTTTGGCAAGTGCAGGAGGATTTTGAAGCAAAGCTGGCCAAGATGAGAAAGGAAGTTGAGGAGAAGATCAAGGTGCAAGAGAAACAAGACAAGTTGATCAGGTAGTTGAAATCAAAAAGTTTACTGAGAGAGCAGTTGTTGGATGTGAAGAATCTGGAGGTCAAGCACCACAATCAACTGATAGCTAAGAAGGATGAGCGGTTGGAGATGGCAGCTAAGAGAGAGGCCAAGTTGAAGGCTAGGGTGGCAAAGTTTGAGAAAAAGTAAAATCATTACGACTTTCGTTGGGCTCAATACCAAGTCTATGCCAAGAGGTTGAAAGAAGAAACTCAGGCCTTGAAACTACAAATCTAGGAGCTTGGAGGCATACCTGTTCCCACTCCTCAGCAAAACCCGAGCCCCCAGGACCAAAAGCAATCATCGATGAGGATGTCGACTAATTTAAAGGGGAGGGCAGATGTAGGAGCCAATTCTGACCAGCCGAAGAAATAGTGTACATAGTAGTAATAATAAGTGTGAAACACACATGAAATGAAATGTAAATGCAATTTTGTAGAGTGTGACGTCAAGGGTGATGACATTATTGTTAATTAATTGCAAATACAATATAATGTGTGGTAATGTACGTAATGCATGTGCGAATGGGGAAACAATTACGAGTGAGGTGTCCTGGGCAATAGTTGTTGGCAAATACTAGGCCCCAAAGTTAAATAGGACCCCCCATTCATTTGTGCAGTACCATGTATCAAGAGAGACTATGTTGTATACCAGAGACAACACTCAGTGTGTATAGTCTGTGTATCCATTGTTGCATTTTATTGCCAGAGCAGGTGTTTTGTCGTATTGATGCCGTATAGGCAAAGTAATACAATGATGATTCATCCTTCATTTGTGTGATATTGTTGCTACTAGTAGTCTAGCAGGCTGTGTATCAAAATTTGTGTGCAAGTGTGGAAGGTTGCAACCAATCATTGTACGAGGAAGTTTCAGTCCAAAACGTCGTATGAGAATTGTCATACGAGTGGAGACATGGGAAGCATCATACAAGTGGATTGCAGTGTGTCATTCAAGTGGTGAATTGTCATACAAGTCACTTGTTGGTTGTCGTACAAGTCACTTGTTGAAGTTGTCATTCAAGTGTTGTCGTACAAGTGAAGACCAGACCTATTGTATAAGTGGAACACTTGATTGCCATACAAGTGCATTGTCACTTGACTGTCGTACAAGTGCATGATGAGCCATTGTGAAATTGCATTGACTGCAGTCTTGTTTGGCCTCTAAATCTGTCATTTTGTTCCTCCACCATTGGAATACTCACCACCGTGCTACAACAAGAAGTTGATTATCTAACGCAAAAGGTGTTAAAAGTGGGGACACTTTGAAAGGAATTGCAATAACGCAACAACTGGAAGTAGTGGCAACAAGGTGGCAATAATGTCGATGGTGCGGTCCGGGTAATCACAAAGAGGCAAATTGTCTAAATAAGGCGAACAGCAGTAACCCGCTAAATCTTAATCTCAATGACATTGAGGAGACACAGTCGAACAAGGAGAGAGAAAAGCATGTGCTTGCAATCACGTGCACAAGCGAAAAATTTAGAAGAGTACCCTAATCCTGCTAATCCTGCCAAGAAGGAAAAATGGTAGGAAGCCCATGCACAAGTGGAGGAAGAAATGACAAAGAATAGCAACAAGAAGCAAAAACAAAAGGAACCCATCACAATGTTGGAAGATTCATTAGCAAAACAGTTGGAAATGGAAATTAATACTTTTATAATTTCTGAAATGTGCTGTATGATAGGAACAACCACCTAGTGTATGTCTAAGAGGCTTAAGAATGTTGTCACTTTGGCTATCGTTACACAAACCACAAATATACCTGGAAAGTGACTCAACAAGAGTCAAAGCTGATCCATTGTACTGTTCAGATAAATGTTCAAGCTGCAAAATTTTGAGACACAGCAAATTAGATCACTTTCAATGTTGGTTTATTTATTTCATGCCTTATCCTATATAAAACTAATAATGCTAATGAGCTGACTATGCTTATACAACATACATGTATTCTAATAAATACAAGTGTAGTTTGAACAGTTCCTAACGCAAACCTCAAGATTTCCCAGCTCTCCAAGTGAGTCTGTAAAAGTTTTTGTGAGAGGCTTTAATTCGTCATGCTGTGATTGCAAGCAAGAATTAAATTAGTGAGCAATGCTAGAGTATCCAAAACCAACACAAAGACAGAACACAGAGGCTTTCATTAGCACAAATTTTACAGGAAGCTCAACATATGGTCTAAATAGGAAGGGCAAGCCACCTTTTGTTGAAAGGAAAGATATACTAACCGGAAATGCATATTGCATATAGTTGTCATATGCATGGTAAAACCTGTTTAAATCAAAGAACAGCCATCAGAACAAGGAACAAAGAACCAAAATTTATCGTCACAAATTCTTTTTCCTATGACAATTTATTGATCACGTGGAACCTTTTCTTGCAGCTATATGAGCTACTGCTCAAGGAGACAAAAAAAAAAGCCCAAAGGCAGTGGATAGTAAAAAGTAAAAACCATTCCTTAAGCAAGAAAAACAAAGAACATTAAATAGACACAGCATTGAATAGATGAGTTCTCATAACAAATAAAATACTACAGAGTTTAACTGGCCATAGAAAGTTCAAAGAGCATGTTACAGCACAAACATTCAATTTGACCACTAAGAAAACCCTTAGGAGGACTAAGATAACAAGACTATATTGATAATCAAATGGCATGAGCTCAAGTGGTTAAAAATATGGACTTTCAAGGTGGAGACCTAAGTTCAAATCTTACCAGGCAATGTATGCATAATTGCCAAATGCCACTATGTGGCTTGTTTAAATACCATGGTGACACGATCATCTAATACGGGTAGGGTATGGCCCCTTTCCTATATAATCCAAAAATAATAATACTAATGAAAAAAAGGGGACCCAAAATCTATTTAAAAAAACAAAAGGGACCCAAAATCACAAGTCCACGGTTTTGCCCCAGACCAAGATAAAGAAAAAATAGAAGATAAGGCAAAACCTTGCACATGATGAGAGATTTAGGCACAAGACTGAAAAGTGGAAAACTATTCTCTAAAAGGGAAGGGAGTAGCAGAGGAGGTTTTATCTCAGGAAAAAACAAACTTGTGATGTATCAGTAAGGAAACAACTATGCTGGACCAAGAAACTGAAGTGGCATCAGAAACCCAATTTTAGAGAACTCAATGGACTATCACAGAAAGCCCCCTTAAACCACTAGATGACAGGAAAGACCTTTTTTCAAAACCTAGGGATAGTGGTGTGAGAGACGAGAGAGACCCTGTCTCAGAACTAAAACTAAACTCACCTAAGGACTTCCCATTGATATCAGGAGTAAAACAGGCCAAGAAGAAAGGAAGACACCCAGTAAAACATCGGAGGGCACTTCCCCAAAGACATATGATGGGGGAGCAACCAATTTAAAACTCGGTAAAAGCAGAAGGAAAATTTCAGATGTTGGAGCAGATCAAAACAGACCAAGAGGGACGACTAGGAGTCTAGAATTTAGAAGCAAAGAGACAGAGAAATAAATAGAAGAGGGTAAGCAGAGAACCCTACTAGGGATGGGTGTATCCACCCACAGCAGCCTAAGAAATGAGAGTCATTAGTTGGAATACTAGGGGCATTAATGCTCTTGGAATAAAAAGGCTGGATAAATCCTTGAGTGGATTACCAGCTGCAGATTTTACCATTACAAGAAATGAAGCTAGATGAGGTGGAAAGTAGAAAATCAAGAGTTAATTTTTGGAAGCAAGCAAACTTTACAAATGCGAACTCTAAAGGGGCCTCAGGAGGGATTCTCTCTCTAGGGCAAGGATATTTTGGAGGCCCAGGTCATCACAAAAAGCCTTTTTCAGATGACTATTATGATCACCCTTCGAACAAGCAATCAGACCGCTTTTTTAACAAATTCTATGCCCCTACCAGTCAGGGGAAGAAAACTCTTATGGAAAGAATTGAAAGATATAGGTAATATTCTAAAAGACAAGAAATGGATGATAATGAGAGACTTTAATATCTCCCTATCTCCAGATGAGAAAACAAGGAGGAAACCAAGACCTTTTAAAAGGAATGGCAGATTTTGGAGACTTTGTAACGGAGGTGGGCCTCCTCAACATTGAGCTTTAGGGATCAAATTTCACTTAGACAAATAGTAAATTGGTGAACAGGCCATTCAAGTTAGGTTAAGAGTATTAGTTTCTAGTGAATGGTATCAAGAGAGAATCAACTTTCAATTGACAGCCCTCCCTCGAATTGGTTCTTACCATAACCCCCTACTATTAGAAATGAAATGGGAGACCAGAATCAGCAAGAACAGACCCTTTAAAATTGAACAGATGTGGTTGGAAGACAAAGGACTATATAATAAAATAAAGGAATGGTAGCAATATCCAGTGGAAGGATCCAGCATGTATAAACTGGCAAGAAAGTTAAAGGAGGTCAAGAGAAACCTGAAGGTTGGAGCAAACAAACCTTTGGTAATATCTTTAGAAGGAAAAAAGAATAACAGCAGATATTGATGGAGGTGGAAGACAGAATGGCTCAGCAGAGTCAAGCAATAGAATTGATAGAAGAGGAAAGGAACTATTTATCAAAGTTCCACAACACTATGAAGAAGGAAGAAATATAGTGGAGACAAAGAGTTAACCTTTTTCTCATAGCAAGGTCCATTGAAATGTCATCAATGAGTTTAAGGACAAAATCAACCATGCACCAGAAACAGCCTGGCCTGATTTGCAAGAGCCATTTGATATTGAAATAAATGCATTGAGGTATGTTTTGGGAACCATGCTTATGCAAGAAGTAAGGCTAGCTTGTCATCATTCCAAATGGTTCAATTGGGTAGTTTTGAATTACCCTCATATGACAAAGCATTGTTTGCATTGGTATAAGCACTTAAGAAATGGAACTGTCATTTGTATGGTAAGGAGACCATCATCAATTCCAATCACCAATTGTTGCACTACTTGCATTCTCAAAGTAAGCTTCAACAAGCAAGGCACTTTAAGAAGGTACTTCAAAGGAGTGACAAATAAGTTGGCAAATATGTTATCCAGGCCATCTTTGATGCGGGAGCCTATCTTCCAAAGGGCATAACTTTTGATCCGACCGTCAGATCGGCTTGAGATTTTACGAGGAGCTAGATATTGAGAAAGACAATGTTGCGGCTGGGTCACAAAGGGACCTAGATCGCAGTTTTCAGGCCATTTCGGGATTTTTAGGGCCCTAATTCCTTCATCTAATGCCCAGAAAATGGATTTTAGTGTTTTTTTTTTAGATTTTCTCCCAAGTTACTAAAAATAGTAGGTCTTTGGCTAAAAATGACAATTTGCCAAAAATAGTAATTTCTTATCTTTAGGGCTTTAAGATTTAGGGTTTCATTTTAGGGTTTCTCTTGGGATATATATTCCCCTTGTATTGCATTATTAAGGGTGGATCCAAGAATGAGAAAATAAAATCATTACAGGTTTATTTTTTTAATTTGTTTGCAAATTTCATGTGATTGGAGGTATTTGTTCTAACCTCTTGTAGCTGGATTTACACCATTTGGTATCAGAGCAAGTTGGATCTTGTTGGGGAAGAGAAGGTAATCTTGTCAATTACATTTATTATATTATTATTATTTTCTATTTGGAATAATACATATTAGATTAGCATGAGGAGAGGAAGAGGAGGTTATGCCTAGGTTAACAAGCATGTGTAGGAGTTGCAGGCCCAAGTAGCTCAGTTGACTAGAGTAATTGATCGTATAAGGGAAAGACATCCAGCAGATTTTACAGATCTAGATTCTAATGAGACTGTGGAAAGAGACAATAGATCAGAGGTCGTTGTAAAGGAAGACCAGAGGGTCAGCCAAAGGAGCGTCGTTTTGAGGACAGGCTGATTAGGGCCTTGGAAGGAAATAGAGATGGGATCACGATTGATGTCCTTGAGTATGAAGAAGGGTTGAAACCACAAAAGTTGATAGACTGGTTGAATAGCATGGAGAAGTTCTTTGAGTGGAAAAGCCTTTTAGAGGAAAAGAAAGTGAAGCTTGCATGCACGAAGTTGAAAGGGCATGCGTTGATTTGATGGGGTCATCTATAGGAGAGGCAAAAAAAATGAAAGGAAAAGATTAAGGTCTGGTGTAAAATGGAAAAAAACTGAAGGAGAAATTTTTGCCTAAAGATTATGCCCAAACGTTGTTTCATAGACTTCAGAACCTCAAACAAAAGGATCAAAGCATCAAGGACTACACCAACAAATTCTACAAGTTATCAATTCGAGTGGAGCTTGAAGAGTCAAAAGAACAGAAGACTGCAAGGTATGTGAATGGATTAAGTTATGCCATATAAGATGAGTTGAGTATTCTTCGGATCCATAGTGTGGAGGACGCATATCGGTTAGCATTAAAAGCGGAAGAGAAACATAAGAGGAGTAATTTCAGAAGAGGAGTGAAGAAAGGACCAACCTCACCTTCCGTCAGAGGGCATGGTGGATTTAATCCCTCAAAGGAAGAATCTTCTAATACAAAGAAACAAGAAGAGTCTAGGCAGGGTCAAAGTAACCACCAAAGAGGTGGAGGATTTTAGAGAGGAAGAGGCTATGGTGGAGGATGAAATTGGGATGGCCCACGAAGGCAATATACCTATTATAGATGAGGTGAGGAAGGGCACAAGGCTTTTGAGTGTCCACACTATCCCACACAAGAAATAAGACAGGGAGAACAAGCTAGAGTCAATCTGGTTGAGGTAGAAGAGCAAATTGAGACGGAAGTCGTTGTAGACATGGTGGAAAATCTCATGATAAGGAGGACGATGATCGTCCTAAGGAAGGAGAAAGCATAGGACAATAATGGTATTGATTCCTGGCTGAATAATTATTTATAGTGGTAGTTGTGAAAATATGGTTTCAAATAAAATGGATCAAAAACTTAATTTAAAGTGTAAGAAGAACCCATCTCCCTACCGCATATCGTGGTTGAAGAAAGGGAACGAGATAATTGTAGATAAAAGGTGTCTGGTTAAGTTTTCAATTGGGAATACCTACAAGGATGAAGTATGGTGTGATGTAATTCCGATGGATGCATGTCACATATTATTGGGGAGGCCTTGGCAATATGACAGGAAGGCTACCCATGATGGGGGAAGGAATACTTACACATTCTGGAAGGATGGAGTAAAAGTGGTCTTGTTACCACATAAGGAAGAAGGGCAAAGTGAAAGCCTATTGACAACTAAGGAATTTGTCACGGGGATGAAGGAAGCTGGTTTTTGTTATGTGTTGACAGCAAAGAAGGTGGATACTGAGGATGTTGCTATACCACCCGCAACAGCAAAGTTGCTAAAAGAGTATGCATATGTCATACCAAAGGAGTTACTAGACGGATTACCCCCAAAAAGATATATTCAGCATCATATTAATCTAATTCTAGGATCGGTTCTTCCAAATCAAGCAGCCTATAGGATAAGTCCCATGCAGAATGAGGAATTGAACAAACAAGTGACAAAATTGATAAAGGAGTTGTTAGAGAAAGTATGAGTCCGTGTGCAACTCCAGCACTATTGACACCAAAGAAAGACGATACACGGCGGATGTGTGTGGATAGTAGGGTAAACAATAAAATTACAATCCAATACCATTTTTCAATTCCAAGACTAGATGATATGATGGATGTGCTAGCAGGAGCACGGTGTTTCAGCAAAATTGATCTACGTAATGGATACTATCAGATTCAAATCCAGGAAAGAGACGAATGAAAGACCGCTTTCAAGACAAGAGATGGGTTGTACGAATGGTTGGTGATGTCGTTCGGATTATCTAATGCACCCAATACGTTTATGAGGATGATGAACAGAGTACAAAAATTTATTGGTAAGTTTGTGGTTGTGTATTTTGATGACATTCTAATATTCAATAGGAATGAAGAAGAACACCTGTTGCATTTGAAATTAGTGTTAGAGTTGTTAAGGAAGGAGAAGTTGTATGTCAATTTGAAGAAGTGTAGATTCCTTCAGAAGAGTCTAGTGTTCTTGGGATTTGTAATCTCAAAGGATGGAATAAGGATGGATGAAGAGAAGGTGAAGGCAATTTTGGAATGGCCCATTCCAAGAAACGTGACAAAGGTGCGGAGTTTCCATGGCTTGGTGACCTTTTATAGAAAATTCATCAAGAATTTTAGTAGCATTGTTGCACCTATAACAGAGTGCACGAAGGGGAGAAAATTTGTGTGGACAAAGGCAGCAACAGAGAGTTTTGAACTATTGAAGAAGGTGTCAGAAGCGCCTATTTTGATATTGCCAGATTTTAGCAAACTATTTGAGGTTGATTGTGATGCCTCACATGTGGGAATTGGAGTCATGTTGAGTCAAGAAGGGCGACCTGTAGCATTCTTCAGTGAAAAGTTGAATGAGGTAAGGAAGAAATATTCTACTTATGATGTGGAATTTTATGCTATTGTGCAGGCATTGAGACACTGGAGACATTATTTAGTGGCTAAAGAGTTTGTGTTATTTACTAATCATGAGGTATGTAAATATCCAGAGGAAATTAAAAGGTAGACATATCATTTTTGCAAGAGTATACATTTGTTTTGGAGCATAAGGTCAAGTAAGCAGAATCAAGTTGTTGATGCTTTGAGTAGGCGTGTAGTATTATTGACTACTATGGAGCATGAAGTAGTTGGATTTGAGGCAATTAAGAAAATGTATGATTATGAAGAATCCAGTGTTGGGAGAAGTTGGTAGTGTTGTTTGTGATTATTTGATGCAAAATGGTTATTTGTTTAAAGAGAAGTAGTTGTGCATTCTTGTTGGTTCAATGAGAGAACATTATTAGAGAACTGCACAGCGGAGGTTTGGCTCGGCACTTTGGAGTGAGCAAGACGATTGCTCTTGTAGAGAAGTATTATTGGCCGAAGGTAAAGAGGGAAATAACCAGGTTTGTGTTAAGATGCAAAGTGTGCCAAATGGCTAAAGGCCATGCGTGATGAGGATTGATGTTAGATCTTTCATATGACCCCTCTAGTAGTTCCTAGCTTAGGTTTGCATAGTTTATTTCTAGCAAATTCATATTGTAAGTGAGTCTCCTTCTCACATGCACTTGTGGGCACTAGTTGTCTTCTAGTTGTCTTTTAGAGTGTTAGTTAGCAAGTGTGAACTCAAAGTAGGAAGTGTGTACTTCAAGTTAGCTAAAATGGATCTTCTAGTTAGCAATCTTAACTTAGAAGTTTACGTGCATTCTCCTTTGCACCTTTGTAGCTTTTGGTTGAGCGTATTGAATCAAATCCATGATTTCATGGGTTGGTTATGTATTTTGGGCCATTAGTGCCTATATAATGATTTGTAAATAATAGAACACTTAGTTGGATTTTCAATCCTTTTCATTGGTATCAGAGCCTAGTTCATGTTTGCACTAGGGCTTGTGAGGTGAGAGGATAGGAGATAGAAATATTATGAGAAACGTTTTCTCATTGAGGACTCGGTTTAAGCCCAAAGGGAGCTTGAAAACCATTCGGAGAAGGAAGTTCCTTCGCCGACAAACCCCTCGATCCAACTTTTTGCTTATGCTTAAGAGGTATAGGAAAAGTTTGCCCCAGAGTTCTTCATATATTGATCCTTGGAAGGGATTGGATCGTAGCTACGGTCCAATTAGGATTAGGGAGCCATTTGACCCTGCTTCCCCCCCCATTTTCGAGTACTTGAAGAGCTCCGGGAGGACTTCCAAAGCTAGGTCGTGTGTCGACTTAGATCTGGGTGCCTTTCAAACGCTGGTCGTGTGTCGACCGGATCTTGAAAGGAGAGCTACTGGTGGGAGCTGGTTGCTCACATTTTCATAATTTCAAGCTTTTCAAATTTTGGATTAACCCCCCTGGTTAATTTATAATTTTTTTTTCATATTGTGTTAAAAGGCTTTGGAATTTTATTAATATATTATTTTAATAATATATTATTGTAGATTGCTGCATTTATTGTAAAAAAAAAAAAATTTGCAATTTTATTTTTAATTTTGCAGCAAATCTGCTGCGTTCGGCCTCTTCGGCAGCGTACGGCAGCCTTCGGCACTGTTGCCGGGCTTGCCGTCGCTGGACAGCGATCGCGAGTCGTGGCACGCTATCGCTTGACTTGTCGACCGACACAACTTGTTGCCGGTCGACAACGCGAGCATTGTCGCAGCGTTCGTTGCTGCCCGACGCCGGCGCAGTGCCGGCAGCAACTGACGGTCTGTCGAGCATCGGCTCGATGCCGCGGGCTAGCGCCGCGACGCCGACATTTCGTCAGGCGTCTGCGAGCTTACGCCTGCGACGCAGCGCTGACGACCGGTCGAGCGGCTGCATCGTCTTGCGACCCGCAGAGCCTTGAGGCGGCGTCGACATTGCTGTCAGACGTCTGCCGAACTCGCGACCGCAAGCACCGAGGCCAGCACCGACCAGGCCGGGGCGGTCGCGTGCGTGGACCCCATTGTGCACGAAATTGTGCACATGGAAATTTGTGCGAGACGTGCAAAGAATTGCAAAATTTGAACATTTTAATTTTTTTTTTATTTTTCTGCACATCTGCCTTGGGAATTGTGCCAGGCAAGACTGGTGTTTCTGCACTTCGGGATCCGTGCAACTGGAGGTTGCCAAATTTTCATGCACAGTTGTATGTCCAGTTAGCAGCAGATTCAAGGGTAAATTTATTGTAAAATTTTAAATTTTTTACTATTTAAAGTTGCATGTTAAAAATTTCATTTTATTAATTTAATTTTTAATAACTTAATTAAATTCATTAATCTTTGATTAATTGAAATTTAATTTTTAATTAAGTTATTTTTAAATTAATAAATGTTAATTTTGCACTTTATATTAGTTTAAAAATTTCAAAATTTATAGCCTTAGGAGTAAATTTTCCATTTTAAGCAGCACTCCATTGTAACAAGGAAATTTGCATTGTACTTCCTTGATTTAGTGCTTTCTTAAACTTTACTTCTGGCTTATACCCGAGAACACATGGCTTCGACTTGGCTGCCCAAGTGGCAGAATTGGCCCATGTTGTAAACACTTTGGCAGATAAGGCTAATGACACTACCATGGCAGAAGTCCTTGGCAATCTTGCCATGAAGGTAAATGACATTTCTTTGCATAATGCCTCAACTTCTGCTCATGATTCTCGTTTGAGAGTTCGTTGTGAAGTTCCATTGTATGATGGATCCGGGAACCCTGATGTCTTGAATAGTTGGATTCTTGACATGAGTTCTTGGTTTGCTTTTCTCTCAACTTTCAGAAGATGATGTAGTGCCTTATGCTAAGCTTAAACTTTCTGGCTTAGCCAAAGTACTTGTGGAACGAAAACGAGGACAAGAACTCACTACATGGGATGAGCTTGTACAATGTCTTAAGACCAATTTCTATCCTTCAAATTATTCTAGGGAATTGGTTATTAAATGGTTTCGTTTTCGCCAAGGTACTAATATGTATGTACAAGAATATATTTTCCAATTTAACAGGTTCAGAATACTTGTGAATGTGGAGGATGATGTTCCAGGTTTGATTCTCAAGTTTCAAAGTGGCTTGTTGGAGCATTTGTACAGGGAACTAATGTTTGTTTCTATGGAAACATTGGATCAAGTTTTCAACCAGGCGCAACTTGCGGAGGACAAGTTCAAGGCGTAATCGTAGGCATTCTGCACACTTGTTACTCAAGTGGTTGCAAACTCATCAAAAGGGAATAATTCTTTCTCACAAAAGAAGAATTTTGCTCAAAAGAAGAATGTGTCTTCTCCATCTCCTTCTTCTCCTTCCCCTTCCGCTTCTACTCCTTCTTCTTCTTCTTCTAAATCTTCATCTTCTTCTTCTAAGAAATTCTGCAATTATTGTAAGAAGAAAGGGCATGAGAAAGCTGATTGCTTTAAGCTCAAAAAGAAGAGTTTAGTGATTACTACTCAAGAGGAGGATGCTTCCAAGGGTCCCCTTGAGTGCGTAGGAGAGAGTAGAGTATATACGGAATTACGAGGTAAGCTTAATGAAGTTACCTTAGTAAATGTAAGTTCTTCAGATGGGGCTCGTGATGCTTTGTTCATCACTCGAGCCCACTTACTTCACAACTTTGCAACTGATTGTATAGTGGATAATGGCTCGCAGAAAAATCTAATTGCGAGGTCCATTGTCGAGCGTTTGAAGTTACCTATGGAGCCTCATCCTCAACCTTATTCTTTGGGTTGGAAGGATAGTGGAAGAGGCTCAGAAATCACTCACACTTGCACTTTAAAATTTGCACTTGGCCCACAGTTCATAGATCAAGTCACTTGTGATGTGACTCCTATGGATTGTTGTGGGATTTTGCTTGGACAACCTTTTCGGTATGATAGGAGAGCTGTTTATGATGCTTTTAAAAGAACCTACACACTTCAAAAATATGGTAAGGTCTTTCTCATTAAAAGCACCAACACTCCTAATATCATTCTAAGTTCCAAGCAAACGAAAAGAGTAATTAAGAAAGGTGGTGATGTTGCTCTAATTTTCATTCGCTCTCAAAACACTTCTACATCTACATCCATTACAAAGCAACACTCTTCAATGGATAAAATATTGCAAAGTTATTCACACATATTTCAGGAGCCAAAGTCTCTTCCTCCAATTCGCACAATTAATCACAGCATTGAAATAATTCCGGGTTCTTCTCTTCCTAATGCTCCCATGTATAGACAATCTATTTTGCAAAATGAAGAAATAAAAAAGCAAATAGAAGATTTGTTGTCTAAGGGTTTCATTAAGGAAAGTACTTCTGCTTGTGCCTCACCTATTTTGTTAGTTCTTAAGAAAGATGGCACTTGGAGATTATGCATTGATTTTCGTGCTTTGAACAGAATTTCTGTGAAGAATAGATATCCCTTACCCCGCATTGATGATTTATTAGATCAGCTTCAAGGAGCTAAGTTCTTTTCAAAAATAGATCTCAAAAGTGGATATCATCAAGTGCGTATCCAAGCTGAGGATACATGGAAGACAGCTTTCAAGACGAAGATGGGCCTCTTTGAATGGTTGGTCATGCCCTTCGGTCTTACTAATGCTCCTGCAACCTTCATGAGGTTGATGAATGATGTATTTCGTGAAGTCCTTGACAAATTTGTCATTATATATCTTGATGATATATTGATTTTCTCAAAAACTTGGGAGGAACACCTTAGGCATATCCGAGCAAACCCTTGATCTTCTTGCGAAGAATCAATTATATGCCAATTCTTCCAAGTGTTCTTTTGGCAATACTTCAGTTTCTTACCTTGGCTATGTGATTAGTGAGAGTGGAATTCAGGTAGATCCCCTAAAAGTTGATGTTTTGCTTAAGTGGTCCCCTCCTACAACTCTCACTGAGTTAAGGAGTTTCCTAGGACTTGCGAATTTTTATCGCAAGTTCATTCCTCAATATTCCACCCTTGCAGCTCCATTGCATTATCTCACTAAGTCCAAAACTCCATTTCATTGGGAGAAAAGCCAAGAAGTTGCCTTTGAGAAACTCAAAAAGAAATTGTGTACAGCACCTGTGTTAACTTTACCTGACCTTTCTCAACCTTTTGAGATTGAAACAGATGCCTCTAAAGTTGCCTTAGGAGCTGTGCTCAAACAGAATGGTCATCCAGTTGCTTATCATTCGGAAACTTTTTCTGCTGCTAAGTTGAACTATTCTACATATGACAAGGAGTTGTATGCTTTAGTTCAAGCCATTAAGTATTGGAGACACTATCTTTTGGGAAAAGATACGGTAGTACACATTGATCATATGCCTCTCAAGTTTTTACAATCTCAAAGTAAAATTGAAGAATCAAGACATATGAAGTGGGCCTCTTACCTCCAACAATTTCACTTGGTGATCAAGTACAAAAAGGGGAAGAGTAATACTGTTGTTGATTGTTTGAGTAGGCCTCCAGCCGCTCTTGCCTTAACAATTATGTCCACTTCGCACTTGGGATTTCAGACTTGGCCTAATCGGTATTCTCGGGATCCTGATTTTGGAAAAATATTTGAGCAAGTGAGTAAGCCTTCTTCTTCCAATTTGCGTCCTTTCCAAGATTTCTACATCAAAGAAGGACTTCTTTACAAATTGGACAAGGTTTGTGTTCCTTGTGAGCCTAGAGTGTCACTTCTTAAGGAAGCTCATTCTACACTTTATGGTGGTCACTTTGGGAAGCATAAAACACTTCATCATTTGCAACGATTTTTCTATTGGCCAAAAATGCAGAGGGATGTGTTGAGATTTCTCAAGCAGTGTGCAGTTTGTTGTCGCTCAAAACCAGCTAATAGGAAGTTTGGCTTAGGCATGCCTTTGCCCATTCCTTCCCGTCCTTGGGAAAGCATTTCCATGGACTTGGTTAGTGGTTTTCCTATGACAGTGCGCCAACATGATTGTGTGTTCGTGGTGGTTGACAGATTCAGCAAAATGGCTAAGTTTATTCCATGCCGCAAGACAAGTTCTGCATCGAGACTTAGCTCAATTTTTCTTTGACGAGCATTTGGTGTTCCTTTGGTCTACCTACCAGCATTATCTCGGATCGTGATTCACGCTTTGTGGGTCACTTTTGGCATTCTTTGTGGAAGATTTTGGGAGTTTCCCTTAACTTTTCTACCGCCTATCATCCGCGATCCGATGGGCAGACTGAAGTGGTAAACCGTACACTTGTGCAAAGTTTGCGAATCTATCATCACGCTTCACCAACAAAGTGGGACTTGAGTCTCACGCATATTGAACATGCCTATAATAGGGCCCTACACTCTTCTACAGGTCATTCACCCTTTGAAGTTTGTATGGGATTTCAGCCCTTGGCACCTTATGAGTTACCTTTGTCTTTGCCTTCTCCTGTCACTTCACATCTTCAGAAGGAGCAAGACAAGGCACACTCATTTGTTCAACACTTGCACAATCTTCAATCAAAGGTGGTTGAGATTTTGCAAAAGACACAGCAACAACAGAAAAAGGCCATGGATCGACATCGAATTCCTCATCCTTTTCAGGTTGGTGATAAAGTTTGGTTGCATCTTGACAAGCGGCGTTTCATCGATAAGACTCATAGCAAAATCAAACCAATTCGCTATGGGCCTTATACTATTCTTCGACAGGTGTCCGAGAATGCTTTCCGCCTTGATCTTCCCGCACACTTGGGAATTCATGACGTCGTCAATGTAGATCTCTTGAAGTTGTACTTTGACTCTACATTGGAGACTGCACCAGCTATCAGTCATCCTGTGGACGTGGTTCCTGAAGCACAATTACCATTGGATGCAGATCAGATCTATGACACGAAGACTCGACAGACTCGCCGGGGGTCTACCACCTCATATCTTGTGGCTCGGCGAGGACAGCTGCCGCATCAGGCTCGTTGGATTTCTTTTCATCAGATGTCCCGTGACTTTCCTATTCTTTTGAAAGCATTGGAGTCCAATGCTTCTATTGTGGGGAGGCATGATGAGGATTGATGTTAGATCTTTCATATGACCCCTCTAGTAGTTCCTAGCTTAGGTTTGCATAGTTTATTTCTAGCAAATTCATATTGTAAGTGAGTCTCCTTCTCACATGCACTTGTGGGCACTAGTTGTCTTCTAGTTGTCTTTTAGAGTGTTAGTTAGCAAGTGTGAACTCAAAGTAGGAAGTGTGTACTTCAAGTTAGCTAAAATGGATCTTCTAGTTAGCAATCTTAACTTAGAAGTTTACGTGCATTCTCCTTTGCACCTTTGTAGCTTTTGGTTGAGCGTATTGAATCAAATCCATGATTTCATGGGTTGGTTATGTATTTTGGGCCATTAGTGCCTATATAATGATTTGTAAATAATAGAACACTTAGTTGGATTTTCAATCCTTTTCAATGCGCAGAATACAGGGCTTTATATGCCTTTGTCAGTTCCTACAAGACCATGGACAGATTTGGGCATGGATTTTGTGTTGGGGTTGCTTAACACACAGCGGAGTAAGGATTCAATTTTTGTTGTAGTAGATAGGTTCAGAAAGATGACGCATTTCATTGCTTGCCAGAAAACTAATGATGCTACTAGAGTTGCAAATTTATTTTTTAGAGAAGTTGTTAGACTACATGGTGTTCCAAAAACGATCACTTCAGATCAAGGCACAAGGTTTCTAAGTCACTTTTGGAGGACTCTGTGGGAGAAGATGGGGACAAAGCTACAGTTCAGTAGCGTGTATCACCCCCAAACTGATGGGCAAACGGAAGTAGTAAACAGAAGTTTGAAATATCTTCTAAGGTGTATTGTTGGAGAAAAACCAAAAATAGTGGGACTTAGCCTTACCACAAGCTAAGTTTGCATATAATAGTTCAGTCAACAAATCAACAAGAAAACTTCCTTTTCAGATTGTTTACGGTAAGAATCCCAATGGTGTGCTAGAACTGATTGATCTACCGATTCAAGGTAAAATTAGTGATGATGCAGAGGCATCAGCAAAGCACATACAAGAATTGCAAGAAGGTGTCAGAAAGAAGTTGCAATATAGTAATAAAAAGTATAAATTAGCAGTAGATGCAAGGCACATATAACAAATTGAAGTATAAGCAGATTGGACCATGTAATATTTTGAAGAAGATAAATGATAATGCCTATAAAGTGGAGTTGTCTGATGATTTTGATATTTCACCAGTTTTTAATGTTACAGATTTGTATGACTTTCATGGGGATGAAGATGAAGTTGAAGAAGAAGAGGACATAAACTAGGAGCAATAGATACCCAAGAAGAAGAAAGCAAAAATTGTGCAAGTACTTGATAAGAAGACAGTCAGTACCAGGCAAGGAAACAACAACAAACACTTGGTACAGTGGGAATGTTTACAACAGGAAGATAATACTTGGATTTTAAAGCAAGAACTAAAAAAGATTGACAGCAAAAAGTCGCAGGAGTTTGATCAAAGGAACTCGCAGGAGCAGAGTTCTTTTCAACCAGAGGAGAATGATGCGGGAGCCTATCTTCCGAAGGGCATAACTTTTGATCCGACCGTCAGATTGGCTTGAGATTTTACGAGGAGCTAGATATTGAGGAGGACAATGTCGTGGCTAGGTCACAAAGGGGCCTAGATCGCCATTTTCAGGCCTTTTCGGGATTTTTTCGGGCCCTAATTCCTTCATCTAGTGCCCCGAAAATGGATTTTAGTGTTTTTTTTTAGTTTTTCTCCCAAGTTACTAAAAATAGCAGGTCTTTGGCTAAAAATGACAATTTTCCAAAAATAGTAATTTCTTATCTTTAGGGCTTTAAGATTTAGGGTTTCTCTTGGGATATATATTCCCCTTGTATTGCATTATTAAGGGTGGATCCAAGAATGAGAAAATAAAATCATTACAAGTTTATTTTTTTAATTTGTTTGCAAATTTCATGTGATTGGAGGTATTTGTTCTGACCTCTTGTAGTTGGATTTACACCAATCTTCATCCAATATTTCAGTTTCAAAAACAATTTAAGTATTCTCAAAGCAAGCTTCAACAAACAAAGTACTTAATAAGGGGCTAGAAAGGAGTGACCACTAAGTTGGCAGATGTGTTTGCTAGGCCATCTTCATCCAAAATTTCAGCTTGAGACACGATCATGAATCTTAATCCTCTATCCAAGAGGTGTTTCAAGAGCAACATGTAGGAAATATAGACTTTGGGTAAATATATCAGCAGCATCTATCATATTCCAATGGGCAAGATAAGGAATGCGATGATTATCACCTCAAGGAGGTTCCCCTCTAGAAATTCAGGAAGCTTTTTATCACCACACGTAGCAAGAAAATTGTCAAAATTCACAATATTTTCCAAAAACAAACAAAAGCAATCCATCCACTCAAATCTTATACAGAAAGCATAAAAGGGCAAAAGAAAGGAAAAGAGACAAAATTGGGGGCAGCCATAAGCACCATAAATAATCACTACGTTATCCATAGGTAAGATTCACAACATTGATAATCAAATGAGTGATGGGAGGTATTTATACCAAAATCAAATCCCCAAATACATAAATAAACCTAACCTGAAGCCGACATAAGAAGAAAGGCTTTAAGGTTAATTACAAATTTATAGAGATGGGTTTAACCATAACAAGGTTAACCACTGCCCACAGGGCTTACATAAGAAAATATTACAATAACTTCAATACAGTGTACAATGAATGCCCATAGGCCTATCCAGTGTTATATCATACAATGTCGGCCTTGACCATGAATCAAATTACAATTTCAACACCCCCCATAATCTAAACTAAGGGGCCAAGGAGAGAAGACATTAGTGACAATAATATCTTCCCCCCATAATGGATGCTCTAGTGGGCCTCTATAGTTGAGGTAGATCCTTCATAATCCCCCTCATCATCTGGAAGACATCCACCAATCTTCAAAAACTCAGCTTCAATTCTTTGCAATTTCAACAAGCAATTTTTCGTTGGATACCCTTCGCTCTTGCAGTATCCACAGATGGTCTTTGACTTCTTTGAAGACTTAGCCTGTGGCCCTTGGACCCCTCAATCTTAGCCTCCTTAGATCTGAGTTCGTTTGTATGAGCCTGTATTTGTGAAGTGCCACCATAATTCCTCATTGCCACCTAAAAATGAACTAGGAGAGAAGAAAATTAATCAAGAGTAAGACTTTTTTTAAATTCCAAAAACATAGGAATCATGTGAACCATGAGGTTTAACATTTGAAAAGAAGAGGAGAGATTAGCAAGGACAATTTTCACGCATTCAACATCATCTTTCTTTTTGCATCTAGAAGATGTAATATCTGCTTTCAATGCCTTAAATCTCACAATATAGTTCTCAACGTTATCAAACTCAGCCAATTTGAGAGAAGAAAGCTCTAATTCCAAATGACTTACTTCAATAGTATTAATTTTTCCAAATAACTCATGCAATTTTGACCATACCTTAATAGGTTCACTCTCCTCTTTGATGTGGAAAAGAAATTTTGGTTCAATCAGCAAGGAAAATAGGCCAAGAGCTTCTTCTTCTCTTTGGTGATGAGTTTCTTCATCAAGGGCTGCTACTTTATCTTCTTGAAAAATGCACCATATGTTCTTATTGTGTAACAGGCCAATCATTTGGGTTTACCAAATACTGTAATTTTGCCCATTGAGGCAAGTAGCTAGGGCTTTGTGATCCATCTTACACAATTCAACCCCTAGCACTGCAACAAGTTTGTGACCAGATGCCACCAATGCATAGGGCTAAAAAAATCGTGCGATTTGAAAAACAAATGGGCTCAAAATGCTTCCCTATGCAAAAGTTATGGCCTCCAAAAGTTTTTCCGTAATGGACCTCAAAAATGTAAAAATTAAATGCCCAAACCTTAGAGATGTGAGAGCTAATCCCAATCTGCCACTTGGCAAATTCTGATTTGTTGCTTCATTCCAATCCTATTTCACCACTTCAGTTCCTCTACTTTACCAGATTGATGACACTTGTCCTCTAATTGGTTGACTAGGCTTATACAAGTGAAAATTTTGTTTAAGTGGTGCAAAGTAGTTCCACGTAGGCCAAAGTCCACCTTCTTTCATCTTTCTGTGCCAGAGGGATTCGATCCTTGCTCTTCAATGATCAAAAAACAACGCACCATCCACGATAGCGCAGCATTGCTTGAGAATCATAGGAGACTTCCCTTCCAAAAACATTAATATTGTCGCTTCTAAGCCAAAAGAGAACGCAAAAAGGATCATCGAAGGAATTCAAACACGGATCCTCCTATTTGCAAGAGCCTTAGCCATTTTAATATAGCCAACTAGCCAAATCCCCTTGTCGCGATTCTGATGACATGCCCGTAGACCATAACTTTTCAAACCGTTACAAGTAGAGCAAAAAGACAGGTGACGAGATTCAATCACTGTCCCATCCATATCAAATGCCCTATAGCCTGTTCGTCCAACCAGTTTGCCAACATCCGAGATTGCAATTAAAAAGGCAGTATAGACGCCTTTTGTTCTTTTCAACCTCGATTTGAACAGCCAGGAAAATATTGGATTCAAACCCGTCATGTAGGAGAGAAAGCGCCCAAAACTATCCCCTTCTAACCAACTTGTTGCCCTTAACAGATGTGCTCGAGCGGCATCCTCTCCTTGAAGAAGGATGTCCCGCCCTAGTAACACAACGTTGTAGAGAGCATGTGTGGGAAGAGGGCAAAATTTGAATTCAAAAAAATCCCGCCCTGCTTCCTTTCTATATTGACACCATAACATAATTGGAAACACAACTTGGAAAAATTTGAATTAAATTTTATGAGCATACCTTGGTGATAATAAAGCAAATGGTAGAGAAGGCATGAATTCTCTGATAGATCTAAAGGAAAAAAATGGCAATGCATGGAGTAAAATTTCCTCTGCTTCTTATGCTAAAAATGCTTGTGAAGTTTTGAGGAGTAGTTTGTCCTTGTTCTCAGAAGAAATATTAGAGACTCCGAATAACCTTTCTATGTAACCAAGCAATGTTGCTCCATACCCACTCTGATACCATGTCCAAATTCACAATACTTTCTAGAAACAAAATAGAAGCAATCCATCCGTTCATCTCATAGAAAAAGCGTAAAAGGACGAAGGAAAGGAAAAAAGACAAATTTTGGGGCAATAATCACCGCATTATCCGTAGATAAGATTCACAACAATTTGATAAGCCGACATAACAAGAAAAGCTTTAAGGTTAATTACAAGTTTATATAGATGGGCTTAACCATAACAAGGTTAATCACAACCCATAGGGCCTACTTAATAAAATATTACAATATATTCAATACATTGTACCATAGTTGAGAAAATTTGCAAAAAAAAGCGATTTTTTGCCAATTCTGATTCCAATTCGGCCTTGTCGAATAAATCTACATCGAAAATCACGATTTTCAAAAAATCATGTTTTTTGCTAAAAATGTCAGCCGTGGCAGAATGGGTTGGGAAAAGGGCATAAATACCTTGTTTTTTTCATTTTGCCTCATTTTTCTTGTTCCAAACTAGAAAAAGAGGTCTGCCTACCTGCTACCACACCAAACAAAACACTAAAGCACATCCTAACAACGAATTTTTTGCAGTTTTAAGGAATTCGAAACCCGCCCAAAGGATTCATCTAAGGTAAGAAAAACTCTTGCAAACTGTTTTTTTTTCTCTTTTTCTATACCACGCATGGTTTTTTTTTTTAAAACTGTTGCATTTGAGTTAGAAATTTGAAAAACTAAATCAAAGTTTCAGATTCAACTTTTTTTTTTTTTTGTCTTGTTTTTTTCCTCCTTTTAAGTAATGCTTCATAAGTACCGCTACCTAAACAATGTATGCAAGCCCATCTTTTCAGCTGTCAATGTTTCTTTAAACTAGGATTTAGAGTTTAGGTTTTTTTTAAGTAATTGTTTGTTGTTACTTGTTTCCATGTTCGCCACAATAAAATGTCGAAAAGAGATCCCGCATGGAAGTATGCAAGGGAAGGGGAAAAGAAAAGGAAGTTTTATTGCAATTTTTGTGGGTCAATAATTCACGGAGGCATATACCTCCTCAAATTCCATCTGGCAAAGCAAACAAAGCAAAATGCCAGGATTAGCCCACAGGTGTCGATTAATGTTGAGAGAGAATGCAATGCCCTCCTCTATAACAAATAGGAGAAAAAATAGCTCAACAAAGACAAAGCAAGGCCATGTCAACCCCCCTTCTCGACCTCGTACAAACTGTGTTGGCACTAACAGCACCTTTAGCCGATTTCACCACGAGAGTTCGAATCCATCAGATGCACATCCAAAAAGTGGGGTAGATGAATCCTATTTTGCGGAACGTTCCACGCCAAGGGCACAACCCAAGCTTGCGGGTATGGCCGCGTGGAACCAGGAGAGGCACAGAGTAGAGAGGAAGGTTGTTGCCAGTTTTTGGTGTTTTTCCGGCCTTCCCTTCAATGTGGAAAGGTCTCCATCCTAGCGGAGCATGGTAAATGCCATTGCAAGATGCTGCAAAGGATTCGTGAATCTGTGGACGACATTTAGGGTGTGCTTGAAGACCAACACAGGGTGTGGAGGAAGAATGGTTGCACTATCATGTTTGATGGGAGGGGAAGAACCTTAATTAATTTTTTGGTTGCTTCTGCAAGAGAAATTGCATTCCTCAAGTCAATGGATGCATCGGCACAAGTTAAGAGTGTCGAAATGCTTGCAAGGTATTGCTACAGGAGGTTGTGATGGAGGTTGGGAGGAGAATGTTGTCCAAGTCATCATGGACAACACAATAGCGTATATAGCAACTACTAATATTTTGAAGGAGAGATTCTCCATCGTTTTTTGGACCCCAAGTGCAGACCATTGTCTAGATTTGCTCCTCTCAGACATTGGGAAATTAAATTGGGAATTAGAGGTTGTACGGAAGTCCAAAGCTATTACAATATTCATCTACAACCATACATCAGGAGAGGCACAGGGTAGAGAGGAAGGTTGTTGCCAGTTTTTGGTGTTTTTCCGACCTTCCCTTCAATGTGGAAAGGTCTCCATACTAGCGGAGCATGGTAAATGCCATCGCAAGTTGCGGCAGACCAATGCAAGGTGTGGAGGAAGAATGGTTGCACTATCATGTTTGATGGGTGGATCGATGGGAGGGGAAGAACCTTAATTAATTTTTTGGTTGCTTCTGCAAGAGAAATTGCATTCCTCAAGTCAATGGATGCATCGGCACAAGTTAAGAGTGTCGAAATGCTTGCAGGTATTGCTGCGGGAGGTTGTGATGGAGGTTGGGAGGAGAATGTTGTCCAAGTCATCACGGACAACATAACAGTTGGTAAGATTTTGAAGGAGAGATTCTCCACCATTTTTTGGACCCCAAGTGCAGCCCATTGTCTCGATTTGCTCCTCGCAAATATTGGGAAATTAAATTGGGTATTAGAGGTTGTATAGAAGTCCAAAGCTATTACAAAATTCATCTACAACCATACATGGGTCCTCCACCTCATGAGGCAATTTATGTTGGGAGGCAGCTAGTGCGAGCTAGAGTTACATGCTTTGCCACAAACTTCCTTACATTACAAAGCCTCTTTGATGCAAAAGAGGCATTGAAGAAGATGTTTGTGAGTGATGAGTGGAATCCCAAAGACGCTGCTAGATACCGACTCTCCAGTGAAGGGCAGAAGGTATATGACTATTTGTTTGAGGATCCCTTCTGCATAAGCCATGAATGAGGCCATTAAGGTACAAGACTAAGTTTTTTAATTTATTTTATTATTTATTTTTTAAATTTAAAATACTTTTCCATTTGTGAATCTTGTATTGTAACTTTTTTTTATTGTAAATTTTTTTTTTTATTAGGGTAAAAACAGAATTTTGAAAGGGCCCAAACCCTTTTACAACACAAAGTCAGCCCATCAACTACACAACTGCCAAGGGCAAGTAGCCAAAAATCTCCTGGATGCAAGACAAATAGTATCCATCCTAGACCCCAATTAGCTGCAGTCCTCCCTCGTCAACTATGTCCTCATGGACCACCCCTGGGGGGATCCATCTCCTATTGTAAAATATTTTTATTTAAATTATTTTCCTTTTTTTCAGGCGTCAAAGCCTTTGGTGAGGGTTCTTTGTCTGTTGATGGAGAACAATCACCAATGAGGCTATGGATAGGGCAAAAGAGGCAATTGCATCATTTTATGGACATGTCCACACCAAATACAGTCCCATTTGGGATATCATTGACAAATGATGGGCATCTCAGCTCCATAGCCCTCTTCATGCAGTGGGGTACTACCTCAACCCCAATTTTTTTTATGTTGATACATTCATGGCCAACTATGAGGTGATGGCCTTTGACTATGCATTGACTGCATGTACCTTGACGACAAAATGCTCATTAAGATACAAGATAAGATGCAGGCTTATAAGAAATGTGAGGGCATCTTTTCCCATCCTCATTGTGCGTTCAAAGAAGGTCAACTATGAGGCCAGGTAACCCTCATTGAATTATTATTTATTGTCTTTTGATTTTGTTTTAAAAAATAATCTCAATTTACGATTTTACATGTGATTATTAAATTTTCATTTTTTTGGTTATTTTTAGATTTATGATGGGAGGACTTTGGTGCATATACGCCCAATCTACAGTGCTTCACCATCAAATTTTTATCTCAACCATGTAATACTTTAGGTTGTGAGCGTAATTGGAGTACGTTTGAGCGTATACAATCCAAGAAGCGCAATAGGCTTACAAAAGAAAAGTTGAATGATTTTGTGTTTGTTCATTACAACCTTTACCTCCACCATAAAAGAATTACAGGAACAAGTACCAAGGCCATTGACCTAGATGAGATTGATCCATCATCTGAATGGATCACAAAGCCACAACAAGAGCAGCAACAAGAGCCTCTCTTCTCCATCGATGATTTTGAAAACCTAGCAAAGGAGATAGTGTTAGAATATGGAGTCTCATATCATGTAAATTCTAATAATTAATTACTTTGTGATGGGCATCCCATCAATTCTAGATAAGGGGGTCCTAGAAGTATTAACTTGTCAATTAATTATATAAAAAGGTGATGAAATGATGTATTAAATTGAGGTGCCTAGGAATTAACATCCTAATTGGACGTTGAGATTACTTAAAGCATGTGGGACCCATTCTTAGGATAAGGATGAGGTGGGGTGGAGTTAAGTGAAGCAACTTCCTTAATTGAAGGTGGAACTAGAGACTTGATGGATAGAGATGGAATAGTTAGATCTCAGCTAACTATTCCATCTTATCTTATCCATGCACAACTCTACTTATTTAAGGAGGTGTTGGAATTCATTTTGTATTATCATCATCATTCAGGTTTGGCATAGAGTGAAAAGGGGGAGGATTTGGAGCTTTGTGTAGGAGGATTGTTGATTGCCCATTTGGAAATAAATCTCTACACAGGAGGCTGGTCTTATTTTACTTCCTGGGGTTTTTCCCGAAAAGGGTTTTCCCCGTCAAATCTCTCTCTCTTTTTCTATGTGTGGGGTAATTTGTATATATTCTTTGATGTTGTTGGTAAGGTTTGATGCAACTAGATAGAGGTTGAACGTTTTAATTTTTGAGATTATAAGGAACACATTAACTATCATAAAATGTTTCTTGTATAGAAATTAAGGACCATCCATAAGAATGTATATGGCTGTAAATCATTTCAGACCTCTAAAATGAATTTACAGCAGACTGTCACATGTTTTGTTGACTGTAAAATTGTTTACAGCAAATTTTCTGCATGTTCTATTTGACTATAAATGTAAGACAGTAGACTGTTCCATTAATGTACTGGCTGTACATGAATTTACAGCATGCTGATTGCTACTCCTCCCTAGAAGATTAAATGTTTAGGAATTATTTCCGCAGCTTTAATTCCTTACAGATAGCAACCAATGATGTGGAATCTAATGAAGCTGAGATTTGCATTGAGGTGAAGGGCTTAAATAGGCCCATTTTAAAACCAATTTCCCTTCCAAATAGCAACAATCTGCCAAATTTGGAAGATATGCTCTTATCGAGCTGCTTATTTCAAGGATTGTCTATCATCAATCCAACTAGCAACATCCCTCTAGAAGATATTGCCAACTACACTTATCTAGAAGACTTACTACCAAGTCCAACATGAGCAATCTAATTCTCACGTTTTACAAAGTATTCATAAAATTTTAAAATAAGACTAAGCCCCTAACAAGACTAAGTCCCTAAGTCCCTAATAAGCCTAAGTTTATTAAGCCTAACAACATAAACCTAGGCTTGACAAATGATGTCCTCATCATACCTCCCCACAATAGAAGCATTGGACTCCAATGCTTTTACAATAAAAGTGGGCTTATTTGGAGGAACTCGAGCTGGATGAAGTGGAAGCTGCAAATCAGGTGTCGGATGGGCAAGAGTACTGATGATGTCGAGAATGCCAAGAGGTGCCTTATTTGGAAGACAACGCTTGGTCACAACTTGATTGCCAAACCGAGAAGGAATTTGAGGAAGTAGTTGAGGACCAATGGCCTGCTGCTGAGTCTACTTCAAAACAGGAAACTATCGAACTGAAGAAGTTTGTCGAGATGAGGGCTGCTGAATAGCTGAAGAAGCACCAAAAGGAGCAGCTAGAGCAGCTGGAGGAGGTACTAAAGAAGGAGAAATCGCCTCCTTGTGCAGAGAAGTTGGTGTAGCTGGTGCTGGTGTGTCCTGTGGCCAGCTGAAGATCAATGCAATCTTTTGCGGCTGAGTGGAGCAGAGCAAGGGCGTGGTATTCTTGTTGCAATGAATGAGAAATGTCTTATTCTCGTGATGCAATGTGTATGTGTTTTTAAAAGCATCATATTGAGCCCTCTTGTCATATTGGTAGGGCTTTCCAAGAATTAGACCACAACAATCTATTGGAGTTGCATCACAAGTGACTCTGATACCATTGATGTGGAATCTAACGAAGCTGAGATTTGCATTTAGGTGAAAGGCTTAATAACCCATTTTACAACCAATTTCCCTTCCAAATAACAACAATCTGCTAAATTTGGCAGATATGCTCTTATCGAGCTGATAATTTCAAGGATTGCCTATCATCAATCCAACTAGCAACATCTCTCTAGAAGATATTGCCAAATACACTTATCTAGAAGATCTCATACCAAGTTCAACATGAGCAATCTAATTCTCATGTTTTACAAATTATTCATTAAATTTAAAAAAAAAAAATTACACCCCTAACAAGACTAAGTCCATAAGTCCCTAATAAGCCTAAGTTTATTAAGCCTAGATACACTAGGCTTGACAAATGATGTCCTCATCAGCCAAGGCACAAGAAGAGGCATGGTCACAACAACAAAGAAAGACTAGAGTTTCTCCTAGGGCAAAGGCCTTCAAAGATCTTGAGGCATTGTATTTGTCATGACTCATGACACATTTTGTAATTTGTACCTTTTTTATATTATAAGAAATACAAGAATATTTGAATTTTGGATGCATTAAAATTTCTTTATTCAAGATGTGTTTTAACTTTTGTCACTTTCATGTGTAATTTAAGGCTTTAAACTTGTATTACTTGCCACTTTCATATGTAGTTTAAGCTTGTATCACTTACAATATTAATATTTGATTTGCATAATGTTAATTCATTGTGATATGCATGAAAAAAGTTTTTTTTCAATGAAAATTTGCATTTTTTTCCTTTTTTGTGTCGATTTTTTGCCAATTTCCGATTTTTTCCATTTCTAGTTCCATATCAATTCTGATCCGATTCCAATTTTCTCAACTATGCATTGTACAATGAATGCACATAGGCCTATCCAATATTATATCATACAATGGTGACCTTGGCCATGAATCAAATTACAATTTCAACAAAGGCTTCACTTGATGAACAATGCACGTAGTTCTAAAGTATCAGGTTACTTTAGGTTGGCAAAGAGAATAGCGAATTTTGAAAGGTTTGTGTATTGGTCCAAGATGGTAGAGGATGTATCAAGTTTCTTCCAAGAAGGATGTACATTGTCTACCACTCATAAAACAAGCAATAGGAAGAACTGTACACTCCACTACCACTCCATCAAGGCTATGGGAGAGAATCTATATGGATTTCCTTGGGGGTACATATAACAAGACAAGGCCCTAACTAAGTTCATGTGGTGCTAGAAAGTTTAGTAAGTTGTGCATTCGCGTTTCATGTAAAAATCCTATTTCAGTCCAAGAACCATCTCACAAATGCTTCAACAATATTTGAGTTTGCTTTGGATTGCCAAAATTTATCAATTTTTTATATTAGATACAGTATTTTTAAGCACACTTTGTACAACCTTGAGAGACAAATGAAAACTCCATAAAATAGGTCCACTACTATTCATCAAATAAAGCAGGAAATCACACCTTGGCTTTATTGTTGAATGGCTACCTAGGATCAAAAAGCTTAGGGAAAGTTTAGCATACATCCAGCATGATCAAAAAAAGTTGTTTATACACTTCCACCCTATGTTAATATTAAGGCATGAAATGGGTATCTCCAATCTCCACCTAAAATGATACATGCCATCCCAAAAATGTACAGATAAGCATCCAATAAAGAAGTAAGCAAAGCTAATAGGTTCATTAAAAGGAGAAGGTTGGAAGATACTGCTGGAAGATATTATCACCAAGTACGAAGTACCTTCAATAGCTATTACAGACAATGCCAAGGTGTTCACTAGAGGAAAACCAACCCAATTCGCACTAGAAGATACTATCACCAAGTAAGGAGTACCTTTAATAGCTATTACGGACAATGACAAGGTGTTTACTGGAGGAAAACTAACCCAATTCACGCAAGAAAATGGCTTTGCATTGAAAACCTCCTCACATTACTACCCTCAAGGTGTCTAGCAGAATCGACGAATAAGAATATAGTCAGCATTCTAAAGAGGACAATTGTCAAGAAGCAAAGAGATTGGCATACTCAGTTAAAAAAAAAATAGTGGGCTGACAAGGTAACTCCAAAGGCTCCTATAGGAAATTTACCATAAAAACTTGTCTTCGAAAAAGAAGCAATATTGGTAATCAACCTAGAGCTCTCTTTACACCAAATGGCAAAACAATTAGAGCTCAAGGATAGTAAGTAGTAACATTACACAGATGCAAGCAAGGCTAGACGCATTGTTGTTCCCTGAGGAAGAGTGTAAAAAAACTTATAAGAAATTCGTCCAACATCAAGCAACAATTAAACAACGGTTCAATAAGAAGGCAATGGAAATCGAATTCAAAGAAGATAATCTTGTGTTCAAAGATGAGAATCAGGCTAAGCCAAGTAAGCAAGTAAAGTTTGATTTGCTTTGGAGTGGTCCATATCAAATCATTGAAGTTCAAGGCATTAATGCTTATGGGTTAGCTACTTTAGATGATCGACCGCTGTCCTTTTCTGTCAATGGGCAGCATCTAAGACACCTCTAACCAGTTTAAGGCCATTACCAAATTTGTATATATGTATAGATATTTGTATATATTCTCTTCTTGTACTATTCTTGCAATTCATTTGAAGTCATGGTTGCCAATGGCCGTACTCCAATGTGCAAGGGCAAATGTAGATATGTCAAGGTTGTGATGGGAGACTATAACCTTAGGGTAGACATGTTTGCCCTTCCTTTGGGGGGTTGCGATATTGTGTTGGGAACTTAATGACTTTGCACCCTGGGCCCGAGAGTATGGGATTTTTTTGAGCTATGGATGCAATTCACCAAACATGGGAAGCAATACACTTTCTGAGGCATGACTATAGGTCCTACCCAACTCACTAGCTCACATCGCATGGAAAAACTTCTAAAGAAATCATCTCAACAAGCAGTGGCACAATTGTTTGCACTACAAGCTTCGAATACCGGTGATACAGTTCAATCAGTTGGATTACAAGAAATTGTGGATAAACATGTCCATGTGTTTGCAGAAGCACAAGGGTTACCACCACAACACTCTCACAATCATGCCAAAGAGCTTGTCCTAGGAAGCTTACCGCTGAACATTCATCCCTACTAGTACCCGTATATGCAAAAGACTGAAATTGAGAAGATGGTACAAGAGTTATTAGCAGCAGGGGTCATTCGACCAAGAGTCAGCCCATATTCTTTCCCAGTACTCTTGGTTCGTAAGAAAGACGGAAAGACAGGTCTTGGCAGTTATATGTGGATTTCTGAGAACTTAACGAAATTAGCATTAAGGACAAATTTCCCATTCCCGTCATTTATGAGTTATTGGATGAACTCCATGGTGCTTGTTTCTTCTCAAAGCTAGATCTTTGTTCAGGTTATCATCAGATCAGTTTATGAAAAGAAGATATTTTGAAAATAGCATTCCGCACTCATAAAGGCCATTATGAATTCTTTGTCATGCCATTCGGTCTTACCAACACATCGTCCACCTTTCAAAGTCTCATGAATGCAATTTTTCGACCAATTTTTGCATAAATTCATTTTGGTCTTTTTTGACAACATTTTGGTTTATAGTCATACATAGGCAGAACATTTGCAACATTTAGACCAGACAATGATGGTGTATGGGCCCATTATGATGTAACATTAATAAGTCCCCTCTTTTATGTAGTCTACATAAAGACGTAAGTTGGAGTAAAAAAAAATTATGAATTGGAGTAAAAAAAAATTATGAGTCGGAGTAAAAAAAATTATGTTTTCTCTCCGCTCTACTTCCAAGGACTTCCAAGGAGGTTGCCCACCTTCAAGAGGCTTGCAATATCTATTCAGATTAATTAATATAAATTATTATTTCTATCCAGTTATTTTCTTGAGTACTGTTATTTTCATTTTCCCACAAGCACCATACACCTAGTGGTACACTGGTGACATTTGCCAAATTATGACCATGACTCTAAAACCCTCGAGTTATAATCACACTATGACCATTTCCCTCTTCCTCTCTCGTGAGTGCAAATTTACAAGTTAACTTTCCACTCAATCTTGGTGATGCGCTGTCACAAGTCTATTAACAATCTATTGGATGTGACATAATAATATGGAAAATGGGTACCTTGATTAAGGACTAACATCCATGAGTACAATGCATAGAATTGTTTGGTCCTTTTTCTCTAATACTAAAAATAAGGAAGCATGTCTCCTTTGAATTCCTCGCAACTTAAATGTGTTATTGAAAACCCCTCCCTTCGCCACTCAAAAAAAAAAAAATGCGTGACTAGAAAAAGAAGTAACGCATAGAACAGTTTCGTGTGTGTCACGTTGGAACACATTCAGAGGATGATAACATTTCAGAGACGCGGGTAACTTATTTAACTGCATACGCGATCTTCTCTGAAACTATGGTGATTGCAAAAGTTATTTTTTTCTGCTAAAATTTATGGTCGCAGAGACCTGTCAAACAAAAAAAAAGGGGAGATTGCTTCTGGAAAAAACCTGGATCACTGCTCCTACAAAAAAAACTTTCGCAATTCGCAAAATTAGAATAGAAACCAATGATGCGCTTGAAGGGACAGAATCGGTTATTAAAAGTTAAAAATTGGCGTTATTAGGATCAAAGAGCGCAACAGAAAAACTTTGAAGGTAGACAAATAGCGCTCACATCTGTCGAACTTGTTCCCTTAATTCAGCTTTCCTGGATGGCCCATAAATAGGGAAGCTGCCCACCCTACATGGCCAGCAAAGAAGCAGCACCACGAATATGATTGATATTGATGCCCTCGATCTCTTCGTCTTCATTTTCATCCTCGCAGATGCGCTGACCCCTCCTGATTCTCCTTACTCTCAACGGGATGGAAGCAGCAGATTCCGCGTCATCATATAAGATTTGGTTTTCTGTCACGTGAGAGGAAATGCAATGACCTGGAAACCCTGCTCTAATAGAGAGCACGTGCCCTGTACATAACCAGGTCACTTCTCGGAAAATGCAGACTCTCCTTTGGCTCTCTCCTTTGGCATTTCTATCAGCGGATAACTCCGACAATGTCAATAGCTCCGTATATTCACTAGAATATCTTTATCTTCACGCGCAAGGAGTTGTTTGGAATAAAATGAAAGGTATTTGTCACTTATAATTTTTAGGGTTTAATATTTATTAAGAGGAGATAAGTAAAGGTAGTAGTTTGATTAATTTGATTTGATTTTGGTGAGTATGCATCAAACCCATGGTGATGGTCTTGGCTATCAATAGTTTCCTTCATATTAGATCACTAATAAAAAAAATGAGATAGAGGTTATAGCAGCAGCTCAAAAATTTAAACCTAAAACTAATAGTAAAAAATAACTAAATAAACAGCTCCTAGAAAATAATAAATAATTATCCTATAACCAAAAAAATCAAAAAATTAAATAAATATAATATACAATTCTATTCTTCTTTAAATTCAAATCTTAAATTTTTTATTCAAAATTTAAAAATAAAAAAAAAACAAATTATTTATCAAAATCAAACTCATCTCTTTGTATTTCTATAAATCTAAGTTCGGCCATATGTGCTAAGTTATTACCCTTATGTATAAGGGCATCTCATTCCCAATCTCGTTACCATGATAATTTTGCGTTATGAGCTCAAACCAAACCTCAAATTGTAGACCGTTTTGTCCAGGTGTTTCCAATTGCGTAACTATAATTTTATTAAAAGAAACTTTGATCATCCAAAGAATTAAATCTGGTTATTTATGAGTAAGTACTTATCAAACTGCCTATCCTTTTTAGGTCTCTCCTCACATATTGCGGATTATGACCATGTAATAAATTCAACAAAAATTATAATATCTATGTAACTAGTTTCATTTATTTATAAATATAGCTTCTACTTGATTTATAATATTGATAAAATATTTAGGTTTTAAAAAAAAAATTGATTTTTCAAGGTCTAAATGAAGATTAATGAAAAATTTTAAGTATATAATTTTAAAGAAAGACATTTAATTTTTATTTTTTGATTTGGTTACTTTGAAAAACCCTTACAACCGAAGCTCAAGGTTAGGGCTAGGTCTCCCCATCCCACCATGACCTCTTATAAGGAGGAGAGTTGACCTTATTAATAGGGGATTTAACACACAACCACACACACCGCGGTTTGAACCTTGGACCCTTCGAAGAAGAGCCAAAGCCCGACCCATTGCGTTGTTCTCCGGAACAAAAAACATTTAATGTTAATAAAAGAGGAGATATAATTAATTAACCAAAAGTTATAAATTTATAGATTATTATTAAATAGTATTTGGTTCAATCAATTAGATTCTTCAACATTGAAGGAGAAGACTTGCATTTAAATCTTGCCAAATGATACATGAATAATTTTCAAGCTATTGTGATACCACTACTTGGTGATGATGTAATATAGGTGGGAACCGCAACAATCCCATATAACCAATTGAAAAAAAAAAACTTATGTTATTGGTTGTTTAAAAAATAAATAAATATTAAAAATAAGATAAAGGAAAAAGTTATTTTTTAGTATATATTATAAAAAAAAATTATATCAAAGTATAAAGGAATGAATAGAAGATTAATTAATTTGTTGAAGCTTGGGTTTTCATCTAAGAGACCGAAGTTCAAACCTCGACACAAAGGGACCCAACCCCTCATAAAAACATGTGCTTTACCCTAATATTTTTTTAAGTCCTAAAGGGAGATCGTAGTGGTAAGTCCTTGGGTTTTCATCTAGGAGATCCATGGTTTACCCAAAAAATATTTTGGGAGGGATACCATAGTGGTAAGTTCTTGGGTTTTCATCTAGGAGACCCAAGTTCAAAACCCGATATGAGGGGATTGGAACCCCTCATAAAAACCCATGCTTTACTCTAACATTTTAGTCTATTTAGGATACTGCAGTGGGATTTGGTCTTTTTTTGGGAGGTCCGAGGTTCAAACCATAACATACCTAGAAGGGGATAGGTTGGATGGTAGTGGTCGAGTGTTTGTCGATTGGTTACCCTAGTTTGATACCCTAGAGGGTTGGAATCTCATTGACTTTGTTTTATCCAACAAGCTAGGGTTTATAGAGGCAACATCAAATGATGTTATTAATTTCCCTATGTATCAAAAAATATAATAATTGATTAAAAATAACTTATAATATAAATGTGACCTTCTATTTGGATGGATACTTGGTGTGATAAAAAACCACTCAATTTAGATCCAATTTTGGAACATTGGATGATATTGCTTCAAGAAGACAAATATGGTGATAGGGTTTCAAACATTTTGTACAAGGACCGAGAAGGAAGATACAAATGGAAAGAATATTTTTTTACAAGTATACAAGACATTGATGCTAAGAGGCAATTGAGTAGAAAGATAACAACTATGATTATTTCGAGGGGAGCCAAAGATAAATTTATTTGGGAGTTGAATAGCTCAAGAGATTACACAAGAAGAAGTGGATATAATGTTCAACACCAACAAACTTATAATGTCACTACAATATGGAGATATATTTGGGATAGCCCAAGCATTCCAGTCAAAATATTTGTTTGGCTAGTAGGTCATAGAAGAATTTTATCTTGGGATAACCTTATGAAAATGGGTTTTCATGGCCCCTCTCAATGTGTTTTTTGTAAAAAGGAGGAGAGTATAGACCATCTCTTGGGACATTGCTCAATAGTTTGGAATCTATGGCAATGGATTCTTAATATGTTTGGTAAATGCATGGTGATGAATAGTAGAATTGAATATTGGTTAAAGCAATGGCAAAGCACTTATATTTTACAAACAATATGGGAGATCAAAATATACAATACTTTGGACTATATGGCTAGAAAGAAATAGAAGAATATTTAAAAGAAAGGAATGTAGTTTAGAGGTAATGAAAAAGAAATATGTTTAGCCATAGAGGGGTCCAAACCAACCCTATCAACTCACCCAGTCCCTAATATGGAAGCAAATAGCCTTGATAGATGGAGTCAAGTTATTAAATGAAATTATGATGTTGGATACAAGAAAAGCAAAAAGAAGGCAAAGGATATTAAGTGGAAACCACCAGATGTGGAGTGGGTTAAATTAAGTTTTGATGGATTTTTTTTTTTTTCAAATCTGACCAAACCTCGAGTGGTGATGGTGAAGCGGATGGTATAAGTAGAGACCAATGATGGCAATGGTGGGAATCGACCCTTTGGAGTGGCAGTCGAAGGATCTAGACTAGTTAACGAAGTCGCATCTGATAGTGGAGCGATATTTTTAAGGAAGCCCCCCAAGGTCCCTTGAGATAAGAAACCTCCTGATAAAAGGCTTGTCGAGGGGCCCATACCCAATAAGAGCCCAGTTCCTAGAATCCCTAGTGGGTCTTCGTATGCCCAGGTCATATCTAATGGCTTAAACATTTCAAAATCCCCATATAATCATTTATCACCTATCGGAGCAGATATCATCATCCTAGATGGGGTTTCTCCAACTACGTTTCAATGGAATCATATTCCTTTATCAACAAGTTCATTGGATGACGACCTGATATGGAGACAATAAGGCATTGGGTCTTCTCCAAATGGAAAACCTCAATAGAGGGTTCTTCACCATAAGGTTGTGCAACCATGATGATGCAAGCCGAATCCTAACTAGGAGACCATGGTTCCTCGATAGAAGGATCTTGTTCCTCAGGATGTGGGTTATGAATTTAAATCCTAACACCCAAAGTATAAATTTTGCACCCATTTGGGTCTACATCCTAGATCTACCTTTCCATTTATGGCACGAGGACATTCTGAGAGCCATTGCCAAGACCATTGGAGACCTGGTGACGATCGATTCTGTAACCAAATCCTTCTTAAAAATGGTCCATACTCGTATTTGTGTGAACACCAATATTAACTCTGAGCTACCCACCTTCGTAAACATAATATTGGGCTCCTTCAAATGGCATCAATCTCTAGAATATGAAAATAAGCCAATGTTTTGCGTTCATTGTCACACGCAAGGCCATATCAAAAACTAGTGCTCCCTACTCAAGGCTAAACCCTCAAAGGAACCTGAGAATTTTAAAAAATTCATATCGAGGCCTCCCCCCATCAGATCCCAAAATCGATTTCCTTCCCAACCATCATCTCAATAATATTCAAACTTTTCCCAAAAAAAACAGCTCATCTTCGCATGCTAACCAAGTCATGAACTATCAAAAAAGGGATAACTCCTTTGATGACAAAGAGAAAAAAATTATTGATTCTCCTTCGGTCCCTGAGCAAGACTAGCTATGTCTTTCTCTTGAAACTAATTCTTTTTTTTTAGGGTAAAACGAGATTCCTAGTGGCTAATCCCCCACCCCTAATCTTTTTTATCCTCCTCAATCTGATCCGATTGAGAATGAGTCCATCAAATCTCCTTCAATATCTGGTCCCTCCCACCCCCCTCATGAACCCTTCGGACCAGGATCCATCCCTTTTGAAGATGAAGATGAAGAAAGTCTTATTCCATCCTAGTCTATCCTAAAAAACTTCAGTCCCAAGCAGACCCGAAGAAAAAAATCCCTCATTGATTATGAAAGTGATAAGAAAAGAGGAAGGTCATCCACTACTGATCAAAGAAGAAAAGAGATTGAAGAAGATATAGCAAACGACTTCCAAGCCACTTTGCTCTCCAAATCTCTGAACCTGATAGTAGATGAACCCAAAAGATCCAAACCTTCCCCACAACAATCAAAGGAAGGCAAAAAATCCTTTAAAAAGTTTTAAATGAAGATTCTCACTTTTAATGTGAGAGGCCTCAACGAGGTCCCCAAGCAATGTCTGGCTGTAAATTTGAGAAAGGAGTACAACCCTACAATTTTCATTATGCAAGAAACAAAAGTAGATGAGAGCTCTTCCCTTAAAGTTTCTAAAGCAATATAGAATAAAGGTGAATTTGTTTTCAGTCCTGCCCAAGGAACCTCTAGAGGGCTAATGTGCATGTGGGATTCGAACAAAGTTGATTTCCTCCTCAAGTAGGATCATCAACATGTTGTTCCACTGCAAAAACAACAACACATGGATCCTCACCAATGTTTATGCCCCTAACAACCCCCTAGAAAGAGCCTTACTGTGGAACTCTATAAATCAAATGAGAAACTCTTTCAATATTGTCCCTTGGATCCTTGTAGGAGACTTCAATGGCCCTCTCTTCCCTTTGGATAAAAAAGGAGGCAACATTATGCTTACCAAAAACATGGAGGAATTTTGGGAGTTCATAGACGCAAACAAACTTATGGATGTCCAATTGAAAGGAGCAAAATTTACTTGGAGCAATAGAAGGACAAAAAACAGTCTCATTTAAGATAAATGTAACAAGTTTCTTCTCTCAAGAGAGGCTATCCCCATTTTTGAGGATGCTACCCTCAAATATCTACCCAAAATTGGTTCTGACCATAGCCCCCTTCTGCTCAAAGCTATTAGAACTCCTTTCAAGATCCCTTTTCGCTTCAAGGCTATTGAAACGTACAAAAGTTGTCATTTGATCAAACATAATACAAAACATGAAAATGCTTATAATATTGTTCTTTATTCATTAAAATGAGTCCATGGGTTACAAAGAGGATTGTCCCAAATCCTTTTTTATGAATATCAAATATTTGATAGCTCCTTTTGATATTCCTCAATGTAGGTGGGCTTCATGCGTATGTGGGCCATCGGTAGTGTTGATGTTGATGCTTCTCCTTTTTCACCTATTTTGTGACCTGAAAAAGAGGGTTAGTGTGTTTGGGGGCTTGCCTTAGTCAGGCCCCATATTGATAAAATATAATAAAGACACGAAGGAAAATTATGCTAAAATACGATAAAAACTGCATAAAACATCATGAAAACATAAAATAAAGCATACCTGATAGATTTACTAATAAAAACTTATTTTAGGGTCAACTCGCAGGTCAGGGGGCGAATTGGAAGCCAAATTTACAAGGCAGGGGATGAATTGAGTTGCAAGTACTTTCTGTTGGAGATCCTTGTTCGGATGGACTCTTGAGATGGTGTTATGATGTCTACACGGTGCAAATATATCAAATTGTACTTTTGATCAGATTTTTGCAAAGTTTATGTATGTTAACTAAAATGAGAGAGAGATCGATGAAAGATTTGGTCCTCTATTTATAGAAGAAACCAAGGTGTAGGGGTGTGGTTAGGTGTACTAAATCCTAGGGTCAAGTCCTATTGTTGTCAGGTTAGGGTTTGTGAGGTGGTATGTCTAGTCATCCTCTCATATGCCCTAAGAGAAATATCCTATCCTCACACATGTGTGAGCAAGGATTAGGATTAACTAGGGTTGGTTGATCCCTAGGTTAGATGAGGGTTGAGTTAGGGTTTCCTAAGAAATATCTTAACTAATTTGGTGCACACATGTGTGAGGGAATAATTAGGACTAATTTGGCTTAGAACCCTAATTAAACCTATTTAGATGAAAAAGTGCACTTAAGTGAAAAGTGACTTTCAAATTAGAATCCTAATTAGGATAAATTAGGATTTTGGTGGGTAATGGTCCCATGGGGGTCCAAATTGAGTGTAGGAAAGGGCTTAGGTTGCCTTAGGGGGCTAGTAGGTGGTCTCCTAGAGAACAAGGAGGTGTTTTAGAGGTGTTTTAGGCAATTTTGTGGATTTCATGCCTACGAGTGACCAAGGCGGTCTACACTAGTCTACGTTGATCTACGATGGCCTATGATGGCCTACAATGGTCTACATTGATCAACAGGTGTGTATATAGATGTGCAAGTATTTAGAAGTGAGCATGTACAACTTTTGGGTGTCTACATTTACCCCTTTTTGTACTAGGTTGTGTGTGACACAATTTAATACAAAAATAAGATGTGAGAAGGTGATGAGATGTTTTGAATTGGAAAGGGCAATAGAAGAAGAGAATGATGGAATTTAATCAAAGGTATGTAGTCGCTTTAAGTGTAACCATACAACATTTATCAAAGACATAGAAGAATAGGAAGAAGAGAAGAAAAATAAAAGAAGGGAATTTAATCAAAGGTACGTAGCCGCTCGAAGCGTGACCATACAACATTGATCAAAGACTTGGAAGAAGAAGAAAGAGGAGAGGAGAAGTAGGGAGAAAATAAAAAAATGTGGGTGATGAATGCAAATGAATGATTGCGGATGCGATGTATGATTTTGCCAATTTAGTACAATATTCGTGATATCATATTTGGTTGTTTGTGAGGGCAACTTATGACTGCTTTGCTTTTGCGACCAATGCGGGATGGTCCAAATATGAATAGAACAAATATCTACGTCTAATGTTTGCTTCTGATTGATTGATGAGTACGTGGTGACACTTGTCAAACCATTTGAGCTGGGGGAACATTAATTACTCAAACGTACCATTCATATGCGGTTAGGGTCGCTTTACCTTAATGCCATAGTGACATCTCTAATGTTACGCATGGATTATTCAAATGTACCATTCAGTATGCAGTCAGTACCGTCATACCTGAATGCTAGAGTGACATCTCCAATATTGTGCATAGCTCTCGTGACTTAATAAACGTCTAATTGGGATTGAGATTATTATTATAAGATAAGCTTTAGCAAAAAAAAATTCAAGAGATGCAATATACATGATTTGGATGTTTGATTGTTTGGTTGCATGCAAAGCGGATTTTGGATATGAATACCCCCTCAAACGAGGAATCAACAATGAGGTAAATTAAATGTGGTAATATGATGATGAATCGATTGATAGAATAAAATGCATGATAATATTGATTAAAAATTAGATGGACAGGAGGATGGGAAGATTTCCTAGGGTTTGGGATGAAAATTTGATGATTTTGGGGTCCATAGGTACAATTCATAAGTTAGGGGGTGAATTGAACCTGAAGCATATGGTAAGTGCAATGCATATGGTAAGTGTGTTTTTCCATCAATGTGAGCCTTATAAGGCAACAACGACAGTCACTCCAGGGATATGTGCTCCCATGCCCACACCTATAGCAAAGGAGTCCAACTCAACCCTTTCTCCCAGCATGCACTACATCGTCAGCTCCCTATACACCTGGGTCAACAATGCAGGTGCCCATGCAAATATAATATTACGCTCCACTATATCACATACCACATCCAACATATTATAGGTAAACAACACCCTGGGATTATTTGGCAAAGCATTAGTGGAAATAATCACCATCATCGTGCACTAACGCTTGGACAACATATTTTGACACCAAAGATACACGTAGTCCATCTTCTTAGTATCTACCTCCCTCCACCTATCCCCAAAGGCATGCCCCATCACAACCACCTTCCTGTCATATGCTACTGCCCTCACTAGAACACCCTCAATGGACAAATTGTAGATCCTGTATACATCTTCCAAGGTGATCATCATCTCACCTGTCAAAAAGTGGAAGGTATTTCGATGCGAGCTCCACCTCTCACATAATGTTGATATGTATGCTCTATTAGCATGAATAGTCTTACACTTCCACACTCCTTTGAACCACACTGCATCCAACTACTCCTGATCTTCCTTACCCTTCATAAGATTATCCAACTTAGCCTTCATCGTATGCACACGATGTCGCAACTTGATATTCTTCACCTATTCATCCACAAACAAACACAACAAAATTCATATCAGTTCCATATACAATTCTATTCAAATACTCAAAATAAACAAAAATCAATCTTCTCACACACATTTCACACTCAAAAATTAATTCATTTAATTTGTCATGCATTTCGAGACATTAAAACATGCACAATCCACACAACACAACAAAATGCAAACACAGTCGCATATTTGGATACCCATTTTACCATTTCATGGTGAAAGTTCAAATATATGTCAAAAACAGTGCATATCGGGCTCCCAACAACCAATTTTAATTTCACCCACACCTACATCATGGCACACAATTCAAACATATGCTAAATGCCACAACACATGAAAAAAAATTACATTTTTGAATACCCATTTCGTCCTTTTACGATGAAAGTGTCAAGGGTTGTCTAAAATAATACACCCACAATGTTGAAATTCACAGTCAAATTTAATCAATTTACATTACACAAGCTCACATTCAGATAACATGTCAAACGAATGCAAAATACAAACATAGTTGCACATTTGGATACCCATTTCCCACTTTTGTAGAAAAAATTCAATCACATTTCAAAAACAGTTTCCCATGGCTCCCAAAAAGCAAAGTCAAACTATGCAGCTACACTACCTGTTAATCGATCAAACTAACACAAAAACAAGTCAAAATTAAAAACTATTTACACTTTTGGATACCCATTTGGCTTGTTTAACACTTCGTATTCCAATTTTAGTTAAAATTAACATGCATTTTAAAAATAACACAAAACCTCCCCTCCTCCATTTCACGCTTTTCTAGAAATAAACTTACAAAACAAAACAAGTAACGAACACTTACCGATGGATCTCCATGTCAGTTGCCAGCACCAATTCGTCCCCTCACCATCCTTGCACCCAAATTCATCAACTGCAAGAGCTCCGTGTCGCCAATTGTTTCTCACTACTCACTCTCCAAAGCCATCGTCGTGAAAATGACCCCCCATGCTAAAAAAAAAGGCTTAAATATACCTAAAATCCTAATTCATCCCCTACCCTACGATTTAGGTCAAATTTTCCCTTGGCCTATGAATTAGGTTAAATTTACCCCTTGACTTACCAATTCAGGTTCAATTCGCCCCCTAACCTACGAATTGTACCTATGGACCCCAAAATCATCAAACTTTCATCCCAAACCCTAGGAAATCTTCCCATCCTCCTATCCATCTAATTTTTCATCAATATTATCATGCATTTTCTTCTATCAATCGATTCATCATCATATCACCACATTTCATTCACCTCATTGATGATTCCTTGTTTTAGGGAGTATTCATATCCAAAATACGCTTTGCATGCAATCAAATGATCAAACATCCAAATCATGGATATCACATCTGCCTATAATTTTTTTTGCAAAATATTATCTACATCAAACATCCAAATCAGACGTTTGTTAAGTCATGAGAGCTACACATAATAATGGAGATGTCACTTTGGCATTCAGGTACGGTAGCCCTGATCATATACTGAATGGTACGTTTGAATAATCCATGTGCAACATCGAAGATGTCACTTTGGTATTCAGGTAAAGCGATCTTGATCACATATTGAATGGTATGTTTGAGTAATTCATGTTACCCCAACTCAAATGGTTCGACAAATATCACCATATACTCATCAATCAATCAAAAGCAAAAAATAAAAATAGAAATTTATTCTCTTCATATTTGGACCATCCTGCATTGGTCGCAAAAGCAAATCAGTCATAAGTTGACCTCACAAACAACTAAGTACGATATCATAAATATTATACTAAATTGGCAAAATAATCCATTGCGTCTGTAATCATTCATTTGTATTCATCACCTGTATTTTTCATTCTCCCTACTTCTCCTCTCCTCTTTCTTCTTCTTCCAAGTCTTTGATCAATGTTGTATGGTCACGCTTCGAGCGACTACATACATTTGATTAAATCTCCTTCTATTTTTCTTCTCTTCTTCCTTATTCTTCTAGGTCTTTGTTCAATGTTGTATGGTCACGCTTCGAGCGGCTACATACCTTTGATTAAATTCCATCATTCTCTTCTTTTATTCCCCTTTCCAATTCAAAACATCTCATCACCTTCTCACATCTTATTTTTGTATTAAATTGTGTCACACATAGCCTAGTACAAAAAGAGGTAAATGTAGACACCCAAAAGTTGTACATGCTCGCTTCGAAATACTTGCACGTCTACATACACACTTGTTGACCAGTGTAGACCATCGTAGGCCATCATAGGCTAGTCTAGACCATCGTAGGCCATAGGCCATCGTAGACCAACGTATACTAATGTAGACCGCCTTGGTCGCTTGTAGGCACGAAATCCACAAAATTGCCTAAAACACCTCATGTTCTCTAGGAGACCACCTACTAGCCCCCTAAGGCAACCTAAGCCCTTTCCTACACTCAATTTGGACCCCCATGGAACCATTACCCACCAAAATCCTAATTTATCCTAATTAGGATTCTAATTTAAAAGTCACTTTTCACTTAAGTGCACTTTTTCATCTAAATAGGTTTAATTAGGGTTCTAAGCCAAATTAGTCTTAATTATTCCCTCACACATATGTGCACCAAATTAGTTAGGATATTTCCTAGGAAACCCTAACTCAACCCTCATCTAACCTAGGGATCAACCAACCCTAGTTAATCCTAATCCTTGCTCACACATGTGAGGATAGGATATTTCTCTTAGGGCATATGAGAGGATGACTAGACATGCCACCTCACAAACCCTAACCTGACCACAATAGGACTTGAACCTAGGATTTAGTACACCTAACCACACCCCCTACACCTTGGTTTCTTCTATAAATAGAGGACCAAATCCTTCATTAATCTCTCTCTCCCCTTTTAGCTAACATACAGAAACTCTACAAAAATTCGTCTAGAAGTATAATCTGACATATTTGCATCGTGCAAACAACATAACACCATCTCAGGAGCCCATCCAAATGATGATCTCCAACAAAAAGCACCTGCAACTCAATTCACCCCCTGCCCCATGAATCCGGCTTCCAATTCGCCCTCTGACCTACGAGTTGACCCTACAACAATTTTTTCTCAGTAAATCTATTAGGTATGCTTTATTTTATGTTTTCATGATGTTCTATGCAGTTTTTATCACATTTTAGCATAATTTTCCTTCGTGTCTTTATTGTCTTTTATCAATATGGGGCCTGACTAAGGCAAGCCCCCAAACACACTAACCGTATTTTTCAGGTCACAAAATAGGTGGAAAAAGAGAAGCATCAACATCAACACTACCGATGACCCACATAAGCATGAAGCCCACCTACATTGAGGAATCTCAAAAGAAGCTATTAGATATTTGATATTCATAAAAAGGATTTGGGACAATCCTCTTTGTAACCCATGGACTCATTTTAATGAATAAAGAACAATACTCTGAGCAATTGCATGTTTTGTATTATGTTTGGTCAAATGGTAACTTTTGTACATTTCATTATGGCACACCAGGTGGGACTCAAACCCATAATCTTCTGATTAGAAGCCAGATTCGTAGTGCAGGGGGTGAATTGATTTGTAGGTGCTTTATGTTGGAGATTCTTGTCTAGATGGGCTCCTGAGATGGTGTTATGCTATCTACATGGTGTAGATATGTCAAATTGTACTTATGGCTAGATTTCTGTAAAGTTTATGTATGTTAGCTAAAAGGGGAGAGAGATTAATGAAGGATTTGGTCCTCTATTTATAGAAGAAACCAAGGTGTAGGGGGTGTGGTTAGGTGTACTAAATCCTAGGGTCAAGTCCTATTGTGGTTAGGTTAGGGTTTGTGAGGTGGCATGTCTAATCATCCTCTCATATGTCTTAAGAGAAATATCCTATCCTCACACATGTGTGAGCAAGGATTAGGATTAACTAGGGTTGGTTGATCCCTAGGTTAGATGAGGGTTGAGTTAGGGTTTCCTAGGAAATATCCTAACTAATTTGGTGCACACATGTGTGAGGGAATAATTAGGACTAATTTGGCTTAGAACCCTAATTAAACCTATTTAGATGAAAAAGTGCACTTAAGTGAAAAGTGACTTTCAAATTAGAATCCTAATTAGGATAAATTAGGATTTTGGTGGGTAATGGTCCCATGGTGGTCCAAATTGAGTGTAGGAAAGGGCTTAGGTTACCTTAGGGGGCTAGTAGGTGTTCTCCTAGAGAACATGAGGTTTTTAAGGTAATTTTGTGGATTTCGTGCCTACGAGTGACCAAGGCGGTCTACACTAATCTACGTTGGTCTACGATGGCCTATGATGGTCTACATTGGTCAACAAGTGTGTATGTATATGTGCAAGTATTTAGAAGCAAGCATGTGCATATTTTGGGTGTCTACATTTTTCCATTTTTGTATTAGGCTGTGTGTGACACAATTTAATACAAAAATAAGATGTGAGAAGGTGATGAGATGTTTTGAATTGGAAAGGGGAATAGAAGAAGAGAATGATGGAATTTGATCAAAGGTATGTAGTCACTCAAAGCGTGACCATACAACATTGATCAAAGACCTAGAAGAATAAGGAAGAAGAGAAGAAAAATAGAAGAAGGGAATTTAATCAAAGGTATGTAGCCGCTCGAAGCGTGACCATACAACATTGATCAAAGACTTGGAAGAAGAAGAAAGAGGAGAGGAGAAGTAGGGAGAAAATAAAAAATGTTGGTGATGAATACAAATGAATGATTGTGTATGCAATGGATGATTTTGCCAATTTAGTACAATATTCATGATATCATACTTGGTTGTTTGTGAGGGCAACTTATGACTGCTTTGCTTTTGCGACCAATGCAGGATGGTCCAAATATGAATAGAACAAATATCTATTTCTAATTTTTGCTTCTGATTGATTGATGAGTACATGGTGACACTTGTCAAACCATTTGAGTTGGGGGAACATGGATTACTCAAACGTACCATTCAGTATGCGGTCAGGGTCACTTTACCTGAATGCTAGAGTGACATCTCTGATGTTGCGCATGGATTATTCAAACATACCATTCAATATGCGATCAGGGTCATCATAACTAAATGCCAAAGTGACATATCCAATATTGCGCATAGCTCTCGTGACTTAAAACACGTCTAATTGGGATTGATATTATTATTATAAGATAAGGTTTAACAAAACAATTTGTCAAGAGATGCGATATCCATGATTTGGATGTTTGATTGTTTGGTTGCATGTAAAGCGTATTTTGGATATGAATACCCCCTCAAACGAGGAATCAACAATGAGGTGAATGAAATGTGGTGATATGATGATGAATCTATTAATAGAAGAAAATGTATGATAATATTGATGAAAAATTATATGGATAGGAGGATGGAAAGATTTCCTAGGGTTTGGGATGAAAGTTTGATGATTTTGGGATCCATAGGTACAATTCGCAGGTCAAGGGGTGAATTGAACCTGATTCGCAGGTCGAGGGGTGAATTTAACCTAATTCACAGGTCGAGGGGTAAATTTGACTAAATTACAGGGCAGGGGGGAATTAGGGTTTTAGGTATATTTAAGCATTTTTTTTAAGCATGGGGGGTCATTTTCATGGCAACGACTTTGGAGAGTGAGTAGTGAGCAACGTTTGATGACGTAGAGCTCTTGTGGTTGACGGATTTGGGTGTAAGGATGGTGAGGGGATGGACTGGTGCTAGCAATCGACGTGGAGATCCACTGGTAAGTGTTCATTACTTGTTTTGTTTTGTAAGTTTATTTTTGGAAAAGCATGAAATGGGGGAGGGGAGGTTTTTGCGTTATTTTTAAAATACATGTTAATTTTAACTAAAATTGGAATACGAAGTGTTAAACAAGCCAAATGGGTACCCAAAAGTGTAATCAATTTTTAGGTTTGACCTGTTTTGTGTTAGTTTGACCGGTTAACGGGTAGTGTAGCTGCATAGTTTGACTTTGCTTTTTGGGAGCCACGGGGTACTGTTTTTGAAATGTGATTGAATTTTATTTGTAAAAGTGGGAAATGGGTATCCAAATGTGCGACTGTGTTTGTATTTTGCCTTTGTTTGGTGTGTTATCTGAATGTGAGCTTGTGTGATGTAAATTGATTAAATTTGACTATGAATTTTACCATTGTGGGTGTATTATTTTTGACAACCATTGACACTTTCACCGTAAAAGGATGAAATGGGTATTCAAAAATGTAATTTGTTTTCATGTGTTGTGGCATTTGGCATATGTTTGAATTGCGTGCCATGATGTAGGTGTGGGTGAATTTAAAATTGGTTGTTGGGAGCCCGATATGCATTGTTTTTTATGTCTGTTTGAACTTTCACCATGAAATGGCAAAATGGGTATCCAAATATGTGATTGTGTTTGCATTTTATTATGTTGTGTGGATTGTGCATGTTTTAATATCTCGAAATGCATGAAAAATTAAATGAATTAATTTGTGAGTGTGAAATGTGTGTGAGAAGATTGATTTTTGTTTATTTTGAGTATTTGAATATAATTGTATATGGAATTGATATGAATTTTGTTGTGTTTATTTGTAGATGAATAGGTGAAGAATATCGAGCCGCGACATCGTGTGCGTATAATGAAGGTTGAGTTGGATAATCTTATGAAGGGTAAGGAATATCAGGAGTGGTTGGATGTAGTGTGGTTCAAAGGAGTGTGGGAGTGTAAGAGTATTCACACTAATAGAGCGTACATATCATTATTATGTGAGAGATGGGACCCATATCAGAATACCTTCCACTTTTTTATGGGTGAGATGACGATCACCTTGGAAGATGTGTACAGGATCTACAAGTTGCCCATTGAGGGTGTTCCAGTGAGGGTAGCAAAAAATGACAAGCAGGCGGTTATAATGGAACATGCCTTTGGAGACAGGTGGAGGGAGGTAGATACTAAGAATATGGACTACGAGTATCTTTGGTGTCATAAGATGTTGTCCAAGTGTCAGTGCGTGACGATGGTGATGATTTCCACTTATGCTCTACCAAATACTTCTAGGGTGTTGTTTACTTGGAATATGTTGGATGTGGTATGTGATATGGTGGAGCGTAATGTTGTATTTGCATGGGCACCTACATTTTTGGCCTAAGTGTATAGGGAGCTACATGATGTAGTGCATGTTGGGAGGAAGGGGTTGAGCTGGACTCCTTTGCTACAGGTGTGGGCATGGGAGCACATAGCCTTGGAGTGATCATCATTGTTGCCTTATAAGGCTCATGTTGATGGACAAATGCACTTACCATATGCATTGAAGTGGAGGATGGATGAGGAAAAGGGGATGAAGAGGCCACATGAGGGTGATCCTCTATTTTGGAGGGTGAAGTTTGGAGAGTTGGTGCCTAGTCTCATCAAGTGGAGGCCTTGGAGGGATGGGGTGGTATGGGAGAAGGATGATGAGCAACTAGGTGCTATCCATCGAGGGAGATGGTTGGTGGGACGATATACTCGGTAGGTTGAGTTCTTCTAGTTTAGTCAAGTGATGCGATAGTTTGGGCTACGATAGGATATTTTGAAGGCGCTTGTTGTGTATTATAGGCGATGAGGTGATAGAGGGGAGCAACCTATGGTATTACCATGGACTGGTGAGAGGGATCCACCAATGGTGATTCCATATGTGGATGATGCAGGCATGACACCAAAGTACGATGCCTAGTGGGTGACTCAGAGTTGGGAGCCAGGTGTTGGGGTGATTGATCAATGGATACAACCTAGTGGTGGGGTACCTATGATAGAGGGGCGAGAAATGAGAGGTACTCGATACAGGTCACATGATAGAGCTAGAGGTGAGATAGAGGTACCTCTTCGATGGTCTAGGTGATGATTGGGTGGTGCATCTAGTGCATCTATAGAGAGGGTGGAGGAGGCACTAATGAGTAGTGGAGCGTAGCCTGTGGAGGAGGTAGTGACCATGGAGGAGACGGGTGAGGATGTGGGTAGAGATGTAGGTTTTGATGATACCATTGATCTAGGATATCTTGGTGATATGGGAGAGATTCCTATTGAGGAGCAGGATATGCAAGATGTAGAGGAGGTGTTGATGCTACGAGAGCAAGTACATCAGTTGGAGGGAGAGCTCTAGGAGAGCGAGAGAGGTTGAACGATAGTCCTGGAGGATTTTGAGGACAAGGTGATAGCCTTGGAGATTTCTAGCAATGTTGAGCGAAACATCTTTGAGTTGCAAGATGTTGAGCAGTGTGGGAGACTCGAAGTTGTAGAGGTGAGGTATACGAAGACGATGGAGGAGCTAAGGGTGAAGATGCATAGGTGGTAGTTTATGGTAGAGGCTCGATATGTAGATATTGTAGAGTTGCGTATTGATGTGGAGAGACAGCACCAGGTATGAGAGGATGTTGAGTGAGCCAGGGTGATAGGGGAGGTACCTGTAGACGTGGCTGCCTTGAGGGCAAATATATAGTGATTGTAGAAGGGTATTGAGTATGTGGGAGGGCGACTAGATGAGGAGGTAGTGATGCGATCGAAGTGTGAGTTTATCTTGTTGATGCATGGGATTCCACTCAAAGGTGATGAAGCATAATATTGGTGTTTCTTGGAGGCTTTTCCTTTTGTTTTTTGCCCCTTGTTTTTTTTTTGTAATATGGGCATTGGCTTTTTTTTCTGCCCATTTGTCTAATTTTTGCTTATGCTTATCTCTTTGTTTATCCCTAGGTCGTATGTTGACCATGCAAATGATAGGATGAGCAGGGGAAACCATTCACTAGATGGTGATATCTATGCAAGGTGTTATCTTCCCTAGACTCAAAATTTTCTTAAGTGTGTAACCTGTGTGAATGGTCCGTGAGAGAAGTTGAACCGACTTGAAAGAACTATAAGGAGTTTTTTTAAAACCTGTTAGCTAGAGGTGACATTTGATTGACTAAACTATTGAATGGTCAAAACTAAACAAGACACCTGTATACGCCTTAATCCTAAAAAGGGGGAATGGACATCCAAGTGGTGATGCTAACAAGTGCATATGTTATTCTTGTCAAAGGTACATTTTTTTAAGGAATAATATACAAACATGAAATGAAATCGTAATGAAATATGAATGGATATATGCAATGGATGTAATGTAATCGATGCAACTAGAAGAATGAAATATCTACAAGAGGAAGACCATGAAATATAGTGAAGGAATATTGAAAAGCCTATTTACAAATGAGTATATGGTGTGATGATGACGAAGGTGAGAAGTTGTGATAATGGTTGCCCCAGCATGTGGGGTGTGTGTGTAGTAGGAGAATAAGATGTAACTGGTGGGAATGCATGTGATAATAAAAAAAAGAGGAAGAATTTGAAGGTGGAAACTACAGATGGAAGAAATAAGAAGAAATAAGAATTGGTAACCAACAAGATAAGGGGATTACCAGAGGAAAAGGGGGGTGAGAAGAAAGAAACTAGATCAACGTAGGTATGTAGCCACTCGAAGCATGACCATACAACTACGTGAGGAAGCAAGAAGAAGAAGAGGAAAGAAAGAAGAGAGAGGATGAAAAGAAACTAATGATGGGTGAAGTGACGAGGGTCAGGTCATGAACGAGGAGGTGAGGTGATGATGTTGCTAGGGCTTTGATGGTTTGTATAGTTTGACATGTGATGGATATAGCATGATGGAGCTATCATAGATTCACGTGGTGGTAAAGTGCGAGGGACGATGCGACGTGGAGGACTCTGGAGTCGGTTGGATGAAAATGAGTGCTCGGGTGATGGGATGTGGTCACCAAGCAACATGTTATGTACCAAGGTTTTGAATGTACGACATGTATCGATGTCATGCCCTAGATGATGGTGGTATATACAGAACAGGTTCTCTTGATAATTTCATGGTTTAGGATGCGATGGGTCAATAGGCCAGATTTTAGGTAACACAAGGAGGCCTTGGTGAAGGAGGTGATGAAACACTTGGGATAATGGCATGGATGGGAGAGGCATGGGATAGATATAAGGCTCTGAGGGAGGTGAGTGGGAAGCAGATAGAGTGAGGTCGAATGGTGGAGGTGTGGGTCGAGAATATGATGTGGGTTAGATCTAAGGATGAGGAATAGATCTAGAAGGAGGTGAAGATATATGGGCCATGGTGGACTGGTGAGTAGAGGTGTGGTAGTGACAATGACTCAGGTGTAGCTCGAGAGCATCGAGGTGAGAGAGGATATGTTGGATATCAAAATATGGGGGTGATGGGATTGGAGAAGGTGGAGAGCGAGACTCCAATGTATAAGGAGGAGTATGATATGGGTGTGAAGATGGATTTGTATGAGAGGACGAAGGGGGTGAGTGAAATGACTTTGTGGATTGTGGGGTTGGCTAAAATGGTAAGCCTCAAAGTGGAGAAGGTGGTGTCTAAAGGATGGGTGGTGTAGGAGATGGTTATGGGTAATGACGTATACGGGATGGAGGTACACATGTAGAAGTGGCTTGGGAGGCATGCAAATGAAGGGCTTGGGCATAGGGGGACATCCTACTCAAAAGTGGGGGAGGTAAGCATGAAGGATACGTGAGATGAGGTGTGTATCCTCTATTGGGGGGATGATAAACTCCTGATGGGTGATGAGTAGAAGTGGATGGTGAGTAAGGGTTCCTTGTATCATCAGATGGAGGGGGAGGAGACCCTTGTGTGCAAGAATGGGGGTTTTCCTCCTTTTATGCAAAGGAGGATAGGGAGACCTAACTATCTCCTGAGCGAGGTGAATAAGATGAGTCTCTATGGTGGGGTGAATGACATCGAGGTGGAGTGTGGTGGTCCAAATGGGATGATGGTGAGGACTATCGGATATGTACAGAGTTAGGTGGCCTAGCTAGGTTGGCTAGTGTAATTGGGACTGGAGGTAGTGTGGGAGGATCCTGCATGGTGGTAGAATGAGATGTTGATAGTATGCGCGTATGATCATGTATCTCTATTGAAGATGTAGTGGTGGATGATGTGAACCCTACAAAAATAAATAGATACCAACAACATATAAATGACATAAAAAGAAAAGGTGCATCTATTGTGTAATAGAAAATAAATATCATGTGTGTATTGTGATGTGCATAGTGAGTGATGTGTGTGTAGATAGCACTATGTACAATTTGTGGTGGTGAATACCTATGTGGGCTAAGCATTGAATGCACGTAGGTGAAGGATATTGATGGGTTTAGGTTTAGTGAGACCTTTGAGATTAGCCAATCGATAGGCACCTAAACCAAATTTGTGTGTGACTATGAATGGGCCCAACCAGTTCGGGGTAAACTTATCTCGTTGTTGGTGGGGTTGACTTGTGATTTGTTGGTTCTCTTTGAGAACTAGGTCACCAATTTGAAATTCATGTTGATGTACCTTACTATTGTAGGCACGATGAAGGTGGTCTTGATAGATGTATGTGTGCTCGATGGCATGAATGCGGTGTTCATCGAGGAGTGTTAGTTGATCGAGATGAGCTTGACGAGCGGTGTCATCATCAATAAATTCTTTCATAGATACTCATAGGGAAGGTATCTCAAGTTCAAGGGGCATGATGGCTTCAGTACCATAGACTAATGAGAAAGGGGTTGCCCTAGTGGGAGTATGGATGCTCGTACAGTAGGCCCACAAAGCTAAGGGTATTTGATTATGCCAATCATGATGAGACTCTACTACTATCTTACGAAGTATGGAGCAGATTGTTTTGTTGGTAGCCTCTGCCTGGCCATTACCCTGTGGGTAGTATGGGGTAGAGAAGCTATGATGAATATTGAATTTGGTGCAGAGGGTGCTAACAATTTTGTTTTTGAAATATTTCCCATTATCAGAAATGATTTGGGAGGGGATTCCAAAATGACATATGATATGGTCTGTAATGAATACCGTAATCTTAGCTCCCATGGTCTGGACAAGTGGGATGGCTTTGACCCACTTTGTAAAGTATTCTATGGTAGTGATGATAAATTTGTGATTGTTTGATGAAGTGGGTGTGATTTGTCCGATAAGGTCAAGGCCCCATTGAGAGAAAGGCCACATGGACTGAATAGGTTGGAGTACTTGAGATGGCAGATGTGTGAGATTTACGTGTTGTTGGCACTTGACACAATGCCTCACATATTCACAACAATCATGTTCCATCTTGGGCCAGTAATAGCCCATGCGAAGGATGCATTTTGTGATCACCATGCCACTAAAGTGGCCACCACAAGTACCATCATGGGTTTCTTGTACAACCCATTGAGATTCATATGGTTCTAAGCAATGCAAGAGGATGCCATCATAACTACGATGGTAGAGGATGTCCCCCAACAATGTATAGTGAATCACCCTTTGTTTGAATGCTCGATGATGAGCATGTGGTAGATCACATGGTAGGAATCCTAACTTAATATAATCCTTAATTTATGCAAACCAAGGATCGTGTGGTTCGGTATTGACCACATGAATACCACCATCATCTATGGGAGGCATAGGTGATATGGCAGATTGAGTGAGGGTGTGAATGGACACACACATGGTGTTTGATAGGGAGTTTTGAGGTATTAATGATCCTAAGGAGGCCATTGTGTCAGCAAAATGGTTTGATGATCATGGAGCAGCTTCGATAGCATACCACTCAAATTGGGAAAGAAGTTATTGTGCAATCCATTTGTATTGTTGGAGAACTAGACAACGACATTGCCAAATCTCTTGCACTTGGTTTACTACCAAGAGGGAATCACCTATGATGTGAAGGCATATGATGTGCATGGAGTGGGCCTATTTTAATTCGAGGATTAAGGCTTCGTATTCTGCATTATTGTTTATGCAAGGGAAGTCTAATTTGAATGAAAAGGGGAGTGGTTCCCCTTTGGGTGTGAAGAAAACAATGCCTGCACCCCTAGCATGAGTGCATCGGGAGCCATCAAAGAATAGAGTTATCGATCGGTGTTTTTAGCTCGACATACTCTTCAACTTTTGTAATGTGAAATATGGAATTCATAGGAAGTTGAATAAGGAGAGGTTGATCATCTGGAAATGGAGCCTCTGCAAGTTGGTCTGTGATGACCTATCCTTTTATGGATTTTTGTGAAATGAACTCTAGATCAAATTCAGTTAGAAGCATAATCCATTTTGTTGTATGAGAGTTGTGGTAACTTTTGTTCATCATATATCAAAGCGGATTGTCTCGAGCGATGATAAAAGTAGTGTGATTTAGCATGTAATGGCAAAGTTTTTGGGTGGAAAATACTACAACTAGGCATAGTTTTTCCATGTACCCATAACAAATTTTGTAGCTGACTAGCATACGACTTATATAATATATAGCTTGCTCTTTGTTGAGCATATTCTTTTGGGCTAATAATGTGCCTAGTGCAAAATATGTGGCTGAGATGTATAGAGTAAGTGGTAGTTGTGGGTGTGGGGGAGACATAACTGGTGGAGAAGTGAGGTAGGCTTTGATAGAATCAAAGGCTTGTTGATAGTTGTCATCCCATTTGAAAGTGACTCCCTTTTGTAAGAGATGATTGAATGGTTTGCATTTGTCTGATAGTTGTGTGATAAAGTGATGAATGGAAGTGATTTTGCCCTGGAGGATGCATAATTGCTTTAGGTTGGTAGGTGAGGGCATCTCGATGATGGCCTTTACTTTGTTAGGGTCTACTTCGATGCCGCATTGAGAGACAATGAACCCTAGGATCTTGCCTAAAGTAACACCAAAGACACACTTCTTTGGGTTAAGGTACACATTATGTTCTAGTAAATGGTCGAAGATCTTACGAAGATCATCTAAATATTGTGAGCATTCCTTGGACTTCATGATGAGGTCATCAACATAATATTCCACAATTTTATGCATGTAATCATGAAATATGTAAGTCATTGCACGTTGGTAGGTTGCCCCAATATTTTTAAGGCCAAAGGGCATGACCTTGTAGCAAAAAGTCCCCTAAGGGGTTGTGAATGAAGTTTTGTGTTGATCAACGAGGTTGATTTTGATTTGGTTGTAGCCAGAGAATCCATCCATAAGGGAGATCATCTCATGGCCTATGATGGAATCGATGAGTGAGTCGATGTTAGGTAAAGGGAAGTTGTCCTTGGGATAAGCTTTATTTAAATCATGAAAGTCAGTGCAGATACGGACCTCACCGAAAGGTTTTGGCATTGGAACCATGTTGGACACCCATTCAAGATAATCTATGGGTACAATAAAATCTATATCCAAGAGCTTTTGGAGCTCAGATTTTACTACTAACGCAACTATAGGGTGCATGCATCATAATTTTTGCCTGATAGGTTTGGCATCTTTGTCTAATGTGAGATTATGGACTACAAGGGTGGGATCGAGGCCTAGCATATCCTTGTAAGACCATGTGAAGACTCTGATATACTTTTTGAGGAAAGTGGTGAACAAAATGCACTCTTCAAGTGAAAGGCTAGTGGCTAGTTTGATAATGTGAGGGTTTTTAGGATCATCACCGATGTCTACATCAATGGTTTCCTCGATTAGCATGTGGGAACCATCACGAAGTTGTTCTAGAATTGGAATAAGGTGTAGGTCATCGATAGCCTCTGGGATATCATATTCATCATCTATGTAGATGTCTGTGTGGTGAATGCATGGAATGTGAGGTGGTGTAGAAGGTGAAGGAGTATTAGCGGTACGTAGGACATGGGGTGAAAGTAGGAAATCCTAGGGTGAAGGTATAGGTGAGATGTGTGTGAGATCGATAAAATTTGGATTTGGTGTGTCATCATGAATCTTGGTGTGTATACCAAAGTGGGGAGAAGAGATCCATGTTGACCATGTTAACCGATGTCATGGGGGATGTGGGTGGTGAAGAGTCTGATGATGAAGACTCAATAACCTATGAACATCGTAGGAGGCTCAATGGAGGGCATAGGACAATAGGTGGAGAATGTGGTCGAGTAATGGAGTGATGGAGTTGTTGATGTATAGGTAGGAATGTGGCCAAATGTGTTGGTGATGGTGGGGGAGATGCCATGTCATGCTCTAGATAATGAGTATTTAGAGACAAGGCAACAAATTGGCTTGTTAATTCATCGACACAACATGATGATGTGGTGTCGAAAAAAGGAGTTTCTTGAAAGAAGTCACATGGAACTATGATGGTTGAATGAGGAGATGGGTTATCTTCTAAAATATCCATATCGATATATTCTTCCAAGGTGTGTGTTGGAAGTGGGGAAGGGTGTAGAGAGAGATCCTGAAGTTCATCCTCAAGTGTGTGAATGGTGGTGGGGTGATAGCCTAGGCCAGATTTGTTAGTAGGTAATTGCACATGTGGATTGATGGGTGCACATAACCCTTGTTCATAATGGCCTAACCCAAATCCACACCAATGGAAATGTTGAAGGTAGCGTAAGGTGAAATGGGGGTTAGCCATGTGATCCAATGTACCACAAAAACTAGATTGTGGTGGTGGAGGGACTATAGGCGGGAGTGAGGAATCAACTCCTGCATATACAAAGTTAGTTTGGTTATCAGGAGGCCCTAATTGTATGATAGTTTTGATAGTCAAAACTGAGGCTGAAGGGTGGTCGAAGTCACGCATGGACTGGACTGTAGGTGGGCGTATGTGGGCATCATGCACATTGTAGTCACCTAGACCTGAATTCATCATAAATATAGAAATATGAGGTGATGTACGAAGTGGCGAATGGGGTGGTGAATCTAAATTAGAAGATGAGGATGTGATCTAAGAATATCTTATGGTAGTAGTAGAGGGGTGTAACAATTGATCATCAAGGTGAGAAGCTCATTGCTCCCACTCATGGCATTCAACTACCATAGCTAGGATAGGGTGATCTGCATGTGGAAATTATGAAGGAGGAGGAGTGGGCATCGATGTTAGACTATGAGGAGATGTGAATGACCTAGGTCATGGGTGGAAAGGAAGGGGAGGTGTTTGAGGTGTAGGAAGGAGAGGAGGTTCCATAGAGGAATATGGGTGAGATGGAGTGGTAGGTCATGATGTAGGTAATGAGGATGGTCTCGACATCATGGATGGATTTGTGGAAGATGATGGTTGAGATGGTGGTGGTGGCCATAAGGAAGGTGGTGAAAAAGGTATGGTAGTAGGATTAGGTACCATGATGGTTGGTGCTAGTGGTGTAGACATCGAGGTGTGTGTCCTTGATGAATATTGTGGTAATGAAGTGGATGTGGGGGAAGATGTTGATGCTCTGATAGATTGATGAGAAGAAATAGGAAAGAGTTATGTGGAAGATGATGAAGGTACTGGTGGAAGGTCTATGATGTTGTAAAATTTGAAGGGGTCCCCATCGATAGGAACATAGTGGACAAGTCCATCATGGATGTATTTGAGATAATGGTGTAATGTAGAAGGGACACACTGCATGTCCCTGATCCATGGATGACCAAGTAGGATATTATACTGCATTTCACCTTGAATGATATGGAAGAGGATGGAGATGGTGTAGATACCCACCCAGATGGGTAGGATAATGGATCCTACTATGGGTCGCATGGAACCATTGAATGCATGTAGATCGAGTGATGGGGTGGCAAAATGAGTTGGTGGGATATGCAGATGATGTAAAGCTACTATGGAAATAATACTGATAGAGGAACTTATATCAATGAGGACACACTTGTAGGTGATGTCATTGATGGTTGCTTGGATGTGAAGAGGGGGATCCGCTCCTTCTCCTATGAGTTTCATGATCTCATGATCATGAAAAATGATAGAGGGCTGAAGGTAGCATGGAATGTTTCCTACAAAGTTCATGAAGGTATTCATGTCATGAGTCTCAAGATCAATAGAATATAGGATGTCATTCAATACCTCATGATGGGGTTGGGACTACTACAGAAGGTCATAGATGGATAATGGGTAGGAGCATTATGCAACTAGTGGGTAAGGCTACCATAGATTGTGATGATATTTTATGGTGGAGGAGGTGTGGTGTTAGAAGTCATAGGAGACTATGGAGATGTAAATGGTACCGATAGGGAAATGATAGGTGTGGTTTGGCATGAGGGATACCATTGATTATGAGTGGTAAGGTTAATCATGCCCACTACATATGAAGGGGGTCACATTGGACACTATTGACCTATCTAGGTGGCCCTAAGGGATTAGGTGGAGTTATTTGGGGGTTAGTCCCCCTATGATCAGGTAAGGGGTTTTGGAAGATCCCTAAATTTTAATTTTGTGGAGTGAGGGGGTTTGAGACCTGGATGGTACCCCTATCGATGAGATCTTGGACATAACCATGGAAAGAGTGACAAGAATCGATATCATGGCCACATTATCGATGATATTGATAGAAGGCTTGCTCGATATATCCTCGAGGCTTAGGTTGATTTGGATCAAGTGGTCAGATTTTGGGTAGGATGATGTGGCCTACATCATACAATATATGGAAGAGGGCTAGAAAAGGTTTAGAGAGTGGTGTAAGGTTACACTATGGAGCCTATGGGCATAGGCCATGAGGTTGTTGAGGCCTAGGAGGGAGAGGTGCATTGGTCTAAAAAAATTGTTGTTGTGGAGGAGGGGGTCGTGGGACCGATGAGGGTGCTAAGGTAGTAGTTGCCACTTGGTTGGCTTGTGGTGGTCTAGGAAAAGGTTGATTAGGTGTATTTATATTGAAATAGAAATTGGAGTTGTAGGATGGTTTCTATCTCAACTTGATCTTGCTTGATTGGACCTTGATGTCCTCAATGACTTTGGCTTGGGCAATGGCTTCTTCAAAGGTACAACTTTGATGAAGTTGCAAGGAGGTGGAGATGTGTTTATGACAACTCTTGGAAAAGAGTGTCACTAACTCAGTAGTGGGGAGGCTATGGGTGAGGTCATGTATGATCGATCTCCATCATGAAACAAACTCGATAATGGGTTCATCGTCAACCTATCATAGGGCGTAGATGTCTGAAAAGTTAGTTTTATTTTTGATGTTTATGGAAAAATGCTCTAGGAAGGAGTTGGCCAACTGTTCAAAGGTGTACAGGCTATGGCATGGGAGCATGTTGTACCAGTCAAGGGCTTGTCCCCCAAGTGAAAGGGAGAAGGTACGTAACATGAGGGGGTTGCTACTATGAAGCTGGTAGCAAGCTGAATGGTAATTACTCACATGTTCTTGAGGATCTTCCTTACCCTTGTATTTATCAAACTTTGGGATCTCAAAGTGATAAGGATAAGGTGGGATGGGAACTGATGGATGGACTGGCTCATTGTAGAGTTCATCATAGGTTGGTTTCTATGGTCCATAATCAGATTGTGCGAAGGTTTAGCATCTTTACTTCATCTTGCAAAAGTTGAAGTTTGGGTGCTAAAGGTGTGGAGGATGGTGCTAAGGTGGGTGGAGCCTGAGAGTGTGGTGGATATTGGAGTTGTTGTTCTTCCCAGTATTGAGGGGGAAAGTATTGCAACTGATCCTGGTGAGGTGGTTGTTGAGCGATGTATGGTGTCATGGCCAATGGAACACTAGGTTGTGGAACGGGTATTTATTGAGGGTAATAGTATTGTGGCTATGGGGTGTGTGGTTGTGGCATGGGTATCTACTGGAGATGAGCCTACTGTAATGGTTGGGCCGTAGGAGGTGATGACCAAGAAGGGGGAGGTATAAAGAATGTAGGCCCATTAGATAATGGTGGAGGTATCGGGACTAATGGTGCGAGAGGTGGGCGAGATGAGGTGTCAAAGGATGGTACCTACATCTATCCTGAGGGATAAGATGTGGGAAAACTAAACTACATGGAGTATCCTGGGGGAGTAGGGGTATAGGCTGTAGGTCTTGGTCCATAGGTGGGAAGAGGACCAATGGTCGGGACCTAAAAAGGAGGAGGAGGGGGTAATCTGAAGGTAGATGTAGATGAAGGTGGAATGGAATATTGGGTAGCATACATTCCAGACACCTGAGATGTAGGCAGGAAGGATGAGGAGAAAGGAGGATAAGCTTCTAAAGTAGGAGCTTGGGAAGGTGGAGTGATGAATGTGTTCACTCCATATTGGGTGTGGGTGATTGGTTGATGTTGTTGGTATTGCATCGATTGCATTTGAGGAGGTGGCTGTGACATGTCCTCAAAGGATGGGAAAAATAGTTGTTGGGAAGATGATGGTTGTGACTCTTGGGAAGAGTGTGGGTATGATGGTGGAGGTGGTGCTTGCTACTGCTGCAAGGGGGGTTGTTGTGGTGTAGTTTGAAATGATGGCATCTGGGTGCCTGGTGTGGAAGAGGAGGGGTCTAAAATCATCCCTACGGTAGGGGAAAAATATGCAACCTTAGGGTGAGTACGATTTAATAAAGAGAAGTCATTCTCAAAGAGGGATTGAGATAGACTCTAAAAAAAGGGTGCATGAAGGTAGGAGATGTAGGTGGGGTCTCCTCATCTATGGTGAAGAAAGGATGGGGATGTCCTGGAGTAGTATAGATCACATGGTCACAGAACGTAGAAGGTGGATTAGGTGATGATGAAGGGGAAATGAGTGGATGATCTTCTTCGAATGAAGTGGCAAGGGCTTCACTCGAAGTGGATGTCTCACCTTGAGACATCATGTGTGTGTAACGTGGATCAAACCCTATGAGCAGATCTGGTGTGCATGTGGATTTTCCCTTCATGAGTGAAGGAGGAGGGGTAGATTGACTAGAAGTGGTGCTAGAAGCCTCCTCTATATGGCGTGCTTGCTCACGCGCTCGACTATGGGTAACAATAGGCATGATGGTGTATATCATGTCGTGAAGCTTCAGAACTACACAGAAACTAAAATCTGAGGTTTTGGGTGTGATGTGTAAGGGGTTTTGAAGCAACCCTATGAAGTTTGGACTCAAATTGTAAATAAGATAAAATCAAAGTAGTGATAGACTATAGATAGCTTAACAACAAAGTGTTGAATGGTGAAATGTGCTGAAACCAATTTGTGATCATGCAAACAATGCGAAACTGGAGTCAGTTCTAAATGCAGAAAAGAAAGTGTTTTGTTCATTTGAGTGTGTTTTGATGTTGAAAATATACTTCCTAGATAATATCATAGGTAGTGGGGTGAATACTCTAGAAAATTAGGAGTGTCATTGGTACAGAACCTCCTACAACACCCAAAGGTGCACAAAATAGAACAATATCATGACGTGCGAATGGTGACCTGTATGGAAGGCACAGTAAAATGATAACCTATAGGGGGGAACTCAAGATGTGCTAATGAGTCCAATATCCTCTCATGAGAAGAGGTGGTAATGTCTAAGACTTGCTACTTGCCCATAGCTTTTGCTTCACCCTCGGGTGAGCTTAGTCAATGAATGATAGTTATCGTGTTCACAAATTATGTAAGCCTTGTGAACGAAGGCGTCTAATCCTATCCCACTCTGAAGGTTACTTTTGGTGATGAATTCTAGAAGACCAATCTCAAAAGTGGGGGTTTTCTGGTGATGAAGGCCAGAAAACCACTCTTGTGGGGCTACTAGGTGTCTAGGGGGCGAGCTGGTGGAGGGTAAGACTCCTGCCTCACTAGTCTCTAACGATGGATTGGGGATGAAGTCCAATCTCACCGTTTGTTTTAAACCACGTGTGTGTGTGGGTTTATGTTGTCTAACGATGATGTAAAAAGCAAGAAATCTAACTAAATGCCTTTTTGAAATGAAAATCTAGCCCTAGATGCACTTTTTGGAAGCAAAAGCTAGATTTAAAATGCGTTTTGAAAGCAAAGCTAGTCCTATGTGCCTTTTTGAAAAGAAGCTAGGATCTATGCTTATGAAGTAAACAGGCAACCCAAGTGAAGCATGTGATTGTCAAAGAAATGGGAAGTCTAAGCTAAAGACAAGAAAGTAGTGTGAAATTTGCTTTTTGTGAAAGGGAAATGACTTGTTATGATAAGGAAATGCTAAAAGAAATTTGAAATTCTAATCTAGGTGCAAGAAAGAAATGGGAAAGTGATGTTTGGTACAAAAAGAGATTTGAGAATGCTTTGGCAAGAGATGCAAAAAGAGATTTGAAAATCTAAACCCTAAATGCGTGAAATGGAATTAGAAATTGATTTTGTACAAAAAGGAATGTAAAAATGCTTTGAAAAAATGAAAATTTGAAAATCTTAATCCTAGGTGTGTGAAATGGAATTAGAAATTGATTTTGTACAAAAAGGAATATAAAAATGCTTTGCAAAAAAATGCAAAAAGAAATTTGAAAATCTTAATCCTAGGTGCATGAAAGGAATGGAAAACTGATTTTTTTGGTGTGAAAAGAGATTTGGAAATGCTTTGATAAAAGACACAAAAGAAAACTTGAAAACCCTAATCCTAAATGCAATTTTGAAAAGGGAAATTTGCAATGCATTTTTAAAAGAGATTGATGGAATGACACAAAAGGGGAAAGAAAAATCTATTTAAAATGCGATTTGAGAAAGGAAATGAAAATGTTTTTGAAAATATAAATGAACTAAACTTTCTGATTTAACGCAGGTTTTTGGAAAGAAATTTGAAAGATCTAGCTATTGCAAGAAAAAGGGCTTTAAAAATTGTGATTCACAAAAAGAATGAGTAGAAACGAAAGCCTATTTTAATCCTTTAAGCAAAGAGGAATGTAACTCTGATTTACACACAGAAAGAGAAATATAGAGCAACTGAACTAAATGTTCTCAGTATGATAAATGCATTAAAACAAGAAATTCACCGAATGACATGATGCATTTACTAGTGAAATTTTCCTTGCAAAAAAAATGACAAAACAGAGAGGTTTAAGGGAAATACCTGATTCCTTTTGTTCCAGATGGATTGTTCTATCTTTCTGCTACTGACCTCTACAATTTTGAGGGTTTTTGGAGCAGTTATGCTGAATTCATAGGGCAGGGGTGAATTGGATCTGGATTCGTAGGTCGGGGGGTGAATCAGATCTAGGAGCCTAAAACTCCTATTCTGATGACCTGAGGGGGTTGTCAGGGTTTTAAGGGTCTCTGTGGTGTCTGGATAGGGTACCTACAACAAAATAGAAACAGAAAATTGTGTTAGATTCACAATAAAAACTAGTCTAGCACAACTCTTTGTGGGGGTCCCACCGGGCGTGCCAGAATGAAATGTACAAAAGTTGCCATTTGATCAAACATAATACAAAATATGCAAATGCTCAGAATATTGTTCTTTATTCATTAAAATGAGTCCATGGGTTACAAAGAGGATTGTCCCAAATCCTTTTTATGAATATCAAATATCTGATAGCTCCTTTTGAGATTCCTCAATGTAGGTGGGCTTCATGTGTATGTGGGCCACCGGTAGTGTTGATGTTGATGCTTCTCCTTTTTCACCTGTTTTGTGACCTAAAAAAGAGGGTTAGTGTGTTTGGGGGCTTGCCTTAGTCAGGCCCCATATTGATAAAAGATAATAAAGACACGAAGGAAAATTATGCTAAAATGCAATAAAAACTGCATAGAACATCATGAAAACATAAAATAAAGCATACCTGATAGATTTACTGAGAAAAACCTATTGTAGGTGATGAGGCCTAGAAATGCCTCATTATTACACTATGGTTGACATATAAAAACTGCCATAATATTAAATATGACAAAGTTAAAGTGCCAAATAGTGATTAGAATATGTTATTTGTTACATGTTTGCATGATTTTATGTTTGGAACATTATACCTCTGTTTTGACTATTTTTAGCATTGTTTCAGTTGATTAGGTAGTAAATAAAACATGTATTGCAATTACATTCTGATGGCATGAATAGATTCCTCTCATCAAGAACTACAACTTTGCTTTTTGAAGCAAGTCAATCCGAGCTGTAGATAAAAAGTTATGAAGGTTACATCATTCCTGCGCTCATTGTTCATTCTTGCGCTCATTGTTCATGCCTTAGTCTTTTCTGGAGCTGTTAACAGGTGCAAATCTGCGTTAAAGGGAACATTGGCGGATCTACTGGGAATGATCCAGAGTGAGTTAAGGTACCAAATTCATACCAATGGTACTTCATAATATAGAGAAAACATGACCCAAATTTGAAGGCATATGGACAAGTAACCTGGAAGTTATGGGGCCTCCAAAATGGCAGTTTCACACTTTTTGACAGCTGGAAATGCTTGTAAAAATCTGTGTTAAAGGCCAACTTGACAACGATGCAAGGAGTAATTTATGAGGAATTAAGAGTTGAAAATTGAACCCAATGTTGTTCATATAACCAAGAACACGTGGACATAATTTGGTAAAAAATGGAGTTACGATGAACAAGTTATGAGCACTCCAAAAGGGCATCTGGGCATGTTTTGGCAGCTGGAAACAACAGGTCACAGTCCATACAAATTCCAACCACCTGTCACTTTGAAGGAAGGCATGGAATTTGTCAAATAAAGAAGAGGTAAACGCTTGGAAACAGTTGAGGGAGAATAGGCATGACTCTTTCTCCACCTGACAACACTGCCACGTGATGCAAATGGAAGCAACAAGTCAAAAGGCTAAAATGCAAGAAATTTGGTAAATGCAGGACACAGTCATGCAAATTCCAGCCACTGTACATATACAGTAGGGCTTGGAATCAGTCACTCCAGCACATGCCACCAATGCAGAAGGGTGTACAAGATAAGGTAAAACAATCCAAATGGTCAACAACTTCCTCCCTATGCGTTTGGAGTGCAGATAAGCAATGAATTGTCACCTCCCGTTATTCTGGCAGGAATAGGGAATAGCGCAAGAACAACCGAAAGTGGTCAAAAAGTGACAAATCAATGGAGGAAATTATTGGCAATTGACCAGGAGGTTGTCCCAACTCATCTTAACATGATTTCCTCAACAAATGCAACCCAACAAGGATGAATGGATAAAGTTTTGACAAAGCAAATTCCTGCATTCTAGGAAACAATTATGCAATCAGTTGTAAATCCCTACAAATCAGTAACCAAGCATATCAACATTATATTATAAATAAGAAAGCTCCTAGATGGTTGAGCATATAGATAGATAGGCAATAGAATACCGAAATTAGCATAGAGTGAAGTTTCTTTGTAGCAGAACAGTAATTTGCAGGTTTTTCCTGCATTATTGTAATGCAGTTTCAGATTGAATAAAAAGGTGCAATCTTCAGATATCAATTGGCATTTTGAGGTTGATGATTAGCATCTAGATTTTCTTAGCATAACTTCTCACCTTCTTCTGGTTCTGGAAGCAAGGGCCACTTGCAGGGCCAGAGGAAGGCAATTTTTGATAGAATTTCTTGTTGATTTCTTGCTACAGCAGATTAGCAGAATTCTGCCAGTTTTCCATTTCTTTAGTAGTTTTCAACATAATTTTCAGCCTTTGACAACATTTTTTGCATTTCACAGCAATTTCTAGATTTTTGTCATTTTTCTTTTGTATTTTTTATTTTTTTGCAATAATTGTTGATTTGGTTTTCCAGTAGTTAAAATTCTATTTTTAAATTCTCTAGTTGATTTACTTTCATGCAAGTGTGTGTGTGTTTTCAATTCTGCAATTTACTTTTCTATCACTCTCAATTTAGCAACATTTCATTTTTTGTCATTTTTAGATTCTGCAATTTCATTTCCTACAATTTTAATTTATTTTTGCAAAGGTAAATAGGAGTTAATTTCAATTCTTAGGAGTTAGAGGTCACAACAAACCCCCCAAATGCTAACTGATCCATCAATAAAGCTTATTTTTTGAATGAACTAATCTTTAACCTGTTGGAGCCTTCTTTCGTATATAGCCTTGGACACCACCCTGGATTGACACACATAATGATTAAATGATGAATGAACAATGACACTCATCATTTTTGGTGTCATTGTTGGGGATAGGTGTTGTTAGAAGAGGAAAGCAGTCCAATAATTGTTAGTGTGCTAAGTTGTGAACTTCAGAGTGAAATCTGAATGTAATAACTGGCATAATTAATAGTTGTTGGTAAATTCCATTTCAGTTCATTTAGAGAACAAGCAAGTATGAATAGGTTAAAGGATGTGAAAGCACGATGTCAAAGTATGAAAAATCCTTTGCCTACCACAGGAAGAAAAATTTCACAAGAGGTTGAAAGTATGTCAAAGTTGTCCAAATTTATGATTCCCAAAACTATTGGAACTTTCAAAGAATTACAATCATCTATGTCCAGAATTGTAGGATCCTTTGAGAAATCATCACAAGGAGGAACAATCAATAGTTCAACACCTTTTTTCTTGACAAATCCATACAATCAGGACGAGTTTAACAGGATATCTAATTGTGATTGGGAACCTATAAGGGTAGGCTCACAAGAGAATCTAGGGAGAGCCAGTAATGTGCTCCAACCTAGTGCAACTAGTACACCTGCCAAAACTTTTCAAAATCCCATCCAATTAGATCCTAATCAAAATGCTCCCATGAAGGTCATTTCACCTTCTGTGTTACCGAATTTTAAGGGAGTTACATCTGAAGACCCCGATTTGTTTTTGTTTGAGTTTAAAATTGTGTGTCAAGCTCATGATTACACTAACGACAATCAAAAGCTCAAATTGTTTCCTTCCACTCTTAAAGAGTCAGCTCTACGATGGTTTATCACCTTAGCACCTGATTCAATTAGAACCTGGAATGAGATGGAAAATATATTTTTGGAGAGATACCAAGAATATTGTCAAGTCAAGAATCAAAACAATGAATTGCTTGAAATGAAACAAAAGGAAAATGAAATCTTAGAAGATTATGTAGACAAATTTTCTTTTGTTCATAAGAGATGTGGTAGTGTTGAACCTGAAATGTGCAAAATTATATTCTTAAGGGGACTACAAGATGAATTTCGGGATGCATTGGATATTTTAGGAAGAGGCGATGCAAATGCACTTGAAATCCAGGAAATCATTAAACTTTGCAAAAATTATTCTCATTCAAGGCATAGAAAACATAGAATTGGTAATGATAAACATGATTTGAAAGAATGCATGAAAGAGTTTGCTAAAGCTGATATTGTTGTACATCTTGATAAAATAGTAGATAAAAAGAGTAAATCTACTGAACCTTCAGCTATCTATTGTTCAAGATGTGAGCAACAACACTCTGTTCATGACTGTCCTTTGAACAAAACATTTATACCAGCTACATGTAGCATTTGTCAAAAAGGACATTCCACAAATCAATGTAGTTTATTGCCATAACTCAAAAGTGTCTTTGAAAAACAACCTCAACCTATGAAAAAACTCAATTTTGTAGGACAAGGACAAGGAGATAATTTTCTTAAGTTTCCATATCAGAATGCTTCTCAATTTCCTACACATTGGGGAAATAATCCTTGGTATATGCCATGGTATGCTTCAGGTCCACTTCAACAATGTTGGAGTCAACCACCATGGGCATATTCCCAAGAGTGGTCTCAACATGGATGGATGAAACAACAATGGAATCAACCACATCCACCATGGTTGCAGCCAAAACTGCAAGGATATCAATGGGGACAACAACAAAAATTGCACAAAGGGCAGCAACATTATCAAACACAGAAATCAAATTTATTGCCCACTCATACCCATAGTTTCTCTCATGGACAACAACAACAAAATGAAAAACAACCTCTATTTTCAGCTCAACCTGTGGTCAGTCCAAACAATGTTAAACAGGTAACCCCTGTCTCTATGGCTAAATCAAAAAATACAACCATAATAAATGTTGGTGACTGTCATAAAAATCAGTTGTGTTTAGGAAAACCACTTCTTGAACATATTCCACTTACCAGTGTAGAAATAGGAGCTAAAATGAATGCACATAAAAACAAATCTGCACTGAAACAAGAAGAAGAAAAAGAAAATCTCCCACAAAAAGAATCATATCTTGAACAGTTTGAAATATCAAAACTAACATCTTTGAAATCAGATTTGATAAGGGAATTAAAACATTTAAATGTTATAGTCCCTTTACTTCAAGCTATTAAAGATGTGCCAATCATTAATACAATTGTTCAAGAAATATGTTTTAACAAACCAAGAAAAAAGAAGAAAATATATCCTAAAAACATACAAGTCGGTGGTAAAAGAGTAAACTTGCTTGCAAGAAACCTTAGTCCACCTAAGTATGATTGTCTAGGATGCCCATGGTTTCATGAAACATATAAGGAAAATGAAACGGACATTTCAATTTTGGCCTCCATCATTGTAAAGGATAATGTAGAAGAGATGGATTCATCCAAACAATCTATTTTTGATGAAAATGTTCAGAATGCAGATTTTAAAGATGAACCAATCACTGTTCAACAATTATTATGGAATGATGAAAAACAAAATTCTAAAAATTTGTCATCCATTCCAATACAAAACAATTTTCTTCACTTGTCACATGGATGTCATCATTTTTTCTCATCTTTTCCTTTCCATTTATCAAAGTTAATTCTTTTAAGAATTGTTTTTGGTAAACATACACAGATTTTCCATTCTTTTCCACCATATCATTGTCCTCTTAATTCATTAATGCATCATTCTCCAAGAACCAATTCAAAACATCTTGGTACAAAACAAACTGAAATGCAACCAAAACAACCTTTGAACAACAATAGTTGGTTGACTAAAAACCAGGAAGTAAATTTGTTTGATGTATTGATCCAACATCCTAATGCTCTACTAACACTTTATGCATCTTTAGCAGTTGGCATTGAGTTGTTGCAGGTACAAAAAAATAGATTTCGTAGTTGAATGCAGTTAATGAACTTTGGTTGGAAGCACTTCACCAAATAGAGTTCATTCAACAAAAATGGAAAATGTGGCATGATGATCACATTAAGAGCAACAAGGATGAACCAGAAGAGTTTGAGAATGGAGTTGTTCAACTTTCTTCGATTGATGATTCAAGAAGGACATTAGTGGTGAATGGACATCTTTTACAGTTGTACCATAAACCACTCACAAAGAAGGAATTTGCTCAATCTTTCACACAGTCACATTTGCATATGATAGAAGAGGATTCCTCTTCTGACAAGGTTTCCAAATGATCATATTTTTTTTAGCCTTGAAAAAAAAAAAAAATAGAAGTTGGTTTAAAACCAGAAATGGCAACCTCTTCTGATAAAAAAAAAAATGAAATGAAAAAAAAGAGAAAAAAATGAATAATTCAATAAGTGAAAACCTTCTCGGAGGCGCTGCTGAGTTGGCTTGCATGAAAACCAGTTTTTTGGCATGCATTGCCTTGTTGATCCACCCATCATTGTTCTACCATTGTACAAATCTCACCTACCGCACCTATGTTGTTCTTATTTCAAAAAAAATCATCATCAGAAGCAACTTGTAAGGTGGATGATAAATTTTCAGGACAATAAGGTATGTGTTTCTTGCATTTAGTCATGGTAAGCATTTAGCATTTAGTATATGATAATCAATATTTGGCATAAACTGTTCATACAATATTGGCAAGTTAAAAAAAATGGAACATGTTGTTCAAAATGTCAAGAAACACCCCCTTCCGCCCTTAGTTGCATGGGAAATTCAAAATTGTGAAAAACCTGATTTTGGGACAGATATGACAACCATTTTATCTTTATTAGTAGGGAAGATTTTAGAATAAAATGTCCCACCAATACCTCATAAATCTGAGAAGGACGAAATGCACCTGAAAATTTTGTTTTACTACTACTGCAATAAAACAACAACAAACAAAAAAAATAGCATGGAAAAAGAATTTTTGATGTTATGGAAGGCTTATACACTCTAAATATGGGCCCACACTAGAATCTGCAGCTAAATTTTGCATAGGAGGCCATTTCAACATGTTTTTGACACATCTTCAAATGACAGTCTCATTCTATAGCAAGCTTCAAAATGAGACAAATTATGCCAAAAATTCTTGAAAATGTTGCAAAATAATAGGGCACATTAGATATTAAGTTTCTTAAAGTTCTACCACAAGTACAAAGGAAGAAAAGAAAAAAAAAAAAAAAAAAAGAAAAAAAAAAATTGCAGGAACTACAATGCTTGGTGTAGTGCAATAAGAAGAACTTTCTCGGGTAGTAGGTGGCAAAAGTATGTTGTTCATCTTACTAGGGCCTACTAGGATGCATGAGGGCATGCATCAGTTCAAGTCGGGGGAATGATGAGGCCTAGAAATGCCTCATTATTACACTATGGTTGACATATAAAAACTGCCATAATATTAAATATGACAAAGTTAAAGTGCCAAATAGTGATTAGAATATGTTATTTGTTACATGTTTGCATGATTTTATGTTTGGAACATTATACCTCTGTTTTGACTATTTTCAGGATTTTATGCACTGTTTCAGTTGATTAGGTAGTAAATAAAACATGTATTGCAATTACATTCTGATGGCATGAATAGATTCCTCTCATCAAGAACTACAACTTTGCTTTTTGAAGCAAGTCAATCCGAGCTGTAGATAAAAATTTATGAAGGTTACATCGTTCCTGCGCTCATTGTTCATTCCTGCGCTCATTGTTCATGCCTTAGTCTTTTCTAGAACTATTAACAGGTGCAAATCTATGTTAAAGGGAACATTGGTGGATCTACTGGGAATGATCCAGAGTGAGTTAAGGTACCAAATTCATACCAATGGTACTTCATAATATAGAGAAAACATGACCCAAATTTGAAGGCATATGGACAAGTAACCTGGAAGTTATGGGGCCTAAAAATGGTAGTTTCACACTTTTTGACAACTTGGAAATGTTGGTAAAAATCTGTGTTAAAGGCCAACTTGACAGCGATGCAGAGAGTAATTTATGAGGAATTAAGAGTTGAAAATTGAACCCAATGTTGTTCATATAACCAAGAACACGTGGACATAATTTGGTAAAAAATGGAGTTACGATGAACAAGTTATGAGCACTCCAAAAGGGCATCTGGGCATGTTTTGGCAGTTGGAAACAACAGGTCACAATCCATACAAATTCCAGCCACTTGTCACTTTGAAGGAAGGCATGGAATTTGTCAAATAAAGAAGAGGTAAATGCTTGGAAACAGTTGAGGGAGAATAGGCATGACTCTTTCTCCACCTGACAACACTGCCACGTGATGCAAATGGAAGCAACAAGTCAAAAGGCTAAAATGCAAGAAATTTGGTAAATGCAGGACACAGTCATGCAAATTCCAGCCAGCTGTACATATACAGTAGGGCTTGGAATCAGTCACTCCAGCACATGCCACCAATGCAGAAGGGTGTACAAGATAAGGGAAAACAATCCAAATGGTCAACAACTTCCTCCCTATGCGTTTGGAGTGCAGATAAGCAATGAATTGTCACCTGCCTGTTATTCTGGCGCAGGAATAGGGAATAGCGCAGGAACAACCGAAAGTGGTCAAAAAGTGACAAATCAATGGAGGAAATTATTGGCAATTGACCAGGAGGTTGTCCCAACTCATCTTAACGTGATTTCCTCAACAAATGCAGCCCAACAAGGATGAATGGATAAAGTTTTGACAAAGCAAATTCCTGCATTCTAGGAAACAGTTATGCAATCAATTGTAAATCCCTACAAATCAGTAACCAAGCATATCAACATTATATTATAAATAAGAAAGCTCCTAGATGGTTGAGCATATAGATAGATAGGCAATAGAATACCGAAATTAGCATAGAGTGAAGTTTCTTTGTAGCAGAACAGTAATTTGTAGGTTTTTCCTGCATTATTGTAATGCAGTTTTAGATTGAATAAAAAGGTGCAATCTTCAGATATCAATTGGCATTTTGAGGTTGATGATTAGCATCTAGATTTTCTTAGCATAACTTCTCACCTTCTTCTGGTTCTGGAAGCAAGGGCCAGAGGAAGGCAATTTCGATAGAATTTCTTGTTGATTTCTTGTCATAATAGATTAGCGAGACTCGCGGTTTTCCATTTCTTTAGTAGTTTTCAACACAGTTTTCAGCCTTTGACAACATTTTTTGCATTTCACAACAATTTCCAGATTTTTGTCATTTTTCACTTTGTAGTAATTGTTTTATTTGGTTTTGCAATATGTTGATTTGGTTTTGCAGATTTAAAAATTCTCATTTTTAAATTCTCTAGTTGATTTACTTTCATGCAAGTGTGTGTGTGTTTTCAATTCTGCAATTTACTTTTCTGTCACTCTCAATTTAGCAACATTTCATTTTCTGTCATTTTCAGATTCTGCAATTTCATTTCCTGCAATTTTATTTTTGCAAAGGTAAATAGGAGTTAATTTCAATTCTTAGGAGTTAGAGGTCACAACAAACCCCCAAATGCTAACTGATCCATCAATAAAGCTTGTTTTTTGAATGAACTAATCTTTAACCTGTTGGAGCCTTCTTTCGTATATAGCCTTGGACACCGCCCTGGATTGACACACATAATGATTAAATGATGAATGAACAACGACACTCATCAGCAGGGTCAAATCGCAAGTCAGGGGACAAATTGGAAGTTGAATTCGTAGGGCAAGGGTGAATTGAGTTACATGAGCTTTCTGTTGGAGATCCTTGTTTGGATGGGCTCTTGAGATGGTGTTATGCTGTCTGCATGGTGCAGATATGTCAGATTGTACTTTTGGCCAGATTTCTATAAAGTTTTTGTATGTTAGCTAAAAGGGGAGAGAGATTAATGAAGGATTGGGTCCTATATTTATAGAAGAAACCAAGATGTAAGGTGTGTGGTTAGGTGTACTAAATCCTAGGGTCAAGTCCTATTGTGGTTAGGTTAGGGCTTGTGAGTTGGTATGTCCAGTAATCCTCTATATGCCCTAAGAGAAATATCCTATCCTCACACATGTGTGAGCAAGGATTAAGATTAACTAGGGTTGGTTGATCCCTAGGTTAGATGAGGGTTGAGTTAGGGTTTCCTAGGAAATATCCTAACTAATTTGGTGCACACATGTGTGAGGGAATAATTAGGACTAATTTGGTTTAGAACCCTAATTAAACCTATTTAGATGAAAAAGTACACTTAAGTGAAAAGTAACATTCAAATTAGAATCCTAATTAGAATAAATTAGGATTTTGGTGGGTAATGGTCCCATGGGGGTCCAAATTGAGTGTAGGAAAGGGCTTAGGTTGCCTTAGGGGGCTGGTAGGTGGTCTCCTAGAGAACATGAGGTGTTTTAGATAATTTGTGGATTTCATGCCTACGAGTGACCAAGGCAGCCTACACTAGTCTACGTTGGTCTGTGATGGCCTATGATGACCTACGATGGTCTACACTGGTCAACAAGTGTGTATGTAGATGTGCAAGTATTTAGAAGTGAGCATGTGCAACTTTTGGGTGTCTATAGCTATGTGGTTCCATCACCCAGATTTCAAAAACCAAATCTCTTAGTGGTGGCAGCAGTCCTTCAAGGGATCCCCTTCTGCCCAAACTTTTCAAAAAATCATATTCATTAAAAAAAATCTTAGGACCTAGAATAGAGAAATCTTTGGAAACATCTTTGAAATCAAGCAGGTGGTCAAAGAGAAATTGGAAATCATAGAGCAACAAATCCAAGTAGGTAACCAGGATAGTAGAATTAGAATTGAAGAGTGCAAGCTCGTAGCTGAGTTTCACAATATCTTGTCTAGGGAAGAAACATACTAGAGGTAAAAATTGAGGGTCCTTTGGCTCCAGGATGGTGACTCGAATGCTAAATTCTTCCACATGTAAACTTTAAAAAACAAGAGTTCCAAAAAAATATCAAAGCTCACCTGCAGTGATGGATGCCTAATAAGGGAGATATCTAAAACTAGGAATGAACCAGTTAGTTTATTCCAGTCCCTTCTCGGTACCCCCTCTCCTATTTCCCCTCAAGCTAAAGAATCCCTCTTGGCCAAAATCCTTGATTCCATCTCTTCATCGACCAACTCGATGCTCATTAGCCCTTTCACCCATGAAGAGATCAAAAATACCTATTTTCTATGTAGCTTGATAAGGCTCCCAGATCGGATGGCTTCTCATCATGCTTCTTCCAAGTGTTCTGAGATCTGATTGGCCTTGAAGTGTGTGCAGTTGTTAGATATATCTAATCCTCTAGGGCCATCTACCAAGAGATCAATTCCACTTTCATCGCCTTGATTCCTAAAGTTTCATCTTACAAAGCTTTATCTAATTTTTGACCCATCAGCCTCTACAATATCCTCTATAAAATATTAACCAAAGTGTTGGCTAAAAAACTTAAGGAGATCATTCCCCTCATCATTGACCCCTACTAGGATAGATCTGTTAAACGAGATAACCATAACTAATGGGGTTATTACCATTCATGAGGCCCTGCACTCTGCTACCCTGGCCAAGAAACCAACCTTTCTCCTAAAGTAGGACATGAATAAAGCCTTCGATAGAGTCAGCTGGGACTTTCTTCTCGATATCCTTCTCAAATTTGGATTTCACCCAATATGGATTGACCTCATAAAAGGCTGCATCTCCTCTCCTTGGTTCTCTATTTTAGTCAATGGATCCCCTGCTAGTTTCTTCCCTTGCTCTAGAGGTCTGAGGTAAGGAGATCCCCTTTCCCCAATCCTATTCATTATTTTGGTTGAGGCCTTAGGTAGATCCATTACAAGTGCTAGCAGAAGAGGTTTGAGTTTTGGGATAAAAACTGCTACTGGTCTTAACCCCATTAACCACCAATAGTTTATTGATGATACTATCCTATCCACATCCACCTCAGTTTCCAAAGCCAAGGCCATTAAGCACATCCTTCACCTTTATGAGAGCTCTTCAGGGAAAAAATGAACCTCCTAAAAAGCAAAATATTCTTCATTAACACACCCCATATCTGATAAATCAAAATAGCTCAGATCCTTGGGTGTTACTCGGACGCTCTCACCACCACTTACCTTGGGATATCCTTGTTTTCGAGAAACCCCTCGGCTTCAATGTGGAACAATTTCATTGAGATAATTCAAAAAAAGTTGACCTCTTGGAAAGGACACCTTCTTTCCCAAGCAACCAAAGCTACCCTCACCTCAGATTATCTTCAGAGCATCCTGATTTACTTCTAATCTGTCTTCAGGGTTCCAACCTCAGTGAGCTCTAAGATTGAGCAAATCCAAAAAATATTCCTTTGGTCTGGTAGTTAAGACAGGAAGAGAATTCCCCTTGTGACTTGGAATTTGGTTTGTTGCAACAAAAATCAAGGAGATATTGGGTTAAGGAAAATAACCAAAATGAATCTTGCTCTTCTGGCCAAGAATGCATGGAATATTTTAACCAAAAAATGTGGAATGGGTTGAAATAGTCAAGAATAAGTATTTGCAGAACCACCATTTCTTGAACGAACAAGGGCCCCAAGCTGGATCTACCTTCTGGAAATCCATTATTCAGACCAGAAACCTTATCCAAAAAGGTATTAGATGGATTCTTGGCTGACTTCTGGTATGATAGGTGACTCAAAGATAAACCTTTGAGTGAGAACAGAATGTTGGTGGTTCTCAAGCCCTCCACTGATACCCTCCTAGGGAGCAGGGTTACTGACTTCATTAGCTATCACAATGGAGACCCTGGATGGAAGGCCATCAATATTGGTAACTTCCCCAATAAAGTCACTATCTTATACAGTCTGGTTAATTCAGTCACCATTCCTTTTGGAGAAGATGAAGATAGGTCCATCTGGGGAGGAACTAATGAAGGGTATTTCTCTATAAAATTAGCCTATATCCTCCAAGAAAATACCTAGGCTTCCACTATTCCGTTCAACCTGGTTTGGAAGAAGAAACTCATACCCAAAATAAGCTTCTTCTCCTAGTTTGTTATTCAAAATAAAATCCTCACTATCAAAAATTTGGTCAAAAGAGGGTTTATAATTCCTAACCACTTCTACCTTTGCTTGTCTGATTGGGAATCTTCAAACCACATATTCATCAACTGTGTGTTCTCTTCTACTGTCCTTTTCCACCTACTAAATTCCATCCACATCCAGTGGGTTTGATCCAAAATAGTTATTGATCTCTTCTCCCAATGGACAAATACCTTTAGCAATCCTAAGCTCTACTTCCTTTGGTCCTTCTGCCTCCATCACTTCATTTGGTAAATTTGGCTTGAGTGCAATAATAGGGATTTCTATGCCTCATCCAGGGATCCCCTCTCCATGGCTTCTAAATCTATTGCCTATGCTATTAAAAATATTTGGCTTATCCCTTGATCCTTGGTCCCAACCCTAGCTCTTGAATGTTCCCTCTTCAAATCTCTATCCATCCCCAAAGAGGATCCTATAGCTCAACCAAGTCCCAATCCCAAAGCTAACATCAAATGGAATCCCCCTCGGAGGGTTGGATCAAGCTCAATTTTAATGGGGATTCCAAAGGAAATCCTGGCACTGCTAGTGTAGGAGGGGTCATCAGAGACCACAAAGGCAACCTGATCCTCACATTTTTTGAACACCTCGGGTTTCAGACCAACAACTTTGTGGAAGCTAAGGGTTTGTGGAGAGGCCTTGTATTACTCAAAGAAGATCCCAAGAGAGCAATCATAGAGAGTGAATATTTGAACATCATCATCTATTTGAAGAATAATAATATTTCATCTTGGAAAGTATTCAACACCATCTAAGAATCTAGAGAGCTTATTCAGAATCATCCGTAGATGACCATCCACCACAACTATAGGGAAGTCAATCAAGTTGTTGACCTTATGGTCGACATGGCAACCTCCTCCAATAGTATCAAAGTGTGGTGAGATAATTTCCCCCATAACATCACTAATATTGCAAACCTTGAAAAGCCTAATAATCAAAGTGGCAAGGCCAAATGAAAGTAAGTCCGAAGATAAGCTCCCCATAGACCCTCTCCTTAACAATACTAGAGTTTTCAAAATCTCCTCCCTAAATGCGGGTCATCATACTCACAGGTTGACCATGGCAATGTAAAATTATACTGTCATCATTTTTGAGTTAGCGGGTGGCAAGACATGGGAAGCTCCTACTTTTAATCACACACTCAATTTATGTTGGTGTCTTGACCATAAGCCCAATGGCACATGTGCAAGCAAAGCTACCTTGTTCAACATAATCAGATCCCTATACCGTTATACTTTTAGCTACATGGCCAGACATGGAAAGCTAAAAATACATCTCTATATTTGTATCGCTAATCATGTCAAAGATTTTTGCCATTATCTACCTTCCCTAGTTGTTGATTGCTCTTCCCAACATCCCCCTCTCTTCCATGCAATGTTTTTTTTGGCCTCATCCCAAAATATTCGCTCGTGCTCCAATCATGGAAATCTCAAGTGGTTCGATGACTATCATTTCAAGCATTGGGATGATGTCATGTTCCTTCCCAAGAACTAACGATACCCAACCCTTACCTCATTCCAATGCATCATTACTCAACCTGCTTCTGTCACTTTTGACCCTTTCAACTCACTTCAATCCTTTTTAACCTACAAAGCTTCTGCTTCCTTAGCTTGCGCTCCTTATGATTTCAAGCCTAGTTTGAGTTTGTTGAATTCTACTCTCATATTCTATCCTCTCCTAATTTTGGTCTCCTTTCTTTGCCCTAGCCCCCGTTCCCTAGCTAAAGGTATGGCTTATATCGAGTCGGCTTAGCTTAACCTAAATCACACTATCCAAATTTTCATGGATGCCAAAGGTTTCACCCCCTTCTTGCAAAAGTTTTTTGGGGTCGAGGACCAAATTACTAAGGATTTCATTGATTCATGGAACCAGGGTGAGGTCAAATTTCAAGGTGTTCACTTCAAAGTGACTATCAAGATGTTGGAAAAGATCATTGGTCTTCTTCTCATAGGATGCTTCATTCTTCGTGATAAGCATAATTAGGAGGAAGAAATTGACCAGTTCCCTAACAAAGATAAAATTCTAGGTTGGTATAAGTCTACTCTCCACTACTTTTCCCTCCAAGCTCTCTGGAACATTGCTAGCATACCATCATGTAGTACATCACCTGTGATGACCCTAAGAATCCCTTGAGGAACTTTCACATCACCTTTGTCAATCACCTTTGGGATGGTAAAGCTATCTGTGTCCTTGATTACCTCCTTTACTCCCTTAATTTATCCATTGAGAAATGTTAGAAGTCCAATGATAATCCCCTTCACCAAGACCTCCTGCCTATAATTCTCAAGCATGCCCTAGCCACCCGCCCCCTATCCACAATGTTAAAACCATGTCATTCAATCCTCTCGATGAACCCCCCTATTCCTCCAGTTAGGACCCCATTCCTAATGACTCCCCTGTTGACCCTGGTTCAGTTGGGGGTCGCTCGAAGTCGTCTCCCTTTATAAGTGTTATGTGAAGTAACAAGAGGAAGCATGCAACTGCAATGAACACTCCTCCGATGCCCAGATCCTTTGCTAGGCTCAAAAATCCAAATATGGAGCATTCATCCTCCTCAAATCATGTTATCTCTAAATTTGAGAGTGATAAGGATGACCCCTATTCCCAGATGTTGTTGGAGCTCGTGATCACGACTATGAACATAGCCATCAAGTCACTGGAGGAAGCATCCAATATTTTTTCTCGCTACACTCAGAATGCTAAATGAGCCACTTTAAGAAATATGGATGACATCAAGAAATGACGAGCATGTGTCCCTCCGTCTAGGCCTTCTGGCACCCAAGGAAGCTCTTGTTATTGTCTAGTTTGCCTAGTTTAGCATGAACCTTTTTGTCTAGTTATAGTCAAATGATGCGTACGAAGCTGATGCAGGTGTTTTTTGATCATGTGTCTATGTCTGGTTAGGGCTTGCTCAATCTAATTTCTATTCTAGTTGCATCTTCCCTCTGGGTCTAAGAGGGTTTTGGTTATGGTTGTTTTTTTGGTTCTCAGAGGTCCCTAGTACCTCCTTGGAATTTTTTGTTTCTAGGTCTGGCTAATCGGCCTCTACTATAATAAGGTTTTGGGTTCCTTTCAAAACCCGTAATGTAAATATAATATAAATTATCATAATAAAAAAATTGATTTTTTATGGAGCATCTAAAGGAAATCTAGGACCAACAGTAGGAGGAGGAATTATTAGAAATAATAGAGGAGATATTTTGTCTCATTATGCTTTCAATAGTGGATTTAAGACAAATAATGAAGTTGAAGCTTGGGCGGCTTTAGAAGGGTTACAAATATAAAAACAAATAAAATGGAATAAAGTATGGATGGAAGGTGATTTTCTCATAGTAATAAATACAATTTTGAGGAAAGCAAAGGCTCCATGGAATATAAAATAGATATTTGTGGAAATTAAAGATCTTGCTAAAGAGTTTGAAGAAATCAAGTTTACATATATATTAAGGGAAGGAAAAAAATGTGCAGATAAGCTAGCCAATAGAGGGGTTCTGATTGAAGATCGTGAAGTTAAATTCTCCTTTCCATGGTTAGAGGAAGTAGAAAGTTTAGTTGAAGATGACAAAAAATGTTGATTGCTTGAATCAATTAATGATTAAGACTTAATGTTTTCCATTGGTAATTTTTGCTTTATTTTGTAACAATAATGTGTTTTAATTTAGAATATTTATTATAATTTTTGTGGTTGTACTTGTGTTTTATGAAGGAAACTAGCAATCTAGATTTGGTAAAACGGACTATGATAGTGCAATTTTTTTTAAATATTACTCTACTAACATGTAAGGCATAGATAGTAGAGGTGAAGTTTTGGCATTGTGAAGGCTTCTATAAGAAAATATCAAGAAAGATGCTAAATTCTAGATTAACTATATTCATACAAAAATTTAAAAAGATCAAAAAATGAAAATCAAGAATTCAGACATTTTATGTAAAACGATGTAGGTTTCTAGCTATAACATATTAATTGAGGTGAGAAGTGTATCTATTTGTAAAATTTCAAGCTCTAAAGAAGAGAGATGTAATTTTTCAAGGGTGGGGACTTGAGTACAACCCCTTATTATCTAGCAAATATATATGTGTGTGTGTGTGAGACATTTAAATAATAATGATAGCATATTTTTAATCAAACCATTAAATTAAAAATAAAAAACAAAACTTTAAAATATTTTATTCTATTATTGATGAGGCCTACTTATTTGAACATCAAATATCTACATTGATGCATCTAAAGGATAATTTATACCTAATATATCAAAGAATAGAAATTAAGAGGATTTGAAATAGAATCTAATGCAAATCTTATGTTAGGTGATAGTCCCAAAATGAAAACTAAACTTTGAGTGAAATATATTTCCTAGTTGTATGAAAAAGGCACAATTGCTTTGTAGACTAATAGTTCTTTATGGAGTGAGAATTTAAGGCCAATTTTTTTTTTGCTTGATAAAAAGGGGTTGTACTCGGGTCCCCCACCCTTAACAAATTATATCTCTTATTTAGAGCTTGAGAGCTTACAAATAGATACACTTCTCATCTCAATTGAGATGCTATAGTTAGAAACCTACATCATTTTACATAAAATGTTTGAATTCTTGATTTTCATTTTTTTGGATATTTTCAAATCTTTATATGAATACAATTACTCCAAAATTTAGCATCTTTCTTGACATTTTCCTATAGCAGCCTTCACAAAGCCAAAACTTCACCTCTACTATATATGCCTTGCATCTTAGTAGAGTAATATTTCCAGAACATCGCACTAACATAGTCTGCATTACCAAATCTGGATTGCTAGTTTCCTTCCTGAAACACAAGAGCAACAACAAAAATTATAATAAATAGTCTAAATGATCACACATTATTGTTACAAAATAAAATAGATATTACCAATGGAAAATATTAAAGTAAATCTTAATCATTAATTGATTTAGGCAATCAACAATTTTTGTCAGCTTCAACTAAACTTTCTACTTTCTCTAACCATGGAAAGGAAATGTTAACTTCAGGATCCTCAACCAAAACCCCTCTATTGGCTAGCTTATCTGCACATTTGTTTCCTTCCCTTAATATATGTGTAAACCTGATTTCTTCAAACTCTTTAGCAAGATCTTGAATTTTCATAATTATCTCTTGTATGTTCCATGGAGCCTTTGCTTTCCTCAAAATTGCATTTATTACTATGAGAGAATCACCTTCCATCCAAACTCTATTCCATTTCATTTGTTTACATATTTTTAACCCTTCTAAAGTTGCCCAAGCTTCAGCTTCATTATTTGTCTTAAATCCACAATTGAAAGCATAATGAGACAAAATCTCTTCTCTATTATTTCTAATTATTCCTCCTCCTCCTGCTGGTCCTGGGTTTCCTTTAGATGCTCCACCAAAATTCAACTTAACCCACTCCACATCTGGTGGTTTCCACTTTATATTCTTTACCTTATTTTTTCTTCTCTTGTATCCAATATCATAATTCCATTTAATGACTTGACTCCATCTATCAAGACTCTGTGCTTCCAAATTAGGGATAGGGTGAGTTGATAGGGTTGGTTTAGACTCCTCTATGGCTAAACAAATCTTCTTTTTCATTACCTCTAAATTGCTTTCCTTTCCTTTAAAAATTATTATATTCCTTTCTAGCCATATAGTCCATAGTATTGTATCTTTTGAAATATCCCATATTGTCTGTAAAGCCTCACTTTTATAAGTGCTCTACCATTGCTTTAACCAATCTTTAATTTTGCTATTCATCACCATGCATTTACCAAACATATTAAGAATCCATTGCCATAGATTCCAGATAATTGAGCAATGTCCTAAGAGATGGTCAATACTCTCCTCCTCCTTATTACAGAAAACACATTTAGAGGGGCCATGAAAACCCCTTTTCATAAGGTTATCCCAGGATAAAATTCTTCTATGACCTACTAGCCAAACAAACATTTTGACTTTAGGAATGCTTGGGCTGTCCCAAATATCTCTCCAAATTTTAGTGATATTATTATTATGTTGGTGTTGAACATTATATCCACTTCTTGTAGTGTATTCTCCTAAACTATTCAACTCCCAAATCAATTTATCCTTGGCACCCCTCGAAATAATTACAGTTGTTATCTTTCTACTCAATTTCCTCCTAGCATCAATGTCTTGTATACTTGTAAAAAATCTTCTTTCCATTTGTATCTTCCTTCTTGATCCTTGTACAAAATATTTGAAACCCTATCACCGTATTTGTATTGAAGCAATCTCATCCAAGGTTTCAAAACTGGATCTAAATTGAGTGGTTTTTTATCACCAAATAGAAATTTTTTCTCCAATTCCCACCACCCATCTTAAACCTTTAATCATAAGATCAATAAATTTTTTTAAACCATTCCAAAGAGCAAAACCATTTGGAAGAGAGAAAGCAGTAAATATTAAACTTGGGTTATTGGGATCAACATACTTAAAAGAATTCTTGACCATTGTCTTTGACTCTCTTTGTACACTCTCCGGATAACTTTTCCCCCAAGAGCTAAGTTTGCATCTGGAAGAGCTCTTAAACCAAGACCTCCCCTAGTTTTGTCATCACACAACTTGCTCCATTTTACCAAAGAAAAATTTCTTTTATCATGTAAATCTGACCATAAAAATGATTGCATAATAAATATTAAACTTTTTTCAACTAATTTTGGTATAGAATACAAAGACATATAATAAGTTGGAATGGCTTGTAATATTGACTTAATTAACTGCACTCTTCCTACTAAAGATAACCTTCTACATTTCCAAACTGGAAGATTATTTTAAACTTTACTAATAACTGGATTCCATAAATCTATCCTTATTCTCCCCTCAAATAAAGGCATCCCTAGATAAGTTGGTTAATTTGCCTCCTCCATTTGAAGCAACCTACAAATTCTTGCTTTGATATTAGCAGAAGTGTTAAGAAAGTAAATATTGGATTGTCCTAATAATTTTTTGTCCTGAAACTCTTTCGTACTCTTTTAAAAAGTTATTCAAAGCTCTGGCCTCATTTATCCTTGCCCTTCCAAAAAGGGTTGTATCATCTACAAACTGTTGATGGGTGATGTTATCGATGTTATTACTAACCTTAAGTCCACTTATAAACCCATATTTGTAAGCCTTCTTTAAGTTCCTACTCAAAAATTCTGCCATAATAATGAGCAAATAAGGAGACAAAGGATCTCCTTGTCTAAGGCCTCTCTTAGCTTTAAAATATTCTATCACTAACCCATTGACCAACATTGAATAAGAAACTGTAGAGACACAAGCTTTAATCCATCTAACCCATTTCTTCCCAAAACCAAACTTATCTAAAACTGCAAAAAGAAAATTCCATTTAAACCTATCATAGGCTTTACTCATATCAAGTTTTAAGATCATAGCTTTCTCTTTTCTTGAAGCTATTGAATGTATAACTTCATGAGCTACTATAATCCCATCCAAAATTTGTCTCCCTTTCACAAAACCTCCTTGCTCTTATGAAATGATTTTGTCTAACAATGGCCTTAATCTATTCGCCATCACTTTGGAAATAATATTATAAGCCATATTACATAGGCTTATGGGTCTAAAAGAATCAAATAATTCAGCATCCTTCTTTTTTGGAATTAGGGTAAGATAAGTTGCATTTATTTTATAAGAAATGTATTGTTTTACCCTAGACTGTTCCACTGCCACCAACAAAAAATCCTTCACTATATACCAATTATGTTGGTAAAAAGCTATAGAAAGCCCATATGGACCAGGGGATTTATCCTTATTAGAGAAAAGAGCTAAATGAACTTCTTCTAGAGTAATAGGCTCCATCAGTTTCCTATTGTCTTCATTTGTTATAACTGAAGAAACATCTTGAAGAAGTTTATCATTAAGAACTTCGGTCTCCTCTGAACCTAGAATATTTTGAAAAAATGACTTAGCCTCTTTTTCAAATTTCACTCTGATCTTCAATCCAAACCCCTTCTATTGATTTAACTCTACCAATTCTAGAAGAAGATCTTTGTACTATAGCCATCCTATGAAAAAACTATATTTTTATCTCCTTTTAACCAAGTCTATCTTGATTTTAATCTCCAGAATTTATCTTCCTTACTCAAAATATTATTTTTTTTGGTAGATAAGATACTATAGCATTAATATCGGGTTTTACAGGTTGACCCAAAACCTTTTACAAAAATCAGCCCAGGGCTGTTGATGAACATGTCCCTATTAAGGATCCTATATATGTAAAATCTACATGCCGCCAAAGCCATTACATCCGGTAAGGCACATAACCTGTTATCAAAAAGAAACTTCCCATACAACATTTTGGGTATACCCCGAGAAAACACACCTGCATCATAATTACAAAAAAAGAAACAGACACGGATCCCTTCCTTGAAACAGTGGAGAAACAAAAAGTTGCAGACACACATAGCAGAGTACTGAAAAAAACTCCCACAAGCTCTGTATTGACAATTACTCTTAATAATTCTTTGGTAATTGCTTTCTTCCATATATGACATGCTTTGGTACCACATCCCGTCTTGGCCAATCAACCTTGGAGAAGTGAACTTGCTGGCTAGATTTATGGCGGTGGCTATCTAGTGGTCCACGTGGCTCTGGTTCGAAGTCTTATATTGTCATTTCTTTCCTGCCCTGTGATTATCAACCAACCTCAAATTACTAAGATGACTAGGAGCCATGTTATTTGACATGTGACTGTCCCCATTAGTCTTTGTGGTATTTCCAAGCAACATCCACGAAGACTGACAACTCGGATAATTTTTATTGTGAGTCCATTTCAAAAAAGAGATGGGAATACTCCTAGCCTTCGAACTTACAATGCCTTCCCTGTTGGCAAATTTGACTATCATTCTTGGCATTCTTGTTGAATAAGCTCCTCTACTTCGCTCGGGATACCGTGTTCCCATTTGAAAAGTCTGTCACCATCAACACCCAAATTGGCCAGCTTATCAACAATTTTGTTAGCTTCCCGAAAGACATGTTGGGCTTTTATGTCCTGTCTTCCCTGGAAAAGGATCCTAGCCTCTTCAACAATTGTTTTAATCCTCCAAGGAGGTGTTTTCCAATTATTGAGGAGATTTATAACATGCATAGAGTCTCCTTCTATGATCAAATTGCCTTCTAAGTCTTGAGTCATTTGAAGGCCTCTCCACATAGCTCTAGCTTTAGCTTCGTTGTTCGCCTTTGTTTCCAAATATTCAGAAAATGCAAGCATCATATTCCCATTATGATCTCGTACAATGCCGCCAACGCCTGTTCTACCAGGATTTTCCTTAGCCTTTCCATCAAAATTAAGCTTAAACCAACCCGTAGGAGGTGGGGACCACTTAACATTGGCTCTGGGGTTGACTACCCTAGGCATAGACTCATCTAACAAGGTTAAGCTTAAATATTGAGCAATCGTGGTCTCCTGCAGATGAGGTTTACGACTATCAAAAGGGATAAGGTTCACATTCTCATTGGCAAAGGATAGGATCCTGGCAATGATAGTTTGATGATCATGGATAGACTCATTAAAGACTCTATGGTTCCTTTCTAACCACACCTGCCAAAGATAGTGATTGAGACAAATTTTCCACATGTATCTAAGTCTTTGGCTTGAAAAGGGGCAAGGCCACTAGACGAACAAATCAAGTACGATGGCTGGTTTAACCCAGGAAATATTGAAGGCCTAAAAAACCCCACTTAGGACAGTCAAGGAAAAAGGGCACTCAAGGAAAATGTGATAAATGGTCTCCCAATTAGCCCTGCACAGATAATAGTGATTAGTGATACAAATACCTTTACGCATCATATTATCAATGGTTAGAATTCTTCCTTGGATAACCAACCATGAAAAGACTGCAATTTTTGGAATTAAATTTTTTATCCAAACTAAGTCCTTTTGGAGGACAAAATCCTCATCATCAAGCAGAAGCTTGTAAGCTGATTTAATAGTGAACTACCCATTTTTCATAGGAGCCCAGGTCACTTGATCTTCCTTGGGTCTCATGGGGATAAACTATTGCTCGAGAATGTTACAAAGATCATTTGATTCCACTTGAAATCCCTGAATCCTTATTTGTTTCCACTTCATTCTGCCTCTGTCCTCAACCATATAATCAGAGACTTTTCTACCAATGAGTTCTTTCATGATATCTATGATTCAGGCTAAGTTAGGATATTGCATCAATGGTTCATCCTTAGCCCACCTATCATTCCAGCAATTTATCCTCTCACCATTGCCTAAAACCCATCTTAAACCTTTTTTGATGATTTTCTTACAATTGAGAATTGCTTTCCAAAAATCAAAACCTCTGATTGGAACTGAGTCACTTAGAAATTCTATATTTTGAAGATACTTTCGTTTGATGATAGTTGTCCATTCATTTTCTTCACCAGAAATGAGGCGCCACGCCTGCTTAGCTAGTAAAGCTAAATTCATATGAGCAATTCTCCTCAGACCTAAGCCCCCATTTTCCCTAGGTCTGCACACTTTGGTCCATCCTACAAGGTGTATCCTTTTTTTCTCCTCTGATCCAGTCCATAAAAATTCTTTTTAGAGTTTCTCAATTTTTTGGAAAACCTTCACAAGGGCTTTGAAAATGGAGAGGAAATAGACTGGAATGCTCTGAAGAGAGGCCTTAGTGAGGGTCAACTTTCCTGCTTGAGATAGAAGATGACCTTTCCATCCAACAAGTTTTTTTTGAATTCTTTCAATAACCCTATCCCACATTGACTCTCTTGGAGAACCAATGAAAAGAGGGAGACCAAGATACGAAGTGGGGAGGTTTGCTATATCACACCCTAAAATTTTTACAATCCTTCCTTACCTCTAAATGGGGGTGTTCAAGAAATATAACTTGCTTTTACTAAAATTAAATTTCTGACTAGCAACATCCTCATAGAGTTGCAGGATGTATTTAATTCTTTTGGCCTCAACCACCGATGCCTTAGTCAATAGAAGGGTATCATCGACAAATTGTTGGTGAGAAACAACCCTAGTGAGAGATGTTGCCTTGATTCCCGATATTAGCCTTGAACTGCAAGCATTTTTTATGGTTCTACCTAAAGCTTCTGCCACAATGATGAATAACATGGGGCTGATAGGGTCCCCCTGCCGAATTCCTCTATGACTTTGAAAGTAACCAACAGTTGTTCCATTAACCAGAATCGAGAACCATGCTTTAGAAATGCATTCTTTGATCAAATTAACCCATTGGTGATGAAAACCAAACTTAAGGAGGACAACAATCAGAAAGTCCCAATTTAGCCTATCAAAAGCTTTGTTCATATCAAGCTTGAGGGCAAAAATAGACCTGTTAGTCTTATGAGCAGAGTGCAGAGCTTCATGAACTGTGATAACTCCATCCAATATTGACCTGCCCTGGACAGAGCTTCCCTGGCATGGATCTATGATGCGGGGTAGAACATCTCTCATTCTATTTGCAATGGCTTTAGTTAGGATCTTGTAAGAAACATTGCATAGACTGATTGGCCTGAAGTCAACCATAGATTCAGGGGTTTGCTTCTTAGGAATTAGAGAAATAAAAGTAGAGTTGAGACCTTTTGGTATATGATTGCTTGCTTGGAATTCTCTGATAGCAAAAATTACATCCTCACTTACGATGTCCCAAAAAGCTTGATAGAAACGAGGGGGAAAGCCGTCGGGTCCCGGGGCTTTGTTTGGCTCCATGCTAAACAAGGCTTCCTTAATTTCCTCATCAGAAAAGGGAGCTATAAGCTTAAGGTTTATATCCTCATTTATTATGCTAGGAATGGATTGCAAGAGAATATCTTTGGCCTCCTCATTGCACTGTGATTCCTGACCAAGGATAGAATTGAAATAAGTTATTGCCTCCTTTTTTATTTATGTTAAGTCCTGAGTAATAGAACCATATGCTTTTTTTAAAATTTTTATCTTGTTATTGCTTTTGTTTCTAAGCGTGGTGACGTGAAAAAACTTAGAATTTGAATCTCCATATTTCAACCAAAGAGCCCTTGATTTTTGCCTCCAATAAATTTCCTCACAGGCCAAAATGTTATGAAACTCTGCTAGTTTTATCCGTTCCTCCTGCCTAGTAGTTTCATCAACATCACCATATTGAATCCTCTGATCAATTATCTTCAAACTTTCAACAACCTATTTTTTATTTTCAAAGAGGTTCCCAAAGACCTCTTTGTTCCAAGTTCGAAGCTTTTCCTTAACAAACTTTAATTTGCCAGCAAGTTTAAAAGTTGCACTACCCCTGACAAGATGCTACCACCATTGAATTAAGTTATCTCTGAAACTGGAATGTTTGATCCACATAGATTGAAATATGAAAGGTTTCTTAAAGGACAGAGAGTTAGGGATCTCCAACAAAATGGGATTATGATCAGAGGCAATTTTAGGAAGGGCTTGCAGGGTAGAATCACCGAACAGAGTTGTAGCCTCCTTTGATAGAAAAAACCTGTCAAGCCTTTCTTGAATGAGATGACACCCTATCCGTCGATTGCTCTAGGTATAATTCGCTCCTCTAAGTTTTACATCCATCAACATGTTGGAGTTCACAAAGTCATTGAACTCATCCATGCTCCTGATAGGTGGTCCATTTCCACCCATTTTGTCTGAAGGGTAAAGAGGAGTGTTAAAATCCCCAACCAGAATCTAGGGGACATTATGAAAGATTTCACTCAGATTGCCTAAGTACTCCCACAGTAGAGCTCTCCCTTGAATTGAAGTCGGGGCATAAATATTTGAAAGGATCCACGACCTGTTGTTGTTTATTTCCTTAAATAAAACACTAAGAACCCTGTCATATTTCTGAATAATGGTGCCTTCTACTATCCGGGGATCCCATAAATTCATAAGGCCTCCAGACGCTCCTCTGGCTGATTTGCAAACCATCTCCCCTTGATTCCAGATTTTTTTTGCTACTTTTTTTGACTGAATCTCATAAGTTTTTGTTTCTTGCAACATGATAATAGTTGGATTCAATTGATTTCTTATTGCACTGACTTCCTTGTGTTTGGGTAGGCCATTGAGGTCTCTCACGTTCCATGAGAGGAACTTCATTTATATTTTTTGGGATTTCTTCCTCTCCCCCTCCCTTGAGGGGGTTTTCCTAATTTGTTGTCTTCAGAACCCGAAATAACCTGTTGAAACAAGGTTCTCTATTTTCCATTGGCAATGTCATTATCAGTTTTAATTTTTTTATGCTCAGCATTTGATATTCTCCCTCTTCTTTTTTCACTTCAAAATCTATAGGAGACTTCACAGTGCTCCTGGTTTGTTTAGGACTAAACTGGGGGGAGGCAATTTGTTGCAGAACCAGACTGCCATATTCCTCAGTCTGAAGAGTTTCACATATCTCCACCCCTACATCCAAATATTCTCCTTTTTTCCTGTATTCCCCTAGTCTGCGGGACGACCCCTCAGTAGGATTCACCTGGCTCCTAGTGATGATGTTAGGGAGATGAGATTTTTTATTTTCCAATGCCTCAACTTTCTTCCTAAGTTCTTCAACATTAGGGTTTGGCTTTGGGATGCCCACTGGGCTTGAAGTATTTTTAGCATTGGGGTTTAAGGATCCCAACTTGGATGGGGATTCTAGAGATCGGGCATTAGGGTTTGGATTTGTGATGCCCATGGGGCTTACAGTAATTTTAGCATTAGGGTTTGAGGATCCTGACTTGGATGGGGATTCTAGAGAGTCAAAAAGGTTAGCCTGAAGGTTCTGGGCTTCCATGTCTTTCGATAATCCTCCTACTCCCATATTGGATAGAATTGAAAATTTATTTGAAACTAGAGGATTGGAACTTACCTGAGTATTTTGGTTGCCAACAACCTGTTGTTTTCCTTTGTCTTGTTGGGACCCTGCACCCTCTCTTTTCTTTTTTTGGTAGACATAGTTTACCTGATTGAAATCACCTCTGCCAGGGAAACTCCTCAAATTTCCTCTATCTAGCATTCCTTGCTTCTGCTTTTCTCTATTCATTGCCAGGTTAGGGCACTGATTGCATAGATGTCCTTGATTTTTGCATTCTGCATAGAATGTCGGTATGTTCTCGTATTCTACCGACTATTTTCGATAGTATTCTCCATACTCTAGCTCCACAAACCTTGGCAATTCATTATCCAAATTAGCATTTACGCAGATTCATGCATGAGTCATCCTTGTCCTGGCCAAGGTCGCATGGTCAATGGAGATCAGGTCCCCTATAGTTCTGGCTATGCCCTGGAGCCAATATTCATTGAAGAACTGGGAAGGTAGACTCGGGAGACGAACCCAAATAGGGGCAATGTTAATATTTTGCTTTTCAGGGTCGAAATCTTCACCCCATCGTCTGAGAAAAAGGCTCCTTTTGCCCAAAAACCAAGGACCTCCTATTAAAATGCGGTTAGCATCCTCCATATTATTAAAATGGATAATGAAGAACCCTCGAGTTAGAGCTACCAACTCCAAGCTGCCTACCGGTTGCCATTTACCCGTTGCCCAAGCCCTGATAGTCTCCATGTCCGGCCTACCTCCCAAAAACTTGCCTACCAGGGAGAATTCTTCCATTACAAGAAAAGGGCTCATGGAACTTGTCGGGACCAAAATTTTATTATTTACTGGAACTAGGGGCGGAAGAGAGAGAACCTCCTTTATTTTTCCTCTAAGAGTCTCAACAAAAGACAACCACTTCTTGGGCCCCGCATTGTCCTTCGTATCTTTTTTGTTGGGGTCTTTCTGAGGAGGGTCGGGCCCCCACGTGATGCCCGCCTCCAAATATGTCGTAGCCTGACCGCCTTCCTCTGGATCCTCGCTTGATCCATGCTCAAGGTTCCCACCCACCCCTTCCATACCTGCTCTACCTCTACCGCCTTGGCTGAGATTCTTGCCCAAAAAATTCAAACCCTCACTCCCGCCGCACCCGCTAAACCTCAACTCACTCATTTCTATTCTTACTCAAAATATTATGATATTCACTAAGCAACTCCCTTTCCTCTGAGCTTGTATTATTTTCATCACTTTTTTGGAGTTTTGAAAGTTTATCTTTTAGTTCTTCTTTCTTATCAAAACTATTTCCAAAGGTGTTCTTGTTCCATTCTTTTAATCTAGATGTCATAGCTTTAATTTGGTTTGGAAGAGCATACAACCCACCATTACCTAAAAATTCAATGTTTGAGTTATCATATCAACAAATTGAGGATGGTCTTCCCACATCTGCTCATATTTAAAATATGATATTTTTTTTAATTCACTAACCACCATTTTAACTCTTATTGGCCAATGATCTGAACCAATCCTAGTTAAGGTATTAATTTTAGCACAAGTTCCTTCATCTAGCCAATGATATGAGAGAATGCATCTATCTAATTTTTTTTGCTATTATGTTCTGCCCTCTCCTGTTGTTGGTCCAAGTATAGTTGTCTTATTCAAACTCAACTTCCCAAAGATTGTTTTTTTGAATAAAAGCTGAGAAATCTCTCATACTTTGGATCAATTTTCTAATTCCCCCAAATTTTTCATTCAGTTTGGTAATGGCATTAAAATCTCCAATGATCATGAAATGGGTTTCTTGTTCTTTACTTCTCATAAAGGCGTCAATTCCACTCCAAACTTCTAATCTACCTGACTGAGTTTTAGGACCATACACATTGATAAGGATGAAGCGAATATCAACAAAGTAGCAAGTGATTAAAGAGGCTATCCAATGTCTAGTTTTATGAATGGTTACACAAGAGGTTCTAGAAGGATTCCAACAAGTTAGAATTCCCCCTGTTGCTCCTTCAGAATCCATAGCATCCCATTCACATCTTGCCCAAACTACTTTCATAGTTTTTAAAAATTCTTCTTTTGTCATTTTAGTTTCCTGAATATAGAGAATATCAGGTTTATTACTTAAACATAGGTCCCTAATACACCTATGCTTTGAGGGGGCATTAGCACCCCTTATATTCCATGAGATGATAATAATATCTTATTAGGGGCTTTTGGCCCCTCTTGCGTATTACCAATATCATTTTGTTGTTTGGTAAAGAGAAGTTCAACCAACTTAGTTTGTGTTATTTTCTCTATGTTAACTCTTGCTTCCCTAGATCTTGCTTGATAATATGAGGGTTTTCCTCTTTTTGCCTCGCCTATATAAGGAGTAGGTCTTATTATTCTATTCCTCAATATTCTTTCACCATTTTGTTTTTAAATATATTTATCCTCTCTTGGCTCTATTATAGAAGCTTTTGACTTATCCTGCTCATTTTTTGGTATTTTCTTATTAATGGCAGAGGTATTACCTTCTAAAACTGCATTCTCTTTACTAATTATTTCCTCCTAAATGGTGCATGGCACTTCAAGAGAGTCCTCAAAATTTGATGAAACACATTCCTTAGGTTCATCAAGAATGTTCTTCCTTAAATTGGGATCATACTAAATAAATGATTCCTTGTTAATATGTTGAACTTGTTGTACCGTGTCCTCTAAGTTTTGATCTACTTTTTCTTCATAGGTTAAAACCTCAAAAGAGTTGGTATTTATTTTGATAGCCTTCCTTACTGGTCTCCACTATTTATTTCATTTTATTTTTCTACATCTATTTTTTGGAAGTTGAAAATGATCTTCATCCATAACCATTTGTAAGTTTCTCTAGTGCTTTTCTACATATGATTATGTTGGGCTCTTCTTATGGCATGATCTCTCAATATGCTCCACCTCATGACATCTTCTACATATAAAATATATGTTTTCATAATCTATGGTTTGGATCCACATATTATCCCCATTCTTAAGAATGATTGATTATGGTCAAGATTTACTTATATCAATCATGACCAATATTTGAGCATAAATAGCCAAGAATTCATCTTTTGTAGTATAGAAAATTTTAAGAAATTCTCCTAGAGTGTTGCATATTGAATTGAAGGTATCTATTTTCCAAAATTCAATGGGCAACCCAAACATCATAACCCAGACAAGTAATAGGGATAGATTTACATTTTTAGGTGAAAAGCCTTCATACAAGCGGGTAAGGGAGAGTCATACTCTTCCCATAATCCAAGGACCCCCTTTTAGGATGTTTTATCTTTTTTTCCTAGAAAAAAAATAGCTAGGAAGATTCATTTAAAAATAAAGTATAGAATCACTCCTGGAGACTTCCAACTCTTATCAATCCATTTTCTCAAGAATGAAGCCCCTGGCTAATACCCATTAAATTTACCAAAAACTGCCCTATCTTGGATCAATGAGGATCTCTATGAGGTGTGCTCACTAACCTCTACCACTAGAGATGATTCTAATATTTTACCTATAAATCAGTCCATGGAAAGGAAACTAATACTCAAAATCTATTAAAATTTATCAGAATATCCTATAGCAAATATAATATTTGATAAAAATTAATGATAATTTGCATGCAAAATTTTAAGATAAAGAAGGAAAAAAAAATAGCTTAAAAATTCTATGTCCAAATAGAATATCTTGCCTCACTGGAGCCTTAGCCCTTCATTACTCTTCCCATCATATGAACCCTTGCTGAAAAATATTTGCAATTTTATTTTTTGCAACTTGAAAAATCATCATTGTCCTTGTTTTGGATGGTTGACTTCACAAGATCGTATCTCCCTCAATATTGCTTGGATTCCTTCATATGACCATTCATTTTAAATATATTCAAATTCCACACAAGTTGGTCCAATAATTAGCTAAATCAGATAACCCTTCGCAAAGATATGGATCCTAAAATATGAGTCATTAAAAAAATGCCCTAATCCTTCACGAAGCGGCCATGGAGTTTGTTTATTATTATAAAAAGGAGAGATAATATTAAAAGCTGGGGCAGCCAAATATAGAAGTCTTAAGGCTAAAAATTAATTAATATTATAATATACTAATAATATAAATGTAGATACAAATTAAAGTTGTAATCTTATTGTAGTGGTAAGGGATTTGGCCTCTCTTTAAGAGGTCCAAAGTTCAAACCCCATTCAATATGAGGGGATGGGGATCCCTCATAAAAACCCTGTGTAAACTCATTGGAAAAAAATTAGATACAAACTATAATGTAATATAGAATAAATAAAAAATAAATTAAACAAAAATAGCATATTGTAGCATAATAATTAGAGCTATAATGAAGAAGGTTCAAAGTGTAATGGAAGCAAACAAGGAAAAAGTAACACAAAGACCCTTATAATGCAAACTCAAATAGAAATTGTAAGAAGCTACCAACTCAAATATATCAGGATCCTCATAAGCCCAAGCTTAATTTATAAATATTTAGCCAACTTAGAAGAACATGCACCACAAAATTGGTTATTGAAATATAGTTGAAGGAATCCACTATATTCTTATCCAGCAAAAGTCTCTATAAAGAACAACTCGGGGCAAAGGCAAACAATTAAGTGTAAAGAAAATTTACTATGATAAAATAAAAGCATCTAAAAATATGCTAAGTAATAAATAAATCAACTACAAAGAATATACTCCACATAAACATGGATCTTCAACTCACCCTAAGCACCAGGGCCTTATTTTAATTTTGTATAAACATGCACTTCAAAGAGAGGTTCAAAGAGCCATCCTTCTTGTTGCTCCTATTTCTAAGCTTACTTATGTAGAACCTGGTGTTAATCTTCCTCCTGCTAAGTGACCCTCTGCATTGAACCCCAATCATGGGAGACCCTAGAAGAATGCTCTAAGTGATGACTCTGATAAAGACTCTATTGGCAATGCCAAGGCCTGAAAAAAGCTCATCCTTGGGTTTTCTATGAGCACTTCACCTCTTGGCAAAGTGGAGTCCCACCGCCGTTCATCCAGAGGTATGGCTTTTTGAGGTAAGCATAAGACCCCTAAAGAGTCTCTCAAGAATCACAAGAAGTTTAAATTTGAGGATGATCTTGGTTGGCTTCTCTCCCTGAATGATGATGAATCCCCTAGTGGACCTTCAACCTATTCTCGACGAAGAGCTACTAGCCATGATCCTCTGTCCAATTTGGAGATCATCCTAAATTTTGTAGTGGCCAACCTCCAACAAACAGCTAAAGTGATCAACTCCAAAGAAGTAGAAAGAAGTCATTATCCAGATCTCAAATTATGATGATGGTGCTAACAACGGTGAACCGAAGGCATATGAGGCTTTCATGTAGTCTTGGCCATTTGTTGGTCCATTTTTTGAGGGTGGCTAGGGGACTCCCTTCCCTTGATTTGCACCCTTGTTTTCTCTCTACTTTTTGTTTGCTTCCTAGGGAGATGCTCTCCTATCTCGACTATGTCCTCTTGTTTTTTCCTTTGTTTGTCTCTTTGTTGAGGTAGCCCCATTGGTTGTTTCCTCCTTTTGGTCTCCTTTGTAAAAGGTTTGGGGTTCCTTTCAAAACCTTTTTTCCATCCAAAATATATATACTCCACATAAAAAAAAATGTAAATATTCTTTAGGTAGGGCAAAACCAATATTATTCTTTAAGGAACCACTTCATAATATATCCTAAGGTGAGAGCCACTCCATGAGCAAACACAATTACAATAAATATTGACTTGGATTCAATTTGATGATTGATTATCAAGTTTCTTCTTTATGTAATTTTACTTCAATGCTATTTTGGGAAGGGCATAACCCTATCCTTATCCCACTCATTACTATAATATATTTGACTAGAAATAGACCTTGGGTTAATATCGTTTTTGGTTATTTATGCTCATGCCAACTATACATTATAGTTGGGTTAATTATAACTCATACCAACTATATAATATAATAGTTTATTATTAGGTACCTATCCCTAAGTACCCTAGCACTAAGGGATGTTTTGTACAATGACATGCAATGTTGGCTCTATAAACACATAAATAAAAAATTGAGAGGCATAGTTATGGCTATCAATAGAAACTAAAAAAAATCCTAAGAGACATAACTATTGTCGTTATTAGAAACATAAAGCATTAGGGATGGTTTTTTTCAGTCCTCATGTTGGATGAGACCTACTTTTATAATTTGACGATGTCTTGTTAAATAATAAATTATTGCATAATAATTATTAATATTATAAATAAATTATTGGGATCAAAAGGTTGTTTTTTTATAAGTGCAAGCAAGTACTAAGCCTTACCTTTAGATTTGTTCTTCAAGGTCACTGAAGAAAATAAAAAAGTAAAAAATCTTAGGAGAAAAAACTAGGTATTGAGGAAGGAAAATCATTTACGAAACTCGTAAGAGGAAATAAAGATCTCTTATTTGGATGCAAGGGTGTCCTAGTTACGAAAAAGAAGAAGAATAATTCTCTAGCTATCCTTATTCATAGGGCAAAAGATAAACCAAAAGTGAGTATCAAGGATGAGATGATTGAGCACTATATAATGGTTCTTAAAAGCAAAGAATTAATATGCGAGTTCAAAAAATGCTAGCCAAGTTTTAAGATATTCACAAGTGGATAAAATGGATGTGGGGATTGAATTCAAATTATTCAATGATTTTCCTTCCATAAGAAGTTTTTCCCTCATCATATTATCTAGTTTCAAAACCATAGATACAATAATGGATGGTGGCACAAGGCTTATGTCTAGATCATGGATTGAGATTTTTTAATGGAGATAAAAACTATTTAAAAGCTTCTAATTTGGGTTAGGTTTTTTTGAAATCTATATTAGCTTATCAACAAAGAAGTTTTGAAGAATATTGGTAGTACTTTAGTATATTTCACCTAAGAGGGCTCAACTACTAAGGAGCAAGAGAATGCTATATATGCTTGGGTATGTATTGCAATGGATATTTTAAGACATTTTACAAAGTCTATTAAGATTAAATGTGATTCAAGCAAAAAGGAATAAAAAGTGGATGATGAAAATGTCACATTTTGATATTACAAATGTTATGATATTGGACACATGACAAGATATTGCAAAATAAAGACAACTAAGAAAGTGATGAAAAGTTTTGTCCATGAGATAAACTATAAGATGAAGTAAGGAGATCATATTGTAGTATAAGTTGACTTAGATCAATTATTTTTCCACTTTGGAAAAATTGGCAAAAAAATCCCTTTTGTCTCATAAAATGGAGAGGCCTTCATGGTTTATTCAAAGCAAACAATAGAATAAGTTAAAAAGGATACAAAATATGAGGAATTACAATGTGCAAATTCAAATTAGATAGGAATGAAACATGCAAAAGAAGATAGGGAGATAAATTTTAAAATGAAGTAAAAGGTCAAGTTTAATCCACACAAATCATCTCCATTTTTCTCAAGTAGTAGAAAATCAACTCCTTCCAATAAAATTGAAAGTAACATAGAGTTTTTCACTTATACTTTAGGGTTTTGAGGGAAGCATAATAAAACAAATAGTATGGAGGATATTAATTGTAATTCATGTTTTTAGGGTAGCATAAGAAAATAATAAGTGTTATGGATAATGGCCTTTGTATTTAAGGTTTTTTAAGGCAACATAAAGAATAAAATATTTTTAAGGTTATTCCTTACACTCCAAGTTCTTCAAGGTAGCATAAACCTATAGATGATAAGTCATGTTATGAATAGGCTAGAAAATAGAAGAGATTTATTAAGATGAAAGCATTGGTGGGAATCCTTTACCAAGATATACAAAAGGGGAAAAATGGCATCTACATATCCCTCTGTAATTGCGAGTGGGATTCCCCAAGCCCCTTCTGGGGATCTGGAGCAAGGCGAGATCCCTCCCTCGGAGGATGCTCCCACAAACCCCGACCCAGACCCGGGCGGGACAACTTACCTGGAGAAGGTATTAGGGATGGCTAAACCTAGCCCCTCTGGTAACCCTAACCATCCCCCCGTGATCACCAATGGGGAAAATATGGTCCTCCCAATCTCTCTCATGGCAGACAAACTCTCTTCAGAATCCCTCTCCCTGGTTGTCAAGTTCATGGGAGGGAGACCTGACATGGAATCCATAAGAAGATGGGCCAGATTCAAATGGCGCACAACAGGGAACCTTCAGATTGTGGCCCTCTCATGGGGTTTCTTCTTGATATGCTTAAACAATCAGAATGACTATGCCCGAATCCTCATCGAGGGCCCCTGGTTTTATGGGAGGAAAAGTCTATTTGTGACAAAATGGAAGCAATATTTCAATCCCCAGACCCAGGATATCAATATTGCTCCAATATGGGTTTGCCTCCCCGATCTCCCCATCCAGTTTTTCCATGAGGACATCCTAGGGTGGATTGGAACATACATCGGGGACATGGTCGCTCTTGACCCTACAACTAAAGCTAGGTCCCGCATGGCCTATGCTCGAATCTGTGTCAATGCCAACCTTGCTTCATAGCTTCCAACCCGCCTAAACCTCATCTATGGGGATTTTCACTGGTGCCAAGCTATCGAGTATGAAAATAAACCAGCATTCTGCATCGAATGCAAGACCCAGGGACACCTTCGAGCTCAGTGCCCATCCCTCAAGCCCCAACAGGAAGCACCAAGCTCTAAGGGTCCCCCCTCCCTAGCAGCACCAGACGGGAGAACGCTTCGACCGATCCAGAGGACCTGGTAATCGCAGACCGACCAACGACAAAGGAAAGTAGGCCGCTATCCAAGACCTTCCATCCACCAACCCCTCTTCAGTTGTAGGCTAGGTATGTTCCATGTTCACCTTTCCCAATAGATTTGGGCCCTTAAGCGGCTCTGATGATGAAGTTCTTCCCTCTGTTTCCCTCCCTGAGCTCCAACCCTCCACCTTTCCCCACCCTCATCCCTCTCCCTCTAGGTCTGGGCCTTCCATCCCCTTTTCCTCCCCACCACCCCCATCCCAGGTCGATCCCCTCCTGGACCCCTTATTGTAGATCAACCCTCCCCCCATTCTGCAACTGGTTTCCCCTCGGAAGAACCTCTTTCCCCTTTCGAATCCAACCTCGACTCTCAGGAGGATGCTTTCAGTCTCACTCAGTCCATGACAGATATTAGCTCTATCATCACCAGAAGTAGGAAAGGCCCCATTGATACAGGGGGTGAAAGAAAAAGAGGTCGACCCACCACCTATGAGCAAAGCAAGAAGGACACGGATGACCAGGTTGCCAATGGAGTACAACTAACCCTAAGTTTAGCCTTGTTCATGCAGGCAAAGGATGAAACAAAAAATCCCAAACCTCCCTCCATTTCCACCAAGGGAGGCAAGAAACCTGCCAAAGTTTCTAAATGAAGATCCTCTCCTGGAACATCAGAGGGCTTAACAGCATGAGCAAACAAAGGTTAGCTCGAACCGCCAGGAAAGAGTACAAACCCTCTATACTCATCCTTCAAGAAACAAAAATTGACACTGACAAAACTCACAACGTAGTCCAAAAAATTTGGAAGACTGGACAATGGGCTTCATCCCCAGCGGAGGGATCTGCAGGAGGTCTGTTGTGTCTATGGGACCCTGAGAAGGTCGAAGGCAAAGTCATCTCTAGCTCCAGCAGAACCTTAAACATAATGTTTTATTGCAAAGAAAACAAATTCACTTGGGTGCTATCCAACATCTACGCCCCAAATAATCCTATGGAGAGATTCAACATGTGGAAGTCCCTGTCCCTCATGAAGGATGCCTTCTCCCAACTCCCATGGATGATTGCAGGAGACTTCAATTCTCCTCTCTTCCATTCTGACAAGAAAGGGGGAGCTTCCTCCCCATATAAAAGCATTGTGGACTTTCAGGCCTTTGTCGCTGAAAATGAACTCATGGATATTCAAATCCGTGGCCACCAATTCACTTGGAGTAACAAAAGAGCGGGTGCTGAGCATATTCAGGTTAAGCTGGACCGGTTTTTTCTCTCTCAATAGGCCATTCCCCTATTTGGAGACACATCCCTGATCCCCCTTCCCAGGATTGGCTCTGATCACTCCCCCCTCCTATTGGATTCAAATAAGGCTCCATCCTTCCCAACCCCATTCAGGTTTGAGAATATGTGGATCCAACACCCGGATTTGAAACAACGGATTGAAGATTGGTGGATGACTCATGTCCCTGGTTCAACTATGTCCAGAGTATCTCACAAACTTAAGATCATAAAAGATAACCTAAAAACCTGGAACAGGGAAGTCTTCGGGGATATTTTTGATCTCAAGGCAAAAATGTTAAGCAAACTCAAAGATCTAGAGCAGCAAACTCAACATGATCAATGGACCCACCAGCTCAGGGAAGAAGAAAAAAAATTGCTCACCGATTATCATAACATCCTAGCCAAGGAGGAGACCTTCTGGCACCAAAAATCCTGAGCACTATGGCTCAAAGAGGGGGATGCCAATACCAGGTTCTTCCATGCTTCCACTCTGCATAATAGAAGCACTAACAAGATCAGAGAACTTACCTTGAGGGATGGCTCTGTCACTCAGGACATCATTCGGATCCGAGAAGAAGTCGCCACCTTCTTCAACAACATCATGGGCTCTAAAAATCCATCCAATATTGCAGCCCAGGATGCCCTGCTTGAAAATATTCCCCCCTTGGTCACCCCTGAGATGAAAAAATCCCTGATTCAACCCCTCTCTGAGAAAGAAATCAAATGTGCTTTATTCTCCATGAAAGCTGACAAGGCTCCTGGGCCGGATGGGTTTCCCCCTAGGTTTTTCCAAACTTTTTGGGACATAGTTGGGAAGGATGTGAGTGATGCCATCAAGCAACTCTAGAAAACCAAAACCATCCCTCGAGGAACTAACTCCACATTCATCACCTTGGTTCCCAAAAACCCCCAATGCAAATCCATGAATGACTTCAGACCTATCAGCCTCTGCAACATCTTGTACAAGATCCTAGCCAAATCCCTAGCTCTTAGGCTCAAAAATATTCTTCCCTTCATTATTGATCCATGCCAGGGAAGCTCTGTCGAAGGCAGATCAATCATCGACAACATCATATCTCTCCATGAAACCCTCCATTCATCTAAGTGCAACAAGAAAGCGGTCATGTTTCTAAAACTGGACATTAGCAAGGCTTTTGATAGGGTGGACAGGACTTTTCTTCTCAAAGTGCTAGCTCATTTTGGCTTCCACTCAGATTGGGTTCACCTCATAAAGGGATGCATCACCTCTCCTTGGTTCTCAGTTCTGGTCAACGGGTCTGCTGCAGGTTATTTCCCTAGCCTCAGAGGGATCAGACAGGGAGATCCCCTGTCCCCCTTCCTCTTCATCATTTTGGCTAAATCCTTGGGTAGAGCTTTCAAACAGGCCATGGCTTCGAGAGGCATGTCAGGTATCAAAGCTTCTTCCAACTCTCCCCCCTTGTCTCACCAATAGTTCGTGGATGATACTATTGTTGCAACTTCGGCCTCCGTTGTCCAAGCTAAATCCATCAAAGGAATCCTTGATACCTACGCTTCTGCTGTAGGGCAAGATATCAACTATCTCAAGAGTAAGTGTTACTTCCTAAACACTCCAGGTAATAGACAGAGGAAAATTGCTCGTATCCTCCAATGTTGTATCGCTACCTTCCCCACCTCCTACCTGGGTCTCCCTTTGTTCACCATGAACCCGAAGGAATCGATGTGGGACAATGTCATTGAAAGGATCAATCGTAAGCTTGCTGCCTGGAAAGGCTCCCTCCTATCCCAAGCAGCCAAAGCAACCCTCACCATGGCAGTCCTCCAAAGCATCCCGGTCTACTTCATGTCAGTCTTCAAAGTGCCTGCCTCAGTTCATTCCAAAATTGAGCAAATGCAAAAAAGGTTTCTATGGGTCGGCCTAGAAAATTTGAAGAAATTCCACCTTGTCAGTTGGGACAAAGTATGCCAACCCAGGAACTTAGGGGGACTTGGCATGAGGAGATCAACAAACATAAATATTACCCTGCTAGAAAAACAGGCATGGAAGTTGTTCATCAACTACAAAGCAGAATGGGTCACCATTGTCCAAAGCAAATATCTCAAAAACTTAACCCTTATGGACAATAGCATCCCTACAAATGGATCAGCCTTCTGGCGGGGTGTTATCCAAACGAAACCTCTTATCCTGAGAGGGACACGATGGCAGCTAGGCTTAGGTGCTTCCATAGACTTTTGGGAAGACACGTGGCTGAAAGACAAACCCCTCAAGGATCTTCCTGAGGTGTCCAGACTTAGACCAAGTCTCGAAAGGAGATGGGGAAGCAAAGTGATGCATTACATAGATAGGGGCACATGGAAGATTATCCCCGAGGACAATGAGCACCTCTTGCGGGCCGGTAAGACTTTGTCTAAGATGTTGAGAACCACCATCATCCCTACCATAGTCTCCCAAGACTACCCCATCTGGGCGGGAACTGATAGTGGGGATTTCACGGTCAAGTCTGCCCACTCCATGTTAGTCAAATCTTGGGTCCCCACCATTCCATTCAAGTTAGTTTGGGTTAAACGCCTCGTCCCAAAAATTGGTTTCTTTGCATGGACAACCATTCAAAACAAGGTCCTCACCATAGACAATCTTATGAAAAGAGGGATCCCTATCCCTAACAGATGCCACCTCTGTTTGTCCAACTGGGAATCCATTGACCACCTCCTTTTAGAGTGTGTGTTCTCTAGGGAGGGCTTAGACCAGTTGTTCACCACCTTTCAAATCCACTGGGCCCACCCCAACTCCCTATTGGACATGTTCATCCAATGGCCTGCTCCCTTCAGAAACCCCAAAGTAGCTTTCCTATGGAAAATTTATCTCCACCATTTCATTTGGCAAGTTTGGCTCGAACGCAACCGTAGGGTCTTCTCTTTCGCCCGTTACAACTCCACCTCCTTAGCCACCAAAGCCATCTCATTCACCTCTAAAAACTCCCATCTCATCCCCTGGTCCAGCTCCCCCTTGAGCAAGACTGAGGCTGACATCATCAATTCCCTCAACATCCCCATCCCCATATTACTCCCTCCCTCGATCCATCCCAGAACCAAAGCTCACTGGCTTCCCCCTCCTGAGGGATGGATAAAAGTAAACTTCGATGGCGCATCGAAAGGAAATCCCGGGCTGGCCGGGGCAGGGGGAGTGATCAGGGATCACAGAGGAAAGATAGTTATGGCTTTTGCAGAGAATATTTATCATCAGACCAACAATGTGGCCGAGGCGTGGGCCCTGTGGCAAAGTTTGCACCTCATCAAGGGGTCATGTGCCAAGATCCATGTCGAAGGGGACTCTCTCAATATCATTGGCTACCTCATTTCAAACAAAGTCCCTCCATGGAATATCAGATCCCTTATCCAAGAAAGCAGGAAGCTTTTAAATCAGCATTGCCAGGTGGAAGCCAGTCATACTTTCAGAGAAGCCAATCGACTTGCGGATAGGCTGGCCAACCTGGGCTTAGGGCAAACACCCATCTTCGTGTGGCAAGACTCCTTCCCGCCAGATGTCCTTCAAATTGTGATGTCGGACAGCCATGGTAGGTACTCCAAATCCATCCACGCTAACCAATGATTTATTGTTTCTATAGTGTGTAGGATTTTCATCGGGTGTCCCATCCTAGAGCCTCGTGATGTGTGCTCCAACACCCACTGATTATTAGCTGCCCCATTGGTTCTCATCGTACAAAGTCTAAGTGCGGTTTTCCATCCGTGGTGTCCCAATGCTCTCTACCAGTGACCTCTACCATGTTTCCAGCTGCACCCCCTTTCCCCTCCACATTTCTTCCCACGTCTGCAAACCTCACCCAAGTTTTCACCTCCACCTATGCGGATATGGTCCCTAGGCTGCCCCTTAATCCCCGCCATCCCCGGCGTGGCATCCCCCCGTCCACCTATCACCCATCCGCAAGGCCCGACATGATCTGTTCGCCTCCCCCGACCTATTTAATTCCCCTTTTTAGCTCAGCCTATGACACTCCCTTTTGCAAGTCTATCCTATGGGCCTCATCCACCACCACTCTTCCTATCCCCACCTCCGCCACCATGGCCTACCTTGAACCGAGCTCTCTCCAGCTGGACAACATTACGTCTGCTTACCTGCAGGGTGCCCAACTCACCACCCTGTTATCAAAATTCTATGGAGCTGAGGATGACATCACGAAGGACTTTGTTCGCACGTGGTCGAACGACCATGTCTGTGTTAGGAACCTACGCTTCAAGGTCACTCCAGAGATGATTGGTGAGATTGCAGAGCTGTCGGTTGGAGGGCGTCTTGTCCGACGAGACAAACATTGTTGGGAACCTGAGGTGGAAGGCTTCCCCAACTACCAGAACTTCTCATGGGATGGCCATGTGCTGGACCATCAATCCCTTCCCCCCATTCCCAATTGTTGCCATTCCCCTCATTCAGTACTTAGCCTATGATGATCCCAACAAGCCTATGGTAAGCTTCCACCTTGCCCTTGTCAACCATATCCGGGGTTACAGACCCATGAACATTCCAGGGTTTCTTTATCGGTCTATGCGTCTCTCTATAGTCGTTGCTCACAAGAAAGGTACCCCCTTGCCCACCAGGGGATTTTTATCATTATCTTCTATCATGTTTTGGCTAATCCCCCCATTGCGGCTACCCCTTTGCAAGCTTCCCCCCCTTTTCCCAAGCCCCCCAAAGCCCTGCTCATTCCATCTCGAGCGAGCTTATGGCCAACGATGGAGTTCCCAGCACCTCGACCTCCAGGAAAGGTGCTGTTGATGCTTCCTCATCCATTCCATCTTCGTCCCCTTCCAAACCCATCCCCTCTCCCCTCACCCCCACTCCCTTCCCCAAGCCAACCCCTTCCCCTTCCAAACCCGCCCTGCCCCCATCCAAAACCACCCCCCACCCAGCAAGAAGCCTTCGATGGGAAAACGTAAAGCTAAAATAAAAGAAGCGGCAACCCCTGTTCGTAGGTCCTCCAGGGCAAAGAAGCCCAAAATAAAATCCAGCCAAAATTCTCCTCTGGAAATTGAAGACCTCAGTGGGGACTCTGCCCCCACTTCTGGCATCTCCAACCGTCTCACTCGGATGTTTCTTCGGAGTTTCATCATCGCCTTTGAAAGTGCCAGTGCTGCTCTGAAGCATGCCCTCCAGTAGAGTGTCGACCATCCTGAAGAGGACATCACAGAGATTGACCCTTGAGATGCTATAGGTCTGTGGGTTTTTTGCATTATTTTTGAGGTTTTTGATGCAATGTTTAGCGATGTCTGGTCTAGTGTTGGGCTAACCACCCGGTTGGGTCTCTATGTGTCAGCCCTTGCGAGGGCTCTAGTGAATATCTATGGTTTATTTTTGGTTTGCTTCAGTACCCCCTGCGAGGGCAAGCACCACCTGATTACCGGCTTCTACATCCCCTACGAGGGAATTTTGGCAAACATATCCCCTGCACGGGATTGGTTAGACTATTGTAGACTGATCCCTCCTAGGCAGAGGATTATGCAACATGAATGTACTTTCAATTTGATGAAGTTTTTGTAAATCTGGGAGTGGGACCCAGTTAAAACCCTCTGAAATACAACTACAATTTACCAAAAAAAGAAAACATTGGTGGGAATCTAAAAAAAAGAGAGGAATGTCCTTTAAGCAAGAAAGAAGAGAAAATAAAACTTAGAGTGAGATTTTGATTTGAAAAACTATAAATAAAAAACATAAATGTTAATAAAAATTGGGGTTAAGCCCAAATAAAAATAAAAGTGAAAATGAAGATGTTATCTTGGAATAATAGAGGTATAAATAAGACCTTTAAAAATAGTTATTAAGTAATTAATAGTTTGTTAGAGTTCTAAATTTATTTTTTAATATAATAATATAAAAATGATCAGTAAGGAATGTAAGGATGCATTCAAAAATATTTGGGAGATAAGAGATTGTATAATTTCTACTATGGGAGGTTCAAAAGGTATTGCAACACTATGAGATAGTTGCAAATGGTATGACAATTATTACAAGCTAAAAGTAATTGAATTGTATAGTGCCTCGACACTACCTTGGAATTTGCAATTTTGAAGGAGCTTGAGTTGCTAAAATCAAGTAGTAGATACCTTACAAAACCTTCCAAATCTTATCTAAGTCCAACTCAAGTGTCAATTGGCTTAGGACCAATTCACTTGTAAAAGGTGTTGATTGGCTTGTAGGAGTAAAACATTGAGGGTTAGCTAGTGATTCACATGCTAACTGGAGTGAATTGTTCAATAGTCAGTGGAGATAATAAATAAAAGCACAAATCCTAAGGAAAATATTTTAAGGGTGATATTTTGGTATATAGTGGTGTGTTAAGTCATTTTAAAAGCCTTCAAGCTTGTTAGAGGTATAGTTAGAGGTATGTAACCTTTAGTGGTGCATAATTTTGCTGAAGATATTCTCGAATATTTACTTTTACTAAGAGTAATTATTTCTCATACTAGGTAAATCAAAGATAAAATCCAACTATGAATAACAACCTAAGGCTCCATTGTATTCATATTTTGGCCATGAAAATTCAAAGCTACACTCCATGAAACCCATATTGTGCTTTGATCTCATGCGATTATGGAGAAATAGACAAGTACTTAAGCATTCCATTAGTGACACTGCCCTCCTGGTTTGCTAAATGCATAATGATTGAGGTATTTATCTTTTGTTGTTCTCGTTTTTTGCTTAGTAATTTTAAAATTAATGAATATGAAAACATTGATGTTATTTGAGCTATTATGTTTTGATTGATCATGCATACTTCCTTGTTAAAATTGGAATTTATATTAATTTGAATCCCTTGCACCCTTAACATTTTAAGCATGTTTATTTTTTCTCTCTTTAATTTTCATTAAATTAGTGTAGGTTAGTGTAGGAGTATTCTATAGGGATAGTGGAGAGTTAGCCTCAACATAGAGGTTGGTAGAAGACATTAAAACTACATTTTGGCACATTGTTAAAATAGAAGTTGGGACAATTTCTTGGTTCAACATAGATTTTAGCATGCTTGGTGGGACTCACCCTCATTATTTCTCAAGTTTATCCAAATTTGGATAAAATTCCTCAACTTTGTGCCAAAATTGCATCCATCATGGATGAAACAATTAGCTCAATATTGAGTGAATTTTTCCAATTCTAGTTGCAAGAAGTGATTCACTCCAGTTTTGGAGCAATTTGGTCTACCTGAGTCAATTGTCTAAAAACTAAGTCTAATTTTATGAGTGATTCACTCCCTTTTGTAAGTAATTCACTCTCAATTTTTTTATTTTCACAAGTTGAATCTAGAGTGATTCTTTAAGGCTAGGGACTTGATTTATCAAGCCTAGTCTCAAATTGATCTTGAAAACTCATCATTTTTGTTATTTGTACTTGATTTTTATAGGTACTTTGCAAATAATGATTTCGATGCAAAAGTTTGAATTTTAAAAGTTTTACAAAGTCAACAACATCAAACCTACAACTAATCTTAATTTCACATTTGCCATGGCAAAAAGTAGTTAAGGGAAAAATTAATTCAATTTTACCAAGAATTAAGTCAACAAGCAATTTGCTTAGTTTAATGGGTGATTCACTTCAAAAATAATAAAATATATCCAAGTCAAATATGATGAATGATTTGCTCAAAATATAAGAAGGAATTCAACAGGAAAGACAAGATTCTTCCTAATTCCTTCCTAAGAGAGTGATTCACTCTATTCTCAAAGTAACATGCTCTAACTCTTTCAACTTTAAAATTTTCAAAGTTCAAAGACTACTAGTGAGTCACCTAAAATTGTGTGCTTGAATTTACAAGTGAATCACTCCAATTTGTAGGCAAATTGCTTTGTAGATTGGGATCAAAATTTATAAATTTTGATCCCAAAACTTTATTCATGTAGGTCTATAAGTAGAAGCTTATGGATACACACTTGAGGGCACAAAAATTAGGAAAAGAACATCAATCTATGAAGATAGTCGCTTACCACCAAAGAAATTACAAAGGAAAAAGAAAAGTACAAACAACCATGTGGGTGCACCAAGATGATAAAATTAAGGAGATTCTAGTATCTAAACCCATTTCCTCAAAAGGAAAAATCTTGATTCCAAACCTTATTAGTAAAAGTCTCATGCCTCTAGAAATTGGTTTCTTAGACAAACAAATGAGTTGTTTATCTATCTTAACAAATCAAAACTGGTTAAATACTAGTCATATATTAACATACATAGATCCTCTTTACAATGTACCCAATTATGTAAATAACCTCACTAATAATTCACTTTTCAAAATCCATTTCTATGTTGGTAGCAAGAATGTATCTGCTACATCTAGTGTCCAAAATGTGCCTCCTACAAGCGCTTTTTCAACTCAAATCCCACTTGGATCTAGCTTGTCAAATACATCTAAAATTCCACTAGATCCATCCAAATATTCAAATATAAGGTCTTTAAGATAAATATTTTCAAACAAAAGCTAAGAATTTGATAAAAATATGCAAGTGTCAACTGGACAAATTGGGTCGTAGGTGTCCCAAGGAAACCCCTAGGGACAACACCACCCCCAATCAATTAGGTATAACAAAATTTACAATGTCTACCTCCTTTAAATTAGTATATCCTCCAACATGGATTGCAATAACCTCTTCCACTTCTAAATAAGTAGCAATATAATCAACCCCCTCAATAGAATAATATAGGGCCATCTCCTAATCCACAAAACCAACTTCTTGACTAGACCTAATGGCTTATTCTTTTATTCACACTATAACTATTAATCAATCCTATCTACTTTTGATGAAAGCTATAATGATATGACACTAGATTGCTCAGTGAGTTATCAACACTCAAGTTAATTCACCGCATCTAGAAGAAAGACATAATGGTGCATTTATTGATTTACTCTCTACATGATAAAGTTACATCCTGGTATAGGGTATTACTAGATGATTTAGTTACTAGTTGAGCATCAATTTTAGAACCATTCATGCATAGATTTAGTAGTACAGGTAATGGTTACTCCTCTTTTCCTAATTAAACACAATACAAAGGCATATTGAGGTAAACATATATGACTTTTACACTAGATTCTTGGGAACCTTAAATTTAATTCCATAAAATTTTAGGCCTAATGAAGAATAAGTATTTCCTTACCACATCAAGGGTTTACAATTTGATCTACCTTTGTTGGTTTGTAATGCTAATCATTGTACACTAGTAAATTTCAAAGAAGCATCCTGGACAAAAGATAATCTAATTAGATTAGAGAAACTACCTCCTACATTGCCTGTGGGCTATGTATCCCATATTACCCAAAAAACATAAGCTCTTGGTCCTACACCTCCCATTTTACCCATTCCAAATCCATAATCAAATGTTGCAAGTAATCCATCACCATTATCATGCATCATGGCCAGAATCCATCAACCATTGTCACTTTTTTGCCACCACTTTTGGTTCTCCTTGCTCCATACAACTAAAATAATGAGTTAATCAATAATTTTGTGATGAGAAAGATGTTGGAAGTGATTAAAAAACCAATAATAATTAAAGCAATTTTGAAAGGAAACAATGGTGATAGCCTTTGAATTTGTAATATTAAAAATCCCATATCTCACAAAAGATCAAATACGTTGACAAGGAACCGACCAAGAAATGAGTCAAGCTAACTTAATATGGTGAATTCCAATTCAGAGGTCAACTTGACATTGTATTTTCCATGCAATGAAAGGCATTATCCTATAAAATATATTGGATTCATTAGGCATTATCAAATAGTTCAGTATAAGCAACAATGCTAGGTTTACTAAGTATCTATCTTAGGACAACTAGCCTCCACAACAAAACAACCTACATACCAACAACATCAACCCCAACAATCAATTCCTATCCTACGAAAATCCAATAATTCTATCTTTGCCTATTCTAGAATTATATAAATAGATGAAGAGTCAAAATTTGAAAATGATGCTATATGCACTAATCAACAAGGGATTGGAACCAAGGGTAAGAGGAATGCATCCAAGAAGCAACCACCTCAAAAATAAACTAAGGAAAATAAGGGTATAATGGTCTTTGGAATATGAAGGCCACCATCACACTTGAAGGATAAAGGGATAATAGTACAACAATAAGAGAAACAAAGGGATAAGAAAATTGTTGAAAGGAATGCCATAGATAAGGCACAAACACAGACATAATCTGGTAAGGATAAGCAAATTGACAAAGGAAAAGAATCCAAAATAGATAAGAGAAATAGAGTGGAAGATAAACCTACAAACAAGAGGAGTGATAAGGAAAGATATCAACTCTAAAAATAGGATGAAAGGTAATTGAGGTATCCCTCTCTCACAAGTGAAGATCATGTGATAGCCATAAGGCAATATCAAAAGTTCATTATGCAAAGTAAGAGTACCTTGTAGAATTCAAGTTCAATATTAGAGAGAAAATGAAGAAGATACTTGCTAAAGTAAGTATGCTAGAGGCATTAATCCTACATAATCAACAAAATTTACTCCAATAGGATCTGAAGGATCAAGAAAGAAGTTATGCTAAGAATAAGTAATCAAAGCTCACTCATACCAACATAGCTAAATAAAAAAACTTAATAGTAGAGCATATGGTGGAAATCCAAGTTAATGTAGCTAATATATTAAATGTTCCAATGCCTAAAACATTGAAGCCACATCCATTTTATGTGACCCTCAAGATTAAAATATATTTTCTAAGAAGTATAATTGATTTGAGGGCAATAGTAACAGTGATGCAAAAAGCAATTTATGAAGAAATTGGTCTACCCTATACAAAAATAGTTAGACACCCAATCCATATTGACAAAACCAAGGTAAATATAGTGAAAATATTTAAAGATCTAATTATGACTATAGCCATGCATCTAGAGTTGTTAGTGGTGCAAGAAGTGATAGTCATTTTCCTACCACCATGATTTGGTATGTTAGTGTCTAGGGAATAAAAATGCAAGTTGTCAAGACATGGTTAGTTGGAAATGGATTACACCCACATGAATCCACCTAATTATATAAAGGTGATCAAGATTGAAAATGAGCCACCTTACAACTATCTACTGCATAAGCTAGATGATGATGACACTATAAACTAGAATTATCTCTTAGAATTTACGAAAGATGATAAGGGAAATGGAGATGATTAAACCTATGAAATTAACATGATAATTGGTGGATTTCAAGATGAAGAATATTGAGAGGTTAACTATGAGGAGACTAAACTTGGAAATCATATTATTATAGATCCATCTAGTCTTTCAACTCTAGCAAGAATAGGTGCTGAAAAAACTTGGACATTGCATTTTGAAAACTCCAAAACCAAAAATGGGGTAGGCATTGACCTTTAATTTATTGACCCATAAGGTGCATATATTTGTTTTACATGTTAGTAATTGTTTAATTATACTAAAAATATGGTCAAATATGAAGTACTATAATTTAAGGAAAGATAAGAAGATGGGGATTAATAACTTGAGAATATATGGCAACTTCAAATTAATGCAAAATGAATAAGCACATGAATTCATACAATCATTAGGTATGGGATTTACTAGAAAGTTTTTATGCATATGAGATCAAGAAAATTTCTAGAAAATTGAATACTAAGGCAAATGAATTAGTAGGCATGATAGCTAGTTTGACCCACCACAAATATGTAGGATAAACATAAAGAGTTGGAAGTAGTTTTAAAATCAACCATCCCTACTAATTTTTTTTTTCTTGATAATAAGGGTTGTACTCGGGTCCCCCACCCTTGAAAAATTACATATCTTTTCTTTAGAGCTTGAGAGTTTACAAATAGATACACTTCTCATCTCAATTGATATGCTATAGCTAGAAACCTACATAATTTTAAGTAAATTCTTGATTTTCATTTTTTGGATCTTTTCAAATCTTTATATGAATACAATTACTCTAGAATTTAGCATCTTTCTTGAAATTTTCCTATAGTAGCCTTCACAATGCTAAAACTTCACCTATACTATCTATACCTTGCATCTTAGTAGAGTAATATCTCCAAAACATCGCACTATCATAGTTCACTTTACCAAATCTGGATTGCTATTTTCCTTCCTAAAACACAAGTGCAACCACAAAAATTATAATAAATAGTCTAAATGAAAACACATTATTGTTACAAAATAAAACAAATATTATCAATGGAAAACATTAAAGTAAATCTTAATCATTAATTGATTTAGGCAATCAACATTTTTTGTCAGCTTCAACTAAACTTTCTACTTCCTCTAACCATGGAAAGGATAATTTAACTTCACGATCCTCAATAAAAATCCCTCTATTGGATAGCTTATCTGCACATTTGTTTCCTTCCATTAATAGATGTGTAAACCTGATTTCTTCAAACTCTTTAGCAAGATCTTGAATTTCCACAATTATCTCTTGTATGTTCCATTAAGTCTTTGCTTTCCTTAAAATTGCATTTATTACTATGAGATAATCACCTTCCATCCATACTCTTCCATTTCATTTTTTTACATATTTTTGACCCTTCTAAAGCATCCCAAACCTCAACTTCATTATTTGTCTTAAATCCACTATTAAAAGCATAATGAGACAAAATATCTTCTCTATTATTTCTAATTATTCTTCCTCATCCTACTGGTCCTGTATTTCCTTTAGATGCTCCATCAAAATTCAACTTAACCCACTCCACATATGGTGGTTTCCTCTTTATATTCTTTACCTTATATGTGCTTCTCTTGTACCGAACATCATAATTCCATTTAATGACTTGACTCCATCTATCAAGACTCTTTACTTTCAAATTAAGGATTGGGCGAGTTGATAGGGTTGGTTTAGACTCCTATATGGCTAAAAAAATCTTCTTTTTCATTACCTCTAAACTGCTTTTCTTTCCTTTAAATATTATTCTATTCCTTTCTAGCCATACAATCCAAAGTATTGTATCTTTTGATATATCCCATATTTTATATAAAGCCTCAATTTTATAAGTGCTCTTCCATTGCTTTAATCAATATTCAATTCTTTTATTCATCACCATGTATTTACCAAACATATTAAGAATAAATTGCCATAGATTCCAAACTATTAAGCAATGTCCCAAGAGATGGTCAATACTCTCCTCCTTATTACAGAAAACTATCCCTAATAACTTTGACCACTAGTAGGTCTTCAATAATGATGAATGAAATAAAATAATTTTAATTACATCCATAAGACCAAAATAGTCTATGGGACCAATATATTTAATAAAATATGGGGTATGATGTACAACCATAATCCCTTTTGGATTCAAACCTTGGACCTATTAAGAGTTGTAGATGTATGGCTTCTATTGGAGGCCACTCCCTTTACAAAAATAAAACATTACATTGCTCTCATTACATTTCTAACAAGTTAATTAAAGCATATCCAAATTTACCTTTCTATCAAAGATATTCTCCATATTCCTCAAGTTGCTAACTACTAATTTCTACAATCAAATCCTTTTGTATCAGATGCCTTTCAAAATTTAAATTCTATCAAGATGAAATTCAACACCATGAATGGCTAAAATATTTGTTGTCCAACTTCTATATCTATAAATATATTGTCTATAACAACCTCACAATTTCTTAATATCTTTTTTTAGGGTTCTTATTCATTCCCCTAATATTCCAAGATATTATTTTCATTGTTATTTTTTGTTTAAATTTGTAGGTTTAGCCCCACTTCTTATTAAAACTTGTGATATTTGCTTTTGTTTTCCCATACCAATATCCCTTTGGATTTATTTTTCTCTTTTTTCATTCCCAACAATACTTTCATCTTCATCAATATCTTCAATATTCTCGCACTACCCATAGTAAGACTTATCATATTTAGGTTTTCCTTGAAGGATCTAAAGTGCATGAAATAACCTAAAAAGCATAATATTCTTTATGTTTCCCTAGAAATCCTAAAGTGCAAGGATGCTCTTTTATAGCAATTATCTTCTTATTCTACCCTAGAAATCCTAAATTGTTATGGGTTTCCTCCATCCTCATTTCTTTATTATTCTACTCTTGAAACCTTAAAGTGCAAGGGATAACATCTTTACCCCTTTCAGTTTTATTACTTGAAGAGGATTCTATACTACTTGAGGAAAATGAAGACAATTTACCTAGAATAAACTTGACCTCTTTTGTCGTCTTTATTTTAGGATTTCTCTCCACATCTTCTTTTGCACCTTTAATTCCTTCTAAACTTGCCAAATTATACTGTAGATAGGATTTCTTTACCTCTTATTTCAAAGTGGAATATCCTTGATCTAATCTAGCTTCTATTACTGTATGATTTCCTTGCAGTTTATCTCATGGCTATAATTTTTTTCTCTTTGTTTATGTGTCCAATATCATAATAATTATGGCAATGAAATGTAATATTTTCATAATCTACTTGTTGATCCCATTCTCTTGATTCAGATTTAATCTTAATGGATTGTAGCAAAGGTTTTGAAATATCCATAACAACACATATTTGAGCATATACCTTAGTAGTTAGTCCTTCCTTGATAAATTCCCCTGGGGTATTTCCAATATTCTTCAAAATATTCTTATTTACAAGTTGATATGGAAGTCCAAAAATCTTGACCCATACTAAAGCTTCTTAATAGTTATTTTCTAAACAAAAATTCATTCCATGATCTCAAATAAAGTGCATATCTTCCCCTAAACCATGGCCACCAACCATTATTTTATCCCTAATTTCTAAACTAGAAATATGAGGAAAAAAACCTTTAGGAAGAAAATTCATAGAGTAATTTGAATTTAAACCCCACTTCCACTTTATCCAATTTTAAGTCTCCAAAAGCCCTAGCCATGATCTATGGAACTTATATATTAACCCTCTACTTTTAATAACCATTATATCATGCTCAATCATCTCATCCTTGATACTCACTTCTGGTGTAACATATGCTACCTAGATCGAACTTGCCATGTATTTGCTCTTTTGCTAATATTCAACTTGGGCCTCCATACTTCCAACTAGGGCATCTTGAATTCCCATTAGGGCTTTCAAATATGACTTTTCTTCCATACTAGCTAATGGATCTTGCTCTTGGCTTATACTCCCTCTTGACTTGCACTCTCTCTTAGCGTACACTTGATCCTATCTTGCACTCTCTCTTGCCTCACACTCACTATCGACTTGCACTCCCTCTTGGATCACAATAACTCCTATCTCTTCTTTTTATCGGTATTTCTTCACTTGAAAATTTTTCTAGAAACAATGTTCCATGCATTCGTAGTAAGGGTTTGAAGCATTGATGCACATCGAATGGACCCATCAGTATTCCACCATGATTGAATCTCAACTTGCACTCCTTATTAATTCACACTTCCTCTTGGCTCACACTCCCTCTTAGATCAAAGTTCTAGAATTTTAACATCTAAAAACAATTATTCAAGAAAGTAAAAAACTCAACATCCTCTTATCATATTTTGGAGTGTCTTTCTTTTATTATTAATTTTGATGAGAAGTTTCCCTAATTTTTCAATTCTAAAATCTTTTTTTTTGATAGGTAAAGGTATTATATTAATAACTAGATTTTGAAAGGACCCAAAACTTTATTAAAAGGTGGCCATGCATGACCTAAAGAAACTGAAACAAAAATTCCAAAGACAGAGGGATGATACAAATAAAAACAGATATTATATGACATTTTAAAAAAAATATCACGGTTCCCAAACCCAAGTCCCAGAACCAGTGGGACAACATAAACTAATAGACATAAAAGAAAAGCTCGAGAACTCTAAAATAGGCTTTGGAAAGCTAAGGAACAAAAAATAGAGATATTTATCAGTGACCAAATAGAGAACCAAACTGAGAATCCAGGGATTAATTCCCATCATCTTGAGTTTTATCACTATATTGTTTGTCAACCATAAGGTTCTTAAGAAGACTGGATCCCACTCAAGACCCTTGGTGGAGTGCTAAAAAACATTGCATGCCTCCTTGACCATGTTGGTAGCAGCATTGAGTTGAGCAATGAAATTGGTGACTTGATTGATGATGTTGTGGTGCAAGGCAGTGGCAGGGTTGGAATCATTATCCTCTTCATTGTCAATGATGAATTTTATTGTGGTATGAGAGCCTTCTACTTTGGTTTTGATGTGAGAAGAGTTGTAAATGGGAGTTGGGTTGCACTCGGCTTTCCTTTTCTTCCTAATACTTTTGGGTTTAAAGACATAGTCTGATATAGAGGAATCAGTGATAACGACATATTGGAATTTTTGCAGGAGTAGTGATATTGGTTCCTTCTTCTTCCATAGGAAACCGAGGGAGAAACATGAGAATTAGGGTGCTCAAGAATGGATGGGTAGGAAGGGCTAGGATGAGGAAGCTTAGAGTTGATGGGAGGCGAGGCAGGAGGATTGGGGATGGGGTTTTATGGTTGTGTGCAGAGAACATACTTGAAGATAACTAGGAATAAACCTTGGTGGGAATTCAATCCTAATGTCCTTTTAGGCTTCAAATTCCATGACAATATTTTCTGGTCTCTAGTGCTCTTGTGGTGCAAAAAAACCATATTTGGTCTAACCATACCTCCTGATAAATTATTCATATCCTAGTTTTACATCTAATATGGCGTGAACTAGACCTTAGTTGGCCTATAATTTTTTTTTACTTCCACTTGACCTTTACATCTATGTACTTATTTTGGTTGTGTTCATAGTTTGGGTTGACCTTGTTGATGTATAACTATTTTTTCCTTCCTAAATTTTGTCCATATGACAAATCTGAATTTTTTCCTCACATACTATTTAATTTCCTTGTTGGAGTTTGGGGCCTCATGAAACTTAATTCTCCATTTATCTATCCATTTGTTATTTTGTTTTATCCATGTGTCTTTTCTTCTATTTAGCATTTCTTTGATTACCTATTTTGGTGACCTACTATATTTTATTATTTATATTTTCTTTAGGCACCCCAATAGCCTTATCATAGACTCTGCTTCTAATGAAAAAGTTCCTATTTTAGCAAGTAAAAATTCATATGGGATTGATGCTTTAATTTTGAAATTATTTGTAATTAGTAGCTTTTGAAATATTTCTACTTGTCTCAATTTAAAATTTGATGTATTACTAGCTGACAACTCACACCCATATAACACCAGTAATAACTAATAACCCTAAAAGGACCCTACAGGTTTTCCAATCCCATAGCTCTATTTTTTTCCCCTATTTAGAAATGAGTAGAGTGCACTCCATCATACTTGTAATCATTTCATCTTTCATATTCCCCAATTGAGTTTGCTTTGAAAATCTAAGCCAAGGTATTTGTATTTTGTTACTACATCTAAAGGATTTCTTTTAAATAAAATATATGGTTGTTTATTCTCTCTCCGAGTAGAAAGCACCATTATTTTAGTCTTTCTAGTGTTTACCTACATTCCAACTTCTTTAAAAAATGCTCTAAAGCTTTTAAATGTTCTTTTAAACTTTCAAGTGTCTTTTCAATCAAGATGAGGTCATCAACATAGAGAAGAAGTTTCACTACATAATTAACCAATTGTATTCCCTCTCCTCCCATCCTTTCTACCCATTCCTTCAATTTGTCAATGTAAAGGTCAAATAAAGTAGGTGACAATGGACAATCCTATTTCACCCTGGTATCACTCCCAAAACACTCAAATAGGCCTTATAGAGTTCTAATTTTTCCACCACCTATTCATAATTTTATATCCAATTTATTCCATTATTTTCCATAATTTTCCTCTAGGTACTATGTCAAAAGCCTTTTTAAAATCCATAAAATAACAATAAACTTCTTCTTTTTCATTTTATATCCTCTCTATTAGGTGCCTTAAAGTAATGCAATAATCTATTGTTGAGTACTTTGATCTAAATATTGCTTTCCCTATTGCCCCATTTCCTCTATTTTCTACTCACTCACTAATTTTTATTTTTATTATGCTACCATTTTTTTTGAAAAAAATAGGATTAGTCATGATGGTGTAGTAATTTGAAGGATTATTCTTGTCTCTATTTTTATGCAATGGTATGACTAGGTTAGTTTTCCACTCCAATGGAAAGCCTCCTTTAATAATACCATTAAAATAATTTGGATATGGTATGAAAAATTATAGAATTCCTAATTAGAGAGGCCCAATATATTGAAGAAAAGAATAATTATGGGGATGATATCAAAGATGGGGTCATACAACTAAAGATAAACTAGTTGCCTAAGGGGTTGATTACTTTAGAAATTTTGTTCAACCAAACAATAGTGTAAATAAATTAAGCCTCAAAGAGAAAGCTTCCTCATACCACCCAATCAAGGTTGGTAAAGGTAAAAACCTATTTCTTAGTGTAGCACCCTAAAATTGGCGTAGTTAAACCCTTAGTAAAAAGATAAAAATTTGAATTTTTAACCGTCCGTTACCCGCTCCCCTCATTTTTTGTGCCATTTTTAGGATTTGTTTTGACCATTGGACGATATCGTCGACGATCAGACGAAATCATCCCAGATCTGACGAATTCGTCTGGAACAGAACGTCTAGACGATTTCATCCCAAAACTAAATTTTCATAATTAGCTTATGTTCAACAACTTCTCTAACTTGGGCAGAAAGCGTGTCTACGTGGTTAGAGTCTCCCCCGTTGGAGATCTCCCAAATTGGGGTGATCTCCAACCTCCTAACCTCTCCCTAATCCTATATAAACTAGGATTTTATTAGTTTATCCCCATGGTTGATTGATCCCTGAACCCCCTGGCTGATTTTCCCTGCAAATTTAGTTTCTCGTGCATTAGAACACCTTCGCACCATTGTTTGCATTGTGTATTTCAAGTTTTCTTGCAGGAATTTTATTGTTTTTCAGCTAGAGCAAGCTTGGATCGTCGTAGGCGATTCCAGATGATTTCGGATGATCCTGTAGCAGATCGACGACAATCTCGTACGATTGGAGGTGATCTCGACTGTAGTCCATATTGGGGGCAACTAGAACCCTGAGTTTGCATTTCTCATTTGTCTTCTTTATTTTACTCTGCATTAGTTTGATTTATTTTTATTCTGCATCCTGGAGTTCACCTCATTTAGCATAGATGCATGATAAAGTTAAAATAAATTATGCATTTCCTTTAATTGTTATCTGGATTTATCATTTAGGCAAGTTTACTATTATTTCTATCATTTCCCCTTGCTTTTGAAGTTGCATTTTTGGTCTTTTGTATCTATTTATGTGATTGTAGGTTTCTAACGAATTCGTCTGATGAATTCGTCAGATCGATGATGATCTTGTCTGATCTCAGATGATCGACTATGATCTGAGATGATTCTATGCAATTGCAGATGATTATGTAAGATTTGAGATGATCTGGACTTCTACAAACCTCAAAATCTTCATCAGACATCCGAAATCAGGTACATTCTGTCTTATTTAGCACACTTTCTGTGTTTAGCACTTATTCATGCTTTTTGTATTCATATAAATCAGCATTGGCATATAGAATAGCTTAGATTCATCTTGGCAAAACTTAGGAATTGAATGATTGAATATAAAAATGAACACATCAAACCCATTCTCAACCTAGGCGTGGAAACTGCCACTCAAATTTTCCTAGTGAACCCACCATCCATCAAAAATTCACCCTTATACCCCCTCCCCGAGAGGCACGACCTTCAAAGGGCCTCTCAGTCCGAGGTATTGTCCCATCCTTCTCGCATCCCCTTTCTGGGCGTGGATCCTATAGCCTGAAGGTAAGGATGCAAAAAAATTGGAGCGATACATTTTGGTGAACCCGACGTGAAAACTAAAACCTTTTGAAAACAATCCAATTTTTTTTTATTATTAACATCTAGAATCATCAAACAAAAAATTAAAGTTGTAGATCATATTTAGATGGTAGATTATAATAAAAGACGAGTTGTCACCATAAATGTTGAAAATCAATTAGCATCCATAGAGATTACCTCTGTGCTTAGAGTACCTCAAACAAATAGAGTCCAACCTTTGTGGGATGAACTTGATAGGAGATTGGGTATTATTTCATCTAGGTCAACATAACTTAGGCAAATTAAGAGGTTTGTCCTAGATAGAATCCTGGATCCTGATCAGGTAACTTTATACCATGAAATTCAGAGAGCTTGCCATAGGTGGTTAGCTGATAAAAGAGCACTTGTGTCTTTCGAGTTGTACACCTTTGAGGAATACCTCGACAACGCAGTTGTAGTACATAAATTTCTATCTCGTATAGAGGATCAAGAGGTTGTTCTTAAGGATAGAAAGAGATGGAATAGAGTTCCTAGAGCTATGTTATATTGAGAGTATTGCCATGAACTTTATTTCTATAGGTCAGAGTCTGAAACAGATAATATCACCATAGCACATTTTGTCAAATTCTTGAAAAACCATTTCCAATTTGAAGAGGAGCATTTCATGACTCCTGATGAACTTGATCCTATTAATGATATCCATAAACTATTTATAGAAAACTAAGCCATTTATTATTATTATTATTATTATTTCTTGCATTTAGTATGTTGTTTGTTGTCTTTATAATATTATTATAAAAACATAAAAACAAAAAAACAAAAAACAAAAAACAAAAAACAAAAGCAAAACAAAAATATAACAAAAATTAAAATATTTTCTTTTAAGTATTATAGTAGGTATATAATTAAAATATATACCTCCCAAACTTGTTGCAAATATATATATATAAATATATATTTGCTAAAATCTAAGTTTAAGCATAATGACTAGACTTAGGAATGGAAAACAGACTAAAGTAGAAGAAGATTGGTTAGGAAAACCATTAAATAAACCAGATGTCCTTCCTGAAGACCCAATTCAAGAAGAAGGAACCCTAGACCAACAAGAAGAAGAGTTTGTCGAAGGAAATGAACAAAGAGAAACTGTTAGAGAGGAAGGATCCTCATCCCCTAAAATTTCTCTGGGAGGAGTCATTACTTTTGATAACATGGAACATTTTTGGAAGTTCCTCAATACTAATATTGGCACTCTTAATAGAGCAGTCCATATGGACAAGGATCAAATTAGTGACACTCAAGCAACCCTAGAAGAAATATATCACACACACACTAATCCCTTGTCCTTCATTGATCAAGAAAGTGATCAAGTTGGACCATCCAATTTGGATATGGCCGCTATAATCTAGAACATGCAACAACAACAGGTTACCCAACCACCTAGAGTGCTTGTTACCAAGCCTAGAGTTATTCCCACACAAAATAAACCTTCATTCACTGCTCTATTTCACCAAGCTATTGATCAATATACCTCAAATCAACAAAAGCCCAAAACAAAACCAAACACCAATTTCCAACAATCTGGGATACAACATAATGCTACTACAAATCTTCTTCATAATACTCTCCCTACCAACCATTTGCATAATAGCAATATAGCATCTAATCCTTACGTCACGCCATCATACACTCACAAATCCCATACTCATGTACCACCGAACCAATATGGTGGACAAACTAGTAATCTAGAAGCCATGGTGAAACAGTTAGTCTCCCGCATGGACCAGATAGATCCCTACCGTCCCTCGTACAATTATCGAGAGATGTGTAGTCAACCTTTAGATCCTATAGTTGTAGCACAACCATATCCTAAACACTTTCCTATGCATGTCCTACCTATATACAAAGGAACCGAAGATCCCATAGAGCATCTTCGTATGTTTAGGATAGCATGTCATGATATATCACATGATGACTTGTTATTACTAAAAATGTTCCCAAAAAGTTTAGGAGGAATGGCATTAGAGTGGTATTATCAATTACCCACTCATTCTTTGAGGAATTTCAAAGAAACAACCGAGTCTTTTGTTCATCAATTTAGTGCCTACATCGAAAGGCATGTAACCATTAAAGATTTGTACAACTTAAAACAAGACAAAGATGAATGTTTTGCTGATTTCCTAGCTCGGTGGAGATAGTTGATAGGAAAATTACACTTTGTGTTACCTTATCGAGAAATGTTAGATATATTTATCAATAATTTACAAGAACAATTATCCTATGAGTTATCAACTGCTACCTTGACCACCTTCGATCAAGCTATAGACTTAGCTCGAAGAGTGGAAGATGCTCTCATTAGGAGAGGTCAACTTAAAAAGAAAGATGATGAGAAAACATCCAAAAATCAATATAAAAATAAACAAGTTGTGGGTGATGGAGTCACTGATAGTAGAAATATTGCTACTGTTAATGCTGCAAAGACAATGGAGAAGTTTATACTGAAACCTCTTGATAAACCACCTTGAGAATTTACTCGATTAAATCAACATTTATCAACCATTCTCCCATAATTATTAGAACGAGGTTTGATCCAATTACCAAATATCTAGGAACCTGATCCAACTATACCCATATACAGAGTTGATTTACACTATGATTTCCATAGAGGACCTGGACACGCTACCAACTCTTGTAAAAGATTAAAACATAAAATACAAGACCTGATTGATAACAATGAGATGGAGGTGCAAGCCTTTCAACCTAAACAAAATCCTCCTAATAATGCTCAAAAGAACATCCCCCAAAATCAAAATTAGAATGCCAATCAATCATTGGACATATTTCAACATCCTTTACCAAAGCATGGTAAAGAGGTGGCTAATCAAATTGAGCATCATAATGTTCCCCCTCCTACCCGATATGTAGGGACTATTAGTGGACATTTACCTACTCATGATCTGCAAATCTTTGACACAACTTTATCCATGGTTACGACCAAACCTCTATATAATATTCGAACACCTGATCTTAGTGATACAAAATACAAGGCTGAAAGTGACATGGAAATCACCTCAAATCAATCGAATAGTTCTGAAGATGAATCAGATGCTATTCAACCTATCACAAATTCTATGGTTTCGAAAGAACCATTTCCAAGAAGAGTCACTACTAGACCATCGTCTCACCAATTACTTTCTAATGAACAAGCCATAAACGCTAGACCAAGACCCATTCATCATCCACAAAATAATATTGTAGGTACCATCGGAGCTGTTACTAGACAACAGGCTCAAAATTCTCAACAAGATCAAACTCAAAATGATGGATCAACTCCATTTGTTTTGAAAGTTCCTAATAAAGGGAATCATGTGCCTAATGTTCAACCTAAACCTCCTTATAATATTAATGAACAATTATCGAATACTACATCTAGAATTTCCCTTTTGGACCTTTTAAGATCTTCTCCTACACATAGGGATGAATTAATGCTCACATTAAGCCAAATGATGGTACCACAAAATATTCAACCTGAAGCCATGGCCAATACTATCATAACTCGAGAAGTCGATTGTATTGACTTTCGGGATAGAGATATACCACAACATAGTTTACATAAGGATAACCCCTTATATATTACTGCCCTAATTGGAGATGTAGCAGTTAAACGAGTCTTGATTGATAATGGTTCATCTTTAAACATTTGCACTTTTGACTTCTACCAAAGATTTGGGTTTAGAAGTGATGAAATGAAAAGAACCGATATGATCATAAAAGCCTTCAATGACGAAACACAAGAAACGGAGTTATTACCATCCCATTGCAGGTTGGTCCAAGAACCTTGGATACGACTATGTTTATTATACATTGCCCTGCATCGTACAATATACTCTTGGGTCGCCCTTGGATCAATGCAATGTGAGATGTTCCTTCAACTTTACATCAGTGTGTTAAATTCAAATTTAAGAATCAGTTGTTTACCATTCATGGTGATCCTAGACCCTTTGATATGTGTGCTTTGGCAGAACTTGTTGGAGTTCAATTTTTCCCTGCTCTGTCATCCACACATCCTAATTCTCATCATCCGTCTAAACGTGTGAAACACACACCCATAACATCATCTACTTTTTCTCCATCAACTCCACCTCTACATATAGTTCAACCATCCTCCAAACAAACCACATTAGGACCTCAAAAAGATCCTAAACCCACAACCAATGCTTCTTGTTTTACTCCTATAAATTCCATACCTATAGACCCATCCATAGACATCTCTACAACATCTACACCTACTAGAGGCATATTTTCCGCATCCGAAGATGTAGGAAATGTTCCTTCTACCTCTTACACTCTTACTGATGAGCTCTTACCCGATTTATCTAAAATTCTTATATAAAAAAAAAACAAACGTTGTTATGCAAGATTCCCTTATTTTAAATAATTTGCCACCCTCTCCTCGTACCTTGGGCCTCCCATAGCCTATGGGAAGTATTTACCAGGTCGGGAGTTGTGCTTTTATTTATAAGGGATATGATTGGGGAAAAATACCTAGAAACATCAAGACACATTATGATGGATATGCTCGATGTTATTTTACTAATGAGTATATTAAAGCTAAGCCTATAATGCTTAAATTGGGATATAAAGGGAAAGGTTTGGGACCTTCCAAAAATGGTATGAAAGAACCTTTTGAGGTAGAACCATGGCTTGCTCGATGTGGTGTGGGCCTATTTCCTAGTAAAGGTCAGCCCTTCCCATTTGAGTATGATGACCATCTCATGTGTTACCAAGATTATTTGGATAAACATCATGCTTTGCATTTAATGAATAAGCCATATACATGTAATATGCTATCCATAGCTTACCTTGAGATGATCGTTGAATTCGACGATGAGTTGGAGGGAGATATCTTCCATGATGTCTCCATTGAGGAATTATTACATAATGGATTTTATTTCGATGGCTCTATACCTAGTATAGCCCACTTGAGGCCACGACTCCTCAAGACGAATTATCCAAGCTAACCTCGAAAGAATTACAAGAATTGGGCGTTTCACCCACCCCACATAATTTTGAGAGAGATCTACACATGGAAGTAGAAAATGTCATAAAAATTAACATTGGAACCAACGATAACCCTCACATAATCAACATTGGATCATAATTGAGTCAAGAAAAACAAGATAAATACATTGCATTTCTTAAAGACTATGAAGATATCTTTGCTTGGACATATGAAGATATGCCAGGATTAGACCCTTTCGTAGTTATGCATCACCTAGTAGTCCATCCGGATGCTAAACCTGTTAAACAAAAACTTAGAAAAATGCATCCTAAAGTGGCCTTACTAGTCAAAGGGGAATTAGAAAAACTCCTGAAGGTTATTTTTATACAAGCCATTGATTATGCTAAATGGATCTCGAATGTAGTTCCAATAACTAAGAAAGAAGCTACCAAAGTTAGGGTTTGCATAGACTTTAGAGATATTAATGTTGCATGCCCTAAAGATGATTTTCCTCTTCCCAACATGGATCAGATCATTGATTTTACTATTGGGAGTGGAATGATATCCTTAATGGATGGATTTTCTAGTTATAATCAGATCAGGATAGCTCCTGAAGATCAGGCTAAAACAACCTTTATTACCCCTTGGGGGACCTTTTGTTGGAAAGTGATGCCATTCGGTTTGAAGAATGCAGGTGCAACATATCAACGAGCCATGACTTATATCTTTCACGATATGATGCATGATATTCTACATGATTATGTAGATGATATTATAGCTCGTTCCATCAAAGAAGATGATCATTTAGATGACTTGAGAAAAGTATTTGATCGGTTAAGGGAATATCTTATCCGATTGAATCCAACCAAATGTATATTCGGAGTTAAGTTCGATAAATTATTGGGGGTTATAGTTTCTTTACGTGGCATTGAAATTGACCCTCTCAAGATCACGACTATCACTGATATGCCCGCACCCACAAATATATATGAATTACGAAGTCTACAAGGTAAGCTTCAAGCTATTTGTTGCTTCATCGATAAGTTGGTAGACAAAACAAGACCCTTTCTTAAGCTTCTTAAGAAAGATGTCTCTTTTCATTGGGACGATGAATGTCAGGAAGCATTTGAAATCCTCAAACAATATCTCCTTAACCCACCTATGCTTTCACCACCTAGACCTGATCGCCCATTTATCTTGTATATTTTTGCTTCAAATTTTGCCTTAGGAGCTATGTTAGCTCAACTTGACGATGAGAAAAGAGAGCGTGCTAATTATTACATTAGCCAAACCTTAATCAGTTATGAAACCCGCTACACAACATTAGAGAAACTATGTCTAGCAGTTGTATTTTCTACATAGAAATTACGCCATTATATGCTCAGTCAAAAAATGTATGTTATTGCTAAATTCGATCCTTTACAATATCTCATGAGTCGACCATACTTATCTGGTTGCACAACAAAGTGGGTTCTTACGCTAAGTGAGTTTGAACTCACATTTATAGGATAGAAGTCTATTAAGGGTCAAATCATAGTAGATCAATTAGCTGCTGCACCCTTAGAGTCTACCCATCCCCTCATCATTGAGTTTCTTGATGAATGCCTTAAATTAGAGGCAGACCATCCAGAGCAATGGTCCCTATACTTTGACGGAGCCCGATGCATGAGTGGGGTTGGTGCAAGTATTATTTTAATATCTCCATAGAAACATCTTATACCTCTGTCCTTTAAATTAATGTTTTCTTGTACTAATAACACTATTGAATATGAGGCTCTAATCCTTGGATTACGAGTTGCCTTGGCACTAAAAATTAAAAATCTATTGGTTTTCGATGATTCTCAACTTGTCATAAATCAAATCAATGATGTTTATCAAACCAGAGATGATAAATTACGTCCATATAAAGCATATGTCTTATAATTAATATCTTTATTTGATCAAGTTACCTTGGAAGCTATTCCTCGAACTAGAAACCGTGTGGCTGACGCTATGGCTGCAACTGCATCTCTTTTGCCCTTGGAGTTAGATGACGAATATGCTACCATCATTATTCGTCGACTCCAGGAACCCTCTTCAAATAAATCATGCTTAGAACCTTTGGATGTGTTTCTAATCAATAAAACTACTCTTGAACCTTGGTACACTGATATATTTAATTTTCTTCAAAATGGGACCCTCCCTGAAGGTTGTAATAGCAACCAGCATCGGTTATTACGTAGATGAGCAAGTCACTTTGTAATTATTGGCAATACGTTGTATAGGAGATATTTTGAAGGCATCCTATTGAGATGTTTGAATCTAGAAGAATCTAGATCAGCTTTGAGTGAAGCCCACGATGGATCTTGTGGGGGACATTTTAGTGGTAGAGCCATTGCTAAGAAACTCCTTAGGATAGGATATTTTTGGCCTACCATGGAGAATGATGCACATGATTATGTGCGCCATTACGAAAAGTGCCAAAAACATGCTGACCTTGTCCATGCACCTGCACAAGAACTACAGGCTATTTCATCTCCTTGGCCCTTTTCAAAATGGGGCTTAGACATCATTGGAAAAATCAACCCTATGTCATCTGATGGACACAAATTCATCATAACCGCCACTGAGTATTTCACGAAGTGGGTTGAAGCTATGCCCTTAGCTTCTTGCACTAGAACCCAAGTTTCCAAATTTATTTTTAATCAAATTATTTGTAGGTTTAGAATTCCTACAAATCTCATCTCAGATAATGGAACTTGTTTCAAAAATAAAGATGTCAAAAAATTATGTCAAAAATATAAAATTCAACATCGTTGGTCCACTCCCTATTATCCTTAGGGTAATGGCCAAGTAGAAGCATCTAATAAAACATTAATTAAAATCCTCAAAATACTGGTCAATAAATCTGGTCGAGATTGGCACATTCAACTATATCCTGCTTTGTGGGCTTATCGAACTAGTGTTCGTACTCCCACGGGCACTTCACCTTTTGTTTTGGTTTATGGCACTGAATCAGTTTTTCCCTTTGAATTAGAAGTTCCTTCTTTGGCTCTACTACTTCAAGATACTGAAGTAGGAGATGAATATCGTGTTGGCAGACTTAGTCACTGGAACTCCTAGATGAGAAGTGCATCAATGCTTTGGAGCATCTTTGAGCCTACCAAAACAAGCTCAAACGAGCATACCTCAAGAAAGTTCATCATCGATCCTTTGAGATCGACGACCTTGTCTTAAAAGAAAATCAAAAAAATACTAATGCAACTAAAGACCTTAAAGGTAAATTTGAACCTAACTGGCTTGGACCGTATATCATCACTACTAAATTTGGATCGGGAGCATATAGATTAGCTACTTTAGATGGTAAATATCTTAAAGAACCTATGAACATTATGCATCTTAAGCGCTATTATGCATAACATCTGGTCATTTCATCATTGTATATATTGTTATTTTGCATATTGTTTCATTTTAGTCATCCATATAAAAATTTCAAAAACAGTAATAGTATTTATTCTTTCAATTCATAAATTAAAATCAAAATATAAAAACTTCAAAATCATCAAAATCTTCAAAAAACATCTTGTATTTTTGCACCTGTCAATTCTTGAAGTATTGCAGTTATATTTTCAATTATTTTGGATAAATTAGCATTTATTTGGAATCCCGCACTTTCACACTCACATGAATAAATATCTTGATTTTATTTGGTATGATTATTAATCTCTCTTATATCAAAGTCCATAGTTGAATTAAATAAAGTTTTGAGCATAGAGAACTGATCTTGTTATTTACTTGAACCAAGCATATCTTTTCACATTAAAATGATTTCATTGCAAATTCGATATGATGCTACATAGTAGAAATGGTTTCTTGAGCGAAAAGTTTCCCCTACTATCCTATCATGCACATGGTCTAGAATATTTGAGAATTGACAAAAGGACAAGCTCACCCCTGCCTGAATAAAAATCCCTTGCTCCACAACCAATCCAAGCAAGTATCCCTAGTATATATAAAAAAAAGAGTCAAAGAAAATGAGAAAACAAAAAATATCATTTTGTACCATTGCAGCAATATTTCAGCATTGTCTCAGTTCCAAGCAAAAATACAAAAAAAAGAGAGAAAGAGAAGCAAAAGAGAAAAGAAAAAGCAAAAAGCAATAAAATCCCTTTCCCTACCCCTTGAAAAGAAAAGAAGGGTGAATGAGCTTGAATCCCTAGAATTCTCAATTATTCGAAAACTATGAGGTAAGCCCCATAACAGGTGGTTTGTGCCCAACCCGCTTGGCCTTGGGTAATCCCTAGCGTGGTGATATGTCTGTCACATTAGCGACCTTATTTTGTACAAACCTATGTCGGCTTATGGATTAGCTAGCTCTTGATGACCCAACTTACATAGTAGTCTGGTACGGTTACATGCATATAAATCATGGTCAACGAACACTTATTTGGTTAATTCAAATTACTTGTATCAAATTATCTTGCTCAAAATTGGTCAATGAACAAAACAATTGCACACACATTTGTATTTGAGAGATTTTGTATCATTATGATAAATCAAGATCGGCAATGAACTCACATCTGCACATGGGGTTCCTTATAAATCTACATTTTGTCTTTGAGATAATCTAAAATATTTATGCAAATCTTTTAGAACCATTTCATCTTCTTATTTAAAAACATTTGCTTAGCATAAAAACAGTTAAATATATTTCTTTCCAAAATCCAAAATTTTCTTTCACAACATCTTCAAAAACATAGTAAATAAAGTCACGTTATTATTTTCTATTTATCTCAAAAAAAAAAAAAACAATCATGCAATAAAACTATTATATCAATTTCCTTTTTGGATTTCACGATGATGGTATAAGTCTATACCTATAATTCTATGCCTAGCGCAAACCATTGTTCTAATTTTATTTTCCATTCATTATAATTCATAAAAACATATGGCTTACATCATTATGTTACACAATTGTGCTTTAAAAAGAACGCAAATTTTTCTATTTTCATTTCATTATGTCAACATTCCATTTTGCAACCATGGTATAATTTCTAAGGAATTGTTCAAAATTTTATCACACTTAGGAATTTATGCCTAGCAAAAATCATATTTCTTTTATATTTCATGCATAATATTTTTATGAAAATCTGAAAACAAATCATCACCATCATCATTTTTCATCATCACAACACAAAGTCTTAAGACAGTCTCTTAAGCACCCTTTTACTTTTAGCAATATTTCTATACTGGGATTAGCTTGACGACCTAGCAAGTGACGACTCCATGAAATGGTCTATAACAACGATAATGTCCTTTGAAATTATTGTTAGAAGTCCCTTTTATTTTTTCATCAAATCACACCACAAAACAACCAATTTGTTTACATCATATTATTTCATTTAAATTTTACAGCATGACATAAAATTATAATATTTCCAAACGACATAATTACATGAATAATCAATCAACAATTCAAACATTAAAGCATCATACAACATATACACAAGTCATATCATCAAAAATACCATATATATATCAAAAAATTATGTACATCATATCAAAACTGGACTGGTATGCCACAATCAATACCTTGGCATACTCAATCCTCTCAAAATAATAATAATAATATATACAATCCAGTCTATAGCGGCTAGCCTCGAGAAGCCCTCGAGCTCTTAGCCTCATCTCCTCTCCCACCCTGGCATGGAGGAGGTGGTCCCATAGAGGTCCGGGTTGTGTCTTGGGTCCTCGCCATCGATCGTGAGGATGTCCTCGATGACCCCATCCTGATCGACTCTGTAATGCCGACTGGCAGATGTATCCTCTGGCCCTCTAGAACCAGCTGGAAGTATACTCCCTAATAGAATATAGTCTGAGCCATAGACCGTGCCAACTCCTACATGCTCACCCCTCCGCTTTGAGCCCTGAGCCGTGTAGCCTCATCCTGTAGTGTCTGCACTTGAGCTCGTAAGCGGGCATTCTTAGCCTAGAGAGCCACCATCTCGCTGCTCTCCCCCACCTCGACACCCTTGCCCTTAGTGGGTGATGGTGGCCTCTCCCCTTGCTGAGCAGGGAATCCCTCCTCCCTCCTCCATATTTGCTACAGTATCTACGGAGCCTGTGGCATCCTATAGCATCTCTCGTATGAAGACCGTCGCTACTCTCTCCCTCTATGAACCCATGCTGCCTCAATGGCTGCCTGGTGTCGCCTCCCCATCCGTCACACAACCATGTGCACTAGACCCTATGCCCTCGTCATCCGAGGAGGGCGGATGCCTACGTACTAGGCATCGTATCCATCAGCGACCCTAGTGTCGTCCCCATCCATTGGTTGGATAGGGGCATCATCCATGTCCTGGCTCCAAAATCGTTGCATATCCGGAGCCTCGCTCAATGTGGTATTATCCCAGATAGTCTAGGAGTACTCATAATCCCTGAGATAAGGGGTCCCCTGCTGTAGATCGAACTATCACACAACTCGGTCATAACGATGGAGTTCTACCTCTCCCCATTCCATCCTTAGTGAGTAGACTCACCTGATGCGAGCCAGCTCCTATTCGTCCTCTCCCAACCCTGGATGCTCTCTCCATGGCCTCTAGGTAATCTGGTCTGGGATGAGGTCGTCTAGCAACCTTCGAGACATTGATAGATCTATTCATCGCTGTGACCCTCTCTAGAGCCACCAATAGAAAACTCGGGGTCTCTCCCGATCAACCCCTATCAGTGGGAGTCCTATCGGCCTTCGCACCATGATGTGCTCCCAGCACCAAATCTGTAGTAGCGATGTCAAAACCAGACATCGGCCTCCCTTGTATATGACCCTATGTAGGATCCTATACAAGCGACACAGTACAAAGTTGCCCCATGCAAATCTATACCCATGGTCTCTCATGTCGTAGACCACATCTGAAAGGAGCCATGGTAATCTGCACCCGCTCTGGTGGCACAACAATAGGCCACCCACTATCCCTGCCAAAACCTGAGTCAACCTAGATGCCCTAGGCATTTGCCTTAGAGACTCGATGTTCACTCCGCCCTTCTCTAGGGCGAAGCTTGGGTCTCCGCACAGCCTCATCATAGCCTGGCCCTGATTGGCCATAGAAGTCATAAAATATCCTGTATGGGGATCCTCAAGATCCTCCATACATCCTATAGAGTGGGAGGCATCTCCCCTATCGGTAATCGGAAGTAGGATGACCCCGAATACCATCTCTCTGCTAGGGCTATCAGTAGCCCCATGTCTGTCGATATTTGTGGCATCTCTGCCACATGCTGTAGTTCGACCTATGCCAGTCGGTCTCGCTCTGCCTGGTTGAGTGCGGCCACGTCATCCCTCAGCCCCCCGTATTTCCACTCTCGACTCTTTAGTAATCCCCTCTACAAAATAAACAATAAAATAATAAAATTCATTAATAAACCAATTATTAAAATCAATTAAATGCAATTCAAACAAGCTTAATTTCATAAAAATGATGATATCGTCCACCATTGGATGATATCGTCCTAAATTAAATCAAATCGTCCTTGGTAGGATGAAATCATCTCTGATTTCGTAACTTGGGAATCATCCCTTGTTGGACGGGATCACCCCTATTTCGCCGATTTCGCCCATAGACGAAATTGGTGATCTACGGACGATTTCAATGAAATTGGGACGATTTCATCTTGACGTTGTCGATGGCCTAAAAATGGTTGCGATGCTCCAAAATAGTCAAAATTTAAATTGCAAATTACACAAATCAAATTAAAACATAATTCACTAGGTTTAGATTCTTACCCATTGCCTGCATCGGACCTCTGTCGATCTGTGCGCTGTTTCGACCATTTTGTCTGCAGAGCTCTAAAAACAATAAAAATGAATTAGGGTTTTACCCTATTTTTCTTAATTTTATTTAAAAACAACATTTTTAATTTTGTTTTTCCATATTTTTACCTCAAACGTTTGATTTGGGTAAAAACACGGAGGGGGCACTATAGTCAGCAGTCGTACGATTTGACCTAGAATCGTCATCTAAAAAATTGAGTAAATTTTTGCTTTCTCGTAAAATGGGAAGAACTCGTCTTTAACGCATTTTCTTCAAAAAATTCACTAAAGAGGGGGCAAAATGTAGCACCCTAAAATTGGCACAGTTAAACCCCTAGTAAAAAGATAAAAATTTGAATTTTAACCCCGTTAACCGCTCGTTACCCGCTCCCCTCATTTTTCGTGCCATTTTTAGGATTTGTTTTGATCGTTGGACGATATCATCGACGATCAAACGAAATCATCCCAGATCTAATGAATTCATTTGGAATAGAACGTCCAGACGATTTCATCCCAAAACTGAATTTTCATAATTAGCTTCTGTTCAACAACTTCTCTAACTTGGGCGGAAAGCGTGTCTGCACGGTTAGAGTCTCCCCCGTTGGAGATCTCCCAAATTGGGGTGATCTCCAACCTCCTAACCTCTCCCTAATCCTATATAAACTAGGATTTTCTCAGTTTATCCCCCTGGTTGACTGATCCCTGAACCCCCTGGCTGATTTTCCTTGCAACTTTAGTTTCTCATGCATTAGAACACCTTCGCACCATTGTTTGCATTGTGTATTTCAAGTTTTCTTGCAGGAATTTTACTATTTTTTAGCTAGAGCAAGCTTGGATCATCGCAGGCGATTCCAAACGATTTCGGACGATCCTATCATAGATCGGTGATGATCTCGTATTATTGGAGGTGATCTCGACTGTAGTCCAGATTGGGGGCAACCAGAACCCTGAGTTTGCATTCCTCATTTGTCTTCTTTATTTTACTCTGCATTAGTTTGATTTATTTTTATTTTGCATCCTGGAGTTCACCTCATTTAGCATAGATGCATGATAAAGTTAAAATAAATTATTAAATTAATGCATTTCCTTTAATTGTTATCTGGATTTATCATTTAGGTAAGTTTATTGTTATTTCTATCATTTCCCCTTGCTTTTGCAGTTGCATTTTTGGTCTTTGGTATCTATTTTTGTGATTGCAAGTTTTTGACGAATTCATCTGATGAATTCATCAGGTCGATGATGATCTCATCTGATCTCAGATGATCGACTGTGATTTGAGATGATTCTATGCAATTGCAGATGATTATGTAAGATTTGAGATGATCTGGACTTCTACAAACCTCAAAATCTTCATCAAACATCCGAAATCAGGTACATTCTATCTTATTTAGCACACTTTATGTGTTTAGCACTTATTCATGCTTTTTGTATTCATATAAATCAACATCGACATATAGAATAGCTTAGATTCATCTTGGCCAAACCTAGGAATTGAATGATTGAATATAAAAATGAACACATCAAACCCATTCTCAACCTAGGCGTGGAAATTGCCACTCAAAGTTTCTTGGTGAACCCACCATCCATCAAAAATTCACCCTTATACCCCCTCCCCCAAGAGGCGTGACCTTCAAAGGGCCTCTCAGTCCGAGGTATTGTCCCATCCTTCTCGCATCCCCCTTTCGGGTGCGGATCCTATAGCCTGAAGGTAAGGATGCGAAAAATTTGGAGCGTTACACTTAGTAAAAAACATGCTATTGAGTTGGAACCTGATGCTAGGAATTTTTGATAAAATCAACAACCAATGAGCCCTAAAATTGAGGTAGTGATGTTTTTTTGAAACTTCTATTTTCCTAGATAATATTCTTGATCAAACAATTCACCTGGGTCACCAAGTTGGTTCATATACATAATAAGAATGGTGATATAAGGTTATGTGTTGATTTTAGAAACTTGAATATAGCTTCATTAAAGGACAACTATGCTTTGCCAACCATAGATTAAATTTTGTAAAGGTGGTAGGGTCTCAAATGTGGTCCCGTATAGATGGTTTCTCAAGATAAAATTAGATCTAGGTAAAAGATAATGATCAACATAAAACAACATTCACCACCAAATGGGGAACCTTTGCATATCAAAGAATGTCATTCAACCTATCAAATGTAGGGGCTACCTTCCAATTGTTAGAGAGAGTATATTACATCATTTGGCTAATGTAAATGTACCACATTTGGTACATAGTTAGAGTAGGAGATTAATTTAGGGGAAGTTATCTAATTAATTCAAGCAATGTAATAAATACACAATTTTCAATGTGCAAGTTGTAATGTGCAAGATGTCCCCTTGTACAACTAGGTAGAGTGTTGGCCAAGGAATCTATCTTCCTATATAAATATCCTCACAGAGAGACTTCAGATATATATCAAGCATATCAAGTGCATTGTAGTAGAGAGTAGTAGATAGTGGTAGAATTCTTGTATGGAGTACAATGTAGTCATTAATATTATATTAATGGAGTGACCATCACCTCCATATTGCATTGTATTTTTACCACTTTCTATTTATAGTATATTTTAGTCATATTGTAGAATTACTTTCTTTCATATTTTTTGAATTTTATTAGGACATGTGATAGATCTCTCTCATTGCATGTATCCTCAAAATATAATAGTGGTATCAGAGCCATGGTGAATTGAGAGAGGAATAGGGAAAGTCACCATTACTACTATTAGACTACAACTTTGCAAATCAGATCTACCATTGTGCATTGCTGCATGCAAATGTTACCACTAGGAATCAATTGATAGAAAGAGCCACATTAGTCAACAGGATTAGAGAGAGTCACAAGAAATATTGAAAGGACTAAAATAAATCTTAGTTACAAAAATTCTAAGATTACATTTGGCAAGACTCTTTCCACAAAGTTGCAAAAAAACTCGCTAGGACTCAACATTCATTCCACTAGTTTAATAGATCAACTAGTGAATACTATTTAAAGATCTAAATTTTTTCATGTTAACTACTGTCTAAAGTTTTTTGTTGCAAAAAATTAACTCTCAAAAGTTGGAAGACTTTCTACAACAGATAGAGAAGGATTTCACCTTTTTTGCCTGAAAGTCTATGCGCTTTCCTCGTGCAAATATTAGTTCTTTATTACAAAATAAGACTCTAGGATAAGAGTCACAGTGAAGCTTGGAGATTGGAGATCTCTATTACTAGATTTAAAAACTTCAATTCCAGTAGAAAGGCCACAAAAGCCTTGATCCAAAATTATAAATTTTTTTTCTTCTAGTTTCTAACAACTTGTTGTAAGAAAAGGAGATTAAAAATAGGTTGGGAATATTCCTACAAGAAAGCTAGGAAGAATATATTCTTAGAATAATTCTAGCACTTGTAGTAACAAGGAGAAGATTGAATATTTCAAAGACCTCAAAAAAAGGTCCCATTACAAGAGCTGCAAATCCTACAGATTGCAAAAGTGAAGAAAAGGCCACAATAGCCTTATAGCAGACTCAAAGAAGAAAAGACTTTTGAAGACGATTCAAGGAGGAGACAGGAGATTTGTGAACTCAATTCAATATCTATACCTGTAGAGTGCAAAAGTAGAAGGCCATAGAAGCCTTAATTTTGAAGAAGACTTTAGAGACGAGTTTATGATTCAAAAGAAGACTCCAGAGAATACTCTAGAGAAGAGTTCGTGAAATAAGAGATTGGTGATCTTCTTTATTGATTAAAGAATTATTTTAGAAGAAGCTAAATAGATCTGAAGTAGGTCTCATTGGAAAACTTCCAATATTGGAAGAGATAGAGAGGGACTAATAGAGTCATGTTACTAATCAAAGAAGCATCATATTTTAGAGATCTAAGAAGAAGATCTCATCACCAAAACTTCCATAAGTAGAAGGTTGAAGAAAATGTCTCATTTGGAAGACCAGAGAAGCTACAATATTGTATACCTTGGAGATATATCAAGAAGGAAAAAGAAGAAGGCTTGGAAAGCCTTGTTGTAGAGCTCATAGAAGCATCATCAAAGGAGTTCCAAGAAGAACTCATTGGAGAAATATACTACCAAGGATAAGCTCTTGATAGTGAAGGACTTGGGATAATTGTTGCCATCCAAAAACAAGCCCAAGAGAAGAATAATTTGGCAAACAATACAAAATCTTGAAAAAGAATATAGTGAAGACCTCAAGATATTCAAAATATTGAGAAGAAGATATTGTTTGAAGTCAAAATTCAACAAGATAAATGAAGGAGGATTCAAATAGAAGAAGCCTACCAAATCCAAGATATTTGGATATTGCCTCTCACAAAAAGAAGGCACATTTTAGAAGCAAGGAATTTATCAAATCTACTACAAAAAATTGAAGGTCATTGGAAGGATCAAGCCACCAAACCCTAGGATTAAGATAGAAGGTTCAAGACCACAGTTTGGTGAAGCAATAAGCTATTTTAGACGGCCAAAAAGAAGCTAAAAATTCATCTAAGACAACAACTTGGTGAATCAAAACATCAAGATCAACATCTACTGCAAGAGCCATAAAAGGTAAGCAACTTGGGTGCAATTAGTTGGAATTTAAATTAGGGTTCATTATCAAGTATCATTAAGTACCATATTTAGATTAAAGTTGCAAAAAGAAAAAGACTTATATTATAGTGTTCAGGAAAGTACAAAAAGGAGAGTTCATTTTAAAGGTATATTTGCACATTAAATAGGAGTTGGATATTTTTGAAAGAAAGAAAATTATCACCTATCTATTATCTATCTAGAAAGCAAGAAGACTACATCCTACAATATTGATTGTAGTGAAAATTGCAAATTATTCATTAAGAGTTCTTTAAAAATTACTCTTAAAAGTTTCAGATATTATTAAGTGCATTTGAAATTATTTTGAGTCTATTTACAGGAGCAATAAGGTGAGATTATTGTTACCATTAAAGTGCATTATTAGTCCATTAGCACTATACTAGTTGATATTTAACTAGTTACTCTATAAAAGGTTAGTTTGTGTTTGTTGATTGTTAAAGATCAAGGGCACAAAACCAGCAAATTATCAAAGTGTATAGAGACACTATTTGGTGCATATAACCTACAACATTTCATGGCCCAAATAAGCCACCAAAATCATATCATATTCCTCTAAGGAGTGGAGAAGAAAGCCACCATCAAAATCAGTAAAAGAAGCTACAAATCGATACTTAGTGAGTCTCATATTCGAGATGCACTAATGGCTATTTACAAAAATATATTAGTGCAAAAATTACTTCTACAAAAGCTTCTATATACATGGTTATTAGCTTGGGTTTATTACCAAAGTAACCAAGCAAATGAGAGAGTTGTCTAGAAAAGGAGACAATGTCAAATAAACCCTTTCCTACAAGAAAATTACCATTAAAAACGACAAAAAATAGTGTAAAAGGAGGTGCACAAATATGGTATTCTATTTACAAGTTTAGTTACATTATTTTGCACCATAATATTTTGTCCTACACAGAAAAAAGGACAAGGTCTAAGTGTCATAAAGACACATTCTTCATAAGGAAGAAACATCTCCAAGCGACCATAGAGAAGCACTATCCGAGTAAGGTAAAAAGGGACCTTCAAGGAGCTCAAATCATCCATGTTTTGGACAACCACAATAAGAAACCTGCACAACATACATAGCATAGCACAAGAAGAAGCTATCATCTACAAAGGTAAAATTACAAGCAGCTTAAAAGTAGGAGAAAATCTAAGCATAGAGAAAGCAATACCCAAGATCTAGACGTACATCCACAAGGAGCTTCAAAATACCACTGGAGTAGTGTTGCTCATAGTCCTAGCTAACAAAAATCATAGCAGTGCTCATTATCCTAGCTAGAACCAACTCACATACCAAGTACTGTCAAAGCATTGAAAAGAAAACACAACAAAAGATGAGTTGGAAATAATGCATTGGGAAAGCTTGCAAGAATATGCTGAAGAAGAAGGTTCATGCAAAATATAAAAGGTGCCTGTTGTCACCATTGAAGATACCCTAAAGAGCTCTCAAAATAACACTCAAGCTTGCACGCGTGAAAGGAAGCGTTGCATAGAGAGAACATCGGTTATTCTAGAGAAGAGGTGACACTTGTAACCAAGGAATACAAGTGCTCAAATAAAGACTGTAATGTCTATTCTCCAACGAATTTCAAGTGTCTTCTTTGAGCGTTGAAATAAAATTGCCATGACACTTGTCATATTCAACAAATCCTCTTCCTATTTAAGGCACTTGATACTAAGGAAGGAAGCACATTTGTAGCAGCAAGGAGTTGCAGCATATAAGAAAGAAGAAGGACATTTAAAGATCTTGGTCAAGGTGATCAAAGAAGCCAGACTTGAAGCATCCACTATCCAATTATTATGGTTATAAGAGAATAAAAAATCAGCCACTATCCATCATAGGAGTTTAAAACAAGCATTAAAATCTATCAATCTCATCTACACCCATACATTGGAGAATACAAAGCTTGCCATTGGTCATAATGGCCAGGAGGAATACTAAATATTGTTGTCATCTACCTCTAAATTCAGTGCCAAGTACGTAGAGGTTTGCAGTGTTATAAAGTTAGGAATTTACCTTATTATAATTTTCTTTCGTTAAAATGAGTTATAAGGGTATAATATAAGGTTGAAACTGTAGGTAAATCAACCATATTTGAAAGAAAAATTAAAGGAGAATTATAACTTAATATTTGAAAATAAAATCATAGGAGAAATAAATATTTCTACCTAGAAAATTTAAATTTCTATAATTGCAAATATTATTGTTTTCTAATATTCCAAATAAGGGAGTTATAAGGAATACTACACCAAAGTAGGATATTGGAATTTAGAAATATTAAATATCAAATATCAAAGGCTATAAAGGGAGGTTCATTAAATATTATCAAGGGTTGGAAATTAATTGGTATACTTGTCTCAAAACCACATTAAAGGGACAAAATAAATCAAACCATTAGGACCTCATCAAAATAGAAAGTTCTTAAGTTCAATAGGAATAATAAGGTGTAATAGAAGTTGATACACAAAACTTTACAAAATCAACCCGAAATTAAACTACTATTATCAAAAGTACCTTATAAATCATGCAACATATCCAAAATCACTAGAGAGACATAAGACATTCTACAAGACTTGATAATAATAGCATCTTTAAAAATTTATCAAGTACTCAATCCATTTGGGAGTCATAAGAAAGCCTACAAAACCTATGCTCTAAAAAGGTTTTATCAAATCAAGCTCATTTACTCTAAACTAGGGAGTTATAAGGAAGACTACTACAAAGGTTCTATCAAACCCATTTCTACAACCCTAAGGAATAACAAGAAACACTATCTCAAACCTATCAAGAAGGAATATGGATGAAATAATAAGAAATGCCTTTATTAATAAAGAATTATTTCATGAATTGGAATTGTATTATCAAAACTTGATAGATACCCTTGAAGGATATGAGAATATATCAACTAGTGATAAGGAGAGATTCTCATTATTTATTAAAGAAGCAAAATATGGTAGCTTTAAAGCATTAATTGGTTATATTCATGAAAACCTCTTCAAGGCATGGTGGAATTCATCAAAAGATAGTTATATTCACATCCACAAAATATTTGATGATTTACCTATCATTAATTGTGTTTGTACTCACTCAACACATGAAGCAATCTAGCAATACAAATCAATATTATTGTGATGATAGACTAACTTCTCATGAAGCAAAAATTCCACTAGTATCAATGTAGAATATCAAGAGAAGAAGGAGGAAAAGGAAGAAAAGACATGCTAAAGGAGATCATAGCAAAGAAGACTTGAATAGCAAAGAAACCATAAAGACTGAACCAAACAAGCATTTTCAAAAGACTGAAGAACCCTCAGCTACAACTCTCTTTGCATCATATGAAGATACTAACTACCTTCTTGATCAAATTACAATAAGCAATGAAGGAGGATATAGGTTCCAGTACCCAAAAGAAGAAGATCCATATTGAAGATTGAAATCTTCAATACCCAAATAATGTAATATAGGGGGTGTTAGAGTTAGAGTATATTAAATCATTTGGATCATGTAAATATACCACCTTTGGTACATAGTTAGATTTGGAGATTACTTTAGGGGGAAGTTAGCTAGTTACTTCAAGTAATATAAAAAATGCACAAGTGTCAATGTGCAAGTTGTAATGTGCAAGGTGTCTCCTTGTATAGCTAGGTAGAGTGTTGGCCAAGGAATCTATATTCCTATATAAAGGGTCTCATAGAGAGACTTTAGAGATATATCAAGCATATCAAGTTTATTGTAGTAGAGAGTAGTAGATAGTGGTAGAAGTCCTATATGGAGTACAATGTAGTTCTTTAGATTATATTAATGGAGTGACCATCACCTCCATACTGCATTGTATTTTCACCACTTTCTATTTACAGTATATTTAAGTCATATTGCATAATTACTTTCTTTCATATTTTTTGCTTTTTCTTTAGGACCTATGATAGATATCTCCCACTACATATATCCTCAAAGGCTAACACCAATTAGCTATGGACATAGAGATTTTTAGAAATATTGAGTATTACAAAGATAAGAGTATGCACATTTAATATCTTGAGATAGTATTCCAAAGGTATAAAGAGTTTAACATTTTACTCAATCTAAAAAAGTCAATTTTCATGGTCTATAAAGGCAAATTGTCAGTTCACATAGTGTCAAAAGAAATCCTAGCCATAGAACCCAATAGGATAAAATCCATCCAAGATATCCCATTACTCACCTTTGTCTTAGGGATAAGGTATTTTCTAGGTTAAATCTATTTTACAATCAAATCTATAATGAGTTTTATCTATATGGTTAGAACAACCACCAAAATGCTAAAAAAAGCTATTACCTTAGTGTGGATTAATGAAGGTAGGAAGGCATTTCAAGATATTAAGAATACCATCACCCAAACTCCAGTATTAATCAACCTATAATTTTCTAAATATTTCAAGCAATATATATTTTATTATATTTTTAAGCCTTTCTACCACAAAATATCACAGGTTATCACATAGGTCCCAATATAAAATAGCCATAATATTAAAGGTCAAAATAATTTTATAATGAGTAGAATAATATGAGAAAATTAATATGTATATCAAGGCTTATATAATAAATAAAATAACATTCATTTATATACTAAAATATGAATGTAAATAGCCTGAATCATTCATGAACTATGCATGAAGAAAACTTACAATATTAATTTCTCAAAATTTGTATACAAGCTTTCGAGGAGTAACTTAATGCTTTGAATTCTAACTATGGTGTCAACAAAATCCTTGAGACTTATGTTTATTGTCTTCACTTCAACTTTTAACTAAAATATGAATTTTTATTTATAATTTTGAATGATGTCAATGCTATCAAATTATTTAACTGCTTGTGTTTGTGTTACCTGCTCTTTAAGTCTTTCAATTTTAACCTATAATTACTTTACCTTTATTTTTAACTATTGATTCTCCTTTTGTATGATTAATACAACCTACATCTGGATATGACCTCTTGACTGCATAATTTCCACTAGGTTCCCTATAACTTGTAGTTCCCATTTTGTTTGAATGATTTGCACTTCATTTATATTTTTAGGTGTGGGGATTGTTATAGTTGTTGTTGATGTAGTATGAGTATTGGAATCTTCCACTATATATTGGATTTCACTAGTGTTTTTTCTTCTTTTATGGATTGGATCTATTCCTTATCAATAAGATCAAAATGGATAGCTTCTTCTACTCTTGTCAGAGTGAGAATCTTGGGACCAGTAGAGATCACTTCACATCTAGCCTTTTTATGCTCTAGGGACTTTGAAGGGCTTGAGACTCTAACCTGATGTTTCTTGAGAAGATTAGACAATCCTCTAACATCTTGAATCCTTTTGAGTACTATTGAGGATATCTTGATTTCCTATTTGTTTATCACCAAATTTTTGGATATCACTTTAGACATATTTACTGCTAGTTCAAGCTTACGTTCAAGAGATATTAATATTTGAGCAAGGTCTAGGAAAATTGGCTAGACTTGTGTAGAAGAAATAGAAACAATCTCTTTGTGCTTACCTGTGTCTTCAACAGTTCCAGGAGCAAGCTGAGTAGTTGAAGGATCCCTTGTTTTCATTTTAGTCGAGTCAATAACTTCTACCAGTATCTCCACTTATTCAGGCTCTTGATTTATAATTTCCAAAATAGGATCTTGAAGGTCTTTAGGGCATACAATAGGGACTAAAGGGGAAATTACCTCCATTTAAATACTTCTTAACACTCTCAACTTGATTGGATAATTATCTACCATTTCTATTTGAAGTGTGAGGTCTATTCTTTAGATATTCCTTCCATATGGGCTCTAGAGATTCTCATCTTCTTATATCTCTTTGCATTGCATCTTCGAAAATATCTCCTCAATGAATTACTAGGGTGTATGTCATTTTCTCAACAAACCATTGATAATAATCAAAAGGGTCATATGGTTGCTAGGTAATTTCAATAAAACCATACGAGTCCATTTTCCATATAGCTCCCAACAAACTAAAGTATCCTTTATACACATAATATGCTAAATTGCAAGGGAGGTTTAGCTATGAAACTCTCTCTTGTTTCTTTCCTACTCTCATATTAGCTTCCTATATTATTTATCTAGTAATTTCCATTGCAGCTATAGACATGGGATAATATTTAGGCAATGCCTTTGGGAGGATTTTTGATCCATATAATCTTATATAAGTGAATTGTTCAACAAAGAAATAACCTCCTACCTTCTTCTCATGCAAGAATCTAGCTATTACAGAACCAATCCTGCTAGGGTAAAGGTCACAAAGCTTCAAATGAATAACTGGAAATAATCTACCAATGAATTAGGTATAGCTAGACCACACCCTTCTTGAATACAAGGGAGATTATCCTAAACAAGATCAACCTCTACTCCTCCCTATTCTTTAATCAATTGATTAGTCATATACCCCACTATCAAGTGAATAAGAAATGAATAATATGAAAAAGGGGGTATTATCTCATGCTATTATTTAATAGATTTTTGCAACTCTATTAACTATTTTTTTGCTGGATAATAAAGGGTTGTACTTGAGTCCCCCACCCTTGACAAATTACATATCCCTTATTTAGAGCTTTTGAGTTTACAAATATATACACTTCTCATCTCAATTAAGATGCTATAGCTAAAAACCTACATCATTTTACATAAAATGTCTGAATTCTTAATTTTTATTTTCTAGATATTTTCAAATTTCTATATGAATACAATTAATCTAGAATTTAACATCTTTCTTGATATTGTCCTATAACAACCTTCACAATGCCAAAAATTCACCTCTCATATCTATGCCTTGCATCTTAGTAGAGTAATATTTCCAAAACATTGCACTATCATAGTCCGCTTTACCAAATATGGATTGCTAGTTTCCTTCCTAAAACACAAATGCAACCACAAAAATTATAATAAACAATCTAAAAGAAAACTCATTTCTGTTATAAAATAAAGTTGATATTACCAATGGAAAATATTAAAGTAAATCTTAATCATTAAATGATTTAGGGAATCACTATTTTTTTGTCAGCTTCAACTAAACTTTCTACTTCCTCTAACAATGGAGAGGAAAATTTAACTTCACAATACTCAATCAAAACCCCTCTATTGGATAGCTTATCTGCACATTTGTTTCCTTCCCTTAATATATGTGTCAACTTGATTTCTTCAAACTCTTTAGAAAGATCTTGAATTTCCACAATTATCACTTGTATGTTCCATGGAGCCTTTACTTTCCTTAAAATTACATTTATTACTATGAGAGAATCACATTTCATCCATACTATATTCCATTTCATTTGTTTACATATTTTTAACCCTTCTAAAGCTACCCAAGCTTCAACTTCATTATTTGTCTTAAATCCACTATTAAAAGCATAATGAGACAAAATATCTCCTCTATTATTTCTAATTATTCCTCCTCCTCCTGATGAACCTGGATTTCCTTTAGATGCTCCATCAAAATTCAATTTAACCCACTCTACATCTAGTGGTTTCCACTTTATATTATTTGTCTTTTTTTTTCTTCTCTTGTACCCAACGTGATAATTCCATTTAATGAATTGAATCCATCTATCAAGGCTCTTTGCTTTCGAATTAGGGACTGAGTGAGTTGATAGGGTTGGTTTAGACTCCTCTATGGCTAAACATATCTTATTTTTTATTACCTCTAAACTGCTTTCCTTTCCTTTAAATATTCTTCTATTCCTTTCTAGCCATATAGTCCAAAGTATTGTATCTTTTGATATATCCCATATTGTATGTAAAACCTCACTTTTATAAGTGCTTTGCCATTGCTTTAATAAATATTAAATTATGCTATTCATCACCATGCATTTACCAAACATATTAAGAATCCATTTCCATAGATTCTAGACTATTGAGCAATGTCCTAAGGGATGGTCTATACTCTCCTCCTCCTTATTACATGAAACACATTGAGAGGGGCCATGAAAATCCCTTTTTATAAGTTTATCCAAAGATAAAATTCTTCTATGATCTACTAGCCAAACAAATATTTTGACTTTAGGAATGCTTGGGCTATCCCAAATATCTCTCCATATTCCAGTGACGTTATTATTTTGTTGGTTTTGAAAATTATAGCCACTTCTTGTTGTGTATTCTCTTAAGCTATTCAACTCCAAAATCAATTTATCCTTGGATCCTCTCAGAATACTCTTAGTTGTTATCTCTTTACTCAATTACCTCCTAGCATCAATGTCTTGTATACTTGTAAAAAATATTTTTCCATTTGTATCTTCCTTCTCGATCCTTATACAAAATATTTGAAACTCTATCACCATATTTATATTGAAGCAATCTCATCCAAAGATTCAAAATTGAATCTAAATTAAGTGGTTTTTTTTATCACACCAAGTATCCATCCAAATAGATTTTTTTCTCCAATTCCCACCACCCATATTAAACCTTTAATCATAATATCAATAGATTTTTTTAAACCATTCCAAAGAGTAGAACCATTTTGTAGAGAGAATGCAGTAAATATTAAACTTGGGTCATTGGGATCAACATACTTAGAAAAATTCTTGCCCATTGTCTTTGACTCTTTTTGTACAATCTCCAGATAAATTTTCCCCAAAGAGCTAAGTTTGCATCTGTAAGAAATCTTAAACCAAGACCTCCCCTAGTTTTATCATCACACAACTTGATCCATTTCACCAAAGGAAATTTCCTTTTATCATGTAAACCTGACCATAAAAAGGAATGCATAATATAGATTATTATTTTTTCAATTGATTTTGGCATAGAATTCAATGACATATAATATGTTGGAATGACTTGTAAGACTAACTTAATTAAATACACTCTTCCTTCTAACGATAACCATCTACCTTTCCAAGCTGGAAGTTTATTATGAACTTTACTAATAACTGGATTCCATAAATCTATCCTCATTCTCCCCTCAAATAAAGGCATCCCTAGATAAGTTGGTAAATTTACCTCCTCCATTTAAAGCAACCTATCAATTCTTGCTTTGATATTAGTAGGAGTGTTAACGAAGTAAATTTTGGATTTAGTATTATTAACTCTTTGCCCTGAAGCTCTTTCATTCTCTTTTAAAAAGGTATTCCAATTTTTGGCCTCATTTATCCTCGCCCTTCCAAAAATGGTTGTATCATCTACAAATTGTTTATGGGTGATGTTATCTATGTTATTACTAACCTTAAGTCCACATATAAGCCCATATTTGCAAGCCTTATTTAAGTCCTACTCAAAATTTCTACTATAATAATGAACAAATAAGGATATAGAGGATCTCCTTGTCTAAGGTCTCTCTTGTATTTAAAATATTCTGTCACTAACCCATTGTCCAATATTGAATAAAAAATTGTAGAGACACAAGATTTAATCCATCTAACCCATTTTTTCTCAAAACTAAACTTATCTAAAATTGAAAAAAGAAAATCCCATTTAACCTTATCATAGGCTTTACTCATATCAAGTTTTAAGATCATTGATTTCTCTTTTTTTGAAGTTGTTGAATGTATAACTTCATGAGCTACTATGATCCCGTCTAGAATTTATCTCCCTTTCACAAATCCTCCTTACTCTTCTAAAATGATTTTATCTAAAAATAGCCTTAATCTATTCTCCATCACTTTGGAAATAATCTTATATGCCATATTACATAGGCTTATGGGTCTAAAAGAATCAAACAATTCAACATCCTTATTTTTTGGAATTAGGGTAAGATATGTTGCATTTATTTTATAAGGTATGTATTGTTTTACCCTAGAATGTTCCACTACCACCAATAAATAATCCTTCACTATATCCCAGTTATGTTGGTAAAAATATACAAAAATCCCATCTAGGCCTAGGGATTTATCCTTATTAAAAGAGAAAAGAGCTAAATGAACTTCTTCCAGAGTAATAGGCTCCATAGTTTCCTATTGTCTTCATTCGTTATAACTGAAGGAACCTCTTGAAGAAGTTTATCATTAAGAACTTTGGTCTCCATTGAACCTAGAATATTTTGATAAAACGCTTTGCCTCTTTTCTAAATTCACTCTGATATATTTTTTGATTAGTTGGATGAAAGGAGTTTTAAAAGGACCTCCAAACCTTATAATAAAAAGAAGCTAATCTCTAGCCACTAGGAGATTGAGGACACTTTAAACATTAAAGCCAACCAACCCTTGCACACAACTACCTACACCCAGATCAATATATACTAGCCAAAAAAACTTAGACACATAAGCCAAACATAGACAAAATATGGGCACACAGGCCCGCATGGATAAACAAAAATAAAAACTGTGCATGTAGGCCCGACCAAAATATTCAAAAAACATCCAATGGGGAGGGTTCCAACCATCTGACATAAGTATTCTAACTCAAGTTTGACCTTTTCCTGATTTTATTGTCCAATGATATAAGGCCATTTGGGAAATTACCTCTCCAAATGTGAAGATCTTATTGCATAAGACCTTGATTAGCCAGGAAGTCCATAGCTTTGTTACCTTCCCTGAACCAATGCTTGAATTGAACTTCTAAATTTTGAATCATTCTTTTGGCTTCAATTATAAATTTTTTAATAGTCCAAGAGGGATTTTGGTTGCCATTAATCATGTTGATAACATTAAGTGAATCCACTTCTATGATTAGTTTCCTGCAATTCACCAAGTTCAGTTGGGAAACACCCTGAAATAGTGGTTGAGCTTCAGTAAAATGGTTGGTTTGGTGACCCAAGTTTTTAGCAAAGGCAAAAGGATTTCACCCTTTGAATTTCTAAATAAACCCCCTGCAGGTTCCATTTAGAAGCTGTGCCAAAGTTAAATTTTAGCCAACCTGATAGAGGGGGTTCTTAAATCATGCTAGCCCTATCCCAACTCACCCTGCTCACTATATTTCTAAGGTTGAGTTAAAAAACCCAATGATCTCTCCAAATTGATCTCCTCTTCACAAGTTATCAAATCTAGTTTTAAAGCTTTCATATTTTCCACTGTATCTACAATGGCCCTCGAGGATATTGATGACTCAGGATGGAAAATATTTTTAAAGGTGCAAGTATTCCTTTCCTTCCACACCCATCACCAAATATGGGGTTTAACCCAAATTTCCAAAACTGGCGTAGGTGGGGAGAGAAGAAGGGGGAGACCCATTGAACAATCAGGTCTTCTAGAAAATATTTTTAAAGGTGCAAGTATTCCTTTCCTTCCACAACCATCACCAAATATGGGGTTTAACCCAAATTTCCAAAACTGGCATAGGTGGGGAGATAAGAAGGGGAAGACCCATTGAAAAACCAGGTCTTCTGGCGAGTTGGGAAGAACCAAAATAACACCCAACTCCAAAAATAATTGATGGAAGACTTCAAGGGTATAGGCACAATGAGAAAATAAGTGGAAAGGCGATTCAAAAGCCCTATAACATAGGAAGCACCTATTAGGGAAAATAATTACCTAGTTTTGAAGATGATCAAGAGTAAGGCACTTTCCTTGAAATGCCAACCAAAAGAACACATTGAATTTAGGTGTCAGGCCTTTAATCCATACTTGATTCATCAAAAATTAGGGATCCGAATCATATTCCAAGAAACCATAAGCAGACTTAATTGAAAATTGGCCATACTTCTCAAGATCCCAAATTAGCCTACCGTGAAGACCAGTAGCCGGGGTTAAGAACCATTTTATGGATTTTTTTAAATTTATAAAAAAATTTCTCCTTTTGAGAAATATTTGGGAATTGAAAATACTTCCACAAAATATGACCATTGAATAATTCTAAAAAATTAGAAACTTTGGGACCAAAGAACCTATCTACGATTGTCTTCAGATAGGTGAAGGTCGAGCAATATTCAAGAGGGGATGGTGAGGCCCAAGAATCTACCCAAAAATCAATGGAATAACCACCCTCCACCACCCAATGAAGGCATTTACACACATCCACCCGACTACCAACTATGCTGAACCAAAAAGTAGACCCCACCGGGAGAGCTTGGGATTTTAGGAAATTGCTACCACCGCCAAGATACTTAGCCTTCACAATCTTAACCCAACTGACATTGTCATCTTGAACTAATTTCTAAGATTGTTTTGCAATCAAGGCTCTGTTCAACATTATTAGCCTTCTTAAACCTAAGCCTCCTTCTCTCATACTACAGACTTGATCCCATGCCACTAGCTGGAAACTCTTCTTCTCTTCAGTTCTTGACCACAAGAAGGACAACTCAATTTGCTCTAACTTATCGATAAATTTCCTCAAAATATTGAACAAGGAGAGGAAGTACACCAGGATGCTTTGTAAAGTGGCTTTGACCAATAAAATATTCCCCACTTGACTTAAAAGGGCATCTTTCCACCCCGCTAACTTCTTCTGAACTCTTTCAAATACTAAATCCTATAATGATGGTTTTGATGTACCTTTGAACAATGGCATCCCAAGGTAAATAGAGGTAAGGGAACCAATGTTGCACCCCATAATATCTACTATCTTCCTCTGTCTATCAATCGGGGTGTGAAGGAAAAAAATAGATATTTTTTAAAATTCACCTTCTGACCTATCACGTTCTCAAAATCCACCAAAATTGATTTAACTGCTTTAGCCTAAGGGATTTATACCACAAAGGAAAGAAGAGTATCATCGATGAATTGGTGATGAGATATGGTATCTATCGATTGGGGTTTTAAAATATAGGATAAACCCCTTCTATTGATTTTATTCTACTAATTATGGAAGTTGATCTCTATATTGCATTTTTATCTCCTTTTAACCAAGTCTGTCTTGATTTTAATATCCAAAATTTCTCTTCCTTACTCAAAATATTATGATATTAACTAAGCAACTCCCTTTCCTCTGAGCTTGGATTATTATCATTACCTTTTTAGAATTTTGAAAGTTTATCTTTTAGTTATTCTTTCTTCTCAAAAATATTTCCAAAGGTGTTCTTGTTCCATTCTTTTAATCTATATGTCATAGCTTTAATTTCATATGGAAAAGCATACAACCCACCATTACCTAAAGAATTCCACATTTGAGCTATCATATCAAAAAATTTAGGATGGTCTTCCCACATCTGCTCATTATTAAAATATGATATTTTTTTAAATTTACTTACCACCATTTTAACTCTTATTGGCTAGTGATCTGAACGAATCCTTGTTAAGGTATTAATTTTAGCACAAGTTTCTTCATCTAGCCAATGATATAAGAGAATGCATCTGTCTATTATTTTTTCTATTAGGTTCTAGCCTCTCCTATTGTTGGTCCAAGTATAGTTGTCTTCTTCAAACTCAAATTCCCATAGATGATTGTTTTGAATAAAAGCTGAGAATTCTTTCATACTTTGGGTCAGTTTCCTAATTCTCCAAAAAATTTCATCCAACTTGGTTATGGAATTAAGATTTCCAATGATCATGAATCAGGTTTCTTGGTCCTTACTTCTTATAAAGGCTTCAATCCCACTCTAAACTTCTAATCTACCTGATTGATTTGCAGGTCCATAAACATTGATAAGGATGAAATGAATATCTGCAAAGTAGCAAGTGATTAAATAGGCTATATAATGCCTAGTTTTATGAATGGTTACACAAGAGGTTATAGATGGATTCCAAAAAGTTAGAATCCCCCCTACCACTCCTTTAGAATCCATAGCATCCCATTCACATCTTATCCATACTACTTTCATAGTTTTTGAAACTTCTTTTGCTATTTTAGTTTCCTCGATATAGAGAATATCAGGTTGATTACTTAAACATAGGTCCCTAATACACCTTTGATTTGAGGGGGCATTAGAACCCCTTATATTCCATGAGATGATAATCATGTCTCATTAGGGGCTTTTAGCCCCTCCTGCATATTACCAATATCATTTTGTTGTTTGGTAAAGAGAAGTTCAACCAACTTAGTTTGTGTTCCTTTCTCTATGTTTGCTCTTGCTTCCTTGGATCTTGCTTGGTAATTTGAGGGTTTTTCTCTTTTAGACTTGCCTATATCAGGAGTAGGTCTTATTATTCTATTACTCAATATTCTTTCACAATATCTTTTCTCATCATATTTATCCTCTCCTGGCTTTATTATAGAAGCTTTTGACTTGTCTAGCTTATTTTCTGGTATTTCCTTATTAATTGCAAAGGTATTAACTTCTAAAACTAAATTTCTTTACCAATTATTTTCTCTTGAATGGTGCATGGTACTTCAAGAGAGTCTTAAAAATATGATGAGACACATTCCTTAGGTTCATCAAGAATATTCTTCCATAAATTAGGATCATATTGAATAGACGGTTTCTTGTTAATATGTTGAAATTGTTGTACTGTGTCCTCTAAGTTTTGATCTACTTTTTCTTCATAGGCTAAAGCCTCAAAAGAGTCTATATCTCATCCAATATTCTTCCTTATTGGTCTACACTATTTTTTTCTTTCATTTTTCTAGATCTATTTTTTGGAAGTCGAAAACCATCTTCATCCATAACCATTTGTAAGTTTCTCTTGCATTTTTCTACAAATGATTATGTTGGGCTCTTTTTAGGGCATGTTCTCTAAATATGACCCACCTCATGATATCTTCTACATCTAAGAGATATGTTTTCATAATCTATAGTTTGTATCTAGATCTTATCCCCATACTTAAGAATGATTTATTCAGGTAAAGCTTTAGTTATATCAATCATGACCAATATTTGAGCATAAATAGCCAAACATTCATCTTTTGTCATATCTAAAATCTCAAGGAAATATTATAGAGTGTTGCCTATTGCCTTGAAGGTATCTATTTCTCAAAATTCAATGGGTAACCTAAAAATCCTAATCCAAACTGCTATTAGGGATAGATTTACATTTTTAGGTGAAAAGCCTTCGTACTAGCGTGTAAGGAAGAGTCTTGCTCTTCCCATAAACCAAGGACTCCCTTTTCGTATTATTTTTCTTTATTCCCTAGAAAAAAAATGGGTAGGAAGAAATATTTGGGAAGAAATGATAGAATCACACCTAGAGACTTCTAAATCCTATAAATTCATTTTCTCAAGGTTGAATCCCTTGGACAATACCCATTAAATTTACCAAAAATTGCCCTATCTTGGAGCAATAAGGATCTATCTAAGGCGTGCTCACTAACCTCTACCACTAGAAAATATTCTAAGGATTTAACTATAAATCTGTCCATGGAAAGGAAACTAAAACTCAAAATCTATAGAAATTTATCTGAGTATCCTATAGCAAATATAATATTTAAAAAGTTTATAAAATTTTCATGCACAATTTCTAAGATAAATAAAGGCAAAAAAAATTAGTTGCAAAATTCTTTGTCTAGATAGAATGTCTTACCTTGCTGGAGTCCTAGGCCTTCATTGCTCTTCCCATCGTTTGAACCCTATATGGAAAATATTTGCAATTTCATTTTTTTATGAATTGAAATATTGTCACTGCCCTTATTCTAAATGGTTGACTTCAAAGGGGTCATATCTCCATCAATATTTTTTAGCTTTTTGCATATGACCACTCATTTTAAAGCTATTCAAATTTTGTACAATTTGGTCCAAGAATAATAACTCTTCACGAAGATATAAATCCTAAAATATGAGATATTTTCAGGAAAAACCCTAATCCTTTACACTTCACCAATATGCCCCAAAGGCTAGGGCATCACTATAGTATCGCTTATCATATTATTCCATCTATACATTTATGGTCTCCCTTTCCTATTAAATTGAATAATAAAGTACATGACCTCTCTACTAACCCAATTCAATTCCTTAACTCCCAATACAATATTTATCATATTAGCATTATCCCTAGCCTAGGGTGGAATGTAGATTTATGAATGGGGAAGATATATGATACTGATTGGAAATTTTAGTATATAAATAGGTATCGAGCATATATTGAGATTGTGTAGATATTACCTTTCTATACAAAACCAATGTAGCTTCACTTAGCTGGAAAACCTTTATGATTGTCTCTAGAGTGATTCTAAATGTTAATTGATTTGCATGATCTTTGATTACTCTAGTCTCATGATCATAGGCTATAGCCAACCAAGACCAAATATCCGAGGAGAAGTAAATCTTAAGGTATATTATTTTTTCCAAGTTGCTCATCCATTTCTAATATTAGGGACTAGTTTTATCCTGAGCTCTCCATACCCTCTTAAAAATACCTTTTAATAGCACTGGATGATGCTAGTAATCCTCTTTCATCAATCCATGGCTGAAAATGAAAATATATTCCACTTCCCATTGCTAAGTAAGAGTAATTTATCTATTTAGACTTGATAATTTACCAAATTCCTTTGTCTCTGGAAACAATATTTTCTTTTAGCATCTGGTATGGTAGGGCTTCAGTTAAGCTTATAATCTTAGCCATAGTGTCTTATGGAGTGACCAGGGAAGTTATTGCAGAGGCCATTACTACTATATTGTCTTGATAACAATGGGAAACCCTTTGATGAGTTCTCTCGAACCTTAACGTTTTACAATTTCAACATACTACAATGCCTTGTTCTTTATAAATGCTCATTGTCAATAAAGTTTGGATACTTAATGTGGATATTTATAATATTTTGGAGATGGATTTGCATGCTCCAACTTTTATTATTGCCAACTACGTTCTTTATTTTTCCATTCCAACTTCACCACATTACACTTTATAACAACATTAACTGTCACGACATGGTGATTATCTGAGTTGTTATTGGTCTAGAGAGCCTTGGTTGGTGTATCATACTATTTTCAAATTTTGGCCATTAATATATGAGGATTGATCCTTTAACATGTGTGATAAATCTACTAAAACCTTTTATTTCCTTTTTCTTCTTTAAAAAGGGTCCGTTGTTGTACTTGTAGATTTCATTGGGTTGCAAAAAAAATCATTCAAGAGTTAGCCAAAATAAAAAATAAATTTTAATTGACAAGACTTACAGGTTAGATTTGGCATGGGTCATGATATAGATTTAACTTTAAACCCTATGGTCCAAGTTGTTTATCTTTTTCTCCATTGGAGTACAAATATTTTATCTTCATTTATATTTTTCTTTGCTGATAGTTCATCATGCACTTTGAGTGCTTGCCACATGTCTCGTGAATGTTTGTGCAAACTTGAGGATTTGGAGGAACATGGGATGTCCATTTTTATCTTTAGATAATGCAGACTGTCCATCTCTTATGAGTATCAACATTTAATTTTCTTTATCAACCTGATGTGGTACAATTTATCAAAGTCTAAGTCTTTTATTTTTTTCATTGTGCAATGTGGATTGTTGATCTAGCGCTGATGAATGCAGATCACACATCTTAAGAAATTTTTTTAGGATCTTAAACCTAGAGCAAACCTTGACAATTTTAGCAACCCTAATAGTTTTGACAAAGTCTAACAATATATGGATAATTTTAAAAAATAGATCTTGCATCATTAAATGCAGATCATTCATTTTGTGAGGGTAGGTTCACCTTAGTGGAGTACACATGGCATAATTTGGCATTCAAAGCTATGCAGGTTGTTAGATTTATTTGAACAAACCCAGACCACCCATTTTAGACCAACCAAATTAAAGTACCTTATTTTTTTGGATGAATCTAGACCACATATTTTGCTAACCAATCATATTGAAGTTATTAACATTCTATCATAGGCCATTTGATTATGGGTGTCTTTCTGATTGGTTTTAAATCGTTAGATTTTACTAAGAAAATCTAGACCACTTATCTACTGACCAATCTGATTTCAACGCTTCCAGTGGTAAAATTTCATTGTATATGGGTCGTTAATCTGCTGGAGCATTTTTTGAACTGTTCAATTTTGAACCAATCAGATGGAAGTGCTTAGCTTTCTTTGGGTAAATTTGGGCCACATATTTACTGGCCAATTAGGTTTAGGTGCTACAGTTATCCAAAGAAATATGAGCCATATATTTTCAAATACTCCCTAAGTTGTTATATCTATCTAAAGGATCTGAGACCATTCATTTTTTGTCCAATTGAATTAAAGCACCTTATTTTTCAGATGAATCCATACCACTCATTTGTTGATCAATTGGATCAAAGTGCTTAGCTTTCTTTAGGTAAATTTGAGCCACACATTTTTTGACCAATTGGTTTCAAGCACTGTGTTTTTCTTGGGTGAATCTGGCCCACACATTTTTTGATTGAAAACCTTAGGTGGGGGACTTTAATAATTTGTATGACCAGGATTAATTAAGGAAAGTAGAGATGATTTCAGACTATGGATATGAGGAAGGTGCACAATTTTTAATAGAAGGGGGTACATAGACTTGATTTTAGAAATAGACTTAGGTAATGATTAGTGTATTAATATTTGCAATATAGACCTTGGAACCTTAGGATGATAATATGATAGTGGAGGTGTATGGTTAGGTCCTTGAAGAATTATCATTGAATTATGTTTTATAAGGTCAAGGAGGGGATGAATAGAATGACCATGATGGGGGTGTATTTAGGTAGCTAGTTTAGAATTATGAATGAAAGGTGATGCATTTAAATGGATGGGTTTAATATTTATGCCTAAAAGATCTTGAAACTTATGAACTTTTATGGCCTTATGATAATAAACGAAGTAGGCTACGATATGTATTTTATGAAAATTGAAGAACTTTAGGGAAAATTATCAAAGAGACTTAGCTAACAACATACACCACATAAAAGGATTGATCCTAAGACTATGAATCATAATATCAATGAAAATTAAAGGATTGTAAACCAAATGACCCCTAATCCAAATGAAGCTTATGATAAGAAAAAAAAAATATTCTAAAGATAAAAATTAGGGGTATACCTAGATACCTAAAGTTGGATTTTGAGGATCCAATAGAGACTTCCCCCAACAAGTTATTGCAATTGTTGATCATGAAAAAAAATGGAGTTCACAATGATTAATCTTTCATTCCTTAACAATTTATCTAGTTTATTTCATAGAAGGATGTGGTAGGATCTTGGAAATAGTATTATGCAAGATCAGTCTTGTGAATCAATGTTTGGGAGAAATTTTTTAAATTGGAATATGGTACAACTCTTCTAATAGCAATGCCCCCATTTTGGTATGGTTTTTAGAATAAGAAACTCTGGTGATGCTGGATCCTATTTGTACCACTCTTTTCAAAAAAAATTCTTGTGTTTAGCATTGTGGTCATTCAGGCCTTATTTTTGTTAACATTTGCTTTCAAAATATTTGGTTTGAATATGTTGTATGTAGGTGAGTACCTTCCCTAAGTTGTTTTGACCTGGGTATATTATATTAGTTTGATTGTGTTAGTGGCTAATGTATGTTGCATTTCCAAGGATAAAAGGCTGGTGGGGTAGATTCATGGAGTTATTCCCATAAAGATTATCCATATGTGCCTATTCGTGTTATGTATATTACAACTTGTGATCCTTGTTTTGGCTGGTATGAAGCCCACATGTTTCACTAATGGTATTTTATTGGATGTTTTACATGGGGACTATCTCCTGTGGATCAAATACTTTGAGTATATATAAAAATATTACTAGGACTTCAAGGTTCAAGGTCTAATAGAATTTATCTAGAATAAAGCTAACATGAAATTGAGATTTGATGCTTCTGATGGTGTCTAGATTGACTTGGTAGTAATTCCCATGGTGGCTTAGGAGAACAACCCTTGTCCAGCTATTGGTTGGAGTTGGTTATGGGGAGATTTTCTTCATTTTTTTGAGGATAGTAAGTTATTGGGACTGGTGTAGAGCGTGTTATTCATAAAGGTCAATCAGGTGTGCAGATAGTGGGATCAAAACTCAAGACAAAAAAAGTAAGTTTATTCCTTTGTTGCTTCAAATTCCTGTAATTTTTATTATGTTTAATAGTGATAGCTTTTATTTGATGTGAGCTATTTTTCTAAGTTTTTGATGTTTGTATGGCATGGAAGAATGTTAGTTTGTAATATCTATATTTCTATTAGAAGCATCTAGGCTTATATTCTTATAAAAATTTGTTAAAATGTGTGGGGAACCTTTCAAAACCTCTTCCACTCTAATAAAAAAAACTTATAAAAATTTATTCTCATTATCACAAATCATTTACCAATATGCAAACCTATCAAATCATTCATTCATAATAATAATCCATATAATAAGACAATGATAGATAATACCCTTAGGGTAGGGAAACACCAATAATACTTCTTAAGGAATAAAAACTCCACAATATCTCTCAAGATGAGAGCACCACTTAGAGAGGGCAAATTTTCATAAGCCACATCACGGGTAAAGATGATTACACGTAATACTTCATATGATTGATCTCCATATTCCTCACTTTAGGTACCTAACATTCCACTTCCCTTACAAAATATTTTATCTTCAAAACATAAGAAGAAACTAGATAATATGATTTGTTAAGCAATAATAACAACTAGTACCAATCTTGAACATCCCTTCATCCAAGTGAAATCCAGATTGGTGGTGGTCTACAATAATGCCAAACTACTGTTGTGCCTCCATAGAAACTTTATTGGATTCATGCTTATGTTGCTATACTCTAGTATTTCAAACGACTTGTCCTAATTTTCCTTGACGTTGTTGCATCACTCTAAAATCCAAAATCTTTATGCTTTTTTTACCAAAAATAGCCATACTTGATACTTTTATGTTTCCGTGTCGATTCATAATATTGATGCCCCAAGTAATACCTCCAAGATTTTTTCCACTCCTAGTGATGTGGGTGGAAATATGCTACAACCTTAACTGATGTTCTAATACCTTTGATTCTTTGGTGTTTTGTTATTCTTATTTATGCTCTTCTATCATGCTCCCATATTTTGGTTTATCCTTGGAATATACTTTTACTTTTTTTTTTGCTACTACGTCCTATCACCTTTGTTTCAAGTTCTTTTGCTTCTTCTTCAATTAGTTTTAGAGTTTCCTTGAACTTTACTGCTATTTTTTCTAGAGCTTTCTTAAAATTTATTTTTGTTTCTTCTGACTCTATTACTATTGCTTCTACCATGGACTCTAGTATTGCTTCTTCTATAGATTCCACTTTTAATTATTCTATTAGTTTCTTAGCTCGTTCCCCTAACATAATTACTTCTTGTTTCTCCTTGGATCCTTGCTTCTTATGTTGATAAATATCTTGCAACATTATCTTATTTTTTCCATAACATAATTTCAAAAACGTTTTTTACAAATTAGTGCTAACACCACCCAAATAATCCAACCAAGTATAACCAAGAACAATGCCCACACCATCCATCTCAATAGCATAAAAATCTAAATGTAAAATATATTTATCTATGGTGATCTTCAAATCTTACAAAATTCAACATTCTCATTCTCAAGTTGCATGTCCTTGAAATCACAACCTTTTAGCCAAAGCAATATTAATAAAATTATACTTGTTTCTTGGGTTTATAGAAATCATAACCTTTTACTTTTGAATGTAGCCATGAACCTACAAAATATATTTTTTAATTAAAAAAATCCTTGTGAACATTTTCTGGCCTATATATCATCAAAGTTGTGCTTCTATGGACCTGCACACTATCATCCTTATCTCTTTATTCTACCAATTTCCTCGAATTTTCCAACTCTATGACCTCAAACCAAAAATCCTAAAATAGCTAGGGTTTATTAAACTTGGATTTCTCAAAAATAAATTTTCTTAAATCTCATCTGTTCCTTTCTATAAACTATTAGATCTATAATTTTTCTTTTTTTTTTAGCTGGAGAACAAGGGGTTTACTCAAATCCCCCACCCTTGAAAAATCACAACTCTCTTCTTTAAAGCATGAGAGTTTAAAAACATATTCAATTATCACTTCAACTGAGTTGCTATAGCTAGAAGTGTACATCATTTTACATAAAATATCTAAATTCTTGATTTTCAATTTTTAGAACTTTTTCAAAATTTTGTGTGAATACAAATATCCTAAAATTTAGCATCTTTCTTGATATTTTCCTACAACATCCCCAAAAATACCAAAACTTCACCTTTGCTATCTATGCATTGCATATTAGTAGAGTAATATTTTCAAAACATCACACTATCATAGCTTGCTTTACTATATCTAGATTGTTAGTTTCCTTTCTAAAGCACAAGTTCAACCACAAACACTATAATAAATAGTATATATGAAATTTAATTAATGTTATAAAATAAAGTAGTTGATTCGTCCTAGTGGGAGTGAAATAATTACAGTGTTGTAGAGATTTGTAGATGAATTTTTAGGGTTTATTTTTTATGGCAGCTCAAGAAAAATTCACAAAGGACATTGTGAAGGGAGAGAGTGAAAGAATTTTTACACTGGCTTAGGCAACAGTGGGAGTGAAAGAATTACAGTGTTGCATAGATCCACAGATGGATTTTTAGGGTTTATTTTTTGTGGTGGCTCAAGCGATGAAGGGAGTGAAAGAATTGCAAAGATCCAGAGATGGGTTTTTAGTGTTTAATTTCATGATGTGAATTTCTCAGGATGGCGAATGTTTCTCCTTGAACATGATAGTAAAATAAATAAATTTGAGTGAGAATTTCTATGATGAGAGTCAAAGAATTTGAATTGAGTAATGGCGGGAGGGAGAAGGTATGGTGAAGAAGAGTTGCATTAAACAAACACATACAATCCAGAAAAGATAGAGAAAATGCCAAATGAGCCAAAGATTTCTTGCATTCTATTCCCCAAAGATAGATCTTACAGAGACTAACTGATTACAAATTCGAAATTCCCCCCTTTTGACCCTGTTTTCTCCTTTCCCGCCTAAAACTATGAGTTTGAAATTTGAAATTTTGGGGGCAACTTGTCGAGGTCATAACTTCGCGCTCGTTGACCCGATTGACTATTACAACATGTTTTCGAAAAGGGCACGAGATGAAATAAGCGGGGTAGGCCTTGGCTTTGTGTCTATCTGAAAATCCTTAAATTCAACCTCTAAGACCTTCAAAAATCTCCTGCAAGTTAAACTAGTTTTACTAGTTTTACAAAATTAAACAATTACATTTTTTTTGGGTGATGCAAGATCATTCTTACACCACTGGATGCTCCTGCATCAGACACCTAGGGTAATTTGAGAAGTGACCTTCACTTCTCTATTATTGGAAGAAAACCAAGGCATTCAACCTCAGCCTTCGACAACCAAGATGAATCTTCAATAGGTCTGCCCTTCCACTTAACCAGATATTTTGCATACTGCTTATTTTTGGTACTTTTGCCGATGCGGGTATCCAGGATCTCTTCTATCTCTTTCATATCTAGAGTAGATGCTAGAATATTCCACAATTATGCTATTGGTCCCTCACCATTGTCTCCTTCATGGTATTCTGCCAAATCTAAAATGTTAAAAATAGGTGATATGTTAAGCCCACTTGGCAATTCCACTTCATATGCATTGCCTAAATCCCATTTTTCTATGATTCTGCATGGTCCAAACTTCTTCATTTTTAGCTTGTTATAGGTTTTAGTAGGAAACCTTTCTTTTCTCAAATGGACCATAACTTCATCTCCCACTTCAAATTCCTTAAACCGTCGTTTTTGGTCTGCCCTTGTCTTGTACTAAGTATTCATCTTAGTAATATGCTTCTTCACTTCTTCATGCAAGCTCTTCAGATGCTCTACAAAGTCCTCAGCCTCAGCACTACACTTTTCCCCTGTATCCATCTTCCTCAACTTAGAAGCATTTCTTGGACTGCTCCCATATATGATCTGGAATGGATATTTGTTAGTACTCCTATTGACAAAATTGTTGTATGCAAATTCTTCCTATGGAAAAACCAAATCCCATCCCTTGGGATTATCTCCTACCAAGCATCTCAGTAGATTACCCAAAATTCTATTCACCACCTTTGTTTGTCCATTAGTCTATGGGTGGTATGTAGAACTGAATTTCAGGTCTGTCTTCAATTTCTTCCATAGGGTCCTCCAAAAATACCCAATAAACTTGGTATCCCTATCAAAAAAAATACTCTTTGGTAGACCATGAAGTCATACCACCTCTTTGAAAAACAACCCTGCAACATGAACTGCATCATTAGTTTTTTGGTAGGGAATAAAATGTGCCATATTTGAGAATCTATCAACCACCACAAATATGGAGTCATTCCTCCTCTGTGTCCTTGGTAGGCCAAGAACAAAATCCATGCTGATGTCCTCCCATGGTCTCTCTGGTACAGGTAATGGTTGATACAATCCTATGTTCTGTCTCACACCCTTGGCCATCTGGCATACTCTGCAACCTTGTACAAATCTCTTCACATCTTGCTGCAACTATGGCCAATAATAGTTCTCACTAATGAGGGAAATGGTCTTATCTCGACCAAAGTGTCCAACCAAACCTCCACTATGCTTCTCCTTGACCAGATTCTCCCTCATTGAACTCCTTGGAATGCATAATTGGTTTCCTCTGAACAACATTCCATATTGGATTAGAAAATCCAACCACTTAGTTTGATCCAAAGTAACAGGTGCTAAGCAAGCCCTCCAAGCCTTTGCAAAATCAAGATCTTCAGGGTACAAACCCTTAAGTTCGTCAAACCCTACAACTTCCACCTTCATTTCTATCAACAAACATTACCTTCTACTTAAGGCATCTGCAACTCTGTTTGACTTCCCACTCCTGTGCTTCAACACAAAGGTATAACTCCATAGAAACTCAACCCACTTCAAGTGCCTCTGATTTAGCTTCCCTTGGCTATTAATATACTGTAAGGCCTGATGATTAGTATATAGAACAAACTCTTTTGGCAATAAATAGTGCCTCCATTTCTTCAGAGCTTGAACTATAGCATAAAACTCATGATCATATACATAATATTTCTTCCTAGCATCATTAAGCTTCTCACTAAAATAGGCAACATGTTTACCTTCTTGACTCAACACAACTCCTATGGCACTACCACTAGCATCACAATCTACCTAAAATACCTTATTGAAATCTGGAAGTGCTAAAACAGGTTGCTCTGTGACCTTCTTCTTCAACATATCAAAGCTCTTATCTACTCCCAAGGTCCACTTAAATTCTTTCTTATCCCCTCTCATTGTTTCTATCAAGGGTGCACAAATACTGCTAAAATTTCTAATAAATTTTCTATAAAAACTTTCTAGACCATGAAATGATCTTACCTGAGTTATGCTCCTTTGAGTAGGCCATTCAATGATAGCCCTCACCTTTTCTGGGTCCATTTTTAGACCTTCAACTAAGATGACAAATCCTAGATACACTAACTCCTTCTTCACAAAACTACACTTCTTCAAATTAATCAACAACTACTCCTCCCTCAACTTCTCAAAAACTCTTTTGATATGCATCAGGTGCTCTTCCAGGGTCTTTCTAAATATTAAAATGTCATCCAAATAGACAATGAAAATTTTTCCTAAAAACTCCTTCAATACCTCATTCATCAACCACATGAATGTGCTTGGTGCATTGGTTAGCCCAAATGGCATGACCAACCACTCATACAAACCCTCTCTGGTCTTGAAGGCTGTCTTCCACTCATCCCCTTCTCTAACACGAATCTGATGGTATCCACTCTTCAGGTCAATCTTTGTGAAGTACTTGGCCCCACTCAAATAGTCCATAATGTCATCCATCCTTGGCAATGGAAATATGTATTTGATGGTGATCTTGTTAATAGCTCGAGAGTCTGTACACATTCTCCACTCTCCATATTTATTTGGTGCTAGTACTGTAGGTACTACACATGGACTCAAGATCTCCCAAATCAGTCCCTTTTTTAGTAACTCTTGGACTTGCTTGTTTAGCTCCTCACTTTCTACATGAGTCATTCTATGGGCTGCCTTATTGGGTAAACTAGCTCTCGGTACCAAATCTATATGGTGACTGATATTTCTCACTGGTGGCAAACCCTCAGGCACATTATCTGATATAATATCTAGAAATTCTTCTAACAGACCTGAGACTTCTATTGGGGTATCTTTGCATTCTTCTTCCCTAACTCTAGGAATTAATGCATAGCACATATTCTCATGCTTCAAACCATCCAAAAACCTTCTACCTTCAACTAAATATATTTTGGCATTGCTACATACCTTTTTGTCCACCTCCTTTAGGGGCTTCAACTTATGGCGCACTCCATTCTTTGTTAGGGAGTAAGTGTTGGCATGCCCATCATGCATTGCACACCGATCAAACTGCCATGGCCTTCCCAACAACAAATGGCAAGCATCCATAGGTAGGATGTCACACAAGACCTCATCACGGTAATTCCCAATATTAAATTTTACCAAGCACTGCTCACTGACCAAAGACCTATGGTCCTTATGCAACCACACAATCCGATATGGATGTGGGTGTCTCTTCCTCTCTAACTATAGTTTGGTAACCATTCCTTCTGAAACTAGGTTATTTGTGCTACCATTGTCTATGATAATATTATAGACCTTACCTGCACATTTACACCTTGTGCAAAATAAGATCTTCCTCTGATCTGGATCTCTCTCCTCATTCAACAAGACTCTCCTTGTGATCAACACTTCTCCTATTTCTACTTCTTCAAAGTGCTCAGATTCAACACCTTCATCAACAACCACAACTCGGGCATTACCTTTGGGCCTCTTATTTGTCCTCTCTTGGTGTTGTGGACACTTGTATGCTCGATGTCCTTCTTCCCCATAGTGGAAACAAGTTCCATGAAATCCTCCTCTTCCAAACCCTCATCCAGACCTTCCTCTTCCTCTATGGTAACCATTGTTCTGATCACGGGGGTGGTAAGCATTATCCCCCTTTTGGTCCTGACTACTGTTGGCTTCTCCATTATTCTTTTGATCTTCATTTCATCCTCCATTTTTTCTTCCACCAGTTCTTCCACCATGACCTCTTCCTCTTTTCTTGCTCTCAGCTTCTCTTCAACCCTCAAGGCAAACTGGTAAGCATCCTCTATGGTGGTCATCCTGACCAGAAATAACTCCTCTTGAATACTTGCTCTTAACCCATTAATATAATGGGCTACCTTCTCCTTGTTGGCCTCAGAATGGCTTGTTCTGATTAAAATTTTATAAAACTCCTATGTGTATTCCTTGACAAACTTACTTGACTACCTCAAACCTTGCATTTTATTTAGTAGATCCAACTCGTAGTCAGCTGGAATGAACTACCTCTTCAACTTCTACACCATCCACTCCCATTTTGTTATCCTTTATTTTCCTCTTTTATTTCTATCTAGCTGCACTCCCTTCCACCATATGTTGGCATGACCCTTCAGCTTGGTCTTAGCAAACTTGACCCTCTCTGGATCTTCAACCTCCTCATACTCAAAGTATTCTTCCAAATCATTGATCCAGTCAATCAACTCCTCTGGATCAAGATTTCTAGAATACATAGAAACCTCCATATTTGATCTCTTTTCAATATAAGATATGGCTCTGTATAACCTGGCTTGTGCAGGATCTATTGCCTCTTCTTCTTCCTCGAACTGGTCCTCTTCTTCTTCAACTTCATCTTCACTACCATCTTCTCTCCTTGGCTCAAACCCTCTACGTAGCTCCTCTTGTAGAGCCTAAACTTGCCTCTACAAAGCTCTAAAATATTCTTCTGGCACCACATTTCTCCCACCACCATGGTTTCTTCATGGAGGCATTCTGCTCACTTCTATCACAAACCCTAACCACAAATCCTGGTGTAAACTACCTCACATTTGACGATCTATTTACACACTCAAGAACTCCCGCTCTGATACCACTTGAAGCAGAGTTGCATTAAAAAAACACATACAATCCAGAAAAGATAGAGAAAATGCCAAATGAGCCAAATATTTCTTGCATTCTATTCCCCAAAGATAGAGCTTACAGAGACTAACTCATTACAAATTCAAAATTTCCCCCTTTTGACCCTGTTTTCTCCTTTCCCGCCTAAAACTATGAGTTTGAAATTTAAAATTTTGGGGGCAACTTGCTGAGGTCATAACTTTGCGCTCGTTGACCCGATTGACTATTACAACATGTTTTCGGAAAGGGCACGAGATGAACTAATCGGGATAGGCCTTAGCTACATCTAGCTAAAAATACTCAAATTCAACCTCTAAGACCTTCAAAAATCTCCTGCAAGTTAAACTAGTTTTCCTTGTTTTACAAAATTAAATAATTACAAATTTTTTTTTGGTGATGCAAGACCACTCTTACACCATTGGATGCTCCTACATCATATGGCTTGATGATGGGTAGAAGAGAGAGGTTAGTAGTGGTCTGTAGGTGATGATAGGTTAGAGAGTGAATGTTGGTTTGTAAGCTTTAGACAATTAGGTAGCTACTAGCGAGTAGGAGAATGGTGAGCAGGTGTTCATTCCTTGGGAGGTGAGTTTACCTAGCAATTCAAGATATAAGGACCCGATGATTGAAGTAACTCTTCTCGATGGTGAGTCTCCCAACTTAATGGTTCATGAGACTCCGTTCACTAGTAATACAAGTGGATCCCCAAGTTTTGGTACCTTCCTCAAGCTAGGTAAGCTATCCTTTGCTAAGATCACAACTAAGGGTTTTGGATCTCAAAATTATTGTTCTCTTTTTGACCTCTCTCCTAATGGATATAAGTTGGTCATTCTAAATGATCTTATGGCGATCACCATGGAGGAGAGCTCGTGGAACCTTGTTAACAAATACCATGGTGGCAGACCTGATATTGATGCCATAAGGAGATGGGCGATGGTCAAATAAAAAATTGAAAGATTATCTGGATATTGTTATGGTTTCTAATGCATTCTTCTTGATTAAACTCAATCCTGAGGACTCAAAGTAGATCCTTGGAGGGGTTCCCTGGTTATTTGGAAGAAAAGGGTTGTTTCTACGCAAGTGGGGATCAAATTTTAATCCATAAATCTAGAAGATCAATCTATATCCTTTATGGGTATGTCTTCTTGATTTGCCCTTCCATATCTAGTATGAATACATCCTAAGGGGTATAGCTAAGGTGATTGGTGAGTTAGTGTTAATAGACTCGACCACTAGAGAAAAATCTAGAATGATTTTTTCTTGGATGTGCATAATGGTGGACCTAGAGGTGAAGTTTCCAGGTCGTATCAATCTTATTTCCAAAAATGGTGTATGGACTCAAATGATAGTCTATGAAATAGGCTTCTTAAGTGTTTAGTTTTTAGGAGGCTGGGCCACTCGGTTGGTTTGTATCTAGCCAAAAAGGAGGTTCCCAAGGGAAAATAGCTTAGAAAGTAGGAAAATTTAAAGACTCGGGGTCATCCTCAGTCGGGGCCATCTGAGGCCTCAGGCCCCAACTAGTTTAATTCAAAGAACTTGGGACCCAACCAAATTGAGAATGATTCTAGGGCAATGAAAGTTAGAAACCCATATCTGACTACTATCAATCAGTCTAGTATTTATTCTAGCATCCCATAGGTGGACATAGTAGAACTGGTGATTGGAATAGGTATCCTATCAATTTTTTTCATAATTCATTTGAAAGCTTAAATCCTGAAGATGCTAACCCTGAGGAGGAGAAAGGAAATCAGGATGAGCAAGAGGCTCTTGTCTCACCTCAAAATATGGTGAACAACTCTAGCTCTTTTCCCAAGCCAAATATGGCTGTCACAAAAGTGGGGAGAAGGTTCATCAGGGGTAAAATATTCTTGTCCAAAAACAAGAAGTTCTTGAAAGGGATTGGATGATGTTGGAGTGCCTACGAAGGTGGGTAATCCCTATAACAAAAATATAAAAAATAGGGAGGCAAAAGTAGATATTGCAGATGGCTTGTACAGGCAGTTTAAATTTGAGAAAGAGTCTAAAGGGAAGCAAATTAAATTGGATTCATTTTGTCACTCACACCATTCTCCTAAGGGGGCAATCACTCCAAATATCATAAATGAGATTCATCACATGGAATATTAGAGGCCTGAATGGGATTTCTAAATAAAGAGTGATGACCTCTATAAGAAAAGAGTTTAAGCCGAATATTATTCTTGTATAGGAAACAAAAATGGATAGTTACAATTCTAAATTAGTTAAAAAGAAAATTTGGAGAGAATCAAATTTTGTTGCCATATCGGCAAATAGAGCTTTAGGAGGCCTGTTGGAACCTGAAATCTATTGAAGGATCAACTCTGCTAGTTTCTGATAGAGTTATAAATATTTTGTTTTTTTCCAAAGTCTCAAGTGTCAAGTGGGTTACTTCAAATATTTATGCCCCTAAATCTCCTTAAAATAGGTTGGTATTTTGGAACTCCTTGCGAGTTATGAGAAAGATTTTTAACAAGGAAGCATGGATTTTTATGGGAGACTTTAATATTCCTTTATACCCATATGATAAGAAAGGAGGGACTCTAGTCTGCAAAAGCATGGAATACTTTACGTCTTTTATGAATTCCCAAGATCTTATGGATTTGGAGCTAAAGGGGTCTAGGTATACATGGAAAAATCGACAATTAGGGTGCCAAAATATTCAGATCAAGCTAGACAGAATCCTCATATCTAAGGAATGGATGCCTTTTTTGGAGATGCATCTTTGTAGTCTCTTTCTAAAGTGGCCTTCAATAATAATACTCTGGTTCTGGAGCAAGTTCAAAATTATCTATTTTTTCCTAGGCCCTTCAGATTCAAAGCCATGTGGCTCCCTCACTCGGACCTATAAGGTAGGATCAAAAAATGGTGGGCTAAGGGATTTTTGGGCCATCCTATTGCTAAATTTGCACTGAAGCTGAGGTATATTAAGGCAAAGCTAAAGAAATGGAATAAATTCATTTTGGTAATATTTTTTTAAAGAAAAATGACCTCATTGAGAAGCTCAAAGAAGTGGAAGCCATTTCATCCAGGTCGAAGGTAGTGGAGGTGGTGAGATCCAAAGAAAGAAGTCTGCTTGCAAATTTGCATAATATCTTGGCTGAAGAAGAGATTATGTGGCCTTAGAAATCAATGAATTTATGGCTCAAATAAGGAGATCGAAACACAATTTTTTTCATATGTCCGTGTTGAGGCATAGGAGTCACAATAGGATCAAGGAAATTAGAAAGGTAGATGGTGAGGTTGCTAAGGAAATAAACAAAATTAGGGGAAGAGCTATGGAGTTATTCAAATACTTGTTATGCTCCTCGATTCCCAGAAACTTGCAAGCAAAAAATCATCTTCTTTGTAACATCTCAATGTTGGTCTTCAAAGATATGAACAAGATCCTATGTGATCCCTTCAATGACGACAAGATCAAAAGGTGGTTTTATCAATGGGACATATTAAATCTCTAGGTCAATATGGTTTCCTGCCTATATTTTTAGAAGTTTTGGTATATTCTAGGCCCTAATATTTGTTATGCAATCAGAGAGATCCAAAGATCTAATTTTATCCTAGCCAATGTAAATTCCACCTTGGTTTTACTACCTAAATCATCGGGTGCCAAAGGATTTACATATTTTAGATCAATTAGCCTGTGTAATACAATTTTTAAAATTCTAACTAAATCCATGGCCAATAGAATTAAAATTTTGCTCCCTTCGACCATTTATGCTCTGTAGAGAGGTTTCATGCCCCAACGACAAATTTTGGATGGTGTTATTTTTGTTCATGATATCATCCACTCTGTTGATAAAAGTGGGAGGCCCGAGACTCTTCTCAAGTTGGACATGAACAAGGTGTATGACAGAGTGGCTTGGGATTTTCTTCTTAGGGTCCTTGATAGGTTTGGATTTGCCTAGTGCTAGCTGAGATTGATTAAATACTGTATATCTTTAGCCATATTTTCAGTAATTATTAATGGATCTCAAATGAGCTGCTTTCATAGCAATAGAGGTATGCATCAGGAAGACCCTTTATCGCCCTACCTTTTTATTCTTATGGATGAGGCATTGGGTAGATCCATCAAAGTTAATCAGGTTATTCAAGTTTTGAAGACAACCCAATAGATAGATCCCATATCCCATCATAAATTCACTGATGACACTCTTATTTCCTTCGTGGAAACAATCCCTCAAGCTAAAGTGGTTAAATCAATTTTGGTGGATTTTGAGAATGTGACAAATTAAAAGGTTATTTTTAGAGAACGTCTACTTTTTCCTTTCACACCTTGGTTAATAGGTAGAGGAATATAGGAGATATTCTATGGTGCAACATTGGTTCCCTTCCCTTAGTTTACCTTGGGATGCCACTATTCAAAGGTGCATCGAAACCATTGTTGTGGGATTCAGTAGTTGAAAGAGTTTAGAAGAAGTTAGCAGCATGGAAAGGTACCTTTATAAGTCAAGCGGGGAAGATTTTATTGGTCAAAGCTACTTTACAAAGCATCCCGATGTATTTCCTCTCCTTATTCAAGATTTCAAAGAAAGTTATCAATAAGTTAGAGCAAATCCAGTAGTTCTTCTTATGGTTAGGGGCTGAAGAGAAGAAGAGATTCCACTTGGTGGTATGGGATCAAGTCTGTAGTAGGAGAGAAGGAGGCTTAGATTTGAGAAGGTTGAGAATGTTGAATAGAGCCTTGATTGCAAAAAAATCTTGGAAATTAGTTCAAGATGATAATGTCAGTTGGGTTAAGATTGTGAAGGCTAAGTATCTTGGTGGTGGTAGCAATTTCCTAAAATCCCAAGATCTCCTAGTGGGGTCTACTTTTTGGTCTAGCATAGTTGGTAGTCGGGTGAATGTGCATAAAGACCTTCATTGGGTGGTGGGGGATGGTTATTCCATTAATTTTTTGGGAGATTCTTAGGCCTCACCATACCCTCTTGAAGATTGCCTAACCTTCACCTATCTGAATCCAACCATAGATAGGTTCTTTGGTCCCAAAGTTTCTAGATTTTTAGAGTTATTCAATGGTCATTTTCGGTTCTCAGGAGGAGAAAATTGCTTTTATAAATTTAAAAAACTCCATAAAATGGTTCTTAACCCCGGGTACTGGTCTTCATGATAGGTTGGTTTGGGGTCCTAAGAAAGATGGCCAATTTTTAGTTAAGTCTACTTATGGTTGCTTGGACTATGATTCATATCCCTGGTTCTCGATGAATCAAGTATGGATTAAAGACCTAACACCTAAAGTTAATGTGTTCTTCTGGTTGGCAATTTAGGAAAATTGCCTTACTCTTGATAATCTTCAAAAATGGGGAATGATTTTTCCTAATAGGTGCTTCCTGTGTGGTAGGGATTTTAAATCACCTTTCCACTTATTTCCCATTGTGCCTATACCCTTGAAGTATTTCATCAGTTCTTTTTGGATCTAGGTGTTGCTTGGGTTCTTCCCAACTTCATGGAAAACTTGGTTGTTCAATGGGTCCCCTCTTCTCCTCTCCCCACCTATGCTAGTTTTGGAAATTAGGGTTACCCCATATTTTGTTGTAGGTGTGGAAGGAAATGAATGCATGTGCCTTTAAAAATATTTGCCATCCTAAGTCGTTGGTCTCCTCGAGGGCCATTGTAGATACATTGGAATATGTAAAAGCTTTAAAACTAGATTCGATAAGTTATGAAGAAGAGATTGATTTGGAGAGATCATTGGATTTTTTAACGCAACCTTAGAATACAGTGAGAAGGGTGAGTCAGGATAGGGCTAGCACGATTTGGAAACCCCCTCCATAGAGTTGGCTAAAATTAAACTTTGATAGAGCTTCTAATTGGAACTCGGGTCCGACGGGTGCAGGGGGTTTGTTTAAAAACTTGGAGGGTGAAATCCTTCTTGAATTTGCTGAAAACTTGGGTCACCAAACTAGCCATTTCATTGAATCTCAGGCATTATTTTAGGGTGTTTCCAACTAAACTTGATGAATTGCAGAAAACTAATCATAGAAGGAGATTCACTCAATGTTATCAACATGATTAATGGCAACCAAAATCCCTCCTAGACTGTTGTAAATTTTATAATTGAAGCCAAGAGATTGATTCAAAATTTAGAAGAAGTCCAATTCAAGCACCGGTTTAGGGAAGGTAACAAAGTTGTAGAATTCATGGCTAATCAAGGTCTTATGCAACAAGATCTTCACATTTGAAGAGGTAAATTCCCAAATGGCCTTAGATCATTGGACAATGAATACTTAGGGCGGGTGGCTAGAACCCTCCCCATTGGATGTTTCTCTTTGAATATTTTTGTTAGGCTTGCATGCCCAATTTTTGTTTTTGTTTATCCATGCGGGCCTGTGTGCCCAACTTTTGTCTTTGTTTGGCTTATGTGTTTTAGTCTATTTGGCTAGTATATATTGGTTTGGGTGTAGGTAGTTGTGTCCAAGGGCTGGTTGGCTTTAATGTTTGAAGTGTCCTCAGTATCCTAGTGGATGGAGATTACTTTATTTTTGTTATAAGGTTTGGAGGTTATTTCAAAACTCCTTTTTTCAAAAAATAAAATAAAAATGTTATAAAATAAAGTAGATATTGCCAATGGAAAATATTTAAGTAAATCTTAATCATTATTTGATTCAGGAAATCAACAATTTCTTGTCAACTTCAGATAAACTTACTACTTCCTCTAACCAAGGAAAAGATAATTTAATTTAATGATCCTCAATTAAAATCCCTCTATTGGCTAGCCTATCTACATATTTGTTTCCTTACCTCAATATATGTGTAAACTTGATTTATTCAAACGCTATAGCAAGGTCTTGAATTTCCACAATTATCTCTTGTATATTCTATGGAGGGTTCTTTCCTTAAAATTGCATTTATTACTATGAGTGAATCACCTTCCATCCATAATTTATTCTATTTTATTTGTTTGCATATTTTTAACCCCTCTAAATCCACCTAAGCTTCAACATCATTATTTGTCTTAATTCCACTATTGAAAGCATAATGAGACAAAATCTCTCCTCTATTATTTCTAATTATTCCTCCTCGTCGTTGGTCTTGGATTTCCTTTAGATGCTCCATAAAAATTCAATTTGATCAACTCCACATCTGGTGGTTTCCACTTTATATTATTTTACTTTCTTTTGTTTCTCCTATCCCCAACATCATAATTCCATTTTATGACTTGGATCCATATATTAAGGCTCTTTGCTTCCAAATTAGGGATTGGGTGAGTTGATAGGGTTGGTTTAGACTCTATGGATAAATAAATATTCCTTTTTCATTACCTCTAAACTTTTTTCCTTTATTTTAAATAATCTTCTATTCCTTTCTAGCCAAACAATCCAAAGTATTGTATCTTTTGATATATCCCAAATTATCTATAAAACATCACTTTTAAAAGTGCTATTCCCTACTTTCAACAGTGGGGAAGAGAAGAAGGTCAAAAGATCTTTTTGTATTTTGGGTAAGAAGACTAATCCCATTAAGGAACTTGTATTGGTGGAGGATTCTGGGGTAGAGGACATCATTCCTTCCAAAACGATATCTTTTTTATTTTAGACTCTGCTGGTCATGATAAAACTGACCACTACATCCCAATTGCTTTCATCAATTCAATGATTGACAACTAGACATATTTAATGGGCAAGATGAATGAGATTATGTTGTGAACTAATGAAATTAAAAGTATGATGTGTCAGAATCACCCATGTTGGACCACCCTAACATGGAAGGCAATGTTGTTATGGATTTATCCTTGGAATCTCTATGGTTGCTGGTTCATTTTACAGTCTTCTTATTTTTTGCTTAGTTCTCGTGTTTTGATGTTTTGTGGTCCTATTGTCTCTTTGGGCTTGTTAGCACCTTGTTTTTTTATCATTTATGGTTTTCCCTATGAGGCTTGGTGTTTTTTTAAAGAACTTTGATTGCTCGTCTTAGATCTTCCCTACTTATTTTTTTCAAGTTTTGAGGATCTTTCAACACCCCTTCTTATATCCAATAAAAAAAAGTTCTATTCCATTGCATTAACCATTCCTAAATTCTACCATTCATCACCATGCATTTACCAAACATATTAAGAATCCATTGCCATAGTTTTTAGACTATTGAGAAATGTCCTAAGAGACGGTCTATACTCTCCTTCTCCATTCTACAAAGAACACATTTTGAGGGGTCATAAAAATCCCTTTTCATAAGATTATCCTAGGATAAAATTCTTCTATGATCTACTAGAAAAACGAACATTTTAACTTTAGGAATGCTCAGGCTATGCCAAATACTTCTCCATATTCTTATAATATTCATATTTTGATGGTGCTTTATACTATATCCACTTCTTTTTGTGTATTATCCTAAGCTATTCAACTCCCAAATCAACTTATCCTTGGCTCCCCTTGAAGTAATAATTGTTGTTATCTTTCAACTCAACTGCCTCCTAGCATCAATGTCTTTTATACTTGTAAAAAAATCTTCCTTCCATCTGTATCTTCCTTCTTATTCTTATAAAAGATATTTGAAACCCTATTACCATATTTGTCTTAAAGTAATCTCATAGATGGTTTCAAAATTGGATCTAGATTGAGTGGTTTTTATCACACAAAGTATCCATCCAAATATAAAATTTTTCTCTAGTTCCCACCACCCATATTAAACCTTTAATCACTAGATCAATTGATTTTTTAACCATTCCATGGTGCATAACCATTTGGTATAGAGAATGCAATAAATAGTAAGCTTGGATCATTGGGATCAACATACTTAGAAGAATTCTTTCCCATTTTCTTTGACTCTCTTTCTACAATCTCCAAATAACTTTTTCCCTAAGAGCTATGTTTGCATCCATAAAAAATCTTTAATCGAGACCTCCTACTTTTTATCATCACACCTTGATACATTCCACCAAATAAAAATTCCTTTTATCATGTAATACTAACCATAAAAATGATAGCATAATAAAGATTACAGTTTCTTATAACAATTTTTGCATAGTATACAAGGATATATAATATGCTGGAATGACATGTAAAACTGCTTTAATTAGCTGCACTCTTATTGCTAATGATAACCATCTACCTTTCCATACTAGTAGTTTGTTCTAAACTTTACTTATAACTGGATTCCATAATTCTATCTTCATTCTCCCCTCAAATAAGGGCATCCCTAGATAATTTGTGGTAAATTTACCACCTCCATTTGAAGTAACCTTCATATCCTTACTTTGATTTTAGTTGGGGTGTTTAGAAAGTAAATTTTGGATTTTTTCCTATTAATTTTTTGCCTTTATGGTCTTTCATATTTATTTAATAATTTATTCAAAGCTTTGGCCTCGTTTATCCTTGCCCTCCCAAAAAGGGTTGTATCATCTACAAATTATTGATGGGTGATGTTGTCGATGTTATTACTAGATTTAAGTCCACTTATAAGCCCATATTTGTAAGCATTATTCAAGTTCCTACCCAAAAAATCTGCCATAATAATGAACAAATATTGTGATAGAGGATCTCCCTATCTAAGGCCTCTCTTGGATTTAAATTATTTTGTTACTGACCAATTGACTAGCATTGAATATAAAACTGTAGAGATACAAGCTTTAATCTATCTAACCCATTTCTTCCCAAGTCCAAAGTTTTCTAATACTAAAAAAAGAAAATCCTAACTCTATCATAGGCCTTAATCATATAAAATTTTAAGATCATTTATTTCTCTTTTCCAGAAGCTGATGAATGCATAACTTCATGAGCTACTATGATCCCGTTAAGAATCTATCTCCCTTTCACAAATCCTCGCTCTTCTAAAATAATTTTTTTTAACAACGATCTTAGCCAATTTACCATCACTTTGGAAATAATATTATATGCCATATTACATAGGCTTATGGGTCAAAATGAATCAAACCATTTTTCATCCTTATTTTTTGGAATTAGGGTAAGACATATTGCATGATCTATAAATTTCCTTTAAAAAAATATAAACTCCAACTAATTTCCTTACATATATATATTATTGATTCATTTGTGAAGGGGTTTTTGAAAGGGCCCCAACCCTTTTACATCCAAAAAGATATATCAAGAGACCACCAACTGAGACCAACACAAAGGGACATACTCAAATTACTTTACAAAATAAAGGATACAACTTAAACAATAACTATAAGCAAGTTAGAGCATAATCTAAAGATCATAATAAGAGAATAAATGATTGAGGGTCATGCTGACATAGGAGAAACATGACCTCTAGCCATTCTCTTTACTCTCTCTATCATCTCTTTGAAGCTCAATGCAATAATAATCCTCCTACTATATTCATTATCTTGACATCACCAATTAAGCTAAGCTGACTAGACTAACACGGGTCCCAATAAAGATAGATATACCACTGCTATATTTTCCAATATGAATTTGACATCACCCAAGGTTATTTTATCATTTTTTGAGATTGATAACTTGTAGAGGATCTACTACTAGTATTGAATAGTTGCAATTGGGTACTATAATAACAAGCTTGGAGCAGTTGTCAGCTTTGGACCCTATAGGGGTGAATCCTTTTTTTTAAGAATTAGATATTACCCTTTGAATATCATAATTGTTATTTCTCCTTATTCACCACCTCTAGTAGTTCACTTGTGAATTCTCTCTCTCAAATTTTGAGCTCCTCTAGGTTTACTCCCAAGTTTTCCATAACATATGTTACTTGGTTTCCTTCCTTGAATACATGGATGACTTGAGAACTATCAAGACTCTAGATACTCCTTTGAGCTATGAAAATAAATTATTCGATAATCTAGATTGCCACCTATGATCTGTTAGTACTATTGGAAATAGAGTCTATTCAATCATTTGGGTTATGTAAATGTATCTTCCAAGGTACATACTTAGATTACTTTAGGGGCAAGTTATCTAGTTACTTCATGCAATGTAATAAGTGCACAAGTGTCATTGTGCAAGTTGTACATGTGCAAGTTGTCCCTTGCACAACTAGATAGAGTGTTGGCCAAGTATCCTATTTTACCTATATAAGGATGGCCTCTTAGGTAGATAGATATAGAGTAAGAAATACATAGAATAGGAAACACATAGAGTGTAGCATAGTGTGTGAAACCATCCATTGGTGATGGATGCAATGTAGTTCAGTAGCTTTATATTGGAGTGTTCATTTCCTCCATAGCTACATTGTAATATTTTATATTTTAGTGATTCAACATATTTAATTTCTTTCATATTATTCTGCATCTCATGATTGCTATCTCTCCATGCTTGCTACATCAAAATCTAACAGTGGTATCATAGCTATGGTAGATCTAGTTTGTGTAGGTCTATAGGAAATCCACCATTATCATTAATCCTGAGCATTTTGATAAACTGATACACTATTGGACTAGCCACTATCAAAAGCCCTCAGAAGAATCTAGGTGGTAGATTAAGAGAGAGTCATGAGTAAGGATTAAAAGAAGTCTCAGTTTATGGAAATATTGAGATTATAATTGACCAAAGTCTTTCCACAAGAGTTTTAGCAAAAACTCATGAAGACCAAGACTCAGGATTCAAGCCACTAGATTGATAGATCATTCAGTGAGGATCATCCAGGATATCTAGAAATTTGCTAATTAGTGCCTAAAGTTTCTTTTGTTTGCAGGAGACTATTTCTCAGAGGATTGGGACTCCTCCTATGATAGAAAGCTAGGAGACTCCAACTTCATTGCTCAAAGGTCGACATGCCCTCATAGTGCAGATATTGGTTCTTTGTGCAAGAGAAGAATACTACGGAAGAAGACTTCTTGTGATGAGTTGTGGTGAAGTCAGGAGATAGAAGATCTCCATTTTTGAATCAAAGAACTTCACAAGTTGAAGAATAGGCTATAAAAACCTTGACATAAAAAGGCCATAGAAGCCTTAGAGAATAGGCCATAGAAGCCTTAGAGAATAGGCCATAGAAGCCTTAGAGCAGAAGCCACAAAAGTCTTAATACCAAAATGCCATAGTAGCCTTGGTATTGGAAAAGGCCATAGTAGCCTTGACATTGAAAAAGGCCATAGTAGCCTTGGTACTAAAAAAAGGCCATAGTAGCCTTGATCCTAAATTTGAAGATTCAGAAGCAAACTATAGATTTTAGTACTAATACTTTGTTGCAGGGAAAGAAGATTTAGTGAGTTGGAAAACTTCCTACAAGAAATTTAGGAAGGGTATCTTCTTCAGAATAAATTTAGCACCTAGAGAAAAATCAAAGAGATCAGGAGAAGATCTCATTGTAGAACTTCTAGTCAAGGAAGGAGAAGGAGAATAAGGACTAGGTGAGTCTTGCTCAAATCCAGAAGTAGTAGAATCAGAGATCCAGAGGAAGATATCATCACCAATACTTCCAAGAGCAGAAGGTTGAAGAAAAGGTCTCAAGGAAGACCATCAAAAGTTGTCAGATCAGAGACCTTGAGAAGGTCTTATCGAGCATCCAAAAAAAGGCTAGGAGAGCCTTATTGAAGATATTCTCAAAGAAGAACTCATTGAAGAAATCCACTATCAAGGAGAAGCCTCTGATAGTGAAATACTTGGGACAATTATTGCCATTCAACAACAAGCCCAAGAGAAGAAGAATTTGGTAAGGAGTGTCAAATATCAGAAGAAGATCCTACTTGAAGTTAGAAATCGACAAGACAACTTGAAGATAGAAGAAGCTCACCAAATCTTGAAGATTTGAAGATTGCCTCTAACAAAAAGAAGGCATCACTTTAGAATCAAAGACTTCTCCAAATATGCATGAGAAGGAGAGAAAAAGAGGAGAACAAGCCATCAAATCCTAGGCTCGTAAAAGAAAGGTCAAGACCATAATTTGGTGAAGAAGGAGCTATTCAAGATAGTCTACAAAGAGCTGCAAGGACATTCTCATAGCAGCAACTTGGTGATCCTAGATACCAAGATCTACATCCTCTACAAAAGCGATAAAAGAGCTACAACAAAAAGGTATGCAACTTTCTGGTGCAAATAGGTTTATTAATTCATCTACCTATTAGATTTGTTAGATGCACCTACATTTGGATTAAAGTTGCAAATAGAAAATTGGATTATAGTCTTCAAAAGTGCAAAAAAAAATTTTTTTATATATCATTTTTTTATTAGTTTTGATTATATTTCAAAAATAGTTTCTATCAACTACCTATTACCTATTTTGAAAATGAAAATAAGACTAAGCTCTACAATATTAGTTGTAGTGAAATTTTAGAATAACTCTTAAGGATTATTTTTAGGTTATTCTTGATTAGTTGTAGTATATTCTTAGTGCATTAATTTGAGAGTTGATCAGAATATTAAAGTGTAATCTTAGTGCATTAAAAGTGAGAAAAACTTGTACTATTACACTACTCTCAAAAGAAATTAGTTTTGTGTTCTTGAAGGGCACAAAATCTGATTTGTATCAAGTGTCTAAAGACACTATTGAAGCATAAAAATCTACAACTCGTAGTGGTCTAAAGGAGCCACTCAAAGAAGGTTAGAATCCTCCAAAACTTGGAGAAGAACATAACTAACCAAAAATAGAAATAGAAGCTTAAAGGATGAGACTTGGTGAGTCTCAAATCCAATAGCCTTAAAGGGTTGAATGCAAGAAAAGAATTGTAGAAAATAAAAAGCCTCTATTTACTGTTGTATAAGCTTGGAATTGTTATCTAAGTGACCAAGCAAAAAGGAGGAAGTTGTCTACTTATGAAAGACAATCTTAAAACCCTTAAAGTGTAGGAAAAAATCTACCATAAAATCAGACTTTTTGATCTGATATAAGAGTGCAAAAGAAGGTGCATTAAAGAAAGTTTATGTACACATTATAGTACATCTAATAGCACCATTTCAATCTGATTTTTACAGTCTAAAAACAGATTTGAATCTATCCCAAAAAGGGACAATAAAAACAGGGAAAACAACCAAGTGAGGGCTGAACGTAAGCACTCTTCCCAAGCTATAGAAGCCACTCAAAAAGGGCTCTTCATGGATGCTTGAACCTGTAGAAGACACAACATAAGAGAAGATCAAAACAGTGTACTAAGCAGAAGATAAAGCATAGGAGAAGATCAAGCAGTGGGTAAAGCAATCAGATGTCAAAGGAAAGGAGCATTCATACCAAAGCATTTCTACCATTAGAAAATTCTAACAATGGAGTAAAGCATCAAGGAGTCTTCATCCAAGCATTGCTATTCGGACTCCATTCAAGGGCCACCAAAGCTACTCCATATCTCCACCAAAGCTCCACCATATCTCCACCACAGCTCAACCATTAGCTGGAGATACTAAAGCATCTATGTAAAACAACAAGGATTAGGGTGGAAAACGTATTGGAGAGCCTCCATATAGGCGTTGATAGAAAGAAAGGCATGCAGTTGCCACTTGTCATATGTTGGAAGATACTCTATAATGCTCACAAAGGAGATGTTACACTTCTTGGCGCTCATACTCCAAACAGTGGAGTTACACACAGCCTGGCATATGTTACAAAGAAGATAGCTTGGAGACGTTGAGGAAAGAGCGTTACTTGGACAACGCTCAAGAAAGAATAAAATAAGGAATATTTTCAACTCAATAGTGACACTTGTCACTTGCAGTGGAGTGATTTTAGCACCTCCACCAACCGAATTAAGAAGCTTCCATGAGCACCTAAGATCTCATATGGTGACACTTGTCACTCCTCCTACCTCATATTAAATATGGGTTGGACTTTGGAAGCCAAGTGTAGCAGTTGGAAACACCATGCATAGTAGTGGAAGCCACTCAAAATATCGATGGTAGAAGCTCGACAAGGGTTCGAGCACTACATGGTAGGTCATTGGTAGAAGCTCGACAACTATTTGGGTAGAATTCGATAGAGTGACGATGAACGTTCCACACAATTTTGGGTGTGATTCGGTAGAGGTCCAAAGCAAGGCAAATTTTAGTTGAAAACTCTTGGTCAAACCAACATTCACGTAGTGCATTAAAGCCTTGGGAATACATGCTCAAGAAGGAGAGTTATAGCCTCATTCACCTAACATCATAAAGGTACACTATCATAATCTCTTATTTGCTTTCAATTTCATAAAAAGGAGTTATAAGGTTATAAGATAAGGTTGATATATCATTTAAAATCAATATTTGTTGAAAGCAAAAACTTAGGGAATTAATATTTGCACAACTTAGGAGCAATAAGGATTCTACTTGGAATTAATCTTTTTAAATTTGCAAATATTAATGTGTTCTAAATTTCCAAATTTGGGAGTGATAAGGTTTTCAACTTCAAACTAGTTTTTTGGAAATTAGAAACACTTGATTAAAATTCCTAAGGGTTTCAAAAGGGGTTATCATAAGCTTTTATTTAAATTTGGAAATTTATGTTCTTGTCTTAGAGACAAAATATATCCAACATTAAAACCTCTTTAAAATATTTGAAAAGTGCTTAGTTCAATAGGAGTATTAAGAAATATTAAAAGGTTGATTTTTGATGCTTACAAAATCTTGTACAAAATCAACAAAAATTGAACTATATCTTGCAAAAGCACTATAGAATACTCCAAAACATAACTAGGGAGTCATAAGGAATTCTACAAAACTTGATAACAATTTTTCTTCATAGATTATCAAGTTATGAAGATATAAGCTTTCTTCAAAAACCTAAAATTAGGCATTCATAACTAGGGAGATATAAGGAAGCCTACAAGACTAATAAAGGGTTTATCAAATCAAGCTTATATACTTCAAAGGTAGTTATAAATTAAACTACACTACCTTAAAGAATTCAGGTTATACAAATGACCACTAGCATGCTAAATAACACTCTTAGAAGTGGAATGAGAAAAATACCAATATGGATTAAAAACCTGATGAATTACAATGATGGACAAAATCAATGTGAAATAAGTTCTGAAATCAACAGCCATGTTGAGGAAGATTCATCCAATGAATCTAATGACCAAAAATAGGGAAATATTGATCAACAAGCTTTTATTCAAAAAGGAATAGCTTCAATCATGCACATATGGTTAGAAAGTCTTATCAAAGAAATAGACAAATATGATATTCCTAAAATAGATTGTAAAATTATCAGATCATCTCTACAGTGCACTTATTGCAATCAATATGGTCATGATAAGACCAATTGTTGGAGTTTCCATCCATGCAGGTATTGTGATGGAACAAATCACTCATATTTCTCCTATCACTTCAAATACAGGTACTATCAAAATTATGAAAGAAGGCTACTTCAAGGAATAAATTGTTATCTTCAAAAACTTATTTCAGATGGATCTACTAACATTAAACTCAAGGTTGATATTTATGAAGGATAGATAAATAGGTCTTACATAGATACAAAGGAAAGAAGAAGAACAAATTCAGATCCAATCAAGACATACCACACCATGAGAACAATGGTCCATCAAAGACATCTGACATCAAGGAATTCATAATGGAAAAGAACAAGAGGGCTTGACATGAATACTGGAGTAGCAAAAGTGGAACCAGATCAAGACTACTTTGAACAAGCAGATAAAGGAGCAATACAATGCAAAGTCACTTGAAATAAGAAGGCTCAGCTCTAGCTTACTCTGCATCTTATGAAGACATAGATTACCTACTGAACTTGAACACAAAGAATGCAGAGATAGAAGACAAAGTTTAGGAAGAAGAAGAAGATCCATATTGAAGACTGAAGTCCTCAATACCCAAATAATGTAATACAAGGGGGTGTTAGAAATAGAGTCTATTCCATCATTTGGGTTATGTAAATGTATCTTCCAAGGTACATACTTAGATTACTTTAGGGGTAAGTTATCTAGTTACTTCATGCAATGTAATAAGTGCACAAGTGTCATTGTGCAAGTTGTACATGTGCAAGTTGTCCCTTGCACAACTAGATAGAGTGTTGGCCAAGTATCCTATTTTACCTATATAAGGATGGCCTCTTAGGTAGATAGATATAGAGTAGGAAATACATAGAATAGGAAACACATAGAGTGTAGCATAGTGTGTGACACCATCCATTGGTGATGGATGCAATGTAGTTCAGTAGCTTTATATTGGAGTGTTCATTTCCTCCATAGCTACATTGTAATATTTTATATTTTAGTCATTCAACATATTTACTTTCTTTCATATTATTCTACATCTCATGATTACTATCTCTCCATGCTTGCTACATAAAAATCTAACAAGTACAATTGATAATCTTAAGCGATTCTCCTTCAATTACCACTCTTTTAACATTTAGCCTATCCAATAAGAGGACCCCTTGGAACAAGGCCCTAGCCTCTAAAAAATGACTAGTTTGAGTTCTCAACCCCTCTACATAAGCAAGGAGAATATCACCTTCATGATCTCTGATAACACCCCTTACACCATCCCTCCCTGGGTTACCCTTTGTAGCCCCATCAAAGTTCAGCTTGGCCCAATCTAGTGGAGGGGCTTTCTAGTTTGTTTGAGAGTGGATCAAAGGGTCAGACTGGGTAGGGGGGCAAGGAGCCCCATCTAAGCCCCATTGGGAAGTAATATTTGCTTCCACATTACTCTCCCAATAGTCCTTGAAGTTTATACTTTGTATATTTTCTACTACAACTACGCTAATTCTTGCTTCAATGGATTTGTAATCCTTTTTTAGATCCTTAAAGGCTCTATTATTCCTTTCTTTCTAAAGACCCCAAAGAAGGTGGGGTAGGCTAAGATTCCATAAGGTTTTCAGCCTTTTGCTTTGGAATGGGGGCTCCCATTGAAGACACAGATCAACTAGATTGCATGGGGAGACCTAAGAGATATTGAACTTACCCAGGATCATATTGAGCACTTCCATCAAATATGGGTAGTCCATAAATAGATGCTTCACACTCTCCCAGTTATGTTCACAAATATAGCATCGATTGGGAATTGCAATCCCCATTTTATGAAGGTTATCAATGGTGAGAACCTTGTTTTGAACAACTAACCAGTAGAAGAAATTGATCTTGGGGATCAAGTGCTTGAGCCAAATTTTTGCAACCAAAAGCCATCCCCCTCCTTCACCTTCCATGAGGTAATAAGTTGATTTCATAGTATAGAGCCCTCCTTTGTGCATCTTCCAAAATAAGGAGTCCTCTTCTCTTTTCGGGTTTAGGATCATAAATCTAAGAATTTTATTGAGCTCTTTGAGAGCTTGTCCTCTTTGTTGGTCCAAGCCATTGAGATGGATGGATTTCCATCTCCTTCCACCTTCTTCCTCCAAAATGTAATAAAAACCAGATTACCAAATTGTTGAGATAGGAGGGGCTCAAGGGGAGCCAAATTTGGGTCTTCAATTAGTGGTGTTTGTTGGAGCCAATAGTCCTTCCAAAAGTGAATCTTCCTCCCATTCCCAACCTTCCATCTAGATCCTTTCAACAAAAGAGACTTGGTTTTATGGAGATGGTTCCAAAGGTAGGATCCCTTGGGTGGGTTCTGCTCCTCCACTAGATTTCTTCCATTTCTAAGATATTTTGCTTTAAGGATTTGGATCCACCCTACCTTATTTTTTGTTAATAGTATCCAACCTATCTTAGCCATGAGGGATTTATTCATCCTATGCAGTTTCCTAAACCTGAGGTCTCCCACTTATTTCCTAGAGCATACCTAGTCCCAGGCCACCAAGGCTAGCCTCCTTCTCTCTTCCATGCTAGACCATAGAAAGGATTTTTGAATTTGTTCTATTTTTTCATAAATATTGGCAAGCATTTTAAACAAAGACATGAAATAGATCAAGATGCTTTGAAGCATTGATTTTACCAATTGGGATTTCTAGAATTGACTAAGGAGAGAACCCTTCCATCCTACCAATTTATTCCTTATTCGCTCAATCATTGGGTTCCATAAATTAACCTTCATTCTCCCTTTGAAGAGAGGCATTCCCAAGTAAGAAGCAAGCAATTCCCCTATTTCACACCCAAAAATTCTTGCTATTCTACCCTATCTCCTTAGGGGAGTGTTGAGAAAGAACACTTTACTTTTTGTGTAGTTTACTTTTTTCCCAATAGCCTTTTTGTAATAGCACAACAAAGACTTTATCTACTTAGCTTAAGGGACCAAAGAGGAAGTGGCCAGTATGGTATCATCAATGAATTGCTAATGAGATACTGGAACAAGTGTGGTAGTAGGCTGATACCATCAATAGAATCGTTTAAGGTAGTAGCTATAATTACCCTTACTAGAGACTCTGCCATAATTATGAATAGGTAGGGGGATAGGGGGTCCCCTTGGCATAAACTCTATGGCTCTTAAAATACCCAACAACCACCCCATTCACCAGGATTGAGAACATAGCTAAGGTGATGCATTCATTAGTCAGGTTGATCCAGTCCTGATGAAACCCAAATTTGGTCATGAATTTGAGCAAAAACTCCCAAGACACCCTATCATAAGCCTTATTCATGTCTAATTTTAGAAATAATCCAACTTTACCACTTTTTTCAATGGAATGTATTACTTCATGGATTGTGATGATCTCATCTAGGATTTGCCTCCCCATAATAAAGCCTCCCTGATTGGGATCAATGATGAATGGAAGAATAACTTTAATTTTGTTAGCCATTACCTTGGTAAGAATTTTGTATAGTGTATTACAAAGGCTAATGGGCCTAAAATATTTAAATTCCTTAGCCCCAACCACTTTGGGAATGAGCACCAGGAAAGTAGAATTGATATCATGGGGGATATGGTGGGTCCTTTGAACCTCATAGACTGTTGCAAACACCTCAACACCCACTATATGCCAAAATCTTTGAAAGAAGATTGTTGAGAATCCATCAGGTCCTGGAGCTTTCTCTCTAGCCATTGCAAACACAATACTTTTGACCTCATCTTCCTTAAAGGGACTGACCAGATTGGAGTTATGTTCTTTAGTAACTAGAGGAGGGATGTAATGTAGAAGATTGTTCACAATATTTTCTTCCACCCTCTCTGAAGTTCCAATGAGATTCATGAAAAACTTTACCGCTTCCTCTCTAATCTCAATAATATCATTAGTACTTGAACCATCCTCCCTTAGAATTTCTTTGATTCTATTGTGACTTCGATGTCTAAGGGTAGTAACATGGAAAAAATTGGTGTTACAATCTCTCCTTCTTTGAGCCACAAGGCTCTGGATTTTTATCTCCAAAATTTTTCTTATAGGCCAATGTGTTATGATAATAAGAAAGGAGTTGACTTTATTTATCTTTGAATTCCTGTGAGAAGTGCCCCTCATTTGCCATGGTTTCAATGTCCATTAGCTATTGTTTCAGCTTTGATTTCCTCTAGAATAGGTGTCCAAAAATATTCTTGTTCCAATATTTGAGTTTGTGTTTGATAAATCTAAGCTTTTTGGTAATTTGGGCCATCAAATATCTAGTGAATTTATTCTTCCAACACTCGATGCAATTTTTAAGGCTTTTATTTCTAAGCCACATTGCCTTAAACATAAAAGGGTTGTAAAACCTCCTCTTATTAGCTTAGACATCTAACACCAGAGGCTTATGGTTAGATCCTACTTTGGGGAGTGTGATCAGAGTGGCATCTCCAAAGTTAATTAGCCCTTCTTGAGAGATTAAGAATATATCAAGTCTTATTTGGATTAGTTGGTTCCCAAGTCTTCTATTACTCCATGTATACTTAACCCCTATGAGGTCAACATCCATCAATCCATTCTCTATGACAAACTACTCAAAATATTCCATACCTTTAGAGGTATTGGGGTTTCCACCCTTCTTGTCTGATGGATACAAAGGGGTGTTGAAGTCCCCAACCAAAACCTAGACAATGTCATGGAAAGCCTTCCTCATTGAAGTTAAATCCCTCCATAATTGTCTTCGCCCTATACAGGTGTTTGGGGCATAGATATTGGTCAAAACCTAGCTAATTTTGGTTTCTTTATAGTGGAAGAGCACATTGATCAGTCTATCTAAATTTGAGATGATCCTCCCTTCAACAAATTTGTCATCCCACATACACAAAAGCCCTCCTACAACACCCTTCACTACATTGGAAATAAAATTGGCTTCTTTCCAAATACTTCTAATTCTTTCTAGATTTTGACTATCCAACTTGGTTTCTTGTAACAACAAGATTTGAGGCTTTAGGTCCATCCTTAATGATGACACCAACCAATGTTTGGAAGGGGCATTGAGGCCCTTGACATTCTAGGATATGATTCTCATTTTTTAATTTTGGTCGGGTGTTTCTTCTCACCCAATTTGAGGGTCATCTATGTTTCATTCACAACCTCTTTTACAATTTCCCTTTCCCTAATTTTTGACTGAGAAGGTCTTCCCTATTTTACCTCATGCCCAACATCTACCCTAGTTTTTCTAGAGCTCTTGGTGACTCGATTAGGGCTCCCCTATTTCTTACCAAGTTTTTGAGCCCTAGGTGAACTATATTAATCACCCAATTTTAGGGTCCTTTGTATTTTGTTTACAACCTCTTCCAATGTTTTCCTTTCTCTAATTTTTGACTAATAAGGTCTTACCCATTTTACCTCATGCCCAACATCCACCTCAATTTTTCTAGAGCTCCTAGTGACTTTATTAGGGCTCCCCTATTCCTTTCTAGGTTCTTGAGCCCTAGGTGAACTATGTTCTCCTCCAAGGTAAGAGGGAAATCATTTTTTATTTGGGTTTTAGCTTTAGGGGTGTTTTGCTCTTGTTCATGATAAAAAATTGAAGCATTATGATCTAAGTCTTCTAAAATTATTTGGAGGCATTCAAAATTATTTTGAACATCTAAATCAATTGAAGCAACATGAAGAATATCAAGGGGATTACTTACCTATTGAGGTTCTTCTATAATTTCTCCTTCCTCCCACCCTTTCTCCTATAGATTGGATGAGGGTGTTTTCTCCATACTAGAGTCCCTTACTTCTCTAGCTGATTTCCTGTTGAACCTTCCTTATTTCCACCATCCTTTTTTTTTGCCATCACGGAGCTTGATTTTTCCTGAGGACAATATTGATTAAGGTACTCCATATGATGGCAAGAGTTACACTTGATTGGAAGGTTTCCATACTTGATAATTTAGTTCAATGACCCATATATGGATACCAATTCAATCATCTTAACAAGAAGTTTCTCCATGTTCATATTCACACACACTTGTGCATGAAGAAGTCTTGATATAGCTGTTGTTGTAGAGTCGATCACCACTAGGTGCCCAAATCGATGATCAATCCCTACTAATATATATTTGTACCAAAAATATAATGGGAGGCCTAATAATCTAATCCAAACATGGGGCTTGGTTGATTCTCTAAGTGAAAGGGTCAAAATTTATGGACCACGTCTTGAGAAACAACCCTTGACACCCAAAGAACTAAGGCTCCCATTGGAGAATCCTTTTTGAATCCTCCTCATAGTTCAACCAGATCAAAAAAAAATTCTAGGTATTGGTACTATTTCCATATATTCCAAAGGTATTTATTTTTCCATTGCCCACCCCATATTACATCGAGCTTAGGATAAATGCCCATGAATTTGCCTACCAAGCAATGGTCTCCTTGGGTAGCAACCATTTGTGCTAGGTCCTGTGACACCATAATTCTATATACTTCTAGGGAAAGAATAAAGTTACCCATTAAAACCTTTTTCTTTACCCTCATATCTTTAAGCCATGAATCTCTAGGGTCAAATAACCGTGTACAAATTCCAATCCCCCTACCATTTCTGGCTCTGGACCTCTATTGAGTTCCTAAGCTGAATCTCAATTTCAAAATTTTTGTTTCCTTCTCCCATACCACCTACTATCACTACAATAATGTAGCTATACTTGGGCTAATTTCCTTACCTAAATTGATAGATATCTTCAAATTTCATTTTTTGGAAAAACATGATTTGAAAAATCATCACTACTCTTGTTCTAGATGGATGAATTTATAAGGTCGTATCTCCCTCAATATTGCTCAGATTCTTCCATATGACCAATCATTTTAAATCTCTTCAATTTTTAAATAAAATGGAACAAGAATAATCTAAATTAGATAACTTAATTCTAAGTTGCCCTAAAACTACCCTTATTCTAGATAACTGACTTTACATGGTTGCATCTCCCTCAATACTACTCAAATTCCTTCAGATGATGACTCATTTTAAAGCTCTTCAAATTTTGAACAATATAGCAGAGTAATTTTCTAAATTAGACAAATTTACACAAATATATGGATCCTATAATATGAAATATCTTTTAGAAAAAATTGCTCTAATTCTACAATCCACAAAAAAATAATCCCCACTTTTCCAGAATTGATGATAGATTACCACTTTTACAAAACTTCATTCTTATTAACATAGACCATTCAAATTTTTTTAGAAATTTCAAATCATTCATCCATAAATAATTATCCACAATAACAATCCACACAATGAGACGATAATAGATAATACCCTTAGGGTAGAGCAACACCAATAATACTCCTTAAGGATGGAAAACTCCACAAGATCTCCTAAGATGGGAACACCACTTAGAGAGGGTTAAGTCTCATAATCCACTTCATGGGTAGATATGATTATAAATAATACTTCATATGATTAATCTCCATATTCCTCACCTTAGGTACCTAACATAAACATAATACTTATGACTTACTTGATATCTTTAAAACCTATGGCATTTTAGCGGTCCCAAGAGAAACAAAATTTAAAATTTGATGAATTAGCATATCAAGTTGCATGATTTAAGCCAAACATTTTATTGAAGAATAAACCTAATGAGTTAGAAGTGGTTTCCAAGCATATAGTGATGGATAGCTCAAATTATTGGTAAATGTTCAACAATGATGAATAAACCATTTAAATCATAATTCAAGAATCTCAACATGTGAATAACACAATGATTATAAAGTTGATATCAAAGAGAGTCATACAACTAAAGATAAATCAGCTATCTAGAGGCCTCATAATATTGGAGAGCCTTTTTAATTCAAATGAAAATGGTAAGAAATCTAGCAAGAAGATAAAAACCTCTTCTTATCATCCCATTTAAATTTCTAACAAAACATTTAATGTCAGGTAGGGAGTGTTCTAAAGAAGAAACCATGGTTTTCATAAAGCATTGTACCAAGTACAACTATAATATCGCTCAGAACCATGATGACCTGAAGGTATATGAAAAGAAGCTGATTAATCATACCATTGACCTAGAACCTAGAGATAATCTATTCAAGCAAAACTAAAGACCTATAAATAAAAAAATGAAGTAGTAATGAAGAAGAAATTGCTTAAGTTACTTCAAGCATAGATTATATTTTTGATCAAACATTCAGCTTGGGTTGCGGATCTAGAACCCACGACAAAGCAAAATGGTAATATTAGATTATGTGTCAAATTCAAAAACATGAATAGGGCATCACTTAAGGATCATTATCCACTTTCCTCAATGGATCAAATATTACAAAAAGTTGTTGGATCTCGAATGTTGTCGTTACTTGATGGGTTCTTTAGATACAATTAAATTTGGGTTATAAATGAAAACCAAAATACAATAGCATTCACTATAAAATGGGGTATATTTTATTAAAAAAGAATATAGTTTAGATATTCCAATGTAGGAGCTACCTTCCAAAGAGCCATGGATATAGAATTTTCAAGTTTAAATGATGCGATTATATTGATATATCTAAATGACCTAACCATGTTCTTGAAAGACAAGAAGAAGACATGGAATATCTTCAAGCAATATGTGGATATTATAAAGAATATGAGACATCCTTGAATCTAAATAAGTTGATCTTTTGTATATAGGAAGAAAATCTACTAGGTCACATTGTCTCAAAAGATGAACTTGGCATTAATCCTAATTTTATTAAGGCTATCCTATAATTACCCTTACCCACATTGAAGAAAGAGATTTAGTCAAAGAAGGGCTAGACTCAATTTGTAGCCAAATTTATCACCAAATTTTATGGACGGGTTAGACCTATCACAAAGATGTTAAAAAGGATGCCAAATTTTCTTGGATGAAAGATGATAAGAAAGCCTATCAAAAGATTAAGGGTGAAATTATAAGAGACTTGGTACTAGTAAACCCAATTTCATCAAATATTTTATACCTCTATGTGTTTAAAATAGATGTTAGTGTCATTCTAGTGCTTAGATAAATGAATGATAAAAATGAAGATCTTCCAATCTCCATGAGACAAACCTTACATAATTTCAAGGAGATATATGCTTTTATAAAAAAATAGGTGTTTTCCATAATTAAAGCATTGAGAAGATTCAAATTTTATCTCTCACAAAGTAAAACCATTGTGTTCATACTACATCTAGATGTTAGGTCTACTATCTTATATAGAGAATTAGGAAAAAAGGATCTTTTTAGGTTAATAAAATCCAAGAAGTCAATATTAAAATCAAACCCACAAAAGTGTTTAGAGGAAGAACATTGTGCAAAAATTTAAAAAAGTCTAATACAAATGATTAGTAGGGTTTATTGACAAAATAGAGCGGCTAGAGAAGTAGTAAATGACCACAATTAAGTGAGATAAATATAAAAATTCATAGAATACTTGTGAACTAGCACTATTCCATAAGGTTTGACACCTGCATAAAGAAGATGGTTTATATTAAAGATGATAGATTATGCATTGCTCAATGTAGTATTAAGAAAAAGATACGATGGCATATTTTTAAGGTGCATTGGGAAGAAACAATAAATAAGTTGCTACAAGAGTGCCATGATAAAAGAAATCATTATTCGACATATACAACATGCATAGAATCCTAAGGATAAGATATTTCTTACCAACAATGATCTTGTATTCATTTCAATGGGCCAAACTATGTAAATATTGTTACATATTTGTTGAAAGAAGAAAGTGTTGGACATTTTGAGTCAAAGTTGTCATTGATGTCAAGGAATGAAGTTGTCATTGATGTCAAGGAATAAGCTACCATTGATGCCAAAAGATCAAAAGGAGCAATGCAAAAGGTTGATGGCAAAAGAGCTTCATAATATTTATTTTTAATATTATGTGAAGCATAAGTAAAAGGTTTTTATTAAAACCATGGTTAGACAAAATAAAAGGTTTTTATTAAAACCATGGTTGGGTAAAATAAAAGGTTTTTATTAAAAACCATAGTGGACAAAATAAAAGGTTTTTATTAAAACCTAAGGAGGCTTTAATCTTTAATAAAGCCAAAATATTTAAATATTAATTTATAATATTTAAATTCTAGTGAATTTAAATAATTATAAATTAAATATTTCGGAGTTAAAACATAAGCGCCAACCCCCAATGAATTCATCTCCGTTGACGTGCATGGGAACAAGGGCATAAGGTATTTATACCTTAGCCAAACCTTAGTTTGGTAATTTTGATTAATGCATCCGCAATATTTGTTGAAAAGAGCTCATGCGAAATTAAAGGTGCCTCTGAAGTGCAAGGTTTGAGGTAGGCATCGTGTTGAAGAAAGAGCCAAAGGCTCTAGAGGAGTGTGAAGTGGTCAAAGCGCACATTGCACTTTAGAGCATCAAGGGAGCACGTGGCTCACACAATGTGGAAGCCACGACCAAGGCGCTATTGAAGCATTTGGTGCAAGTTCGAATCTCATCGATTGCAAAGCGGGTAATAAAGTTTTTGAATTATTTTATTTTGCATATGCTAAGGTTGTTGGAGGGATAAGGTGCAAGTAAGTTTTGATATTAACCTAAGTGTTGAAAGGTTAATTTTTGCTAGGGTAATTTTTTTTTCACCTTAGGAAAGTGGAAATTGATTTATTGCATTAAGTTATAAAGTGAGTTATTTAAATTAAATGCAATATTGAGTAGGGAGTCATAAGTAGAGTTTGGATTATTTTTTAGATATATTTTTGAAAAGGGTTATGATGAAATTAAATTGTTAAGAGGCTCTTTTGATGAGTTAGAGTTTTGGAAGAAGTGTTTTTGTGGTGTTGGATATTATTTTAAGAAGGAGAAATAAGGTGTAATTAAGTTTGATTATTTTTGTAATTGAGAATTATTTTGTGAGAAAGTTAGTGTGATATTTTATCATCTAACTATTGAGATTGGCAAAAGAGAAAATTGTGATTGAGACAAGTTTTCCAAGGTCACTTCTACATCAAATAAAGGTATGGGCATATTCTTCCTAGTGAGTGTTTGTTGAATGTTGTGAATGCAAAGTTGGAGTGAAAAGGATTGTTTGGTAAGCATTGTTAAGTGTGTTTTGAATTAATGCTTCAAGGTTTTATGGAATAAAGAGTTGTTGATAAAACCTTGTTTTATAAGCATTGTTGTTGAAGTGATTAAGTTGAGTGAACTTGAACTAGGGTTTGCAAAGATCATGAGTATCATTGTTATGTGAAGATTATTTATAAGCATTGTTGTTGAAGTGATTGGTTGAGTAAAGAACTTGAACTAGGGTTTGCAAAGAACATGAGTATCATTGTTATGTGAGATTGGTTGATAAGCATTGTTGGAAATATTTGAGTGAGTGTTCATATGTTTGGACTAGGGTTTGTGAGAAAGGATTATTTCATTGAGTGATTGGTTGAGTAGAGTTGGTTGAGCCTAGTCAAGTGGATGTGTGAAGTGATAGTTCAAGTTCTATGAAACAAATTGTTCTATATTCTGAATTGATTTGAGAAAGAGGTTGAGTGTTGATGAGTGTGAAACATATTGAGTCTCTAAAAATTCTCTATATGTTTCTATGATAAAAGAGAGATTGAAAGTGATTGAGAGTTTGTGAGTGTGAAACATATTGAGTCTCTAACAATTCTCTGTATGTTTCTAAAAGAGTGATTGAAAGTGATTGAGCATTGAGGTAAATGAGAAGCATATTGAGTCTCTAACAATTCTCTATATGTTTCTAAAAGAGTGATTGAAAGTGATTGATCATTGTGATGAATGTGAAGCATATTGAGTCTCTAAAAATTCTCTTTATGTTTCTATGAGATTGGACAAGTTCTAGTGAGGACTTGTTGAGCAGATTTGAGGTAAGTCTTTGGGAAGACTTGTGGATAGATTTGTGTGAGCTTTTGTGGAAGCTTACAATACAGATTGAGAGTAGAATTGGATAAGTTCTAGTGAGGAATTATTGAGTAGATTTGGATAAGTTCTAGTGAGGACTTATTGAGTAGATTTGGACAAGTTCTAGTGAGGACTTATTGAGCAGAATTGGACAAGTTCTAGTGAGGACTTGTTGAGCAGATTTGGACAAGTTCTAGAGAGGACTTGTGGATAGATTAGTGTGAGCTTTTATGGAAGCTTACAAGGTAGAATTGAGATAAGTCTTTGAGAAGACTTGTGAGCAGAGTTGATTGATTGATTTGTTCAAACCTTGAGTTAAGGTTTGGGGCAGATCTAGCAGAGTTGATTTGAGATTGATTCAAGATTTGTGTTAAGGCTTGAGGATAGAGATTGAGGAAATTTGTGCTAGAAGGAAGGACTATGTTTAGTGCAGATCAGAGGACGAAGATTATGGATAGGTTTGTGCCAGACTAGAGACAAAGCTTGAGCAGATTTATGCTAGATTGAAAGATTATGGTTAGTGCAGATCAGAGGATAGATATTGAGGATAAAGTTTGGTGTATATTTGAGGACAGGTTTGTGCCAGACCAGAGACAGAGATTGAGAAAATTTGTGCTAGACCGAAGGACTATTTTTAGTGTAGATTTGAGATAGATCTTTGAAGGTGACAGAGTATAGAGGATGATAGTCTCCAATGGATAGAGATCCATAAGCCAGAGTAGTGAGGATAGGTGTCTTCAGTGGATAGATATCCATTAGCCAGAGTAGTGGGGACAAAATTTCTTCTAGAAGATCACCAACCAGAGCAAGAGGAGAAAGGAGTTCTCCTGTGGATAGAGATCCATGAACTTGATTAGGGGATTGGTGTATCCTTTGGATAGAGGTCCATAAACATTTTAATAGGGAAAGGATTCCCAAGAGATTGATTGAGGAAATTTTAGTGAAATATTTTCTCCATGGAGTAGCCCACATTGGGTGAACCATGTAAAATTGGTGTCTCTATTGTGTGTGGTGATTTTTGCATTGCTTTGATTATTGTTTTTTATATTGCTATCTATACATTGCATAATATTGATTGGGAAAGAAAAGTAAAAAGTGGTCTTATACTATTCACCCCCCTCTCACTATAAGCTTGTGTTCTTCAATTGGTATCAGAGCAGGTTCCTTTGAAAGAGTTTAACAACTTGAAGGAAAATCTTTCAAGAACACAATGGATTCTAATAATGTGTCCTCAGATAATTCAACACCAATATTTGATGGAAGTGATTATATATTTTGGAGTATGAGAATGAAGATTCACCTGATGACACTTGGCAATGAAATTTGGGAAGCAGTTGAAAATGGATACATACCACCAGCTGATCCACCTACAAATAAGGAAGGTAAGCTTCTACAACATTACAATTCAAAAGCAATGAATGCAATTTTGAGAGGTTTGCATAGAACATAATCAATAAAATTTATGCATTGTAAATATGCAAAAGGAATATGGGATAAGTTGCAAAGCATATATGAAGGAGATAAAAGTGTCAAAAAGGCAAAGATACGAAATCTCAAAGGGCAATTTGAAGAATTAAGAATGAAGGATGAGGAAAAAATTAGTACTTATCTACTTCGGGTAGATGAGGTTGTTAATGCCATGCAAGGACTTGGACTTAATGTTGAAGAATCATATGTTTGTGATAAGGTCTTAAGATCTCTTCCAAAAAGATTTAGTGAAAATATTTCTTCTATAGAAGAATCAAAAGATGGTGATTCTTTGAAAAGAGATATGTTACTTGGTATTCTCATAGCCTTTGAGTTAAGAACAAAAGAGGAACCTAATATTTGGAAGGAAGAAACCTTCAAAGCAATTAAGAAGACAAAGGGTAAGAAGTCAGAATCGAGAAATGAGTCATCCAGTGATGAAGAAGCTAATTATGGCAGAAGGAATAAGGATTCAAGAAGATTTAAAGATGCAAAATATTTTAGATGTTTCAATTGTGGAAAGTATGGTCACTATGCAACTAATTGTCAAGAAGCTAAAAATAACAATGATGAAGAAAAATAGGATCACAAGAACATGGAATCAGAAAGATACAGGTACCAAAAGAAAGGTAAGGATGGACAAGGCAAACAAGGAAAGAAGTTCTTTCAAAGACAAAAGAGGAGCTACTATGCAGAAAAGGCAAGTAAGTACTCAAGTAATAGTGATAATAGTTTCTCAGATAATGATAAATATGAAGTCCTATTTTTGATAGAAGAAAAAGAAGAAGTTAAGAAAATGTCACCAATAATTCTCAAGTGTTTTAGATGTGGTAATTTTGGACATCTTGAAGATAGTTGTACAAGGAATGGTTTTAGTTTTAGTGATGATGAATATGAAGATTTGAGTAAGGGGGAGATATTTGGTTTAAGGAGAGCATTAATTTAGGGGGAGCAGTTTTCCAGGGGGAGAAAAATGAAAAGGTCAAGAAAATGGTAAAAAGTTATTGGGTTGCCATCAATGACAAAGGGGGAGATTGTTGGACATTTTGAGTCAAAGTTGTCATTGATGTCAAGGAATGAAGTTGTCATTGATGTCAAGGAATAAGATAGTGTTGATGCCAAAAGGTCAAAAGGAGCAATGCAAAATATTGATGGCCAAAGAGCTTCATAATATTTATTTTTAATATTATGTGAAGCATAAGTAAAAGGTTTTTATTAAAACCATGGTTAGACAAAATAAAAGGTTTTTATTAAAACCATGGTTGGGAAAAATAAAAAGTTTTTATTAAAAACCATAGTGGGCAAAATAAAAGGTTTTTATTAAAACCTAAGGAGGATTTAATATTTAATAAAGCCAAAATATTTAAATATTAATTTATAATATTTAAATTCTAGTGAATTTAAATAATTATAAATTAAATATTTTAGAGTTAAAACATAAGTGCCGACCCCCAACAAATTCATCTCCACCGACGTGCATGGGAACAAGGGCATAAGGTATTTATACCTTAGCCAAACCTTAGTTTGGTAATTCAATTTTGATCATATGTGATATTCATTGAAGAGACCTCGTGCAAAATTAAAGGCACCTCCGAAGTGTAAGGTTTGAGGCAGGCATCATGTTGAAGAAAGAGCCAAAGGCTCTAGAGGAGTGTGAAGTGGTCAAAGTGCACATTGCACTTTAGAGCATCAAGGGAGCATGTGGCTCACACGGTATGGAAGCCATGGCCAAGGCACTATTGAAGCATTTGGTGCAAGTTCGAATCTCACCGATTGCAAAGCGGGTAATAAAGTTTTTGAATTATTTTATTTTGCATATGCTAAGGTTGTTGGAGGGATAAGGTGCAAGTAAGTTTTGATATTAACCTAAGTGTTGAAAGGTTAATTTTTGCTAGGGTAATTTTATTTTCACCTTAGGAAAGTGGAAATTGATTTATTGCATTAAGTTATAAAGTGAGTTATTCAAGTTAAATGCAATATTGAATAGGGAGTCATAAGTAGAGTTTGGATTATTTTTTAGATATATTTCTGAAAAGGGTTATGATGAAATTAAATTTTTAAGAGGCTCTTTTGATGAGTGAGAGTTTTGGAAGAAGTGTTTTTATGGTTTTGGATATTATTTTAATAAGGAGAAATAAGGTGTAATTAAGTTTTATTATTTTTGTAATTGAGAATTATTTTATGAGAAAGTTAGTGTGATATTTTATCATCTCACTATTGAGATTGGCAAAAGAAGAAAATTGTGATTGAGACAGGTTTTCCAAGGTCACTTCTACATCAAATAAAGGTATGGACATATTATTCCTAGTGAGTGATTTTTGAAAGTTGTGAATGTAAATTTTGAGTGAAAATTATTGTGTGTTTTGAATTAATGCTTCAAGGTTTTTTGAAATTGAGAGTTATTGATAAAACTTTGTTTTATAAAAATTGTTGTTGAAGTGATTGATTGAGTGAAGAACTTGAACTAGGTTTTGCAAAGATCATGAGTATAATTGTTATGTGAATATTATTTATAAGCATTGCTATTGAAGTGATTGGTTAAGTAAAGAACTTGAACTAGGGTTTGTAAAGAACATGAGTATCATTGTAATGTGAGATTGGTTGATAAGCATTGTTGGAAACATTTGAGTGAGTGTTCATATGTTTGGACTAGGGTTTGTGAGCAAGGATTATTTCATTGAGTGATTGGTTGAGTAGAGTTGGTTGAGCCTAGTCAAGTGGATGTGTGAAGTGATAGTTCAAGTTCTATGAAATAAATTGTTCTATATTCTAAATTGATTTGAGAAAGATTTTGAGTGTTGATGAGTGTGAAACATATTCAGTCTCTAATAATTATATATATGTTTCTATGATAAAAGAGAGATTGAAAGTGATTGGGAGTTTGTGAGTGTCAAACATATTGAGTCTCTAACAATTCTCTGTATGTTTCTAAAAGAGTGATTGAAAGTGATTGAGCATTGAGGTAAATGAGAAGCATATTGAGTCTCTAAAAATTCTCTATATTTTTATAAAAGAGTGATTGAAAGTGATTGAGCATTGTGATGAATGTGAAGCATATTGAGTCTCTAACAATTCTCTTTATTTTTTTATGAGATTGGACAAGTTCTAGTGAGAAATTTTTGAGCAGATTTGAGGCAAGTCTTTGGGAAGACTTATGGATAGATTTTTGTGAGCTTTTATGGAAGCTTACAATATAGATTGAGAGTAGAATTGGATAAGTTCTAGTGAGGAATTATTGACCACATTTGGACAAGTTATAGTGAGGAATTATTGAGAATATTTGGACAAGTTCTAGTGAGGACTTATTGAGTAGAATTGGACAAGTTATAGTTAGGACTTGTTGAGAAAATTTGAACATGTTCTAGAGAGGACTTGTGGATAGATTAGTGTGAGATTTTATGGAAGCTTACAAGGTATAATTGAGACAATTATTTGAGAAGACTTGTGAGAAGAGTTGATTGATTGATTTGTTAAAACCTTGAGTTAAGGTTTGAGGTAGATCTAGCAGAGTTGATTTGAGATTGATTCAAGCTTTGTGTTAAGGCTTGAGGATAGATATTGAGGATATATTTTTTCTAGACTGAAGGATTGTGTTTAGTGTAGATCAGAGGATAAATATTGAGTATAGAGTTTGGTATGGATTTGAGGACAATTTTTTGCTAGACCAGAGACAGAGATTGAGCATATTTATGCTAGATCGAAGGACTATGTTTAGTGTAGATCAGAGGACAGATATTGAGGATGAAGTTTGGTGCAAATTTGAGGATAGTTTTGTGCCAGACCAGAGACTGATATTGAGAAAATTTGTGCTAGACTAAAGGACTATGTTTAGTGTAGGTTTTAGATAGAGCTTTTAAGGTGATAGAGTATAGAGGATGACAGTCTCTAGTGGATAGATATCCATAAGCCAAAGCAGTGATGACATGTGTCTTTAGTGGATAGATATCCATTAGCCAGAGTAGTGGGGACAATAGTTCTTCTAGAAGATCACCAACTAGAGCAAGAGGAGAAATGAGTTCTCCCATGGATAGAGATCCATGAAATTGATTAGGGGATTAGTGTCTCCTTTGGATAGAGGTCCATAAAAATTGTAATAGGTAAAGGATTCCCAAGAGATTTATTGAGGAAATTTCAGTGAAATATTTTCTTCATGGAGTAGCCCACATTGGGTGAACCACAAAAAATTGGTGTCTCTATTGTGTGTGGTGATTTGTGCATTGATTTGATTACTGCTGTTGATATTACTATCTATACATTGCATAATATTGATTGGGAAAGAAAAATAAAAATTGGTCTTATACTATTCACCCCCCTCTCAGTATAAGCTTGTGTTCTTAAGAAATACAACCCCACTACTCCAACCAATAATTAATTTTGAACCATTTAAAAAATGAGGATTAGATTTCATGAGGTATATTAGCCCCTTGTCAAGCACAGGTTATGGTTAGATCCTGATAGTAAATAACCATTTATTAGGTGGATGGACATGATTCTAATTAAGGATTTTAATCAAGAAAATCTAAAATATAATTGTTGGAAGATATTATCACCAAGTGTGGAGTACCTTCCATAGTTATTACACACAATGCCAAGGTGTTAACTAGAGGAAAACTATCCCAATTCATGCTAGAAGATACTATCACCAAGTATAGAGTACATTTAGCAACTATTGTAGACAATGTCATGGGATTCAATAGAGGAAAAATAACCAAATTCCTATTAGAATATGTATTTGCATTGAAAAACTCCTCAAATTGCTTCCCTCAAGAAAATGGTCTAACAAAATTGATGAATAAGAGTATGGTGTATATTCTAAAGAGGATAATTTTCAAGTCACAAGGATATTGTATACACAGTTAAAAAGAATGTTGTGGGATGAGAAGGTAACTCTGAAGGCTCCTATAATAAATTTTCCATATAAAATTATGTTAAAATAAAGTAATACTACTAATGAACCAAGAGCTCCTATTTTTCCAAATGGAAAACAATTAGAGATCGTGGACAATCACATTACATAAATGAAGGTAAGGCTAGATGCATTATTATTCCTTAAGCATAAACAAATTTCAAGAAATTCATCATCATCAAGGAATAATTAAACAATAGTTTGATAAGAACACAATAAAAATTGAATTCAATGAGTATGACCTTGTGTTGAAATATGAGGATGAGCTAAGCAAGGTAAGCATATCAAGTTTGATTTGATTTAGAGTGGTCCATATCAATCATTAGATTTCAAGGCAATAATGCTTATGGGTTAACTTCTTTAGATGGTTAGATTTTGTCCTTTTTATCAATGGATAACACCTAAGATACCTTAAACTAGTTTAAGGTCATCACCAAATTTGTATATATGCACAAATGTTTATATGTATTCCTTTAGTTTTCTAATATTCTTGCTTATTATTTTTATTTTAAAATAAATTAGAAAAATCCCCATCCTACGCAAGTAAAAATCCTAAAAATGCCTTTATTTACCATCTTTCTTCCCACTTCTTTATAGAGATAGGTCGATTTGATTGTTAGTCAGTCGAATGGGTAAAAAGTGAGAAATTTCTCCAAAAATTTTACAAGTTAAAAAAACCTGTATTTTATTGGATGTCTAGTGATTTACTAGTACCATATTAATGATGTCATGCTGGCATCATAATATTTTGGTAGCATAAAAGGGTGTTGAATGGTTTAATTAATGAGTCTAATGATTCATTGGCTAGTGATATACAAGAGGAATCTAAAAGAAGCCTAAGTCATGTTGACATCATGAGATTTGGAGGGTTTTTAAAAAGAAATTTTGACATAGATACTCTAGTGATTTATTAGGTATACTCCAATTCATTGGCATAAATAGGTGACATCATACCAATGTCATGCAAATTTTATTGACATTCAAAATGCTTGGATAAATTAAGGATGCGATTTAGTGATTTTCTAGTAATTTATAGGATGTGTAAAAATCCACCATCTCAACCCAAGGGAGAGATATTTTTTTCACAAGGAAAACTCACAAAGAAGTCCTAATATTTATTTCAACATTATAAGGCATAACCACATTTTGAGTTCATTGTCACTGTAGACGACACTCAAGTGGACAAGAGTGGTCAACATCCCATACTTATAGGGTTCACCTTTCTAAATCTCACCATTTAGAAAGGACATCATAATTCCCCCCCCCCACTTTTCCTATACCCTCACTAGTATAAAAAAACTTGACCATGACGTAGGAATTATACTTTAAGGCCCATAACACTTAAATGGATATGCTTATTTCCTAACTCTACATAAGTTTATCTATGTAGGATTATTCTAGCCTAATGCATTAGTGCTTGGTTATCACACCTCTGTGGGTTGACTAAGGCCATTACCACTCACCTAATAATGACCGTGGTCACCCAATACTCACCATTCAAGGTGCCACCACTATACTATCTTGTGAATGATTCCTAGACCTCATCACTAGGAATATGTCCAAGCATCATTGCTTAGGACTACCTAAAAGCCTCACCACTTTGGGACACCTGACCCTTACCATTCAAGGTGTATCATTATCAATTATAGTTATTGCATCACCACAAGTCCCCCCAAATTCACAATACCTAGTTATTGCATCATTGCAACTCCTCCAAAAATTTGGGATACTTCTTGACTTAAGGGTTTTCTAATATGGCTCTAGATTTATGTCCAAAAAACCTATCCAAACCCAAGATATTAATATTTAAATATAATGAACATATATCTCAAAGGAAATAAAGTGTTATATTAAAACATAATCAAGTGCATCATAACACTCTGCTAAAGACTAATTACTATATAATAAAACTAGTATTTAACATTTCCTTATTCACAATGAAGAATAATGCATAATCAAGGTATTATAATCATAAACCATTAATTAAACATATAATTCCATTTTATACATAACCAATATCCCAAGTAATTTTGTAAAAGAATAACAATATATAATATTTAATCTACTAGCAACTCTTGAAATACCATAACAAAAGTAATTACAAAGAATATTTCCTTCCATCAAAATTTCAACACAATTACTTTACAAGTATACACTTTATTCAATAATAATATTACATATCAAATAAAAAGTCTTAAGTCCATATTTTCTTTCAAGGTCCTCCTTTTTGTAGGATCTTCTCCCATGAACTTGAATAGATTTAGGATAACTCTTTAATTGCTTATGCAAGCTTAACATGCACTAAGTAAGAAAACATGCAACCATGCAACATGTAAATATATTTCCATGCTATACATTGAGAGAATCCTATACTTATTCCAATTAAAATTATTCATCACATATTGAGAGAAATCCATACTTCTCCCAATTAAGGTTTTCTCATCCTTCTTTTCACACATACAAGCATTGAACATAATTTCACTTTTGCATAATTCCATAACATTATCATTTCTTATTTAATTAAAATCCAAAAGGCTAACAACTTCAATGCAATTATAGTTCTCCTATGAAACTATAAATTATAACCTAGTGTGCTTAACATTGGAAATCATGTTGTTTATTCTAGAAACTAACATAAAATTTATTCATTAATATTAATCATATCACCAAAAATATATAATATGAGTCAAATCCTACATAAAATAAAAGGAAAAAAAATTAGTAAACCAATCACAATAAACACTAATTTAAAAATCTTCAAACATTAGGAAAAGGTTTATCAAAACATTCTTACTTCCAAGACATACAAACACCAAATTATATTACAACTATGATCTGTGCACCTGAGAAGCAATGATTAAAATAATGTAACACTATAAAATATTATGTTAATAACCAAGAATAAGGCTCTCTAAAAAAGCGGTTTCATAAAGAACCACTAGAGAATATGGGTGCATAGAAACCACACTTGGAATTAGTGCAACTACGTTGATTTCTAATATAGAGAAAGCATTATATAACACCAAAGACTTAACTCTCTTGCTCTAAATAATAGTGATCTAAGGTAAGCAAAACAAGAAGAATTCCAAATAAAAAACTAACATGAGACCCTACAACTCTATAAAGACCACCATGCACTGGGATAACACATAGATCAAAATATGATAATGCTACTTCCTGCAATAGGTTTCCTTTGATAGGAACCTAAACAACACAATAGAGCATGAGTATATCAACACGTAAATTATAGATTATTGGAGCTAGGGCATGAATTTGGTCTCCCAAAATCCCTTCTCAAACAACGATAGATGAGCTACTGATGTCAAGAGCTCATTGGAAAATTATTTGAATTTCTAAAACATAAAGAAAATCTAGATTCCAACCCAATGGAGGATAGCAACAAGAAGACACTCTTCTTACAAAAATATCAAATGGAAGATCTAACACCCCACAAATATTACTATCTAAAAAACCTAAACAAAGGCATAAGAACACACATTATTCTAAAAGAAGTGAAATAATTTTTCCTGCTAGCCAAGAATAAATAAAAATGGGGTTGCCTTTATCATTATTATCGAAACTCCCTCCTTCTTTCAAAAATTTATGCTATACTCCTTCTAGCTAACCCCCTTAGATTTCTTCTTTTCCTTTTAAAAATATTTATTCATGAAATAAGGCTATCTCACTCGATGTAACTGCTTCTTTTTTCATGCCTGATGTAAAAGTAACGTTCAAACCTTACGTTGGAAATATTCCAATTGCCAAAATTCCATAATTCCAAAATAGAATATGGGTTAATAATATATATTTAAATTACTAGTGTTCCTTAAACTAGATTTAATAATTAAACATTGATTATTTTCATTAATTCATATATTTCAAATGTCACCAACATTAGAATAATTAAATTAATTATTCACCTAATTAATTTAATTATTATTGAATGCTAATATTAACCATTAGCATCAATATCAAATAATACCACATACAACAACATATGAGCTCTTGTTAATCCGTCCTTGCTCTACTATGATGTAATCAACAATATGCACACCCAAAGTTTTTCCTTAAGTAGGTTTTGTGATAACTGTGATGCTATCACCCACCTACCAAGGATGGATCTTTTGCTTAAATAACAATCTTCTTTTCCAATGGTGCATTAAATGAAACATATACATATGCGATGCACCTGCATGAAGGGTTTCTTTTTACCCTTGATCTATCTATGAGCAAGTCATCCATAATTTCCCCTTTTCTATCAACTCTGGTAGTTGTCCCATACCAATCCACCTATGAGAGTACTTGGTCCTACAACCACAAATTTCATCAACAATATCATATTACAAAAGTAGTATAATCAAAACATAAAGTACAACTATGAACACATCTTGATAATATAAAACAAGATTATGCATTTGATATCCTCACATCAATACATAAATCAAGTATCAAGAGCAAGTCTTGCTAAGGAGGGCCAATACAAGATGATGAGGTCATACTTGTGTTATTAGTGGGGGAAGTTGACTTATAAATTTGAAGGTAGAAAATGATGCCAATAATGCATTGACATTATATCCTCATCAACATGATATAACTATTTAATGATAATTAAAATGAAGAAATATTTTAAAGGCTAATGGGCCCACCTACTACATATTGCATTCTCCAGAAAGGTATACATTGTAAAATAAGAATGATGGAGGGTACATGGATGTCCAAGTACAAGGTCAATGAATCCAAATAAAGTGTTGCCATGAAGCCACATAAGAATTTTCTAAAAAGGATTTTGTTATAAAGTGAGCAACAAATAAAATGCAAAAATATAACGCACAACACAATACAAGAGAGACATAGATATACGTGGTTCACCCAATATGGGCTACATCCACGAAGAAAATAACTAGGCCTTTGTTTATTCCTATAGAAAAAAGGGGAAGGGATACAACCTACAACACATTCATTGTAACTTCCTCTTTGTTCTATCACACAGTCTATTACCCTTATTGACTGCCACTCAAAATCCTCTTACAAAAGCAAGTTACATTTTAGGGTAAAAACACTAGCATAAAATCCTACTATCCAATATGTGACCTAATAATAAATGGTCGCCACCCTCTTGGACCCCCTGGTGATAGTAGTAGGGAGAAAGCCCCCCTACACTCCCCTTCATGGAGTGGGTCCAAGTGTGACTGAAAATAAGACCTCCAATTTAGAGAGAGAATTAGGATCCACAACCAACAGGTTTCTCCTTCAACACCAATTTAGTAAAGCAAAAAACCTTCAAATTAAAGTAGGGAGGTTCCAAATACCATGTTAGATCCAACCTAGCATAAGAGAAATGGAAAACCACATTCTATACAAATACTTTCAAGCAAACATGACCTGAGCATGAAAATAGGTGATGTAGAGGACAAGAAAAATAACACCACCATATAAACTTTAATTATAGGGAAGCAATTGTGGTGAGGAAGAAATAAAAACATAAAAATGATCTTTAGATCCTTCAAAAATCAAACCAGTGCATAAACAATAAAAACTTGGCCCATCCCATCTCAAAGTGTAAAATCTAACCAAAAAAATTTAAATTTAAGCAAAAACATATTTGAAGGGTGGTAGAGGAAAGTAGAGTCATGATTTTAGATTTTTTAGCGAACACCTTTGAAATCCAAAAATCAAAAGGAGAAGTGGAAGAGCTATTCTAGTTGAGGATTTTTATGGGACTTAATATTAAGCATCATTTCTATCCCTTTTTTATAAATTTAACCCGAAATTGATAGTCGTTTTCTACCCATTATGGATTTATATGTATATTTTACTCATGTATGGAGAAATAAAGTTGTTTAAATAAGAATTGAAATAAGATTATATTTTTTTGATTTAATTAGAGTAATTATGTGTTTTATCAACAAAAGAGAGATGCTAAATTGATATTTTTTTCCTATTAAACATATCAATATTTTGTGGTTAACTTGTCCAACACTGTAGAAATATATTTCCAAAAATACTATAGAAGAATGACAAAGTTTACTGAAGAAGATAGATGTGTCCAACCAAGATTTATTCTAGGGTAGTTGGTAGATGACAGAGTGACAAATAACAATAAATAAACTAACAGTTGGTAGAGAAGACTTAAAAACTCTAGTCAAGATGCATCAAACCTAGGATGCTAGCCACATCTAATCCCTTGTGAGCAAGAGTTGAAATCTGAAAAAGAAGGACAAAGCTATCTTATGATAAATAAATAAGTAGTTGCTAGAATATCTCTTTCACCTAAGAAATACTATGGTTGATTGCTATTCTAGGGTTGAACTTGTTAGATCTATTTTTAGAATATAATTTATTTTAGTATAGGTTGTTAGAAGTTAAAAAATACAATAATAAGGGATTGTGTATAAATAGGAAATAGGAGTTGAAATTTTCTAGACCATAAAAATAGGGAGTTAATTTGTTCATTTTTGGATGTTGTCTTTTGTAAGGCATTTTTGCCTAAAGGAATCCTAGTATGAATAAAGTGTTATTTTGATAAAAATTGTTGTTCCTATTTTTATGCTAAAATTATTATTCCCTATAATTATGCTAAATTAAGTTTTGTAGTTAATTAATAATTAGTTGTAGGGATAAATTTAGATCTAGGTTGTCTAGGTAGGGCCCACCTTGTTTTAGCTTAGTATCTTGAATTTTTGTCCTTGCTAAATAGGAATTAGGTTGTAGGTAGGTTTTGTTTCTTTCTGGTTAGAGAATATTACATTATTTGGTACATATCTAGATTAGGATTTAAGTATTTACTTTATGCAATGGAATAAATGCACAAGAATGTGCAATGATGTAAATGTGCATGTTGTCCACATGTACATGAGTCCTTTAGAATAGGAAGAACAAGTGTCCTAGTTAGGTATGCATGTGCACACATGTCTACCATGCATACATCTATAGGAAGATGAAGAGTCATAGGAATATGGAAGACCAAAAGTCATAGCCATCCAAGAGTCATTGTAGAAAGGCTATTTAGACATGTTATAACCTTGAGTTATAAGATACTTACTTGACACTTAAAAATACATTGTACTATTTTCGTGATATATCATTAATGGCAGTTTTATGAGTAGAATTTTTCTATGAGTTTTACATGCTTAGTATATTACCATTATCATAGTTATAACATCATATGCTTATTTCATTACTTATGGTTATATTTACTTTAAGTTTATAGCTTGAAAAACTAATAGTGGTATCAAAGCACACGATAGATCGAGAAGGCCAAAAGAAAGATTGAGAAGAATCAAGGAGAAAGTTCTTATTGAATACTGGAGGTTGAAGAGACCTAAGAAGAGGTTATATTGAAGAACTTCCAGATTTAGAATATTGAAAATTGAAGACTAAATATTAAGGGCTACAGAAGGTCCTATTGTAGATAGAAGCAATAAATTGTGGAGATCTAGGAAAGAGATCCCATTGAAGAATTCCCATAGTTGGAAAAATGAAGAAACCAAGTAAATATTTCATTAAAGTCTTGACTAAGAGAGTTGAATATTGTATGATTAGAAGACCCAAGATTAGAGGTGTCAAGAAGATTTTGAAGAAGTAAAAGAAGGCTAGAAAAGGCCTTATTGCAAAAGTAGAAGGAGCACCCGACCAAAAGGAGTTTGTCACCATTTGACAACAAGCCCAAAAATGAAGAAAGGTTTGGCAAGAAGTTTACCAAAACATAGAGGAGTTTCCAAGAAAATTTTAAATATTCAAGGACAACAAGAAGACAACATTTAGGTAGCATCAATAGCTAAAAAAAATTCAAAGTTTGAGAAGGCTACTTAGAAGAGAGTTGAAGCCACCAAAATGTAATTTTGAGCAAAAGAGTAATAGGGATTAAAGATGCAATTTAGAAGAGTTAAAGAGCTATTTTGGACAATGAGGAAAGCGCTGCAAACTCCTCCAACAAGGGGTAGCATTTGGGTTATTCAAATAACCAAGAGCTTCACCATAAAATCGAGGTTTAAAATGTATGTAACTTAGGTGTAAAAGGTTCATTATTTGAACTCTTATATTCAATTTATTATTGAGGTTTTTGAGCACCAAATTTGAGGTTTAAAGTTGCATAAGGAGGTTTCAAATTTAAGTCTTCAAGGAAGTTTCTACAAGATTAAAAATTGCACAAAATAAAGTAGAGTTAGATACATTTTGAAAGAAAGGAATATATCAATATTCTATTGAAAGAAAAGAAGACATTATTCTAAAGCTTAGACTGCATAGTGCAAAGCATTGTTATCCAAAAGGTATTTTAGTTGCATGGTAAAAAGGCTTAGAATCATCATGACCACTGCTTGCACCAAGAATAAAGGAGCTCAAACATTTTTGAAGAGAAGGTTGATCCACCATGCAAAAGAAGAGCTATCGTATTGATTGAAAGAGCCATAATGTAGCCAAGGGAAGATTGAACGTTGAAGGTCAAACACTACATTTAAAATAGTGAGCATCAAGGAACCAAATATAGGTTATCGTACGAAATTCATAGATTTTAGGAGGTTCACAAGATGAAGAGTGATCACCAGAGAATAATGCTACAAGAATCAAGAGGTTGAATCCACATTCTGTAAGATCGAAGACAAAATATCAAGATTAGTCATATTTGTTGCCTATGCAAATTCACAAGGAGTTAATTTGTCAAAAAAAGAAATATGACAATGTTCCACTCAAACAAATGACATCAAAATTGAGGGAATGTTAGAGGCATAACAAGAGGAATATTGTAACACCAACGGTAATGGTGAAATATTTATAGGGAGATAGTAAAAGTGTTTTACGTGGCAAGCAACAAGGCACTACACCTGCAGTAAGATGTTACTATAATTATTTAGGAGAAATCATTTTTCACATAGATTCAGTAGAAAGAATGATAGAAGTACGTGTCTAAAACTACTGAGCAGTGATGAACAAATGTGGATGTAGTAATCATGTTCACGTAGATATCTGAGAATGATAAGTGGTATGCCATGAATTAGCAATCCTCCTTTGTGCAAGAGTGTAACTTCGAGGCCACGCAGATGCCTTAGGATAAATTATAGTGAAATAGGAGGAAGACCAATACTATCATGTGCCATTCTACAATGTGCAATAGTATTGAACGTAAGACTATACGAATAAGGTATTTGTAGGAATAGACTACAAACAATGTGCACTTCGAAGGTTTGGAAGAAGATGTTGGAGAACTGACTAAGTTGGAGGAAAATCAAAAGTTTTTGAAGCACCCATTTCACAACAAGTTCAAACATAGCATCAAGGAGGAAGGAAATTATTAAAGGTATTATATTACTTTTTGAAATTAATTAGGAGTTTTAATAAAATTATTTTTTAAGGTTAAAAGTATTTTTGGAGAGATAAGACTTTAGTGGTATTATTTAAAACCTTAGAAATTTGAATATTGCATTTTGAAATCATTTAGAAATTATTGAAGACTGATTTGGGAATAGAAGTATTTTTTTTTTTTAAAATTTACATGGTGGAATCGGTAGCCGCCACGAATCCAAGCAGGCTGTCCAGCTTTTATGGCCGCCATAGTATTCTGTGCTGTCTGCCCTAGAAGTCGCCACACATATCTTCGCACAGTCCGCCCCTATAACCACCATGCCAAAATCATTTTAAACCTTTTACATCGCTGAAAACACCAGGAAAGGGACAAGCGTTTAGTCCGACGAGGCTCGAGATTTGAACCTTGGACCTTCGCCCCCATTATGGGGTTTGGGTGAACCAATTGGTCTACACCTCGGACCTTTGGGAATAGAAGTATTAACCTTGGAGTTTTGTAAAATTACATCTTTGAATTTACAAAACAAGTTAAACATTTGCAAATTGATAAGTTTGGAGAAATAAGTCATTCTACATCAAACTAGGAATCCAAAACCTGCAAATATTATTTTTTATAAAAATTCTAAATTTATTTTGTTAGGAGATAAGAGGAATTCTACATATAAGTTCTTGAATAAATTGATTTGATAGTTTAATCTCTAAAGCCAAAACTATTAGAGATATAAATTTGAAGATTTGTAAATATTTGAAATTGCATTCAAATCACTCATTGATTGATAAAAGTAAAGCATTTATTCTTGAAGCATAGAAGTTGAAAATTATATTATCTTTCAAACATTAGGGAGACACAAGGTGTTCTACAAAACATAGAATTGAAAGAACTACATACTCAAAACTAGGGAGTCATAAGGTAGTCAACCTCAAAGGATTAGAACCTCCAAAGCTAAAGCAATTATGGATACAAGAACAAGTAAACATATAACAAGAAATCCACAATGGTTTGATCACCTTAAAGTCATAAATTTGAAAGAGATAATTACAATACTCATTTTAGTAACCAAAATTATTGAAAGAGCTAATTATAGAACTCATTAAAGTATGAAACAAAAGCTACAGAAACTATTACAAAAGGGACATATGATCTAGATTCATTTGGGTTCACACAAGATATTGTTGTTCAAGACAACACTAATATATTTTCTGAGAATCAAATTGCAAGGAATAGAAAAGAAAAATGGATAAATGATGAACCAAATTTATCTTCCATATTCATACACAAGAATCAAATAATGGAAGTGATGAAGCAAAAGTTTATAGACAAGAAAACAAAGAATAATATGATTCTAGGAACAAATAAAAAAGAAAAATTCTTATACAAGAATTTGATGACTATGAGAGAGATCAAGAAAATTGTAATCTTGAAGCCACAAATACTGAAATATACTAACTATTCGTTTGATCAGGTATATATAAAGGTAGCAGATTGGAGAAAACAAAAAAAACTCCATTAGCAACAATTTCAGCATCAATACAATCAACCTCAGCTACAATATAAAGAAGGAAATAAAAAAGGGGACTTAGCCCAAGAGATACAAGAAATACAGGAACTAGAAGATAATACACAAACATGAAGCTAAAGTATTTAAAAAATATATAGTATTTTATGAAAATACTAATCATTTACTTGATCAGGATACAAACATGAAGCAAGTTGAAGAATGCAAAGAAGAAGAAGACAGGTTCAAGAAAGAAGATGAAGATCCATATTGAAGACTAAAGTCTTCAATAACCAAATAATGTAATTCAGGGGGTGTTGGAGAATATTACATTATTTGGTACATGTCTAGATTAGGATTTAAGTATTTACTTTATGCAATAAAATAAATGCACAAGAATGTACAATGATGTCAATATGCATGTTGTCCACATGTATATAAGTCCTTTAGAATAGGAAGAACAAGTATCATAGTTAGGTATGCATGTGCACACATGTCTACCATGCATACATCTATAGGAAGATGAAGAGTCATAGGAATATGGAAGACCAAAAGTCATAGCCATCCAAGAGTCATTGTAGAAAGGCTATTTAGACATGTTATAGCCTTGAGTTATGTGACACTTACTTGACACTTACAAAGCATTGTACTATTTTCATGAGATATCATTAATGGCAGTTTTATGAGTTCTTGTAGAATTTTTCTATGAGTTTTACTTGCTTAGTATATTGCCATTATCATAGTTATAACATTGTATGCTTATTTTATTACTTGTGGTTACATTTACTTTAAGTTTATAGCTTGAAAAGCTAACATTTCTATAGTAGTTGTAGGCGTTTCTTTAGTAATATCTGGTTCTTAGATTTTAGCTATAGCTATAGGAAATATAATCGCTCAATTGCATAAAATCCTTTCATTGGCTCATACAAAGCATATATCTTTTAAACTTGTAATACTACTTTGAAAATTAAAATGGGAAAGCTTAGTACCATCACTTTTGATACCGTTGTTGGGGAAAAACGTGCTACAATGCTAGGAATTATTTCTGTTAAGGATTTTTGGGGTTGAAATACCTGGAGAGACTGAGGGGTTCTAAAAATAAGTGATATATGGTTGCTAAAAAGGATTGTTCAATTCTCCAGTTGAGGAGCAACTTTGAAATTCAGGTTCTATAGACATGCTTTTAAAAAAAAAATGTTGAAAATAAAGCAGAATTACGAAAACAAACAATGGTGTAAAATATAAATGAAATAAATTATATTCACAAAAACAAACAATTTAATTTATTTCATCTATATTTTACACCATTGTTTGTTTTTGTAATTCTGCTTTATTTTCAATTTTTTTTAAAAAGCATTTAGTTTTTGAAGATAATTTATTTGGGGAAAAAGTATGAGTGGATGAATTGCCAATGGGATAACTGTGGTAGATTTGTTGCTACAACTTCCAACCCTAAACCTAATAATTGGGTATTAGCTAGTTTGAAAAGAAAATACCTAGTGAAGAGGAAATTGGTTCTTTTACAATAGACCAACAACATCACACTTCTACATTTTCTAAAATTCAACCACTTGATACTACTTTTATTTCAATAGAACAACATAATACAACTATATATTTAGCTATAAGAGTTGTATATATTCTCCATCTGTCTACCCCAAATTCTAAAAAGGAAGAAACATCAATTGTACATTCCTTTGCTCTTGAGATTGAAGAAGGATGGACTAAAGAAGGACAACAACTAGTTGATCATATTTGTGTTCTTAAAACAAAAGAGAGAAAGTCATAGGATGAAGTTGAGTTTTGAAATAACATTAGACAAGAAGTAGCCTTTCAGATCTTGGTGGACTATGTGGGCAAGTAAGATGGCTGATGAAATAGAAGAACAACAAAAGGATGGACCACATTTAATTTTTTAATGACTTCCAAGAGGTGATGCCAATGCCAATTGGTAGATGAAGAATATCTCCTTCAACTCTACCCAACTTCCATGGATTGGAAACTAAATATATATTGGAGTATATTACATTAGTTGGTACATTTAATGTACCACCTTGGGTACATAACTAGAGTAGGAGTTACCTTAGAGTAAGGTTTGAGTAGTTACTTCATGTAATGTAATAAATGCACAAGTGTTAGAATGTGCAATAATGTAAATGTGCATGTAGTCCACATGTACATGAGTCATAGGTTAGGTAGATGAAGAGTCATGGGTAGATGAAAGTCCAAGGGACTTATCTCCCTATATATATATATACCTTTGAGAGAGTTGAGTGTTGTTGAATGAAGTAGCTTTAGTATCTAGTTAGTATAGTGAGTTCAATTTAGATCCTTCATGTATTTTTGGAGTGTTCATATCCTCCATTATATTATATTGTACTATTTTCATGAGATTTCATTAATGGCATATTTATTATATATTTTTCCTACATATTATAATGCCATTATCATATAGTTATCATTGCTTTCTCATTTTACATCTTGTGGTTGCATTTCCTTTAATATATATCATCAAAAGCTAATAGTGGTATCAAAGCACATGGTAGATCAATAGGAAATAGGGAGATCCACAAGAGAGATAGAGAGGAGATAAGAAATCTTATTTTTATAATTTTTTTAAATTACATTTGGCTAGAGTCTTTCGATAGAGTTAAAGTAAAACTCGTGAAGACTAGCACTCAACATTGATTCCACTAGATTGACAAATCAACTAGTGAAGATTCATTATCTCAAGATTAAGAGTTTATTCCATTATAGTTTCTAATATTTTGTTGCATAAAAATGAGATTCACAGAAATTTGGGAAGCTTCCTACAAGAGCTAGGAAGAATATTTTCTTTGGAATCAATCCAGTATCTTAAGCAACAAGTTGGAGATTGAAGATTTAGAGGCCTAAGGAAAAGGTCCCTGGGGAAACCCAAAAAAAAAAGGGAAAAAAAAGGGGGGGAAAAAAAGAGGAAACCCACCAAAAAAAAAAAGAACCCAAAAAAAAAAAAAAAAACCCACCCATTGAAGAACTTCTAGATTTGGAAGATTGGAGATTGAGAAGGACTAGAAAAGGTCCTATTGTAGATTTTAGAAGCTACAAATTTTAGATATCCAAGAAGGAGATCTCATTGCAAAACTTCCATAGTTGAATATTAGAGAGATCAAGGAAGGTCTCATTGAAGTTTTGAGAAGACTAGAGGTTGCAAAAATTGAAATCCCAAGAGAAGAGGTCTCAAGGAAGGGTTGAAAGGACAAATAAGGATAAGGCTAGGAAAGCCTCATTGTAGATTTCAGAGAAGGCCATTGAAGGAGATTTGGAGAAGACCATTAGAGGAGAATTTTAGGGGAACTCATTGGAGAAATTTACTAGCAAGGAAAAGTTCCTGATAAAGGAGGTTTTGGGACAATTGTCACCATTCGACAACAAGCCCAAAAGGAGAAGGATTTGGTAAGGAGTTTGCCAAATTTTGGAGGAGAATAGTGAATACCTCAAGACATTCATATTCTTGAGAAGAAGACCAAAAAATAGGCCAATATTGAAGCCAAATTTTGACAAGGAGGTTGAAGGAGAAAGGAGTTAAAAGAAACCACCAAATCTGAAATATTTGAAGATTACCTTTGAAGGTTTTGAAGGCTAATTCAGAGAAAGGAGTTTACTGATTTTACAATAGAAAATTGAAGGTCTCTAGGAGACAAGTCTCAGTTGTGATTTGGAGGAGTTTCCTACCAAATTTAGGATATTCGAGGACAACATATAAGAGGAGAAATTGACAGCATTACAATCTAAAAATTTCAGATTTGAGGACAACAAAAGGGCAAAAATTTGGGAAGCATTAATAGCTACTAAGTTTTAGATTTTTAGAGTGCATTCTAAAGGAGAGTTAAAGCCACCAAACTACATTTTTAGGCAAAAAGTTAGAGGAGTTTCAAAGCTACAAATTGGTGAGTTAAAGAGCTGTTTTGGACAACATAGAAAGAGCTGCGATTTCATCTAACATAGGGCAGCAATTAGGTGATCCAAATCACCAATAAATATATCATCTATGAAGGTTAAAAAGGTATGCAAATTAGGTGCAAAAGGTTCATTATTTGAACACTTATATTAAGTTCATTATTAAGTTTCATTAAGCACCACATTAGAGTTTAAAGTTGCAAAGGAGAAAGTTTCAAGTTTAAAGTCTTCAAGAAAGTGCAAAAGATAGTTTCTACAAGGGTTAAAACCTACACATAAGAAAGAGAAGTTAGATATATTTTGAAATAAATAAAAATATCAACATCCTACCTTCTATTGAAAGCAAAAAAAACTCTATTCTAAATCATAGAGTGCATATACTATAGTGCAAAGTAAATTCATCCAAAAGGACATACTATTTGCATGATTGAAAAGCTTGGAATTATCATTGTAAAGTTAACCAAGCAAAGGAGTTAGAGGAGAGAGTTGCCTTGTACAAGAAGGCAACATTAAATCATTATTTTACCATCAAGGGATAGAGAAGAAGTTTCCATACTAAAGGAGACCAAGATAGCTTAAAAAAAAGATATAAAAAATCTCAAAATTTTTGATGCAAATTAAGGTATTTTATCTTAATTATTGCATATTTATTTACATTACATAATTGCACCATACTTGTCTTGTCCAACATAGCAAAAGGAGGACAAAATTTAGAGGGTCTTAAGGCATTAAAATAACAAGTAAATTATAGTCATCAAGCGGTCGTATCATCAAGGTTGAAGAGCAAACTTTGAAGCAAAGGGAAGAGAGCCAACCAAGAGCTCAAAAGCATAGTATTCAAGGTGTCTAAAGATTCAGTGCCATCGATCTCATGAAAGTAGTGCTCATAGTGCAAGAAGAACCTACAACTAAAAGAGATCAAGTAAGGATAACATAACGACATTAACAAGGATATTATAATGCAACAATAGTGCAAGTTGCAAGGAGAACAATGTAAAGAAATAACACAAGTAGAAAAAATCAAGGTGCAAGTAGCAAGGTGCATTACCCAAGTGGATAAGGATAAAAAATTGAACTAATATCCACCAAGAAGATATTTTTGGAGCACTTTAGATCAACCTTTGTTGGAGTAGAGCCACATTTGTTGAAGAGGAGCCACCATTTGTTGGAGAGGAGCCACCATACATTGGAGAAAGCTTGCCAAGAAAAAGTTAGCAACAACTAGTGATAAGGAACATTGAAGAGGTTGGTTGCATGTAAGGAAAGGAGCCTCCACTTGCCACACCAACCAAAGGAATCTTGTACCACTTGGCACAAAGGAATAAGAGCACCCCATTTACACAACACTTGCACAAAGGTAAGGAGTGCCCAGGTTTGGAGTAGCACTTCATTCAAAGATAAGAAGGGATATTAATAATTAATTCAACACTCAAAGGCTTGCACCACCTAAAATAATGCTTGCAAAAGGTTGTAACCCCCAAAAAACACCTAGCAAGTGATCCTACATTCTAGTGCAACGTAAAACGCCATGTGTCATGCATTTCAAGGAAGAATGGTGTATTAATAGCCTAGTCTAAAGAAGAGTATGCTCATATAGCTTACACGGTGGTCAAAGTGCATTGAAGGAGGAGAAGAATGTCATAAGGTACCCATTGAATGTAAGAGCATTCAATGCTCACTGTCATACGTTGAATATAAACAAATATAATACCTGATAGAGACAAAATAGGAGCTAATCATATAGCAGCCTACAACATTACAAGGAAGGTATATTATTACATAAATTCAATTTATTCCTTATATTAAATGCAAGGAGATATAAGGTGCATTATATAAGGTTGAGTTTATTTAATATTACATTGGAGATATAAGCAAATAACAACCTTAGTGAGTTAGAAAGCAAATTAAAACAAGGAGTTTATATCCTTAAGTGATATTTCAAAAGTGCATTAGTTGAAATACAAATATCATAATATTTTCAAATAATTAAAATAGGAGATATAAGGTTTTCTACCTTAGGAAAATTAAAGCATTATTCTTTTGCAAATATTATCATTTTCTAAATTTCCAAATTAGGGAGATATAAGGAGTCCTACATCAAACTTTAGATTATTAGAATTTAGAAAATTAAGCCATTGAAAATTAAGGATAAAGGAAGCAAAAACATTGATTGCTTTAAATTTAGAACTTATTGCTTATACTTGTCTCATATACAAATTAAAGGGACAAAAGGAATCCAACCATAGAGAACTTCATCAAATTGAAAAGTGCATATATCAATAGGGAGAAATAAGGTGAAATAGGAGTTTATCATTATATTACCATTATCTTCAAAATATTAGGGAATCAAATCAAAAGGAAATCTAATAGATGCTAAGCACTTTATCAAGACCATAACATACTCTAAACACTTGGGAGATATAAGGGATTCTACAAAACCTAAGATTTGATAAGGTTTTATCAAGTTAGTTCACATAATCTAAACTAGGGAGTCATAAGGTAGACAACTTCAAAGGTTTTGAAATACAAAATTTCCATCAAAATTATTCTAAATACTTGGGAATTAAAAGGTATTCTACCTAGAGATTTGGGAAAAGTAAATTCTTATCAAAACCATTGATTGAACATTAAGATTCTCAAAGCATTCTCAAAATACTAAAAGAGCTAAAAGGAATTCTATTGATTGATCATATACTACAAGAATTGAAGGTTAAAACCTAGAAGAGTGGGAGACATAAGAAATACTACAATGGATAAATTAGCAAGAGGAACATATCATCACAAAATACATTATGAAAGAACTCAAGATCAAAATCCATCCAATATACCACATCAAAGATGCAAAATCACTTCAAACACAAACAATTTCACAGGTCAAAATGAAAAGGATATTTGGTATATTGATTCAGGTGCAAGTCATCACATGACAGGAAACTTGCATTGGTTTGATTGCCTTGAAGTCACTAACAATTACAAGTTGAAAATTGCATATGGAAAAACCTATCTTATACATGGATATGGGTGTGTAACACCTAGCCCAAAATTTCCAAATTTCATGTTACATAATGTAATGTATGTTCCTGGATTAACATCTAATCTCATTTCAGTAGCCAAGCTGGTAGAGAGCAAAAGGATGGTTGATTTTAGATACATAAATGGAGTCAATATATGTCTCATCATAAATCAAAATGAGATAGAAGCTACTAGATCAATCCATAGAGATATATATGCTCTAGATTCAATTGAGACTTCACAAGATATTGTTGTATTTCAAGACAACACTAATGCATTTTTTGAGGAACAAATTGCAGAAAATGAAAGACCTATACATCATAAAATTCGATAGGGAAATAGAAGATTCAGAACAAAGAAAATGAGAGGACAAAAAAGCTATGGATTACTTAGTCATATACAAATTAAAGAAGCAGAAGAAGGACCAATTCAAGCTGAAGAATATTTGAAGGATGAAGATCCATATTGAAGACTAAAGTCTTCAATACCCAAATAATGTAATACAGGGGGTGTTGGAGTATATTACATTATTTTGTACATGCTAATGTACCACCTTGGGTACATAACTAGAGTAGGAGTTTACCTTAGAGTAAGGTTTGAGTAGTTACTTCATGCAATGTAATAAATGCACAAGTGTTAGAATGTGCAATGATGTAAATGTGCATGTAGTCCACATGTACATGAGTCATAGGTTAGGTAGATGAAGAGTCATGGGTAGATGAAAGGCCAAGGGACTTATCTCCCTATATATATGCCTTTGAGAGAGTTGAGTGTAGTTGAATGAAGTAGCATTAGTATCTAGTTAGTATAGTGAGTACAATATAGATCCTTCATGTATTTTTGGAGTGTTCATGTCCTCCATTATATTACATTGTACTATTTTTGTGAGCTTTAATTAATGGCATATTTTTGAGTTATTGCAGAAGTTTCTTATATATTTTTCCTACATATTATAGTGCCATTATCATATAGTTATCATTGCTTGCTCATTTTACATCTTGTGGTTGTATTTCCTTTAATATATATCATCAAAAGATAACAATATCCAGATGGTTTTATTTTTAAGTTTGAAGTACTCTATCATACTTATGATTATATGATAGATCCAAAAAATCTCAAACTATTCCCATCAACATTAAATTATACTACCATGAGATGGTTTATGGGCTTATCGAAAGACTCTATTACTTCACGAGATGACAATGAGGCGATGAAATAAATAATTTTGGATAAATATCAAGATTACTGTAGAGTACATAACCAAAAGGATGAGATATTTAGAATAACATAAAAAGAAGATGAACCATTAGAGGATTACATTGAACGGTTCAAATATGTGTAAAAAAGAGGAAATATGGACTTGGAAGAAAGTCTGCTAAAATGTATCTTTTTAAAAGGACTATGAGAAGAATCACTTGATATCCTAAATTTAATTGTAGGAGGAGATATTTCAATCCTATCAATTGAGACAATTATGGAACTGTGTACTAATTATTCTCGTACAAATCCAACATTGTGCAGCCATAGAGTTGCTAGAAAATTTGGAGTCATAAGAGAAGAATTGGAAGATTTGCTACACAATCTCAAAACTAAGATTATTTAGATATTTTATAGTTGTATGGATACACTTAAAATGAAACATAGCATAGGATGAACCTATGGCTATTTAATATCCTTGTTACATATATAAGTATGCACTTCATGAACACCCTTTGGAAGAGACCTCAATTTGTAGTACTTATGACCAAAAGTACTCAATAGATAGCTATGGACATTTATTTGTAGTAAAGTTAGATTTGAAGGATATTGAATTATAGGAAACTAAATATATTTACTTCATTGCTCAAACATGACTACTACATGGATGATATCCTCTAGGTGTACCTAATGTTTATGCTCCTTTTAATAATTTTCCTTATGCTACACAAGGATGGATATCTCCATAATACCCATGGTCTCAACAACCTTAATGGCCCAAACCAAACAAATGGCCTCCAAACAATCAACCTTGGTCAGAACAAGATTGACACAACCAACAATGAGCACAATAGGGTTGGCAAGCACAACCATAGTCACAACAAATATTTTAGCCTAATCAACCTAAAAAACACCAATACAGAGGGTAGGATCCTCAAAAATAACAACAACAATATATTTTGCCTCCCCCTATTAAAAATCCTCAACCAAAAAAACAATTGACTCTTCTAGATCAACCAATACCCAATCCAAATAATCAACCAACACAACAACCATTCTATGAGGCTGAAGGAATATACTCTATTGAATTGCTACCCTATAGTGAAATCCAATTATGGTCAAGAAAAACATTGCTTAATCCTATCATTATAGAAGAAACCAATGATGAACCCCTTGTATCTTCCAAATTATAGTCCTTAGGGGACCATTTTTAGTAACAAAAACATAGCCTTCTTCATCATAAGAAAGACCTATTATTTTTGAGGAAAAATAGGATACTAAGTCTAAAATTACACTTGAACCTCCTTTCCATAGATTGACATTAACAAAATAGGTTATTAAACCCAAGTTTGACTTAGTAAAAGAGCTTAGAAATATTAATGTTAAGATACATTTGCTGCAATCTCTTAAATAAGTTCCCATATATGCCAAAATAATTATAGAACCATGCATCAAAAACCTAGGTAGAAAGAGAAAATATCCCAAGACCATTCAATTCTTAGGAAAAATTTCTAATCTAATGTTTAGAGAAATGATTCTTCCAAAATTTGGGGATCTTGAAATTCCAACACTCAGTGTAAACATGGGATAAAAAAATCTACAAAAAAAAATTAATTGACTTAGGAGCTTCCATAAATTTATTGACCAAGGAAACAATGTATAAAATAGGCTTACAAAATATACACCCCATACCTAAAATTATATAGTTGGCTAATAGGTCTATTGTACAACCAAAAGGAGTGCTAGACAATATTCTGGTTAATGTAACATCCTAGAAATATCCCATAGATTTTATAGTCTTGTAAACTAAAACTAAGTTAGGAGGACACCCTTTGATACTTAGCAGACCTTGGTTAGCCATTGCACATGCTTTTATCAGTTGTAGGTTAGGCAACACGACCATATCTAATGACATGAGTACCATGTAACTTACCCTTTAAGAACTTGTTAAACCTTTTGAATCATATGATAAGCACTTATGGACTGATGGACTAGAAGATGGAGAAATCATCCAATATTTAGTCATGCTCAATGCCTATGAACACAATATTGAAGAAGAGTCTATGATACATTCATCACAGATAAATAAATAGGTTCTTCTTTAGTTTTTGCATAGAATACTTCTAGTCAGTTCCCATAAATATCAGACTTACAACCTACAAATAAATGGTAAGTTCCTTTATCCTTTGGAATCCATCATTTCCCATTATGTCAAAAATTCATAGAAATCTATTATTTTTCACAAATTTCTTCCACACAAATGTCCACTCAACTATTTCACCAATGACATTTGTGGAATTGATGCCAATAGCTTGGCTTACAAACAAGTTAAAGTGTGCCTTGGAAATACTCTTAACATCAATAGTGAATTAGAGCCACTTCAAGAGGAAAAAATAATGGATCTCTAAACTACTCTATAGGATGCTTTTGCATGGGATTAGAATGACATGAAGGGAATTCATCCCTCCATGGATGCACTCGTCGTATTTTTATAAAAGACAAATATGATCCCATACGACAACCTCAATAAAGGATCAATCCAATCGTGAAAGAAGTTAAAGAAAAAATCTAAAATCTATTAAATGTTGAATTTATTTATCCCATATCAAATAGCCAATGGGTTTCTCCATTGGTTATTTCCCAAAGAGAAATGGTACGTGGCAATTCTACATTGACCATAGAGAATTAAAAATGATATGAAAAAATATTATTTTCCTTTTCTATTCATAGGTTAGGTCTTAGACACTCTCGCTAGAAAACAATAGTTTTGTTTTCTAGATAAATTTAGTGGTTATAACTAGATTAAGGTAGCTAAAGAAGATCAAGATAAGACAAATTTTGCCTATCCCTAGGGCATATATGCTTATCATGTTTTACCTTTTAGAATCTGCAATGCTCCAACTATATTTCAAAGAGCTTTTATATCCATTTTCCATGATCTAAACCATGATTGTGTTGAAGTATACATGGATGATTTTAATATTTGTGGATACACATTTGAACATGCATTAGAAAATCTCCATTAAGTACTTGAACGCGTTTTTGTATAAACAACCTCTCTCTCAATCATGAAAAATGATTTATGATGATGACTGAGGGAGTTATTTTGGGACATTATATCTCTGCCAAAGGGATTAAAGTAGATCAAAAAAAAATTGAAATCATTTCTACCTGACCACCACCACAAAAATTGATAGATGTACATAGTTTCTTAGGTCATGCTGGTTATTACCATCATTTTATTAAATATTTTAGTAAGATAGATGCACCAATATTTCAATTACTAACAAAAGATGTTGATTTCAATGGACTGATGCATGTCAAAAGGTATTTGAAACTTTGAAGAAAATTCTCACTACTACTTCTATTTTAAGAGGTCCTAATTGGGATTTACCTTTTCATATTCATGTAGATGCATCTAACCAAGCATTAGGAGTTGTTTTAACTCAAATTGAGGAGAAACAATCCTATGCCATTTATTATGTTAAACATCATTTTGGTGAATAATTGAACTATAGAATCACTCAAAAAGAATTTCTTGTCGTTGTTTATACAATTAATAAATTTAGGTACTACATTACTGGTTATAGAGTCTTTATTCACACTGACCACACTATCATTTGTTATCTCATGAATAAAGCTATTGTTAGTAGAAGAGTTGATTGATGGTTGTTACTATTGTAGGAATTTGATATTACCATCACAGACAAACCAAGGAAGAAAAATGTAGTCACTGACCACTTATCATGTTTGCATTTAGCTTATGATCTAGAACTAGTACAAGATACTTTTTCTAATGAACATTTATTTGCACTTTCTTTACATACTCCATGGTATGTTGACATTGTAAATTATCTTATTTTATGAAAACTTCTTGCTCACTTTTCTCCTAGTAGATGTTGAAAGTTCATCCATAACAATGCACCCTACACTTGGATTGATGGAATTTTGCCTAAATTATGTTCTAATCATGTTCTTCATAGATGTGTGTAGGAAGAAGATATTATGACATCCTACATGCATCACATAACAAGCCTTGTGGTGGGCATTGTGCTGCTAAAAAACCATTCATAAAATATTTCAAGTAGGGTACCATTGGCCATGTTTACATAAATATACCAATATTTATGTTGCTAGATGTGATCAATGTCAAAGGATGGGGAGACTGACTTTGATTGATGAAATACCCCTCCATCCATAAATAATTCTAGAACCCTTTGAGAAATGGGGCCTTGACATTGTAGGTCCCATTAGCCCTACTTTCCAGTGTAATGAGTATATTTTTGTATGCACAAATTATGTGACCAAATGGTAAGAAGTGAAGATTTTGTAGTAGATATGTAATGAGAAATTTGTTGACTTTCTTTATGATAACATTTTTTTAGAATTTTGGCATACATAAAATTATCATGAATTAGGCATCCTAATTTATTTTTATGTGATTACAACATTTTTCTCAAGTTAATCATCATAAATCCTCTCCTTACAATCCATAATCCAATGGCCAAGTAGAGGTTACCAATAGGGAACTTGAAAATATTCTTACCAAGAATGTAGCATTACACAAGGTAGATTGGGCACATTGATTAAAAGAAGCTATTTGGGTCTATAACACTACTTGGAAAACAACCAAAACACTCCCTATGATATGGTTTATGGAAAGAAATATTTAATTCCAATTGAGTTTAAAATTTGAACTTAAGAATTGCCCTACAAGTTGGAATTTACCTTTCTGCAACTCAACAAGACAAACTTCAACAACTTAATGCTTTGGATGGGAAGTGACTTCAAACATTACATTGGATTGAACTTTTCTAAACACAAAAAAAGAAGTGGCATGGCAAACACATCATTCTACATACATTTTATCCATGAGATTGGGCCTTACTGTATGATACCAAGTTTCAAGATTTTAAAGGTGAACTCTATACATGATGGTTAGGTCCTTATGAACTTGAGAAAGTTTTTGATAATGGTGTAGTGAAATTAAAAACCATTGATGACTCTACTCAAGGCATTATGGTTAATGGACATCACTTAATGTTGTATCATAAGCCACTTTCAAAAATTGATTTCGTTTAGCAGATCATTAAGAAATCACAATTATAGCTCATAAAAAACTACATTTTTTGTAATAGAGCTTCCTTCTACTACAACACATTAAACTTTCCATCAACTTTAAAAAAAATCAAAATAATGTCCTATAGTAAAAACTAAATTTTTGGCATTGTAAAATCAAGGATGGAAATGAAAACCAGATTTATAGCTTTACATCTTTACAATTTTTTTCCAGTTGTGAAAACCTCTTTGGAGGCACAAATAAAGAACACAAGCTTATACTAAGAGGGGGGGGTGAACAGTGTAAGACCACTTTTTACTTTTCTTTCCCAATCAATATTATGCAATGTATAGATAGCAATATCAACAACAATAATCAAAGCAATGCACAAATCACCACACACAATAGAGACACCAATTTTACGTGGTTCACCCAATGTGGGCTACTCCACGGAGAAAATATTTCACTAAAATTTTCTCAATCAATCTCTTGGGAATCCTTTCCCTATTACAATGTTTATGGACCTCTTGTCCAAAGGAGACACCAATCCCCTAATCAAGTTCGTGGATCTCTATCCATAGGAGAACTCCTTTCTCCTTAGCTCTAACTGGTGATCTTCTAGAAGAACTATTGCCCCCACTACTCTGGCTAATGGATCTCTATCCACTGAAGACACCTATCCTCACTGCCCTGGCTAATGGATCTCTATCCACTAGAGACTATCATCCTCTATACTCTATCACCTTCAAAGCTCTATCTCAAATCTACACTAAACATAGTCCTTCGATCTAGCACAAATATGCTCTATCTCTATCTCTGATCTGGCACAAATCTATCCTCAAATATGCACCAAAATCTATCCTCAAATCTATACTAAACATAGTCCTTCGGTCTAGCACAAATCTATCCTCAATATCTATCCTATGATCTACACTAAACATAGTCCTTCGATCTAGCACAAATCTATCCTCAATCTCTATCCTCAAGCCTTAACACAAATCTTGACTCAATCTCAAATCAACTCTACTAGATCTACCTCAAACCTTAACTCAAGGTTTGAACAAATCAATCAATCAACTCTGCTCACAAGTCTTCTCAAAGACTTGTCTCAAATATGCCTTGTAAGCTTCCACAAAATCTCACACTAATCTATCCACAAGTCCTCTCTAGAACTTGTCCAAATATACTCAACAAGTCCTCACTAGAACTTGTCCAATTCTCAACAAGTCCTTACTAAACTTTCCACTCTTCTCAATCTATCTCTTGTAAGCTTCCACAAAAGCTCAAACAAATCTATCCACAAGTCTTCTCTAAGACTTACCTCAAATCTACTCAACAAGTCCACACTAGAACTTGTCCAATCTCATAGAAACATAAAGAGAATTGTTAGAGACTCAATATGCTTCACATTCATCACAATGCTAAATTACTTTCAATCAATCTTTTAGAAACATATAGAGAATTGTTAGAGACTCAATATGCTTCACATTCACCACAATGCTCAATCACTTTCAATCACTCCTTTTACCACAGAAACATATAGATAATTGTTAGAGACTCAATATGCTTCACACTCACTAACTCTCAATCACTTTCTCAACTCAATTTAGAATATAGAACAATTTATTTCATAGAACTTGAACAATCACTTTAACACATTCACTTGACTAGGTTCAACCAACTTTACTCAACCAATCACTCAATGAAATAATCCTTGCTCACAAACCCTAGTCCAAGCATATGAACACTCACTCAAATATTTCCAACAATGCTTATCAACCAATCTCACATAACAATGATACTCATGTTCTTTTCAAACCCTAGTTCAAGTTCTTCACTCAACCATCCACTTCAACAACAATGCTTATAAAACAAGGTTTTATCAACAACTCTTTATTCCAGAAAACCTTGAAGCATTAATTCAACACACACTCAACAATGCTCACCTAACAATCCTTTTCACTCCAACTTTGCATACACAACATTCAACAATCACTCACTAGGAAGAATATGCCCATACCTTTTATTTGATGTAGAAGTGACCTTAGCAAACCTGTCTTAATCACAATTCCCTTCTTTGCAATTTCAATGGTTAGATGACAAAATCTCACTCTTAACACTTTCTCAAATATTCCTTAGACAAAAATAAACAAAGCTCAAATACACCTTATTGCTCCTACTTGTAATTAACATTCATCAAATCATGCACAAAAATAATTACTTGGATACACCTTATAATCTCCAACTTAAAATAATATCCAACACCACAAAAACCTCAATCAATCTTTAAAACACCTTTATTTCCTTTTCAAACCCTAAAACAAATAATACCAAAAATTTATTTTGCATCAACCTTATAACTCCCCAAAAACCTCATATACCAAATAAAATATGCAAAAATTAATTTTTAATACCTCAACAAACTTCTCCAAAAATTCTGGTGCTCAAACTTAATGCATACCTTGTTATCCCCCAAAAGGGTTTCGGCGTGATTCGATCCACCGTCTCCCCAAGCGCCAAGTGCCTTAGCACTTTGGAGCCCACCGCATGGGCTAGAGGCGCCCACATGAAGGAAGGTGAACTTCCTTCCCTTTCAACCTTGCTCCACCATATTTTCCAACACAAAACAAAATGATCCTCCATGGGGATTCGAACCTGCGCCTATCGCTGCCCTCACGTCTTGCCACTACCATGGTTGCCAACTATGCTACCAGTGGTTGGTGACCAAGGCTCCCTCCTTGGTGGATGAAATGATTTCGCCTCCTCTAAGCACTTTTTAAAAATTAAAAACTTTTCGTTGCACACCACGATTCGCATGAAATTCGCATAGCATAGGATTTAATTCGAAAGCATTGGGGATTTTGGTAAGGTGGGTAATCCCCCTTTTATACACATGATAAATGTTCTTCCCACGTCGATGCTAGAAATTTGAATTCAAAATTTGAATTAATTTTAATAACCCTCCTTAGGGTTAGTTAAAAATTAATATAAATTAACTTATAACTAATATCAAAATTAATTAATAATTAATTTAAATAACTTAAGTAAATTAAATTATAAATTAATTTATAATAAAAATTATATTAATTAATTTATAATTAATTTAAAACTTCCCTTTATAATATTATAAAAAATATTATAATATTATTCACTTGGGCTTCTTCTTTTGCACTTTGGACCACATCTGACTTCCTGAACCCGGGTCTTGATCAACTGAAACTGGAGAACCTAAAACTGATGCTACCCACTGAAACTACCACTGATTGGTGCTGAAATCTTGACATCAATGACCACTCACTCTTGACATCAATGACAACTTATCTACTCAAAATTTCCAACAATCTCCCCCTTTGTCATTGATGGCAACCCAAATTATTTTTACCAAACACTTGACCTTTTTCTTATTCTGCTCCCCCTGGGACATTGCTCCCCCTGACTCAATGCTCTCTCCTTAAACCAAATCTCTCCCCTTTGACATCAATGGCAAAGGGTCACCTTTGGGGCTTGAGGCTAAGAATGAGTCTCTTAGCTTAGCCCCTCCCCCACCTCCTCTTGAGGTGGTTAATTATAGGGTGGGAGTATTTCTACTCCCAACAAGCACTGGTCTTTACCTTTGTCATCTTTCCTTCTCATCTGATCCTTCTGATTCCTTTGACTATTCCTATTCATGTCCATGTTCCTGTTCCTATTCCTGTTACTATTCTTGTCTATGTCCATATTCTTGTTCCTATTCATGTCCATATCCTTATTCCTATTCATGTCCATATTCCTATTCATATTCCTATTCTTGTTCATGCTTGATTCTGGAATATCTACTCTACACCACTTTGTTGTATGTCCATCATTATTGCACTTATAACACTTAATGTTATTATTCCTTGGAGGTGCAAATATCTTGGGATTTCTCCTAGTGAAGCCATATCTGTTCCTATCATGTACCTTGCAATTCATTGCCTTGTGACCAAACTGATTACATGAGTAGCAATACCCATGGAAAAGTTTCATGTTCCTGAAATTCCCATATTCCTGTCTTTCATGTGTCCTGCATTGTGAAGCCATGTGCCCAAATCTATGACATGAGAAACATCTTCCATTGAAGTTTCCTTGTCTTGACCTCATTGGTCTCTTAGTCTCTCTTAACCTATTCTGATTGTTGTTCCATCTGTTTCTCCTTTGTGCATTGTTTCTTTCCTTGTTGAACTTTCTATTGTCCAACTCATCCTCAGAAGTCTCACTTTCTCTTACATTGTCTTCTTCTGAAGTTTCTTCTTCTTCAGAACTTGAGGTTGACTCTTCTTCTTGTTTCTTTTGAGCTTGTTCAAAACCAAGACCTGTTTTGTTTGTTGACCTTCTTTGTACCTTGATCATCTTATCTACAATATTTGAGCTCTTCCCAAACTTGTGTAGCTTATCCTTGGACTTTTCTAAATATTCCCTTAGTAGGGCTACTTCTTGTTCTAACTTTTCACATTCTAAGACCTTTGCTTCTAACTTATCCTTGAACTTCTTTGTCTTAGCCATTGACTTGTTTAGATCCTCTATAAGCTTTCCTCTCTCTTCATCACATTCTTGAAACTGAATCTCAAGTTGAGAGTTTTGCTTTCTTACCTTCTTTAAAGTTTTAAGAGCATAGATAAGCTCTCCCTCAAGATCAACTCCTCCTTTTTTTATTCTTCCTCTATTTGTTTGCCTTTGTCAACATCTTCATTTTATTTTGACTTGTCTTCTATAGGATCACCTTCTTCTTCTTCTAGTGCCATTAGAATATTCTCTTCTAGTCCTTCAAGTGCATCCTCATATTCATCATCACTGAAACTAAAACCATTCCTAGTACAACTATCTTCAAGATGTCCAAAATTACCACATCTAAAACACTTGAGAATTATTGGTGACCTTTTCTTAACTTCTTATTTTTCTTCAATCAGAAATAGGACTTCATATTTATCATTACTTGAAGAACTAGCATCACTATCACTTGAGTACTTACTTGCCTTGTCTGCATAGTAGCTCCTCTTTTGTCTTTGAAAGAACTTCTTTCCTTGTCTGCCTTGTCCATCCTTGCCTTTCTTTTGGTACCTGTATCTTTCTGATTCCCTGTTCTTATGATCCTATTTTTCTTCATCATTGTTATTTTTAGCTTCTTGACAATCAGTTGCATAGTGACCATACTTTCCACAATTGAAACATCTAACAGATTTTGCATCTTTAAATCTTCTTGAATCCTTATTCCTTCTGCCATAATTAGCTTCTTCATCACTGGATGACTCATTGCTTGAATATGACTTCTTACCCTTTGTCTTCTTAATAGCTTTGAAGGTTGCTTCCTTCTAGAGATTAGGTTCCTCTTTTGTTCTTAACTCAAAAGTTGTAAGAATACCAAGTAACATATCTCTTGTCAAAGAATCACCATCCTTTGCTTCTTCTATAGCTGAAATATTTTCACTAAATCTTTTTGGAAGAGATCTTAAGACCTTATCACAAACATCCGATTCTTCAACATTAAGTCCAAGTCCTTGCATAGCATTAACAACCTCATCTACCCGAAGTAGATAAGTACTAATATTTTCCTCATCCTTCATTCTTAATTCTTCAAATTGTCCTTTGAGATTTCATATCTTTACCTTTTTGACACTTTTATCTCCTTCATATATGCTTTGCAACTTATCCCAAATTCCTTTTGCATCTTTACAATGCATAACTTTTATTGATTTTGTTCTATGCAAACCTCTCAAAATTGCATTCATTGCTTTTGAATTGTAATGTTGTAGAAGCTTACCTTCCTTATCTGTAGGTGGATCAACTGGTGGTATGTATCCATTTTCAACTGCTTCCCAAATTTCATTGCCAAGTGCCATCAGGTGAATCTTCATTCTCATACTCCAAAATATATAATCACTTCCATAAAATATTGGTGTTGAATTATCTGAGGACACATTCTTAGAATCCATTGTGTTCTTGAAAGCTTTTCCTTCAAGTTGTTAAACTCTTCCGAAGGAACCCACTCTGATACCAATTGAAGAACACAAGCTTATACTGAGAGGGAGGGTGAACAGTATAAGACCACTTTTTACTTTTCTTTCCCAATCAATATTATGCAATGTATAGATAGCAATATCAACAATAGTAATCAAAGCAATGCACAAATCACCACACACAATAGAGACACCAATTTTACGTGGTTCACCCAATGTGGGCTACTCCACGGAGAAAATATTTCACTAAAATTTTCTCAATCAATCTCTTGGGAATCCTTTCCCTATTACAATGTTTATGGACCTCTTGTCCAAAGGAGACACCAATCCCCTAATCAAGTTCGTGGATCTCTATCCATAGGAGAACTCCTTTCTCCTTAGCTCTGATTGGTGATCTTCTAGAAGAACTATTACCCCCACTACTCTGGCTAATGGATCTCTATCCACTGAAGACACCTATCCTCACTACCCTAGCTAATGGATCTCTATCCACTAGAGACTATCATCCTCTATACTCTATCACCTTCAAAGCTCTATCTCAAATCTACACTAAACATAGTCCTTCGGTCTAGCACAAATCTGCTCTATCTCTATCTCTGATCTAGCACAAATCTATCCTCAAATATACACCAAAATCTATCCTCAAATATATACTAAACATAGTCCTTCAATCTAGCACAAATCTATCCTCAATATCTATCCTCTGATCTACACTAAACATAGTCCTTCGATCTAGCACAAATCTATCCTCAAGCCTTAACACAAAGCTTGACTCAATCTCAAATCAACTCTGCTAGATCTACCTCAAACCTTAACTCAAGGTTTGAACAAATCAATCAATCAACTCTGCTCACAAGTCTTCTCAAAGACTTATCTCAAATATACCTTGTAAGCTTCCACAAAATCTCACACTAATCTATCCACAAGTCCTCTCTAGAACTTGTCCAAATCTACTCAACAAGTCCTCACTAGAACTTGTCCAATTACTCAACAAGCTCCCATACTCACTAATCTTATTGTAAGCTTCCACAAAAGCTCACACAATTTCCACAAGTCTTCTCTAAGACTTACCTCAAATCTACTCAACAAGTCCACACTAGAACTTGTCCAATCTCATAGAAACATAAAGAGAATTGTTAGAGACTCAATATGCTTCACATTCATCACAATGCTAAATTACTTTCAATCAATATTTTAGAAACATATAGAGAATTGTTAGAGACTCAATATGCTTCACATTCACCACAATGCTCAATCACTTTCAATCAATATTTTAGAAACATATAGAGAATTTTAGAGACTCAATATGCTTCACATTCCCCAATTCAATCACTTTCAACCTCTTTTACCAAACATATAGAGAATTGTTAGAGACTCAATATGCTTCACACTCACTAACTCTCAATCACTTTCTCAACTCAATTTAGAATATAGAACAATTTGTTTCATAGAACTTGAACAATCACTTTAACACATTCACTTGACTAGGTTCAACCAACTTTACTCAACCAATCACTCAATGAAATAATCCTTGCTCACAAACCCTAGTCCAAGCATATGAACACTCACTCAAATATTTCCAACAATGCTTATCAACCAATCTCACATAACAATGATACTCATGTTCTTTTCAAACCCTAGTTCAAGTTCTTCACTCAACCATCCACTTCAACAACAATGCTTATAAAACAAGGTTTTATCAACAACTCTTTATTCCAGAAAACCTTGAAGCATTAATTCAACACACACTCAACAATGCTCACCTAACAATCCTTTTCACTCCAACTTTGCATACACAACATTCAACAATCACTCACTAGGAAGAATATGCCCATACCTTTTATTTGATGTAGAAGTGACCTTAGCAAACCTGTCTTAATCACAATTCCCTTCTTTGCAATTTCAATGGTTAGATGACAAAATCTCACTCTTAACACTTTCTCAAATATTCCTTAGACAAAAATAAACAAAGCTCAAATACACCTTATTGCTCCTACTTGTAATTAACATTCATCAAATCATGCACAAAAATAATTACTTGGATACACCTTATAATCTCCAACTTAAAATAATATCCAACACCACAAAAACCTCAATCAATATTTAAAACACCTTTATTTCCTTTTCAAACCCTAAAACAAATAATACCAAAAATTTATTTTGCATCAACCTTATAACTCCCCAAAAACCTCATATACCAAATAAAATATGCAAAAATTAATTTTTAATACCTCAACAAACTTCTCCAAAAATTTTGGTGCTCAAACTTAATGCATACCTTGTTATCCCCCAAAAGGGTTTCGGCATGATTCGATCCGTCGTCTCCCCAAGCGCCAAGCGCCTTAGCGCTTTGGAGCCCACCGCATGGGCTAGAGGCACCCACGTGAAGGAAGGTGAACTTCCTTCCCTTTCAACCTTGCTCCACCACGTTTTCCAACACAAAACAAAATGATCCTCCATGGGGATTCGAACCTGCGCCTGTCGCTGCCCTCACGTCTTGCCACTACCATGGTTGCCAACTGCGCTACCAGTGGTTGGTGACCAAGGCTCCCTCCTTGGTGGATGAAATGATTTCGCCTCCTCTAAGCACTTTTTAAAAATTAAAAACTTTTCGTTGCACACCACGATTCGCATGAAATTCGCATAGCATAGGATTTAATTCGAAAGCATTGGGGATTTTGGTAAGGTGGGTAATCCCCCTTTTATACACATGATAAATGTTCTTCCCACGTCGGTGCTAGAAATTCGAATTCAAAATTTGAATTAATTTTAATAACCCTCCTTAGGGTTAGTTAAAAATTAATATAAATTAACTTATAACTAATATCAAAATTAATTAATAATTAATTTAAATAACTTAAGTAAATTAAATTATAAATTAATTTATAATAAAAATTATATTAATTAATTTATAATTAATTTAAAACTTCCCTTTATAATATTATAAAAAATATTATAATATTATTCACTTGGGCTTCTTCTTTTGCACTTTGGACCACATCTGACTTCCTGAACCCGGGTCTTGATCAACTGAAACTGGAGAACCTAAAACTGATGTTGCCCACTGAAACTACCACTGAATGGTGCTGAAAGCTTGACATCAATGACCACTCACTCTTGACATCAATGACAACTTATCTACTCAAAATGTCCAACAACAAATGAATATAGCACTTCTAAAAACTACTTTACTAGTAGAAGTCTTTTGTAAAAAAAATATGTTTCTCTATTCTACAGAGCCTCTCAAAAGTTTCATTATTCTAGATTTTGGAAGGTAGTTGCTGCTAGCTCTTGTTGAAGACTGTAAATCATCTCACCTATCCATACCACTCACAGTAACACTCTTTGCTATTAAAAAAAGAAGTACTCTTTATTTATTTTCTTATTTTTCAGTAATTTATTTGTATATATGTATCATATATTTTTAAATCTACAATCACTATTTTACCTCTCACTTTTTTTCTGAGATGCAAAAAAACTTTTTGTTTGGGGGGATATTGTCCTTTTTCCACAAAATTGTTTTGCATTGCCTGTACATTGCCTATTTTGACTGAACCAAGGAAGAGCATCCTCAATAATTTTTTGCAGTAAAGTCTTTTGTTGAACGGTTTCCTATAGACATTATTTGTGCCAGTCTTCTACAGTGGCACATAATGACAAAAGGAAGTCAAACTAGTTTGACTTGATATGGCACACAACTGGGTGATGAGTCAAGTGCAAATAAAATTGGTGATGTATTTTGATATAAAAAAATCAAAGCATAATCTTCAGTATTATTATAAAAAAGAAATTATCCTAGGACATGTGTCCTATTTCAAACTGGCATGCATGCGAATCACTACTCTACATGGTTTACCCACTTTTGCATACATCATCTATAATGTTAGCCATATGTATGGATTTGTAGCTTTCTTCATGTTTTTTCAACACTTGTGGTACTCCCATATTCTACAATCATATTTTGTTATCATTGGAAGATATTTTCTACTAGTTTGTAGTCATCCCCTTTATTTTTTGTCTTCCCTTTCCCAAAGTTCAAACACTTGTTTGTCTTGTGTGCAAGATTCTCATTGACTTGGCAAAGGTGTATGTGTTCCCTATGCTTCACCCTTTGTCTAATTGGAAATATTTAAATGTCCACTCATATTATTTTTGTATCCCTTTCTAATATTATTATCCCAAGCATTTTTCTATGAAGACTTTGAGATGGTTTGTTACCACCTGTAGGATGTGCCTTGAGTTTTTTCCTCAGGGCCCCTTTCCCGATCATGATATTTTTAGTGTTTTTCTCCTTCTAGAATGAAATATCCCTGCCCTGTCTGTGATTTTAATTTTTGTAATCTGCACTATCTCAACTTGGTACTCCTTCCATTCTTGAGTTTGTTTCCTCCATGGCTTAGTAAAACTTAATATGAGAGGTGGCATGGTGTTCGTGTGACTAGTATATTTTGGTTGAATTTATGTCATATCACGTTTATGATAGTGGATCCTTGCATTCTTCACCAATGCTAAAGTACTAATTGCCAAATATTTCACTTGAATATATATGGTCACATGAAAAAATCTGTTGGACTTCTCATTGGATGTGGGCTACCCATGACGGTCTTCTTCATAATGTTATGAGGTGGTGAAAATTTCTTGGAATTAAGAAGTGGATTGGGAGGTGCACCCTTCTTGTTAGAAGGAAGTTTCTAGGTGGAGAAAGGCTTATTACATTGAAGGGGAAAGTATTTTTGGTCCATGCAATCACAAGCTACCTCCAAGCCAGGTCTTTTCAAATTGCTCCCTTTTTCAAAAGCCCTAGTATGTGTAGCAGTGCAAAAATTCAGAATATGGTTGAGGAATTAAAATGAATTGAGCCAATCACCCTATCCTTGGATGTTGATATCCAAATTATTTTGGACAAATGTTGAATGATGTTCCTAATAAAGAAATTCAATGGGTATGATACAAATTTTGCTAAGCAAATCACTTTCTCCTAGGTTGATGGGCAAGGTGATGGTGAAGGAGATGGAATTCACCATTTTTATCCCCCTCATATCTGAAACATCAAGACTCCCAAGTGTTGGAGAATGCATTAGCTGAGCTAAGCATTCCCTAGCCAATGAAGTTAAAATATTTAGAATCAAAGTAGTTTACCCAACTAAGTTCCAGAATGGGTGTCTTCGGGAGTCTCTTAAAGCCCCTTGGGGCAGGGTGGAACTAGAGGTTATGGACTATTTAACTCCTTATGGCCAAACCATTATAGTGTGAAGTTTTAATTTTGATTTCCTTAATCACATGAGAAGAAAGAAAATGATGAATATTCCTACCTTTTTATTTAGCTCTATCAAAAATACTGTGGGTCAAGTCAAGTGTGAGAAGTGCTCCAACCCAATGCATCAAGGTTTGTTGAAAATTATATTTGACCATGTTGCCAATCATGGTGACAAGGTGTATAAGCTCAGTCTTAGAAGACCTATGTTTCAAGCTGACACTACCAATGTGGATATTTCCTAGAAATATTCATATAGCAAAGAGCCTTCATCAAATTTATTATCTTCTTCTAATAAATCCTTTGAGGAGGAGTCAAATTATTCTAGGGATAATAATACTGAATCCTCCTTGTTGAAGGAGGAGGTAATGAAGTCCCCTAAAATATCAACAATAAAAGTGGTTGGTCTGAGACTATGAAGACCTATAGAGATACTACAATGAAGATGGAAGCTCAGCTAACCCCCACTACCTATAGATGGGAGGCTATACATACAGAGCACCTAAGGTTCAATATGGAGAAAGATGAAAAGAGCAACCTAGTAATTTTTTACTCTAAAATTTTTGGTGATTCTGGTTTGGAGCTCAAGAAAAATCCCAAGGTGAAAGGTGGTAGTTTCTATAGTTTATGTAAGGATCTTATCTAGGGATGTTATCCCCTCAAGAATGCTAAGATGGCTTGGAAAATGATGAATGCCCTTATCTCATCCCTTAGCATATATGTTAAGATGACTACAATATACGTGGAAGAGGTTGTATGGATGATGAAATACTTCAAGAATATTCAAGCCTCTTCAAGGAGAGTTTGGAGTAGGTAGGCTATCTCTTTGGTTCTTAGGTGTCTTAGCCTAGTTTTGATTTGGAGATGACTGGCTTGGTCTTTGGTTTTCTGGTGTCTTATCTCCTTTGTTTTTCATGACCCCTATTTTTCTCTCTTTGTAGTTTGGGTGGGCTTGTCCTATTTCCTTTGTTGTGTTTCTCTTTTTAGGTTCTCTGAGGACTACTTTGGTGGTTTGATTTATAAATATGTAAAATATTCGAGAACCCTTTCAAAACCCCTTCTTTTTCATCTAACAAGGGGACCTTTCAAAACTCCTTATTTTTCATCTAATAAAAACAATTATCAATTTATGTATAAAGTTGTACATCTCTTCACCAATAACAAGTCTAACGTTAAACCAATGTGCATGATATACACGTGGAAGAAAAAATAACAGTGACCTCTAATTTAGAAAAATGTTTAAAAAACATTATGTATTTTATATGCTCCTCACATGTCTCAATCCCCTCTTCCTCTATGCTTTGCATTCATTTGAGATCAAAAATACAACGTGAAAACACTTGTTTGAGTTGAAGAGGAAAATCATTTATTTGAGTTGCATTAGCATGTACAGATACAAATTCAAATTATTTGAGCTGAAGCAGCATATAGGAGGTCTTACCAGAGAGTTTTAAGGAAATAAGTATAATCTAGTTATAGCATTACTTATTTCTTAACTATTGTTACATCTATTTTATTGTATTGTTAAGATTTAAATTATATTGATATTTTTATTTTATTTACTACTTTTATATTATTCCTATAGAGGGGGAAAACCATGTACCAACATATGATTCTCAAGGTTGGATTCATAGGGAAGCCTTGAGGTGACCGCAATGGTCATTGTAACTCTACACTCGGTGTGGGGGAGGAAGGGTTCACCAAGAATGGTTTTAGGACTCGCTCCAAGTTTGAGGGTGGAATGTGTTTGATGTGTTCAATTTAAGACAATCACCTATGTTTGGCCTTTCTATAGCTAAACTATGAAAGATAAAGGACAATGCAAAAATAAGATGCAAGAAGACAAGAGCTAACCCTAGAATGATTCTTTTCTTTGAATGATCTCTAACCCTAGGATTGCAAAATGAAATCCTTTGAGCAAGGGTTCAAGAGAAGATGCACAAACAATATTAAACCCTAGATGCACACTATATGTTGTTTGTCTTTTCAAATGCCTAGAAAATTAATTAAATATCTTCCTTTTATATCTGATCTAGGGTTTTGACAGAAATAGAAATCACCCAACAAATAACCTAAAGATTTATTAGGGCACTTATCTCATCCGATGGTTGATCCAAGCTTTATCTTTCATCCAACAATATCCCATGATTCCTATTCCTACAAAATAGCTTCACAAACACTTGAAAAATATGATCAACGTTAGGGGGCCTGCTTAGGCCACTGTATGGTAATACTTGGAGGTGCAATAGTCAAGCCCCCTAGGTCCTTTTAGCTGACCTTTGAAATACAAAAGCGAAAGTTGACCTTTGGAAGATGGACAAACAGAATAAAATGCAGTAGAACAATATGATAAATAGAACATAGAATATGCTATTATGATCAAAATGCAACATGAAATGCAAGCCTAGGGTTTGGAGGCAGTATATTACCCCCAATATTCAGCTTGAGCAAAATCATGCTCCGTACAGAGTGATCATGATTTCGTAGAATAGTAAAATCATGCCCCAAAATTACCGAGCATGATTTCACAATAGGAGAAGAAAACCCTAATAGAAATCAAATGAATAGATGTGAAATAAAATCTAACTAATATGCAAAATGCAGATGAGTGAAAACAACCTGGAATAGCAAAAAAGTAGGCAAAAGGATGGAGACCTCCAAGTAGCAGATTCCTCCTTAGGGCTTCAACACTTGTCCACCAAGGGTAGCAACACACAATCAAATGCAGTAGAATGTAATTCCAAAATAGAGCTTCAATAGAGATATTTGAACAATGAGCACTTTCAACCTTGGATGAGCACTTGTCAATTTGTGCATTAGCTTTCTTACCCTGAGATTAAGAGATTCGTTGGGAGCTTGGAAACTTGTTACTTAATAACTTGATGGAAAAGAAGACTTCAAACCCTCTATTTATAAGGGATTTGAAATAGGAATGGGTAGGAAAAACCAAGGAAATCCGACCTCAGAAGATATCAACTTTGAAAATTAGGGTTTCCTAGGAGAAAACCCTAGCTATGCGAAATCATGCCTCATAGAGATCGACCACGATTTCGCATAAAGAGGGAAAAAAATGGGAAGAAGGGGGAAAGGGAGGTCCAAACTTGTTTAGGGTAAGTTGGAGGGTCTCCCTAAGGATCTAGGGAAAATTGCTCACTCAAGTGGGTCAATTTTCTATGTCTACATTTTGCCCCCTCTTTGATGCATTTATGGCCTAATAAATGCATCAAAGAAAGGTGTAGATGCCTATGGGTGAAGGATGACAAACAGAAAAGGAGTGGTTAGGTTAGAAGAAAGGGGTGGTGCAAAAATGGTGTCATTCTGAACACTTTCTTATTTTACATGTAAATCGAGGTATTAGGGACATTAATGCCTCTTAGGCTAGGGTGCCCCCTCAAATTTTAGAAGGAATATTTAAATTCCTTCTAAAACTTGAAAAGGTAGACTCAAAAGAAAAGAGGAGAGAGAGAAGTAGCAAAATAGACACAAAAAGGGAAAAAGGGTGAAAACCCTAATTCATTTTCATCGCATAAAAGAGGAGAAAGGGAGCTCTAGAGAAAAAATGCAAAAATGATGCTTCCTATACACCATTCAGTCATGGTGAGGGGTGAGGTTGGCACCACAGTAGAGCGAGCATAGGTAAGGACTAAAATCTACATTTTAGATTAGGATTAGGGTAGATTTTTCTCACATTTTGAATTTTATTTTAAATTTTCTCCAGTGCCATCGAAAACACCATGCACAACCCAAGCATGATTTCATAGCCCGACCATGATTTCACCCTAGTTCATGATGGTTGACGAAATCATACCTTGAAATAATGGGGTGCAATTTTGTGAAATCATACCCTAGAAGAAGGGGGCATGATTTCATAGAAAGAAGAAAAATGATGAAATCATACCCACAACTAGGCAAGTGCAATTTCATTGTAGAGAGAGAAAACAAGGGAAAGCAAGCAAGCAAAGAAAAGAGAAGCACTTTAATTTAATTTAAAAATTTTTAAATTTTTAATGAGCACAAAGATTGATGTAAATTTTATTATGTTTGTGGATGCAACATGATGTACTAGAGAGTCACGAGTGGAGACCAACCTCCTTAGAGGTGGAGCTACGAGCACTTAGGTAGGCTGAGAGAGATACCCTAGAGGTAGTGGGGTTACACCACTTGGTAGAGATACCTCGAGTTGAGGTAAAAAATGGATAGGTGGTATCAAGAGTCATCGACCTTTCAGTTACCCATAAGGGAGATGATCATCACACTAGAGGATGTGTGGTGCATCTTATACATCCCCATCAAGGGGAGGGTAGTTTACAGAGCATAAGGGTGGTTGATCACCTTGTAGATATTATCAGGAGGTTGGACCCACCAGGTTCGAGAGAGTGTCATCTTGGTCAATGAGATGGTGGGACACTATGGGACCGATCGTGCTTTATGGGTTGGTGGTAGGATTATTGATGTGCCACACAAGTAGGTAATATTTTACATGGATGATGGTAGTTGTAGTGGTAGATATGTGAGATCAAAAAATGCTATTTACATAGGACCCGTATGTGCTAGACCGCTTGTATAAGATACTGTACAATATCATGTGCAAGAGGCATACAACGATAGTCTGCATGACTTTGCTCTAGGTGGGGTGTTGGGAGATAGTGATCCAAAGACATTCTACACTACTAGGACCATTGCATAGTCCAAAGTGACCAACAAAATACAGGTGGGCCAAATCACATAAGTCAATCTATAGGATATATGTTGGGATCCTAACACTAGGGAGGTGGGTGATAGACGAGTTGAGGGATGTGAAGATCATCTATTGACCCTAGCAACCCTAAATGGGTTGAGGATGCAAATGAGCTATCTTGGATTAGGAGGATTAGGTGGCTTTCCATGAAAAAGAGAGAGTTGGAGTTGTATCAATTGGATAGGGTCCAACGGTAGTTCAGGATCTTGTAGGGGATCCCATACTTAGGCAAATACTGGTACATGAGAGTGTATCAAGACCCATTGGGAGTTAGAGGAGATCCCAATATGGTGAGGTGGGTAGAGGACCTAGATGATCCACCCTATGTGGATCCCATGGTGGATGATTTTAGAGTGGCCTTCAAATACCAGAGGTGATACCCTAGAGGATATCTCCTCTAGTATCGGTATATAGGTGATAGGTGATGAGCCTAGGCATGCAGTGGGTATTCCAAGAGGTCACTCAATGAGCCATAGAGTGGGTGCAGCAGGGCTAGGTAGCCCCATAGTAGAGGTAGGCTAATATTTAGGTGGAGATAGTGATGGCGACCACTATCTTAGTTGGGATCAAGGAGGTAAGGGTAGCTAGAGTTACCCCCATAATGGTTAGGGCACTACTAAGTAGAGGGATAAGAGAGGCCTCCACATTAGTAGTGGATAGCCCAAGTAGGGCCATGGATCAGGGAGATCCGAGGAGGGAGATAGAGGCACTACAGGCATAGGTAGCATCTCTACAAAGGGAGATGGACCTGATCCGAGAGGATAGGGCCAAGAGGATGGAGGGGCTAAGGAGTGCCCTAGGCACTATGAAGGTAGAGAGGGATGTAACATGAGAAGAGGTTGACCATATCCAGGGAGAGATGAGTTAGCTAGATGAGGAGCATCAATAGGCTCAAGTAGAGGGGATGGTTATGGTCAATAATAACCAATCGAGCAATGGGATCTGCCTACTCCAAGGGAAACTATAGAGGGTAAGGGAGAGGTTAGAGGTAGCCATGCAGAGGGTGACCTACTACTAGATGATGTACTACCAGGTGGTTCTAGAGAAGCAGCGAGTGCCACTACCTTCATCCTTGTAGACATCGAGCCAGACTCGATCTAGGTCATGAGATAATTTCACAGTTCATGAACATACCTCCACCATGACCACCTCCAATGAATAGAGCTAAGGAGATAGGCTCCAAGAGCTAGGGGAGATCGAGATGACATGCCAATTTTATATTATGGCATGCATCCCTAAGGATGGTCAAGTGTACCGAGGCTAGACTATGGTACACCGATCGAGAGGACCTATGTATCTCTCTTTTGACTCAAGTAATATCATGTTACTTTTATTTAGTGCAATGTGTGTGCTTATGTGATTGTTTTATGCTTATGATGGTTTTATGTTTTTATGATGATAATGCATGCAATGAATCTAATTATGAATGCACTAATCTAACTTAATGTAAACTAAATGAGGTGGAAATGAGGCGGATGCAAAACATGAGAAGACACAAAATCAAGAGAAACAGAAGAAAGGAAGAAGAAGAAAAAGAGAAACCAAAAGGGAAAATAAAAAAGGCATAAAAACAACTCTAAGAGAAATCATATCCTATAACTTAGGAGCACGATAACGCTATAGAGCGAAATCGTGATCCAAAAAGATGAGGTACAATTTTAAAAATAGAAGAAGAAAAAGAAAGAAAGAAGAAAAAGAAGGAAAAGGAAGAAGAAGAAGAAGAAGAAGAAAAGAACAATAACCAAAAGCTAATAAAATCAAAAGGAGGTTTGAAACCTGATGTTTGAGTCAACGTAGATCATACTAGATCAATGTGATCAAACAACTAAAATCAAACACAAATATGGATAGATAGAGCTAAACCCGCTATGGGTGTAGTACTCGCTAAGATGGACAAATGATGGAGTATGACCCACTATGGGTGTAATGCTCACTAATATGATCAAGAGATACCCGCTAGGATGTATGCTCACAAATGATTAAGATGGAGGTTACCCCTCATATGTGGCCATGAAGCTATCCCATGTAGGGTGTGTTATATATGTAAGATAAATTAGTGAGTACTACCCTTGATAGGGGTGTGATGTGTGCAACTTGTGAGTGAAAAAAGCAAGTTGAGCAAAGCAATATGTGAGTGTGTGCAAGTGTTAGAAGAAAGAGAGGAAGAAGGCAAGGAGAAAAGAAAAAGTGTGTGTGTGCAATGAAGTGAAGAAGGTAAGGAAAATAGAAGAATGTATATCCTTGTCTAGGAAAAAGGTAAAAGAAAAACTAAAGCAACAAGAGGACAAGGATATACCAAAGAAAAACATGCTCCTTGACCTAGCAGAGAATTATGGTCATTTGAAAAACCTTCAAGGTCAAGGAAGACATGTGAGCAAAAAGCAAAAGAAGAGAAGGTAAAATAGAGAGGAAAGGAAAGAAGGAAGACAAACCCTAGGTTGGGGATGTCGCTAGGCATTAGAACCCTAGTGAAAGTGCAATGCATGTGAGCTATGACCTAACTAGGTATCATCACATGCCATTATCATGAAATCCTTAAAAATCTATATGAGCAAGCAGTCATGAGCAAACAACAATGCAATTATGACAAGCAAAATGCAAGTGGAATAGAATGTCAGGAAAATCATGTAGAGTATGATAGGCAATCATGCAATATGAGCAAGCAAGTGGATGCAATAGAATGATAATGCAAATGCATGCCTAATTAATGATTAATTTTATTTTATTAATGTAAGCAGGTAGAATGATAGTCGACACACATTCTGATTGTGCCTCCTATCTTAATAAAAATAATAGGCATACCTAGGATTGATCCATCAAAGAAATTCCTAGAAGGTGGACCTTCTTGATGATTAGAATCATAAAGAGGCTCCTTCAAAGGATTGTCTTTAGTAGTCTTTGCATGAAAATC